>CM063289.1:7235189-7836150 GCA_032173965.1 Sitta carolinensis | reverse complement strand
AGGCTGTTATATCCAGAGAGAGTCCAGGAAGAGAATTTGAGGAAGGAAAGCCAGTGGCCTCTGTGACGTCAGACTTTGCTGCTCAGGTGTCCAAAATAACATGCATTGCACTTGAATTAGCTTGTGCAGTTAACACATGCTTTAAAGTGTTCACCCACGGCAAGTCACCCCAACAGCTTCACTCCCGTCTGCCCCGAGACAAATCACTGCAATGCTGCTGTTGGGTTTAGGCTTGGCATTAACATTCTTCTCCTGGATGGCTCTTTGGGAAGATCCCCAGCAGCCAACCCCAAGGAACACCCCCAAGCTCTCAAGTGCTATTTTACTGAAAAAAATTTGCACTCTTCATTCATACTGTGAAACTCTGAGGGGAGGGAAAATGAGCAGGGAAAGTTACAAGTTCCTGAAATGTGACTGCTGGTTAATTGAGGGCTAAATGAAAATCCGCTTGATGAAACCATTTTTATTAAGTTGAACAGACTGATTATAAAATTATAAAATGCCCTTAAAATCTACATATTCGTGCCTTTCCTAATGTGACCCTCTTTCATCCTCCTTTACAGCAGATTCCTGTTAAATACAAGACATCTGTAACTTGAAAGAATGGAGAGCATATGAAGAAAAAAAAAGCATTATTTTTCTCCTTTCTTCTCTCTCCCTTCTTTGAAGCACCCATTGAATAGGAAAGCGAATTTAATTTTCTTTCCTTTATTTCACAGCATTACACAGTGCTTTGCCACTGTAGTATGTACAGGTATGTTTCCATTAACAGAAAACTCTTCCAAGGCATGATAAAATGGAGCTACATTTGTTTTAAGGTCTCCCTAAGCTCACCTAAACTGCCCTAAACATTGGAGTGTCTCAGAATCTATAATATATTTATTTTTTTAGCATCCTGTGTTCTAGAGTTACTATTTCCACCCCTTTACACAGAGGAACTGTTGTAAATTCAAGTTCTTGCAGCATAAAGGAAATCTGGGACAGAACAGAATTTTGTTTTCAAACCTGCTTTATAAGGGGTATGGCAGACTCCAGCCATAGCAGACGTAGTAACAAATAACCATTGATCGTAAAGATTTTATTATGAAATCAGAGCTTCAGGCTTCTAACTTCATTATGTAGTTTACATATTACTGTTGTTATTATCTAACACCTATTAAATACCTCTGCTAAACAGGACACCTGACAACTCATAAAAATCCCACGTTTTTATTCTCTTTATGTCCCCAAGAGGAAATGTGAGCAATATAACAACTACTGTTTAAAAAAATAAACAAAACAAAATAAACCCCAATTCACCTGATCCAGGCTACGAAAGGTTCATAGGAGGAGGACACATGCTTTGTTTCAAAATTATCCTGGGGGTGATAAATGTGCATCCAAAATACACCTTTGGGCAAGCTCCAGAATAGTTGTGTTTGCCATGTCCCCCTAGCTTTCTTTCTGGGCATTAAATGGGTATCTGAGTCTTCTTCTTTCTCTACAGAATCTTCTAAGGAGCCTGCCTCTGAGTGTGTTGATTCCACCAATTAACCTGGGTGTCCTCTTTGGGGAAATCCACTCTCTGCACAAATGCCTATTTTCTCATAGACATAATTAACCCCTGGTCGGATCCTTTCTGCCCCCTCTGCATACTCCATTGCAGGTGGGGCTTTTTCCATTCTACTATAATACAAATTTTTGGGAAGAGTGATGAATGTGATGAGTCTCACAGTGCTGCTCTGTCAGATTCTCCAGATCTGACACATCTCCTAATTCTCCACAGTCATTTATAAAGGACAAAAATCCTGTTACTATAGAAACTGCAGTTTTACATGCCCTGATTGCTCTGTCTTTAAAAGCTTTGCCAATGCTGTTACAAGATTCTTTTCTATTTCTTTAATGTTATAAACCATTACATCTTCACCAAGCAGTCACCTACAAACATTTTCGAATTCCTCTCAGAAAAAAACTGCTTTTTTTCCCTGTCTGTCCTGAAAGACCCAAAACAGTAGGGGAGTGAATTGAATCAGTGATTTTAAATTGCTTGATTTAAAACTGTTAGGTCTGAGCTTAATAAAAATAAAGTGGAAAAAAATTGCTACCACAACTTGAAATTTTAATTTATAATGTAAAAAATGATATTTTTAACATAACACAATTGATACCATATTTAATTTTTTAAATTGCCATAAGCAAGACCCACTGGATGAAAAATAAGACCCAAATCCTTCAAACCTTAAGCTAGAATAATTGCATGTTGTCTTATCTGAAGAAAAGATTCTACACAAATCTTAGGAACAAACTTTTTAACTAGTAAGTTTTTGAAATCTAAAATGGGTACCACCTCAAAACAAATTGAGTGTTAAGATTGTTTAAATTTTTGACTTTTCTTCCTTTTTATGTATATTATTCTACATGTAAGGAGTAGTACTCTGCTCTGTGCCATGAGCTCAATAACCATCATTATTATATCATAATTTGCAAGGTATGAGCACTGGTGACATTTGCCTGGGAATTCTCCAGGAACCCTCTGGTTTCCTGATCCCACTGTGTAGGAGCATTGACAAACACCGTGCCATGGTCTCTGCTGCTCAGCAACGACCAGGCAGAGGCAGAGCTTCACATAGAGAAAGTGATAAAATTACTAAAATCAAAAGAACCACCTCAGAAAAGAACTCCAGGTTCTCAGTCATCTGATTTTCATCTCCTTGCTCTTCCTCAACAATTTCTTTGTCCACTGATCTGTCACTTAGTCAATCTGTGTATCTGACACTGGACAAACATTTCAAGCTCTGGATGTCCTCCTGGGTTTTTTTGCCTTTTCCATCAGTTGCTAGATTCTCAGTGCCAGTAAGACCCCTTTTCTCTTTCCTTTTCCAGCATTCCACAGAGGCCAGGCAGCAGCACAGCACTTCATTATCTGAACACAGAAACTCAAAAGATGGCAACCTAAAATCAAAAGTGAGACCCTCACTTCTGTATCTCACTTCTGATTCATGGGAAAGTTTAGCAGGACTTCAAAAGTTCCTGACAGTTAAGGGGGAGCTGCAGAGGAAAAGGGTTTTTTTTCCCATTATCAACCCTGTACTCGAATTCCTCTGACTAATGCCTGTTCTCAGGCACTTGTATCTAACTTGTAAATCCAGTCCTCATTCCATTGCAGAACACTCTGCCCCCTGATGTGAGGCATGCTTTTACTTCATGATTTCTGCTGAGGTTGCTGCCTAGCCTGCATTAAAGAAATCCTCATTTCTCACAAATCAATTTAGTGCCAACTTCACCACATGCTGTTAGTAGGGGGTTTGTCTGTTCACCTGGAGCACAGAGTGGAGCACCTGGAGTGGCTCCTTAGATATCCAGAGTGACTAAGTCATAGATGCTTCTTTCTCTCTGGAAGGTGGAAGTTGGACATTTTTTCCTTTGGCATGTGATTTTCCTCTCCTCACAATACAGTGTCCCCCAAACACACAACGTGGCCAGCTGGATTTACTCAGCAGAGGCATCTTCAGCAAGCATCCTGCAAACTTGAGTGAGGCTGCACAGCCACCATGTCCCCAGAACAGCTCGACTTGTCCCACTCCAAAGAGCATGACCAGGCACAATCTCTCCTCTCAGCACAGCTGTGTTTGGTGTCTCTCAGGGCCTCACTTGAAAAATGCCAAGTTTGTATCAATGTTGCTTCCAGGCTGTCTCCTTAGGCATTGCTCTATCAGTCAAGAACTCTGTGAGTTTGAAATGCTTTGTGACTGAAAAGTTGTATAATATTTCTATAATATTGGTCTTTGTATATTGAATACTGTCTCTGGGGTTTCTCACTTATGAATGCAGAATTCAAAGAGTTGACCACCATTTAAACTTTCTGAACTTCTTTCATAACTGCAGCTTAGAATAATTATTATTTTGAGGCTCTTGGCATATGAAGTCCCTCAAAAAGCATCAAATAAAGGATACCTGTTCAATATTCCAGATGCTGTTTTTATCACCAGGATCTAATCACTGACCAACTGTGACAAATTTTTGATACTGCCAGGTGGTTTTGGATCAGAGATTACTTCTGTACTGCCTGAAAATTCTTTTCCTGCTACAAAGCAATTGATCTAGTTTGCAGGTGTTACAGAAGGTAAAATGAAGATTTTTTTTTTTTCCATAAATATTCAGACTTTATTTGCTCTGGCATATAGTTAAATCATGTGGACTTAGGATAATTTAGGATCCCTGTCTTATTTTATTATGGCCTATAGAAATCTATCTCCTTTTCAAACAACTTTATACCTTGCTAAAACTTTAGAAAATCCCAACAGGATTTTGACATCTTCCCTCTTGCTGAGATTATTCTGGATATACAGTGTGATCAACTTCATTGTTTTGCACTGTCCAATTCCAAGGAATGGTTGATTGTGTCTATATCAACCCCTGCAAATTCTCAGTGTAAATGTCTTGTAGTTTTTTGGGCTGTCTCCTCAGTTTCACAAACTAAACTAATTTACTGTGAAACAGATCTAGGCCAGATGGCACTTTTTGCATGGCACTGGATTTGCAAACACAGGGTCTAATTTTGAAGTTATGCTCTAAAGCTGAACAGATGCTATGGCTGACGGGAGTTGTGCTTGCAGTGCTTAGCAATGATGAGAGAGAAATACACAATAGTCCATAAATTCTATCCATGATATCAGCATTGCTGTGGCAACTTTTCTGGGCTACAAGGCTGTAATATCTTACTCCTGAGCCAGCTATCCCTCTTCCCAGGCAGGCAGCAGAGCCACCTCCATTTAGTGCTTCTGGTCCCTCAGAGAAGTCTCTGGGGAGCACACATGGAACAATGTTGAGTAGGTGGAAGCCCTGGTGCTGTCCCAGGTTTTTTGTCTCATAATTTAAACAAATGAAAGATGTGAAAAAAATATAAGCACTCTTGAAGGCTGTTCTCTATCCAGGTTGTGAGAACACACTCTAACTTAATGAATTCTATCTTGATTTTCCACAGCAATTTTTTTACAGAACTAAGAGGGGTTTAGAGTTTAGGAGAAGAAAAGACACCTTCAGTCAAAAAAAAAAAGTATTGCAGATAGTGGCACAGATAGGAGCAGAACAATTAACCCAACATACAGTTTGCAGACACTGCTCCTCTGTGCAGGATCCATTGGCACACAGTGTACACAACCTCCTATAAAGCTCATAAACCAATCTTTACTTCAAATAAAATGTTCACAAAGTCTCAAGTGAAGAAAGACTTTTGTTTCATCAAATTTAGAAACAAGAACATGAAACTTGAATGAATAAAGAACAAGGTGAATGAATCATAAACACCTCCCTTTCTCCTCTCATTTCCTCAGAAAAATCTTAAATGTTGAAGCTTGTTTTCAGAATAGAATTCTTATTTTTCTTCTTATAATCCTTCCCACATATCAGTTAAGGGCAATTGAGTGCACTATCAGCTTGGTAACTTTTCATTTCAATGCAGGACAAAACTGACTAATAAAAAAAGTTTTAGTTTAATGATTCTAAGATCCTTTCATCCAAGTTTCTATCAGAGTGTCCAATTATCTGGGGATGAGAAAACCACATGAGATAAAAGAAGCTGCAGTAGTCTTCACTAATTCTTCACAATGAATCCAGACCAAGTCATTTAAGAAGGTCAAAAATCTAGTGCCTTTTTTTTAATATCTATGCTGTATTTTTGTTTTCAGACAATTATTTGCAAAAGTTACTTATTCAAGCAGTAATCATGGAAACCATGGAAAGTATGAATAAAAATATGTGCATGAGTTGTCCAGATAGGGCATCTCCACAACAGCTTAGACCTTTATGTAATTCAGGTGTAGAAAAATGTGTTAGGTCAAATTTCTAAATGTAAATTTTTTCTCTTTTTATAAATGAAGGTATAATTAAATTCAAGGTAACATTTAGTTTATAACTGCCTCCCAAAAGAAGTTATAATTTATATTTTAAAAGACAAGTCAAGGCCTGGAACTAAAGACAAAACATGTAGGTTTAACTTGATAGTAGGAAAGATTGTGGAAAATATATTTTTATGTTTTCTTTAATGAAATGTCTTCCAACTAGCATGTGGAAAATAAATGTGAGTGAAAATATATCTGATACTCATGCATACTTCCCCAAATGCAATATTAGTAATTCATAAGGTTTTAGTGGATGGAAAGTTTAAACTTTATGCACCTAATCAGTGCATATGTCTGGCTGTCTATCAATTCAGAACAGTGATTCCACAACATCACCTCTCCCTAGAGCAGTTTAGGGCTTTCAGGATGTGTCTTCTAGGACTCACAACATAATTTTCACCTCAGTTTGTCTGCTTTGCAGACTATTCTTCCAGTACTTAATAAAAGGGCAGAAAGATCACTCTCCAGTACAAAGATTCTTTATCTCCCCTTTAATCATTCTTTGAAAGCTCCAGAGACTTGCTCTTGAACTGAGCTAAACAGAAAACCTCCACTTCAACAGTTCATTCAGAGAGATGAAATTCTGCCTACTCCACCAATGAACACATCCCCAGCCAAAACACAGCAATCACTGAATACATCAGTGAACAATGACACTGGGGAGGGCACTGCTCTGCACTCTGTCCAAAGGACCACGGCAAAATACCTCTTTCATATCAGAGATTACCACTGAATGAGTCAGCCTCAGAAAAGCATCTGGTCTTGTACTCTATTTTTCCTACATTTAAAAAAAAAATATTGAAAAAAACAAAACCATCAAGGTTCTGCCTTAAAAGCAGAAAATTAATTTTAAATCCCGTTACATTTTACATGGCATTAATGTTCTTTAAATGGTTACAATTATTATTCTGTAGCCATACCATTAGAGTTCTCTTTAAGTTGTCCACAGGGGAAGTTTGGCATGACACCCTAAAGCAGCTTCTCTCACATATATTTAGAGTCACAATATTTATAAATAGATAAATAAATAATTGTAAGTTTGTGCTGACCTTTTATAGAGATCCTCAGGACTGTTCTCTGCTAAAAAATATTGCCACAATATTTTTTATTGTGATCCAAGGGGTTTGAAAAAGCTAAATTGTGACACTTGGCTTTTCCAGATGAAAGGGGATTGGACACAAGCAACACAAAATTCTTACCTCGATATTGTCCTAGCTTTGAGATATGGCAAATGCTGAGGTAATCAGGAGCTGGAATATGAGAGGCTGAGAGGACTGGGTTTGCTCAGCCTTAAGGACAGAAAACCTTTAGGGGACCCCTAAGGGTACAGAGAACATGGAGCCAGAGTCTTCTCAGATGTGCACAGTGATGCTCCACAGAGTGAAAGACAAGAGAAGACAAACACAAGTTGATTCTAACTCAACACAAGAATCATTTTCAATTTATTTTTGAAGCATATGGGTATTCAAAATTGCAACAGGTCATCCAGAGAAGTTAGCTATAACCTTGGAGATGCTCAAAATTTGACCAGACCAGGCCCAGAACAGCCCTGCTCTTTTTAGCCCTGGTCTAAGTGGGAGGCTGGAAGAGGTGACCCTTGGAGGTCTCTTCTTTCCAAAAAAAACACAAAACCAAAACCAACCAACCAAAAAAAAAAAAAAAAAAAAAAAAAAAAATAAAATAAAAAAAAAAAAAAAAAAAGAAAAGAAAACACAAAGTCTTTCCTTCCTCCAAGCAGCTGAGGGGAAGAAAAAGCCATGTAGATGAGAAATGAAAACTCCATGAAACAAAAAGGCTTTGCAGCAGATTCCAGATCATATTTTCACCTGTAGAAATGATTGTCAGTGCAGCAAAGGAAGCTACTCCAGTTGTCTTTACTAAAGGATACAGTTCTGTGTTTTCACTATACTTGTTATCCTCAGCTCAGCTCAAGTCAAAGAAGTGACAAGTGACATGGCTACAGAAACCTCAGCTACCACAAAAGGGCAGTGTCTGACCCACTGGCAGATTAGCTTGTGTTTATTGCTTTGCCTGACATTTTAAAGCTGATTTTACTGAAAACATTAACTGACTTATTAAATTAATACACACACTGCTGCTGCAGATATCCCAGGTTGTATGTGCCATCTATTAAATATATATGTACAGATATTACCCCTATGTTTTCTTAGGAGCTGCTGTAATTTATCAAGTGGGAATTCACTTAGTCATTTTCATAGCTTTACTGGACCTCTTAATCCTCATAGGTATAAATTAGAGTGGCAGATATACTGGAGCTTTTCCAAGTTTGTCTTTGAAATCATGAGCTGCTCAGCTACTGCTTTTGAACAGAATATACAGTGGGGAGAAGGACCAAAGAATTCCAGAAGCTTGAAAATAAGCATATGTGAGTCCACCTTCTCTGCTACTGTCCCCTCACTCACTCATACATATTACAGTCCTAATTTTAGTGCTTTTATTTTTGCTTACTTTTCATGAAGCAAAGCTCAAAAAGTGTACTAAGAGCATAGTGAAACTGAGAACTAGTTTGCTATATCATCTTCTATTTTTGTCTTGTAAATATAGCCTCCCATGAAAATTAAAAAAAAAAAAAAAAGAGCAGAAGAATATGGCTTAGAGAAGTTCTTCTGTAAGTGAAGGCCCTACTTACACTGAGCTTTCAAACTTCCTGTTAAATCTGTAAGAGCAACATTAGACTTAAGGATAGAAAAGAGGCATAGGGAAAGGAAAGAGCAGCTAAATTAGCAATGCCTCCACCACTCCCTCATAGCGCATTTGTGGAAAAAGAAAGCTCCAGCTGCAGTAATGAAAGCCCTAAGTACAGAAAAAAAAACATTGTTCTAAAGCTCTGAGCTGATGTTTTAAGCTACACCTTAACGCACACACCTATTTATATCCTATTTAAATATGTGTCCAGTAATTTTGCCTGGTTCAGTGCTGTTGTTTGCATTTGAAATAATCAATAAAAAATACAACAAAATGTGTAAGGAAAGGATGAGAAGAAAATCTTACATGGCTCATTTTTTGAATTTCACTGAAATGCATCCATGCTATATACATCCAGCTTCTGCACTGGGCACTAGCAGGCAAAAGGGTACTACTCAGAAATAATTATGAGGCAACTAACTTGCAATTCTATACCTAGGTATAGATAATCTCAAATTTAACATCAATCACTTGTGTATGCTAGTGCTGAAAGTATAATTCCCAAAGAGTTCACAAAACTAAATGGGCATGGGATGCAAACCAACATTTTTAAAGAATATCAAAGAGAAATACCACTGCTTAGAAGCAGAGAGACAGAGACATAGTCCTTTCTTATTAGAAGAAAAAGGACAGGATAAAAAGCTTTAAAAAATACAGTACATCTTGCCCATCACACAGATGAGAAACTGCTGATGAAACAATTGCAAAATGTTTTCTTTTTGGTTGCAACTGGCTTCAACTGACAGATTTTAAACTGATATTTAGGGAAGAGATGCTTAGAAAAGCTGAAACAGAATTCTGTGGAAATGGCAGAGCCAAAGTGAAGCACAGTTAGTACTCATCTATGTGGCTAATTTCAACTTCTCAGGTTCAGGAAGAACTGCCAGCCACATAAAGGAATATTGGCAAATGAAATGTTTAAAATGTAGTGCTTCTTCTCCTTTATGCCCATCCTTAAAAGTGCAGAAAATCTTTTCCACTGTAAGCACTCCGTGCCCCACACATCCAGTCACAAGGCCCTATGGACACTGTGGATATTCAGTCTGGCTTGAGCTCCCATGGATTACACACACCTAAAGGGAAGCTCGAACATTGTAATGCAGCACAACTGAAGCATGTTTGTGTAGATAGATCTCAAATTCCCATCCAGCTCCACACTCTGCTCCACAGAACCGAATTAGCCACAGAGTGCAGATGGAGTTCAGATCAGTGTCCTTTCACAGGGACAGGACAACTCTGCCCAAAGGCATGTGCACCACAAAGCAACAATTTCAACACACCAACACTTCCTATTTGTAGGCTAAGGCAAGGCAAGACAGAAGTCAGGTTAGTTTGACTCGTTAAAAAATCATTATTTGTCCCAAATTTCCTGATGTTTCAGTATCTATCTGAGAGGTAATGAGAGTGCTTTGTTAGTGTGGTTTGATTGTTAAAAAACCTTGCCTAGGTGAGCGAAAGGCATGCTTCAGAATAAAGAGTGTGAGTGTGGGTGTTGAGCACCTGGCTGTGTGTCCTCTGGGCCCCAGCCCCAGCAGAGGCAGCCCAGGGAGCTGCTGCTCCTGCAGTGACCCCCAGCAGGCAGCGAGCTCCAACCTCCCCCTGGGGCCAAAGCACTGCACGTCAGCAACCAGGACAAGAATTCGTTTAGCATCTTTGTTTGGGCCCAATTCCTACACACGAGTTTCTCAATTCATTTAGTGTTAAAGGACATTTATTTGCAAAAGAAAAATGCTGCAAAGGTCTCAAAAACAACAGTAGGCAGATCTACATTTTAACGGGTGCTAGAAATGCTTTTCTGGTGAGAATTAACTTAAGAGTAATTAATTTATATTTTGAGGTGATGTAGAGAGTAGCTGCTGATTTTGCAGCTCCTGCGTGTAACCCAATTTTGAAGAAATATCTAAAGCAAGGATTTCACCTGAATTACTGAGCATTTGGCTTAATTACTGCTAAAGTTGCAGCCAAGGCTGCTGGTTTTCCTTTTTCTAGTGAAGCTTTTCAAATGTTCATATTAAATAGAGATTATAATATTTCCAACTGTGCTAATTTAATGGTAAATTTAATCCTAAACATGCAGAGCAGTTTCCAGTTCCACAGGAAAAAAAATCCCTAGAGCCTTACCTCAGGTGTTTCTTTGAAAATATTATTATTTATCATTATAAAGTTGCTAGAAAATTAACCTAAATGGACCCACAGATAAACAAATAAATACACAAATGCAAGCCTGTATTAATAGAGTGCCCCAAACACATACATATTACATATTTTGGTGAATACAAATAGATCATTGTATTGAACAGTGTCAGTTTGCACAATATTATATACTTCAGGAGCTGGCTTTTTGACACACTGCTATTTTATATGCTGTTCCTACTGTCATATGAAAATCAGTCTGAATACAAATAAAGAATAAAACATGCAGTCTCATTAACCATCTCACCCATAAAATTGTAATGATAATTAGTCTTGTAAAGCTAAGTGAATAAAATTTTTATTAGTTTTGCATCCGTTTTTGTGTGCCCAGGTACTTTTTAACCAAAACAAGCCCATGAGCACAGGACCAAGGTGCAAAATAGCAATATTTGTTTCTTCATCAACTTGTGCTCCTAGGAGCCAAAAATTCCCCCCACTTATCAGAAGTTCCTGAGATTGTAAAGGCCCAGGGTGGGGATGTACCACTGCAATCTGGAGAAATCCAGAAGCATTGGGTAGACGTGGGAGAGCTTTCCACACACATACTTGGTACTGCTATGTCTGAGAACATAAAAATCCCAGAGCTGTCCAAAACATAAAATATTTAGATATATGTTGATGTGGGAGACAAGGAATCCTGTTCACTCTAGCTCAACTGAAAGCACTCTGGGAAAGGTTCTGATGCCTTAGGTTTTGGACTTTATATTTTTCAGATTCTGTGCTGTTTCAGTCTGTGGTTCTGGGTTTCATATTCAGTGCTGGTAAGCTCTCTTCACAGAGTAGATAGACAAAACATTTCCTCCTCTAGCTTGGTACAAAGGACAACCAATACAAACTTCAGCCCCCAGAACAAAAACAATGGTGAAGTGAGAATAAAAACAAGGAGGATGGAGCTTCATAACCCGAAGCTATGATTGGACAATTGACTCCAATATGCCAATGGACCAAAACTTAGAAAAGTGTGGAGCCTCGTGACCAGTCATCCATTTCTGTGACCATTTTGGGTTCACCTTGGGTGTGGCCCGGCTGGGCTCTTGCACTGCCCAGGGTGTACCTGTTGAGGCCTTTTAACAAATACCTACTTTATCCTTTTGCTCTGCCTGGTCTCTGTTCCAGGCCAGCCTCCAGAAGGCACCAGTTCAGATAACAGCTGAAAAATAAATCAGAATTAAAAGAAATTATTTTTTAGTAAGAAAAGTATTTAAAATGGCTAAATTCAATGCAAAATTCAAAATCACAGAATCTCATAGCCCCAGCAGTTTCTTCCAGGTGGAACACTGGGTTTAAAAACCCAGTCTACCCCAGAACTATGTATGCACCACCAGCACCAGAGGTATTTATTACAGAGCATGGATTTCCAGGAAAGTAAACACTGTCATGAAAACTGTATCATGCATTCCCAAAATAATTCTATCAGTTAGTGGGATGAAAGGTGCAGAGTAGTTTAGAATTATATATAGTCCAGAAGACTATGGTAAATCAAAGAATGTGTCAAATAGCCTCCCTTAAAAGAAATCATTCAAACTGATTTTTTCTTGAGCACAGACTGAAAACTGACTAAGGAACTATAAACAAAGAGAGAATGACAAACAACAGAGTATCAGTATTTAGGTACCCAGGCACTTTTGGACTGGTTTTATTGCTGGACTTCTTTTATCTCCTTAAGCCAAGAGAGAAAACTGGATGAAAAAATACTATTATATAGTGAGGAGTCAGGAGGTTTTATCCTGTTTACCTGGAGAGCCCTGTAACACAAAGCATAGCAAACTGTTCCTCTACAAGGCATAGAAAGTCATGGGATGCATTTGTGAATAGAGTTAAAAAAATAAGAGGCAGCATTTCTGTAATGACACGAGACAACCTACTCTGCCTTCCCACCACTTCTACAGGCCAGCCTGGCAGGAGACCTGGACTGATTTGGAGGGGGTAAAGGCTGGGCTAAATCCACCACATGCAGTCACCTCGAGTGCTGTGCTTGTTGGGACCTCAAAGCATAAAGCAAACATGCTAGAGTGCAGTCCCATTTGCACGATACACATTGGTACCTGTGGTAATAAAGACCAGCTCCTTAATTTAAAGACCAAATGTATATATTCAGATAATTCTTTGGATCTACATCACTTGCAACTTTTCCAGTATCATCACTTTAAAAGTTTCAATAAGACCTTCACAATTTTTGGGGTTAGTCTAATTCCCATACTGGCATCTGTACTTGCAATGTGGAGACACACTTTTTAGGGTATTTGTAATAATAGTGTACTGAGGTCCTTACCAGTAACTCTAACTTCAGTGAAAGTAAACAACTTTGCACCCACTCAACATGTGCTTCTCTATGTTAGAGTGTTGTGCAATAACAGAAAAGTAATTTTTCTGAGGTTTTGGAGGTTTTTTCCAAATGAGCTATTGATAGCTTTGGTTACTTCGTTTCCATTCATAGTCTTTAAATATTAATGTCTTTGGTACTAAAACGTTGCACTGTAAATGTGAGGTCAAACACCACTGACCAGTTTTGTTGTATTTTAGAATAATCTTTTCAGTTTGTAATTAATGAAGCGAACTGCAGTTTAAAAATGCAAAATAAACATCATGATAGATACAGATTATGGGATGCAAACATACTTAATTTTATTCCCAGTTGAAACTAATCAAGTGCTGTAAAACTTTTTCTTGAAAACATTAGTTTTTAAGATGCATCAGAAAGAAAATCTTGTGTCCACAGTCCCTGCAATGCTGCATTAAACTTCTTCCAAAAGCCACCATTTTGCCTCAGCTGAGTATAATCAGTGAAATGCAAACTGATGTGTAAAAATTGCCTACACTGTTTGATGTAAATTAAAATTACTCCTATAAATTCGATGTTCAGATTATCTGACAACTACTGTTGTATTAATTTTTCTGTTGAATTCTTTAATTGACTGCAAATTAATTTTCTTACTCACATTACAATTATTTTGGATGCTGGTGAGAAAAAATTACTAAATACACCAATAATTATCTAATATTTAAAGCTTGCTTAATAGTAGATTTGCCTAAAATCAATAATCCTTCTTGTGTTGGTATATCTCTTGCAAATTTTAAAAACACTTAGTGACAAAAATTTCTGTAAAGTGAGCAAGTTTTATTTCTTTTCTTGAAAACACCAACTTGCACCAGAAGAAATGTTAGCTGTTCTTTACAAGAGATCCAGAATCTTTCCAAACAGCAAGTTGGGGCAGTCTCATAGAGATACACCTGTACATGTGTTTTAAAACTGCTGCATGAACACATTGGATAGAAGCATAAAATGAGCTCTAGATCACAGCAGAGGCAGAACAGGAACAGGACTGAAATTCAAGTCTCTCAACTCCTACATGAGTACCCAGGCCTCTAGACCAACCAGTTTTTCAAGGCAGGTGCAAGGACTCCTGCAAATAAAATTTAAATCTCTTCACCCTTTCCCTCCTCTTTTACTCTGAAACTTTGAGAAGGTACCAAGAATGCACAGAATGTGTCTCGTGCTTTTGATTTTGAGTGTTTACCCTGATTTAGCACTGGTTCAGTCATGCTGCTGAAAAGTGGAATCCTTGAAAGGTTTATTACTTTATATGTGAGGAATCTCATTTGAAAAGTGGTTTCTGCAGCTCAAGCCTCGGTCTCTGACTATATATGCAAGTGAGAAAAGTGGGGTATGATACAGAAAGGAACAGGAATTGAAGTTCTAGAGTTAAATAAAACCTAATCCAGTCTAAAGGCTGGAAATGGCAAAGCAATGATGGTTGTTGTTATACCTATTTATACGCATGTAAACACTCTCAGGAATAGTGAATGATCTGAAAATATTTTGTCTTGGTGTTTCCAAGAAAATTAGCAAAAGGTTAAAATATGGAAAATTAGTAAAATTTAATTTCTATGAAAAAGGTCTGTAAAATATTTTCTTCTTGACAGAAATGGTTTTTTTATACAGTTTCGATGAAAAGTCAATACATTGCTACTGCCAGTTCTTTCTCAAATGCCCCATGGCTAAAAGAAAAAGAATGTTATCTGGCCTCCAGCTTTTCTGTGAGTGCATGATAGATTTGCTAGAATCTTAACATGAAGCCTAATTTAACAGGCAGAAGGTGGGATGGCAATGGGATGCAGGGTTGGAGACAGACAAAGGCTGCAGCTGCAGAAACACCTTTGCAACTGAGATTCCACAGAATGTTCAAATATTCCACAGAAACATTCAATTTGCCAGTTTTCATTGTGTTCAACTGGTACAAATTGCAAATGACTTTTTATGTTTAATACATCAGAGTAACTTTAAGATGTAGGTCAGGCCTTCACTGCACTGATTTCTCCAAACATTAACACCTTCCCTTATGCATCTATCTTCAGCTAAATAAGAGAGAAAGCAGTTGCTGGAGAAATTTCACATCTACAATCTTGCATGTCCTTCACAACCTGGCTGAAAATATCTTGCCTATAATTAAAGAATTCATCCAGCTCACAAAAGATTTCAACACAAATTCTTCAGTCTTGGCTGATTTCAAAAGTTTTATTGAAGCTGCAGGAAAATTACAAAGTCAAGCCACATACTTAATTCACATTTTCCACCTTATTTCATTTTAATGCCCCAACTTGTTTACAGCAATACAATCCTGTTTAAAGTGGAAAAAAAATATTTCTATATTCACTATACCAAGTCAGTGATAAGAATAAAAATAGGTAATAAATTCTCTTTTGCCCAGCTTTTAGCACTGAATATCACCTTTGCTTTTGAAAAGTAAGTACCTTTCCAAACCACAAGTCCTTCCCTCAGAGTTTGGAAAATCTTTATAGAGGGAATTTATTACATTTCCCTCTACCCTCTTACCAATTTCTTGTCACCTGTCAAATGCCAGGGGGTAAAAAAAAAAAATCTCAATTTCACCAGCAAATCACTTCTACTCCTTGTTATTTCCCAGTAACCAACATCAAGGTACATTTGTTATAACTTTCAGTATTGAGTTTTCCTCCCTTATTTATCGCCGTTATCACACACAACTCTAATAATTTAGAAGGTAAGAAGTGCCCAGGACAATTTGTTTCCTAATTGTTTGGAGGAAAAAACAACTGTTATTCAAGCGTATTCCCATAAAACTTGGCAGAATCATTCTCAGTCTTTTAACTCCTGCTAAGGTCTCCAAACCCTCTGTAGCTGGTGGCTGCACACTTCTCCCTTGCCACAGGCCAGGCTCTTCGCTGGCACAATTCCCTGGATTTCTCTGGATCTGGCTTAGCAGTAAATTTGCCCTCTCTATGTCTTTGTCCATCACTGAAACTATTTTAAAAGGCTAAAGTCAAGGTTTCGTAGTTGGACATAATCCAGAGAAACGTGATGTTATATGATGAAAGAATCTGCACCCAAGGCAGCAGAAGCACTGCTGGTCTGGCAAAAGCTGACAGTGTCAAATATTCCAAGTTTAACAATTCAAGGTTGTTTACTTACTTGGGATGATGGAAATGACAATGTAACAGTTCAAACAAATATTATTTTCCACAAAAAAGAGTTTACACTCCTGTCACATGTAAACTTAAGTAGGGATGTCTATAATTTCAGCCATATGCCTTGTGTCTTAAAAAATGTGTGCTACTCTCTTCTGTTTCAAGGATTTCATTTTTCAGACTACTTTAACAATGCAAACAAAACAAGCAATTAGTCATTAGTTACTGTAAATCAACATGGACCTTCTGAAGACAGTGAAGTCACATCACGTAGGTAACATTGGTGACTTCTCTCAATTTTTATTGTTTTTAAACTTGACAGGTTTTGCATATTCTATTATGATAATGGAAAATAAATTTTTATATATTTGATTTTCTGTCCTTGACACCAGCCTTCCATTCCAACAGTGAAATTTGGAAAAAGATAATATACATTCTATGTTTTTGTTCAGTTTTTAGGGTTTGGGTGTTTTGGATTTTTTCCTTTTTGTCAATAGCACAGGAGACATATTTATCTTCCAAATATCAAGGTAGGTTTTAAATGTGTTTTAATCTAAACTTAATTTTTTTGAGATTAATAAATTGGTAATTATCTTTCCTAATGAAATGTGCTGTAATTTCAGTTAGTTTGTCAATGAGCCATGACTCATATTTAAAAGGACCATTGCATAAATGCTATTAGTTCCAGTTTAAAGAGGTAATGCCAAACTCATTTTCCTGACACTTTCTACATGACTCTGCCAAACTTCCTCAGCATAGGGAGCATTTAGATTTAGATGAAGAGCCTTTAGATTAGGATGAACCCCTATAAAATGAAATTAGCAAGCATTGTAAACCACAGTGCATCATCCCTTGCTAGTCCCCACCTGTAACTAAACAGCAAATAAGAAGAATAAACACATGAAAGTGGCAGAATCTCAGAATTTACCAGTTGATGCCCAAAAACTCGTGACATTGTTCTCCTGGCAGGGGTAATTGTTCTCATGCCAGGGTTCCCTGCTAATAACTCTCCCTCTCTTTGCAAGGCCCGTTGCTCTGAGTCATTCCCATAGAATGGATTTGCAATGGTGAGAATCCAGGATCCATCCTGTTCTGCCTCTCGCCTCACCCTTTCCACCAGAGAGGCAAAACTGCCCCTATTTAGTGACTTCCCTCTTCCAGCAGCCCAGGAAGAGCTTTGTATCTCACTTAACTATTGTGGGCCTTGATTTACATGGTTTGCAAAGCATGAGGTCTCCCAGAAGAGAACAAGGATTTGAGTTTATGTCCAAAGTATTTTGCTAATCGGAACTGGACTCCAGCATAATCCAATGTTTGCTTGGATGATCCCTCTAGCACTGCATCCCTGTAAGGCATTCACTCCGTTATGTAATTTCACGTCCCAGTTTTCGAATCCCAAACACATCTTATCTCACACACTGCACAGGAAGGATGTCACCCGTGTTCATACATGCAGATATGGGCAGGATAATCACTGAACTTGGAGTCCTCTCCAGCAAAATTTGCAAAAAAGCAAATTCTCTGCCAGCTGAGAGAGCTGCTTAGGAGGTGGGAGATAAAGTGGATCCCTGGTGTAGATAAGGTATTTCCATTACAGCAAAGTTTCTGAGACTTGATACACGTTCTTTCTAAGCTTCTAATTTACTGCCATTACTGTTTCTTATTCTTCACTGAATTTTAAAACTGTAACATGAGGAAATTGAAAAGTTCATGATAGAAAAATCAAGCCTTAAGTGTATTCATCACACAAACAACTTCATCACTTGGTATTTTACGCTCCAATTCAAACAACACATCTGTTCATAACTGCATGCATGACTCAGTATGATTACTACAGGCTACAAATTTATGTCTAAGAGCAGTGGGAATATTGGGGAAAGACAAGGATAAAGCATTTGAAATGTGAAGACCTTTTACATAGTATATATAAAAGATTATTTTAGACTCCAAGGTATATTTTAATATGTGTTTTTCCTGATTCAAAGCCAATGTATTTCTGTACCTAAGTCTGATCATATTGATGGTCTACCATAAAGTTATTTTAGAGAAAAGAAACATTCTTTAAAAAAACTTGGTATTTCAAGTAATCAGTACTTAGATAATCACCATAAATCCCAGTTTCCAGAACAATATATGCCCAACTTTCTCTGGAAAAATTATGGTCCTGTATTGTTCTCTATTAATAAAAAAAAACCTTTAACACATACATCTTAGGTCCAGTGCTTCAAAGTTTACTGTATCTCACCTTAAACCTGAAAAATACAGGGGCTTTTTATTCCATGATACTGAAATATTGTTGAATTTATAGCTCTTCCATCAGTGCTGTATAAAATCCTTCTTCCCTATAAAACTACCTTCTCCTTCCACCATCCAGTGTTATAAATATGTGAGGGGCAGTTGTCCCACATGGTGCACTTCCAGAAGAGATTGAGTAGAATCAAATAACAGCAGCAGAAAGCAGCTTGTATTCTGAGCAGTGTGAATATCCTGGAGAAAGGGCAAGATGGGAACTCTCTCCAGGCAACTGAGCTTGAGGATTGTGCCTCTGACTAGAAAGGATAAATACCAATGGTTTTCAGCAAGGACTCTGCCTTGACCCAGGAACTTGGTATTGTAAAGCTTCATTGCACTATCATCCTCTTCTTTATTTCAAATTTACTGTTTATATTAATGCACGAGGAGGAATTTACAGAGCTCAAACACCCCCAAACGAAACACAGAAATTTGATGTTAGGGCAGTGAGTTAACAGCACTGAGCACAACTGCCACTTATTTACCATGATGGAAATTTTTTTCCCTTTTTATAAACACCTTGCAGTGCATATTGTTCCACATTATACCTCTAATACCTCTTTATCACAAAAAATTTTCTGGCTGTATTTCTAACTAGGATGCTGCACAATAGTAAGTTCTTTGAGTGGAACAAAGACCGAGACTTTCTGCCCTGTACCTCCCATCTCTGTGTTGCCTTCCAGCCATTTACAGGAGTGTTCAGATAGAGTGAGATCCTCTCTCCCTGTGTGACTCTCATGCCCACAGCTTCACTCACTGCAATGACATTCTTGTAAGACCTTGACATTCTTGTAAATACCTGAGAATATGCATCCATTGCATTTCCTGATGATTATTCCAGTTCTAATCAATTTAACTTGTTGTTGTAAAGAACCTGCAGGTATCCAAACACCACTTTCCAGTTTTACAGAACCAATTGAATTTGCTGAACCACAGAGAGATTCCTACCATGACCTAGCATTACGTACTGACAGTACACATCCACATGAAGTAACACATAAGATGTCCAGACGCTCCTGGGACAAGGATTATTTCCCTGATTACTTTTCCCAACAGGTGAGTAGGATATCAAACCACCTGAAAACAATCCTGCCAAATCTAAACTAAGAAAGAAAAATGGTCTTAGAAAAAGAGTGAGAAATGTTTTTTAAAAAGGAAAGCTCTTATTAAATTTCCAGGGCACCTGTTAGTGAATCAGAGTAATGACATTGTAAAAGGATTTTTCACTGCTTTCTGAACAATTCTGTTCAGCCCTGTAAGGGCAGCTCAAGGTATAAGGCTGAATCACTCAAAAAGGTATTAAAATCTCATTGCTTGTATTCTGTCCATACCTTATTCTGTTTTCTCAGAAAAGAATGGGACCACTGAAAACTAAAGCTAAAAATTAGCTAAAGAGTCCTGCAGGGACAAGAGATTTTTTTTTTTTAAGGGAAGCTAAGGCTAAAATTCAAAAATTTACAGATAACTTGAGAAGTTTTGCAGCCTAATAAAAAGCTTCCATTTAGGACCAAAGTTGTTATGTCCTTGAAAATGCTTTTGTAATGAGATAGATGGCTTTTCCATTTGAGTAACAGTACCTGTCCTTTCATTTAGCCTTGTCAAGGATTTTTTATATTCCCAAACAGCAACTAAATCAATAGTTATTCAATCATAGCATGATTAGTGCAGTACGGACAACAGTGTTTTGTGCCTTTTAATGTATTAGAGAGCAAACATAAAGAGAGATTTGTTAACCCCTGTAGGCACTATTACATGATGAGGGTTTTTAAACCTTCTGATCTATTCTGTAGGCTTTAATTCTTTTAAGCTCAAATATATAAACATGCAAATGACATTATTCTGATTCCTTAAAATATCAGCAGAAGTATATTGCTGAGTTGCTGAAGATATCAAGCAGCCATTAATAAATTTTAAAAATATTATCTCTGTGCAACATAAGAAATCGTTGCTTTCAAGTAGATAAAAAGCATTTCAGAATTATATTAGAATAATTTCCATAGCTAATAATAATAATGCTTCTCAGGAATTCAACTGCCTGATTTTGCAACTTAAAGAGAGCAGAACTCTTCATAAATCTTGCACAGAAAAAACATACAAAAGCTAAACAGTGTTTATAAAGCAAATCTGTGTCAGAGAAAGAAGCCTTCAGAGTGGGATCAGTGTTCCATGCTGTGTTACAAACGTGACTGTTGTTGCCTTTCTGTCTGAGATAGGCCTATATTAATCAGAAACAGGAAAACAAGCAAGCATTTAACAGCATGAGAAAAAAAATCCACTTTTGTTTAAACTCGTGTTTTCATGCAGCAGTAATGGGCTTACAAAACAACTCTTTCAAAGGGTTTATCTGTTCTTTAAGAAATTAGTATTATAGGACATCCAGAGAGGTAGAGGCTGAGTTATGAAAATAAAGCACTGTTCAACAATACATTCTGCTTTTAATGTGATTTAAAACATCTCTAGGGCGTTGTGCATCCAAGGCTACATACCATGAGGCTAGATTAATCCCTGTCAGAGTCAATGAGCCCATTTCTTCTACCATGGATGAACTTTGGGTTAGGCCATGTTTTCAACGCAGAGTGTGAGAATGGATAAAACTACAAGAGCCGATTCAGACATCCAGTGTCTGTTCCCACTTTTATCAGGACTGTATTGTTTGGCCTTAGGCAATTCCTACCCTCACTATGCTTTAGTTTCCCCGATGTGTAAACATTACTTTGACTAGGGAATGAAAGGCACAACAAAACCACAAATAAGTGCAGATGCTTATGATAATTTCTCTTCGAACTGGATTATTTACCAAAAAAATCATATATAGTAGCCAAAGGATGAGCGTGTTCAATTTTCAGTGCTGAGTAAGATCAAGCATACAAATAAAATTCCTGTTATCCATTAAGAATCTTTTGCAGACTCAAGTTATGAGTTTCTATGACTAACCTCTGCTCCAATATCTCCTTCTCAGACTCAAAATAAATTTGTCTCTTGGTCATGCCATAAATAACCCACAAAACCACATTGGTAACATTGTAAATTAACTGAATGGAACACAACCAGTGGTAAGGATGTAAGTAAGGAAATAGGACTCCTCACATCAGAAATAACTTGCTGCCTTGAAATTCATATCTGTATGTAAATACCTTTCATCTTGTTACACAGAATGTGAGCAGGAGAGAAAGCAATGTTTGCATGTTCCCATTTTAGTGGTGTTCTTAGTAACCCTTACAAAAACCTCAATAACAAAACCATTGTTTTCGTCATTATTGAATGACAAGTATTGTGAAGAGTACCCAACTTTTGCTTTTGCTTTCTGGAGACAGGCAAATTTATCCTATGCAGGGCAGCTGGGGCACTGGCTATTCCAGCTACAGTCAGCTGAACTAGGGATACGCCTCCTGCTTCCTACTGGGGCTCCCTCCCTTTATCACCATCTTTGCAAAATGCACAAAAATGGGGAAAAAATAATCAGTCAGTTACCAGAGGGGAAGTTTAAACGGATACATTGACATGTGCAAATTGACAATTTTCAAATTTTAACTGATCTTTCCTTTATGTCCGTGTGCCCTCCCAGGACCAGCATTAATGCACTGCTAATAAATGTTCCCTCAGCTGGTTTTAAGTTCACTGAGAAACTGGATTAAAGATTTGGGCACAAGTCCTGACTCTGTACATCTTTCTAAGCAAAAATGGCAAAAAATTGTTTAGGATTTAAACACTATAGATGGTTAATTTCCTTAAATTATTTGTTTCATTATAAACTTACAAGCTTTTCTTATTGTTGCAGGGTGATTTTCTGACCTTCTCTTACTAGCCTTTAAAAGTAGAAAGTGCTCTCCATTTTAGAAGAGGTTCTGTTTGCATGCACAAAATGAATCAATGACTATGAATCAATGAGAACTTTTGTAGTATTAGTATTCTACTATAAATAACAATTAAAAGCCCTTTGAATGACAAGAGCTGAAAATAGCAGTAAGGATTGAAACAAAACAGCAGGTGGTCACTAAGAGCTCTGTTCTGTTTTCAGCTGCTGCTCATAAGGGCACATAGGCTGCACCATTCGCAGGCTTTGACGTTAAAGAGCTGGAGGAGACAACACACACAACAGACAACAGCAGAAATTTTACTGTCCAAGCAACACTTAACAAACAGTATTAGGATTTATTCTGAAAATATTCAGATTTATAATTGCCAGTATCAAATGAATTCTTGATTACCATCCAGTTAATCAATTGTAGAAATCAGTTTTGTCACTTTTAGTGTCAATCCAGTCAAAAATATCTGTTAGCAGTGAAGCTAACATCTCCTGCCACAGAACCATGCTTAACAGGAACAGGTTTCAGTGTGGAAAAATGTACTAAGCAAGGCACAATACAGAACATGAGCTCCAAACCTGGGGTCATATGCTGACACAAAGAGCTGAACAATTCTCAAAGCTTTAGCTTTTCAGGTGCTAAAGGGAAATGGATCATGGATCATTTCTTGGGGCTATGATGCACAGTCCTTCTGACTAAGAAGCTTTTGGCAGATTTCCTCTGGAAGAACATCACTGCTGTGTTTCTAATTTCTCTGTACACGTAAGCCCAGTTATGCATAGCCCTTTGTGAGCAAGCCTCTTCTGCTGCAAGAAAATCTCTGTTGTGGCTGCCAATTTCCTCTTACCTTCCCTATCCACTCAGCATGGCACAAGATGGCAGCTCCAAGCAGCCAGATCCCTCTCTTTTGTCGTCTCCAAGAGAAAGTAGATCCTCCCCTCCAGACACTTGTCTGGCCTGCAACATTTCTCAGAGCCATCTAAGCAAATGGAGAAACAAAGCTCTTACACAGAGCATCAAACATTTCATAGCAAGAGGAAACTGGCTAACAACTGGGTGAGCATTTGAGAGGGTGCCATCTTATGCCACAAAGGAAAAAAGACAAAGAAACATCCAAGGAAAAGATGTGAGAATAAAGGACATGGTGCAGGAAAAGTGCCCTGTATGGGAGGAAAGTGAGAAGTGTAACTGGAATGTGAGAAAGGCACACGGTATGGGGTTGGTTATTCTTGCCAATGTAAAGAGCACAGGAAACAAAGGAAACTGAGCTAAGGAGGGTTCTCCTCAAATCACAATTTACTGGACTAGTGCTGTTTAGAATCTGACAGCTAGCCTTGCAGTAGTAGCTCATTCTGAGTAAAGCAACCAAATAAAAGTACTTGCCTCTTACAAGGCTCTGCTCACAGATATTCTCTACTTTTAAACCTCTTTTGATGTGTATGTTTTCTGATGACAAACTCAGTCTACATGCAAAGTCCTGAACGTCTGTACTGTTCTAGAATCAGGAATACTTTTTAGAAATTAATCCTTACAAGGTCGTGGTAGAAATAAGGATACACCTCCTTAATTTCAGAGTCAATACCACAGGCAAAAAAAATGTAAGCAAAGGACTCACTAAAGCACATGCTCTTTCTTGTCTCAGAAATTATTTGCTCCATGTAGAAAAAAGCTCAGAAATTCTTGATTTTCCTCTGGCACTTAATATATTCTTGCACTTGTTAAATCTGTCTATGTATCAATGACTTAATCACATAGCCACATGGCCCCTGTGTGCAGATGATGCCTTCTTATTCATGCCTCCTTAATCTCACTTAATCTCTTCTAATCATAGCCTCTTTGATCATATAATTAACAGACTACTAGTGTTGATGTTGCTTTCAAGAATACTTGAACTGGCCAAAGTAGCATAATTTTGGTTCTTGGACAGTCAAGTTGCTCACTTTCATCACTGCTGATATCACAAAAAGCCATAACAGGTGGAGGGCTTGGAGACAGAACCAACTCAGTGAAAGTCTCTTTACTGCCCTGATGATACCAGTATTAGGATATGTTGTTCTTGCAGCATTTAAATATTAAAAAAAATATTAAAGCCTTCAGTCAAATTTGGATGGCTTTATGTATACCTTAAAAATCATAATTGACAGTTTGTGATAAGGAATAATTTGCATTTCACACACACCCCCACTCCTGATAGCCAAACTAGACAATCATGACTCTAATCTTATTTACATATGCAAAAGAGCATTATACAGTCAAGAAAACCTTTAGGCAGAATGAGTCCAAACTACTGTACAGTTTCAAAGTATGTTGGCTTGGTTTACTGTCACCTCTTCTGAGTGTTATATGCACCCTGAATAACTAATGTAGATTTTTGTGTGTGTCAAAATATATCAAAGTTATAATGGTTGTGCTTTTTCTTTACCATGATGTTGCCGTGGGATAAAACACACAACACAGACTCTTGTGATTTTTTCTTTCAAAGGCTGTGTGAAAAATGAATTTTTTGGGGGGGATCATTCTCCTTATATACAATTTTCCACAGACCACTGTGATTGGTGAAAGAAAGACAAACCTCTTTACCCATATTGGTCAAACCAGAGGGACATCAAGAGAGATCCCTCCTCCCAGAAAGAATTCACATGAATATCGTTACAAAAACAATCTCCTGGTGTTTATGTTCTCTGTCTGGGAACAAGTTTCAGAAAACCCAAACATCAGTAAACCAGACCTTTAAAAACTGAGAAACTTCGGGCCTGAAAACCAGACTACACCATATGTTTCTTAGACACATACAAGAAAGTAAAATCACAGCAAAAAAAAATGTAATTACATCACCATTTTTAAGTGCATAGTTTTCTGTATTTTTCTATGCTCATCTTTATCCCCCTTTAGCAGTGTTTTGTGCAGCATTACTCCTGCACTGACACCATGGTGTGCCAGACCACACCATGATCATGGGTCTGCACAGTTGTCTCCTCCCTTGATCTAGGGCACAGATTTATTTGGTCCAGGCAGCAGCAGCCAAGTAGTTATGTTTGAAAAGTTCTACTTCATTTTGTTTTCTGTTTAGGAAATTTCTTCCTATCTCTCATTTAGGAATTTCTACCCAGATGTGTTTCTAGATCCAATATAATTAACAGACATCTCTGCAACATACAAAAGCTTATTTATTATATGAAGTGGTAACAAAATCTGTGTTACTCTTAGAGAGGTTGACTGTGTTGATTTGACACAGCCTGATTTTTTGGTAGTGGGGCGTAGCCCCTGGGAGAAACTGCTGGAAGCTCCCACCATGACCAACAAAGAGCCAATCTCTGATGGCTCTGGACGTGGACACGCTGCTGGCCCAATTAGAGAGGCTGGTGACACCTCTGTGATGACATATTTAAGAAGAAAATCAAAACAGCATGCACACAGGTTTTTCCCAGGGCTGGCAAAGCTGCTGGGCCAGCAGCAGGAGCACCACGAGCAATTTCCCAACACGAGACCCAAGAGATCAACTTCACAGCACCCCGGGATCCTGCAGGAATCCTTGAATCAGTGGAGCTGGTGGCAATGGCACCTGCAGCCAGCAGCAGTTTTCTACCAGTCAGAGAAGAGGAGGAAGTGAGGACATGTGAGGGAAAACAGCATGGCAGCACCAAGGTTGGTGGGGAAAGGAAAGAGGAGGAGCAGGAGCTGCGAGTGTGGGAGCCGAGATTCCTCTGCAGGCCGTGCTGAGGACTGTGGGGAAACAAACTGTGCCCTTGTAATGCATGAAGTCCATGGGGGATGCAGAGATCCACTCACAGCCCATGGGAAAAGTGCTCCTGCCAGAGTGAATGGATGCTGGAGAAAGCTGTGACCCAGTGGAGACCCGAATGGAGAGAGGGCCCCTGCTCCCAGAGAGAAAAAGCCCTTGCTTCCAAACTAGAGCAGCCTGTCCTTAAAGGACTGCACCCCACGGACGAGTGGCCCATGCAACAACAGTTTTGGGAAAACTGTTTGCCCATGGGAGGGACCCCATGGTATAGCAGAAAAAAATACTCCTTTCCCTGAACGAACAGAAGGAAATCTCAAGTGATGAACTATTCAAGACACCCATGCCCTGAACGGTCAGTGGGAAGGAGGGAGGGGCTAGAAGGAAAAAAGGGGGTTTAAGGGCTTAATTTACTTCTCATTATCCTCCTCTGACTCTAAAATGAAAAATTTACTTTATACATTTAAATTTTCAACGTGTTTTGCCCTTAGAATGTTTTCTCCCAATCCTTCTCTCAACTCATAAGCCCTTCATTAATTTTTTTCCCCTCTCCTCCACTCAGCTGAGAGCAAGAGAGGGTGAGCAAATGACTTTTATCAGTGCCTGGTGTTTGGCCAGTGTCAAACCACAACAATGACCTATTGAAATCTGAGTTGCACTCTTAATGTTTTTAGCCAATGTAAGTTCCCTGAACAATCTTTCTGTTGCATGAGTAAATACGTCTGCCTTTCATTGTGAAGCTAGAGCAACTTAACTAAAAGCTGTGCAACAATGTTTTTAATCATTGCTAGAAGAAACTGGGAAGACTAGCAAATGCGTATAAGTTTTCATTGTCTACCTTTCCTTCATACTTATTTCCTTCTCCCTGGCTCTAGTACAGGGCAGCAAGGTGGCTGGCAAACTCTGAACATCTACAAACATCACACAGTTAAACACCTCTTGCAAATTTCCTGAGCCAGAAGCACCACAGAGAAAGCTGCAGGACTTTCTTACATCTCTTTAGCCCTGTGTACAGTCATACAGAGGGAAGAAAGATGTAAATGTATTTTTTAGAAGGTAGTACAGAGGATAAACTTAGCAAATCAAAGGAGGGTCATTCAGGCATTGTCCATTCCCAAGGACATCCACAACTACTGCTCTAGGCACAAATTAACATGGACACTGATATCAAAACTGAATGGAAAAAGAACCTTGTCAAATTTGCACAGCCAATATTAATGCAAAGGATTAGAGATAGAAACTTAGCTATCATCTCATTCTATGCCTGGGAAAATCATTATTAATTAAAAGCCTGTCTCCAGTTCTGGGCCCCTCAGTTTAGGAAGGACATTGAGGTTCTTGAACACATCCAGAGGAGGCATCGAGGCTGGAAAGGGGCTGGGAACACAAACCCTGTGAGGAACAGCTGAGGGAGCTGGGGGTGTTTAGCCTGAAGAAAAGGAGACTCAGGGGTGACCTCATCACTCCCTACAACTCCCTGAAAGGTGGCTGCAGTCAGGGGGGTTGGTCTCTTCTCCCAGGCAACCACTGACAGAACAACAGGACGCAGTCTTAAGCTATGCCAGGGGAAATGTAGTTTAGACATTTAGAAAGAAATTCTTCACTAAAAGAGTGCTTGCATGCTGGAATCATCTGCCCAGGGAGGTAGTGGAGTCATGGGCCCTGGATGTGTTTAAAGACTGGACATGGCACTCAGTGCCATGGTTCAGCTGATGAGGACGTGTTAGGTCATAGGTTGGAGTTGGTGATCTCAAAGGTCTTTTCTGACCTTCATAGTTCCAACCTTCACAGCTCATTCTGTGTGATTCTGTGTGTGACATGCCTGATCAGCATAGCCCTATTGCAGCACATCTGCACACTGGATGAATTCCTAAGGGAACAGAAGCACTTTGGGCCATATTTATCTTCTTCCCTTCCTTTAACGAAATACCCCGACTCACACTGGATAATATCTTACTCAGAGTATAAAATTACCACTTCCAATGGGTCTGCTTCCCACTCCATGAGAGATACTAACAAGGCAGGAAGAGACACACAACAGTTAAAACTCACAGGAGAGATTTCCACCTGATGTGCAATGTCACAGCTCCATTAACTTCAAATGCAGCTATGCCACTTTATCCTGGCTGAGGACATGGTCTGCAGGCCTTGAGCTCTGCAGCTGGATAGCTTATCATTCAGAGAAAGCTTTAATGACATCCCTTAGGTTTGCACTGGAGAGGACATGAAAATTTCAGCCTGCAAGCCAGCAGGAAATCCATGCTTTTACAAGCATGAATTCATAGCACAATGGCTGAAATGAAGTGCTGAGTTCTAAACAGATCCCTCCATCAGAAATGACAGCACTTGGAACTTGCTACAAAACCAGCTCCTCCAGGGCTCCTCCCAGGAGTGACTGAAGTGTGAGAAACAGGGGTGAAAAATGAGCATTTTCAGAGACCTTATTTCTTGAGAAGAATAAGACATAAAAAGGAAAATGGATTGCATGTCAAAAGAGCAGTATAAACATAAAAGGGTAAGAGATACAGCCCTATGGGTAGGTAAGATGTTAGGAAATTTAGGGAAGTATACGCTGGGCCTACTTAAACAGCACCTTAAAAGCAGAGTTGTCAATCAGGGAAAAAAAACACATTCAAAAATAAAATTTTGCTATTTAATATTGTTCTTAAAGCCTGAAATTATCTAAAAACATTTTCAGGCAAAGAATCATGGAAGAAAAAAATATATCCATTTTCTTAGATTGTTTCATGAACATTTTGGTACAACTTGCTTAACTGTTCCATGTGTGGGGTCAGTTTGGCCCTGGTCCCATGAAAGTTGGGAGCTTTAGCTAAAAGGAGGCTATGACTGATGGAGTCTACAAATGTATCAAGGTGCAGGCATCTTTAGACAGAACGTGCTAAAACTAAGAGGCAATGCTGGGCCATGAAAACAATTACTGTACACTGGCCATTACATTGAAATTGAAATCAGGTTTTTGATGATGTGAGGAGAAAAATTCCAGAACTGGCTTCCATTTGGGGTACTGGAAAGAAAACCTTGCCTTCTTTAAAGATGGAATTGTTTACATTTCTGAAAAGGAGTATATAATAAGGGGCCTGCAATAATATAAGATTTGATACTGTTTGATAGTTGTGTGTTTCAAGGGAAGGAATTCAATGATCCAAAACTGATATCTTTTGTATAGGACTCAGAAGAAAGGCTAAGAGCTGAAAGTCAAAAAAAGAAGTCCTACAAGCTCTATTTCATAACTTCAAGAAGTCTAGGCTGTCACTTGGTCCATTTAATTCACTTCACTTCACTGCTCACATTTTCATGGTCAAATCCATGCCTTTACAAACAGCATGATGATGGGAACTCAACATCCATGGGGAGCTGGAGCTCATCAAAATCCCATGTTTCCCTTTTTTGTGGTTCAACACACACTTTATTAGATTTGTTGTGTCCTGGAAGGAAAGGGAGGGAACTTTAAAAGATACATTAGCAGAAAATGAGTAACTGTGTCAATTCTTTTGTTCCTAAATCAACCGAGAAGTGTAGGCCTTGACTGGGCACTTTCATTCCTGCATGATGAGCCTGGAAAAATGCACAGCAGCAGCCCAAATTGCAGTGCAGTTTCAGTACTGCAGCTCCAGAAAACTCAGCACCTTGCCAAGTCAATGTGGTAGAAATAATTCAGGTTGGAAAAGACCTTTAAGATCATCAAGTCCAATCATTAATCCAGTGCTGCCAGGTTCATCACTAAGCAATGGCCCCAAGTGCCACATCTCCACATATGTTAAGTATTTCCAGAGCTGGTGACTCAGCCATTTCCCTGGGCAGCCTGTTCTGCTAGAAAACAGACTGGTTTCTAATGGATGTTTGACTCGCAATGCAATTCAGTCAGGACTATAGAAAACAGAAAAATTGTTGGAATTTCAGTTAAAAAGAATTTTTTTGAAGAAACACTGGTCATTTCTGAGTATCTGTATCTTAGTTCAGCTGAACATTAAATTCCTCTAGGAATTGACACAAATACTAAGCACGAAAAGACATTTAGAGGATTACAAAGAGGTGTCTGAAATAGAGACATGAAGCCTCAGCTTTAACCCCACTGATGCTCCACCCACAATCTCTACAATCATAGAATCCCTGGTTGGATATTTGTCTCTCTTGTAACCTATACAATTTTGCTGTGCACTCCTAAGTAAAACTATTAGTATTTAAGTTAATTGAATTTAATGTGAAATTCATTACTTCTCTGTAAGTTTATTTGGATTTACTTGAAATTAATTAGTAAAATATTTTAAATTAATAAATTCAGAATAATGTGTGTATATATATATATATATATATATATATATATATATGTCTAGTTGACTACAAATACAATTACTGCTTCAATTAAAATACAGGAATTTAGTCTAATAAAATATTTATAAATGCTAATCTTTAACCTCTTCTGATTTTTCTGTCCAAAATGGTCATAATTTGCTTTTATCCTTAACCAGAGGTCTATTTGGTTTTTGTCAATGACTAATATAATGTCTCTAACGTAACAAGGCAAAAGCAAACACTTCAGTGAAAATGCAAGGACTTAAAACAACTCTGGCATCTTAATACAATTTAAGGCCCAAATTCTAAAAGAATGCTTAAAGGGAATTCTTCAGTGATTTAGTAAATGAGATTAGAAAAGACACTCAGAACCCTCTTTTGGGATAAAATGTTTATGGCACAGAGTTATGCTCACACGGAGACACTTCCTGGCATCTAGTCCATTCAGGACCAAAGAGTTCTTCCCAACAGTGCCAGCTGTTGCCTGCCAGTCATCCCAGATTTTCAACTGATGTTTCTTAAATCCATAAAAATGCTTATTTTCAGAGAAACATCACCAAATCATTTATTTCTATCTTGAATGTAACGTAACACATGATAGGATATCAATATAAGCAGTTCTATGGGAAAATGAATTATTTACACAATTAATTGCTGAGGTAGAATAATTCCTTCATTTTCAAAACAGCAGAGAAGTTGAAACAAGTCAGGCACATCCCTGCCAGAACGTTTCTAAGGTTCTGACTGGTTGGAAAAGATCTGTTGATACCTGTCTGGTACCTCAGAGGAGCCAATGAGTACAAGATGAGGAACAAGGGATGGAAGTGCAAGGAGCCACGAAGGAGACCCCAAGGCATGCAGCATGAGATGGAGATACTAGGAATTCTCTGCCAGCACAGGACTCTGCAGTGAAGATACTCACAGCACCTGTATGTTGGACTTGGGTCAAAACCCACACACCACTCGCTTCCCATGGGCTCTTGAAGGCATCTGACCAAGCATCCACAGCTGAGGCTTGCACTGAAGGTTACCTCCAGACAACCACTGGAGCACCAACATTAAACAAGGAAAAGACAGAAAGTCAGAGGCTCAATCAAAATCTAGATGAAAATGCCAGAAGAGGACAAGAGAATTCCAGTCAAAAGTTGGTGGAGATAACACAGCGAAAATGGGAAGCCTTGGCTGTTGGAGTTCTCCATAGATTCATCTGTCCCCAGTGTCCATATTTGCTCCCACCAGATACCTTTAAAAAATAAAACAAAAATTTACCCTGGAAGAAAATTCAATATTCAACTTTTACAGCAGAGGGTTTTCCTCAATCACACTCCTGAGGTACTTTGATTGTAGAGGAGCCAGATCAATAACATCAACCTCAACAGTTTTATTCACTACAAAGCAGCAGGATAAAGCTAAGGGAAAGAGGTAGAATTTATGTTACAATATTTGCCAAGCAGGGAAGTTCTCTACAAACATTTAACCCAAGAGCAAAAATCAGAATTTGGACTTTTAGTTTTCCTTTTTATCACACTTGAAAAGAATAAAAGAATCACTTTTGTATCTTCAAAGTGTTAGCAATGTTTGTCAATAGCTAAAATAGCTTGTGGAAAGCTCTTTACTAACGAGATGTTTCCTAATATTGTTACCCCTCAATTCTGATCAGAGACAGTGTGGCCTATGAGCAGATACAGAGTGAAATAGCCTCATTCAGTAAGTTGTATGAAAAACAGCCCATTAGGTAAATAACCAACACCTTAGCCACAATTTTAAAGGGAAGTTAGGATTACCATGTCCAAGGCAAATGTGCTGAGCAGGATGCAAGCCAAACTGATGATTTTACTGATCTCTCAGCATTTCATATAGTTCCGCAGATAGTATTAACCATCTTTTTCAAAGGTGAGGTCTCAGGAATAAATAAGATCATTTGGGATTCTATAGTATAATTATTCTTTATGTCCCAGAGATAACGAGACCAGTATTTTCATTGTAATTTAAAAGAAATGCCTAGAAGAGTAACATTATTTCTTGTGTTGACATGTCAGGTAGTAAAGGTATTTGAATACTGACATTTTTCCTGGTCTTAAGAGTTCTTTTATTGCTATGGTACTACTGTGTAGACTCTTCATTATAAAGTAAGAGACTCTCTGCAAGCAAGCTGCAGGTTAAGAACGAGGCTTGGATTTTAAATGGCAGCAGATTTTGGTAGCTTTCACAATTACTTAGAATTGAGAGTGTTTCTTCAAAAGCTCCCGATACAATAGAATTTAACTCGTTTCGACGCTATCGTTACAGAAGAAGTTACTGGAAATCTGCCATACAACAGTTAAACGTCAAAGTAAACACCATTTAAGTGGACAATTTTTCTGAAATGGCAGCAACATGGATTTACTGGAGGGATTAAACTGCTGCAGAAAAAATTCAAGGTTATAGGACTTAATTAATTGTTCTTAGTGCATCATCTCTCCAGTAAACAATCCCGTTAAAAGTCACAGCTCCCTGAAAATACAAGGTTAATTTTAACAAACGTATTTCCAAGCACGCCGCAGGCTCCCTTTCAGCGGAGCCGACCGCCGGCTCTCGGCGGGCGCCAAGCGGAGGAGGGGCCGAGCCGGGAGACGCCTCCCGACACCGCGCCCCGGCCGGCGGCTCCTGCCGCCCGCCTCCGGCCCTTGCTGCCGCTGCTCCGGGCAGGCCCCGGGCGGCACCGGGGGCTAGCCCGGCCCCGAGCCGCGGGCCAGCGCCGTTCCCGGCCCCGAGCTGTGGGCCGGCGCCGAGCCGTTCCCGGCCGCAGCAGCGCCGCGGTGGCGAGCGCGGCCCGGGCCGCTCTGGCCGGCCCCGCTCCGCCGCCCGGGCTCGGGAGGCGGCAGAGCTCCAACGAGCCGGGGCTCTTTGAACCCCGGGGGACCAACACCGGCCACGGGGCCGGTCACGGGCAGCGGGATCAATCCTGGATGCATTCCGTGGATCCGTTCTTAGGAGCCTTGGCTTGGAATCGTGCCCAGGCTTGTTATCAATAATTTTCTAGTACTCCAGCTGCAGCTGCTTGCAGGAGCTTTTAATCTCAAGCTCTCTTTCATTTAGGAAAGAAATGCAGGCTGTTTAACCCGTAATAAAAAATTGCTTCGATGTGACGAAATTACTGTGATGTTTGCAAGTTACACTGACGCTACCGGAACACTTCCTCGGTACTCTCATTCCGTGATTTTTCGTCCAGCGAGCAGCACCGTGTTCGTGGGCAGAGTCCTTGCCTCTCGCTGAGGGGCAGCGGGAGTTGATTCTTTCAGGGCGCCCTCCTGAGCTTTAGTTCCGCTGTGAAAGCTGTGCTGGCCTTTTACCCTTTAACGTCCAATTCCTCCCAGCATAAAATCAGTTTAAGAGAACGAGAATAATAATTTTCCATGCTTCTCTGGAAGTTTATACATAAGTTCAAAAATATTTTTCTCTTCTGAGAAAAAATATTTTTCTCTTCTTGTCCATGTTCCCAACAGTTCACCTTCAAAATCTGAAGAGATGAATGCCAGCCAGCTCCTGCTTCCTTTCAGCAGCACTTCCCGTTCTGTGGAGCTCCCCAATGGACACTAGATTGGCAAATTTTCGATCTGCACATGGCAACACCATTTGCGGGGATTGAGAGATGGGGACTCTGCTATGCCAGCAAAGCAAAGCCAGTTTATTACACAAGTTCACCAGTATTCATAGGTCTCTACATTCTGTACAAAATTTTCAACTCGGACCCATGTGCCCTTGTTCCCTTCATAACACAATCTTTTTGGCTGTCAAGCTCTTCTTACATTCTTGTAATACCAATGTCCTTGCTACATTCTCTCGCCTCAGAGCAGTCAGCATCACCAGACATGATGTCTTCACTTCTGTTCTTTCCTTGCGTTTCTCTCTCCCACCATTTTCGTTGTTCCATGGCCAAAAGGCCTGCGGTGCTACCCAGTTCAGCTTCTATAACTGTCTGGTCTTCCACCATCAACCTTTTTTTCTTTTTTTTTTTTCCTTTTGTTCTTTAGGCAAAGCAAGAGAATAACGGAATGACATTATGTATTTATAACAGAACGACTGAGGGAGCTGGGGGTGTTTAGCCTGGAGAAAAGGAGACTCAGGGGTGACTTCATCACTCTCTACAAACCCCTGATGGTTGTAGTCAGGTGCGGGTCAGTCTCTTCTCCCAGGTAACCACTGACAGAACAAGAAGACATAGACTTTATTCTGTGCCAAGGGAAGTTTAAGTTAGACATCAGAAAAAAATCCTTCACTGAAAGAGTGATTGGGCAGCGGAATTGCCCAGGGAGGTGGAGGAGTCACGGTCCCTGGACATGTCAGAAAAAGACTGGACGTGACACTTAGTGCCATGGTTTAGTTGATGAGGAGGAGTTAGGTTAGGTCATAGGCTGGACTTGATGATACCAGAGGTCTTTTCCAATCTAGTTCATTCTGTGATTCATTCTGTGAGTCTGTGATTCAATCCAAAGCAAGAACAGGGGACTGAATGGGTCATAAATAATTTCACCTGTTCCATATTCCATGAAGTTAAATCTGAGTAGCTCAGAATGAGCTGGCTGCAGCTGACTCCTATGAAATTTCAATATATTCGGTAATTTAGGTCAAAATATCTTCAGGCACAGATTAAATCCAAACACAGGGATATCTATCATTTAAGTTTGTCTTTAATATTCCATATTGCTTCCATATTATTGCACTGAAAGAATTTGGGGCCTCTCTGTATAATACCTGTGAAAGACCTTGAGAAAGCCACAATAATAGGAAATTTTATGCCTCAATATTAACTATAAATCAATGCACAGAAGAGAGAGACATTTTCTAGTATTAAGAAGTGGGTGCAGAAGCATGACTTAAGCAGGAACCAAATGAAGAGGATGAAAGTTATAATGGTGCTCCATAATCAACACAGCTGTGCAATAATTTGATTTTCATTATAATGACACTATTTAGACATGCTCTGCATACTGAAGATTGAGCACAGTACATAATTATTGATTAGTTATAACCCATTGGTATTTTATGTTTATTTCATCTGACGATAATTATCATACATTTGCACTAATTAATTCATCATCTTTTATTACTGGAGCTGAAAGGTAACTAGCAGAAAGAGCAGGAAGAGAACTAAGAAAAGCAGAAGGCTCTCTGAAGCAGTAATATTATTTGCAATATAATACTAGAGTGATGTGGTTTGCTTTTTTATTTTTGTAACACAAAGGGGGCAAATTATTTTCTAGCTAAAATTTACTTGGAATTACTAGTAAATTGCTCTCTGAAGCACACTGAAGTGAAATTCAGCAAATATACTGATGACATGGATATTGACCTATCATTAAGTGTTAATGTTAGCAGTCTGCAAAATCACTGGCCATTTTGGAACATGATTTAGAAACTGTGCAGAAGATTGCCTGTCTTTGGAAGAACAAGTTCTTACACTACAGATCTCATACAACAGTGAATTGAAAACTTTATGAAATGCAACTGTATAACACTTTGTGAACAGTAGTTTGTGCCCTATGCAGAAATAAGGAAGCTTGTGTTTTTCCTGATGGATGGCTTCATCAGCCAGTAACACAATTCCTGTGCAGGATGCATAGGGAAGGCCTGTGCGTGGTGCAGGCAGAGCAGATGAGGCAGAGGCCAGGGAGGCAGACACAGAACGGCTCCTGAGCCTCAGCAGGAGAGGCCATGCACTCAGCAGAAATGCTCAGGGCTGCTGGCTGCAAAACCTGAGCTCGTAACTACGTGGCACTGCTGTTTGTGTGGCACAGCCCACTGGCCTGCAAGTGTGCTGGAGACACATGGGATCCTCCATTGCACCTTGGAGATGTACCCAAAAGGGATCAAGTAAGGCAGTGGTAAAACATTGGAAGGTGTTTATAACCATTTGCCCCTTTCCTCTTTGAATATGCACATGGCATGTCCATTCCTTAGGAGGCATCCCCAGGTGACAGTGACTGAGACACTGCTCTCTCTGCAGGTGTAGGCAAGCAAGGGGAGGCAAAAACAGGGCAAGGGAAGCCAGGTGTGATGCTGGAGGCAAGGTGAGTGTGCTCTGGTGCATCCAGAGCTCCTGCAGGGAGTACTGATGGAGACGAGGGTAGCAGAGCCCTGCCATTATTAATCCCAAGGCCCGTGCATATTTAGTCCACATCTTGCTTCTGTGGGTGATGTGAAAGACTCTAAAAACATTCAGAGTTCCTGGCTGATAACTGAAAAAACTGCAAAGTTGTCTTTATTTTGCCAAATACCTATTTTGTATATTTTACTAATTAATGTAATATATTTTGAGAGACTACAGTAAATTGTACCTGTCTTGTTATATAAGAGATTCATACTCAACTGAAAGACCCTGCTATGCTTAAGTGAAAGGGAATTTCAAAGCACTGAGTCTGGTGGCTTATGAGTGATCAATAAGATCTTAGATCAGTAAGAAATGTGGACAAATAAGTTTCATTTTATCAATCTCCCATAGCCCTAGCAAATATTTTCCTACTTTTATATCAGTTTCATTCTCAGCACATCTGTTAGGCAGATTGTGGTGTACTTAAGCATAGGAGAGCAAACAAATTACAAGAATTTTGTTTAAAACCTTAACCCTCCAGAAACAGCAAGCAATTATTTTCATGCTTAAATTTGATCTTTAGGGAGCAATAGGATAAACTCTCACAGAACAGCCTGATAACAACAAACAGAACCCTTGAATAAATGGAATTTTGAAGATAAGACTCGTAGAAAAGCTGGAAATCATACAACCAAATGCTACTGAATAAAGATCAAAACACTTGATATAGCCTCAGAACAACATAAATCACAAAAATATACACTCTTTTTTTTTTTTTTTTTGCTATGTTTATTTTGGCAGCTTCAGCTGATATAAACATGTCTCTAAGATTAAGTCCCAAAGTTTGGTTCAATAATTTTGTATTTAGGATATTCAAAAGCATAGTTATGGTACCTCATTTATTGTGGCTGATGATATACTGGTATTTTCTTAAGCACACACAAACAAGGCAGTGATAAATAGATTGCTTAGGTAAAACAAGAAATGTGACTTAATCACTTGTTTCAGCCCTTGAGTTTGTGAATGATGCTGCATATCTTTTACATATATTCACTTCCCTTTTTGCCATTTTTCTCCTTATCAAATTATGCCTGACAAAAAGCTCCATCTAATACCTGACACTCTTTGTTGTTGCACTGATTTCTCACTCTTCTCCCTCAGCAGCTCCCTCTTCACTCTCAGCTCCCCACTAATGATTCCTCCTGTAAATCTGCTGCTGTCCTTGGATTATATCTGGGTACCAGGGCACGGACCACCTCTGAAGAAAGCAGCTGTCCTGCACCAATTTCCCAGGTAAGCAAGGAAGGGATACCATGTCCAGGATGCATGAAATGCCTTTTATACAGAGTGATTTAGGAGTTTACTGGTATCAAAGACAGTAGCTGGCTTATCACCTGGGCCTTATTTGGCACAGTCTTTATCTTCATGTGCAGTACAAGGTTTAGACAATGTGTTAATAACCCTGTGACTGAGTGTTGGAAAAACCCTCACTCTATAGAGACGGGGCAACTGAGAGGTGTTTAAAAAGATTTTATTCCATTATTAATCTTGCAGAAGGGTGAGACATTAGAGATGTAAAACTCAACACCATTCTATCAGAAGATAACCTATTTCCTGGTTACAATACCTTATAAATGTTTTTCAGCCTATTAGCTTTTGCAGCAACACAATGCTGCTAATGACTTCTAATACCAATCATCTATTATTTCACCCCATGTGGGTCTTGCTACAATGCATCTTTCACAGTTCTAATTCTCGAAAATATCTGGTCTGTTTGCAAGGCCATTGTTTGAAACTAATTTCCTGTTCAATCTCTCTCTCAACAATGTCTTCTCTATTCCATGGCCTTTCTAAGTCAGCACACCCTACCTCAGAACTTGCATACAGAGGTACAGGACCATGTGAGCTTTCAGTCAGGCCCTGAAAACCTTCTAAAAATCCATTTCTCAAATGGAAGGCAGCTTCTTCCGATAGAATTAGAAAGTCTAGGAAAAAAATTGCTTTTGAAGTCTGCTTAGGACATAGAAGAAATAAAGCTGGTGGTGTTTCAAGTGACTGTTTCTTTTCAATGGAATATGGCTACATTCATGCTTTCAGCCATTCATTTTTGATTTTTACACAGGGAACTACTGTGGAAACATGAGAAATGTAATTCACTAAAGGAGAAACTATGGGTACCTAAGCTTTTTAAGTATGTAGATTTCTTTCTTAGTGAGTTTTATATCCCATGGCAAAGGCTTGCTCTACCCCATCACAACAACATAAACAGAACATGTAATGCTGAATAACCATGTTATCCTCATATTTCCTATATTTGCTGATACTGTAGCTTTTTAGCCAGACTAGATCTGCAGTGTAATATTAAATGCTTTCTTATAATGTATCTTTGTGCTAGAAAATACAACACAATTCAGCAATATGTCTAATAAAAAGAGTTTGCATATTCTTCAGAACTGTCATGAGTCCCCTTGGACCTGATATTTTCTGCTTGTCTTTCTTTCCACCATGATGAAAAGAGCCAGTGGGTCACATCCCCTGCTATGCAAATACAATCCCCCTGTTGTAGAGGGTTACTGACAAAGCACATTTTAGCATGACTGATAAACACATTCTTCCTTTATGGGATTATAGTCAGGAACTTGATTACCAACAGCAGATAGACCTCTGGAGAATACTTACCTGATATTAGCTGGGCAAAGTTAAAATCTAGACAACTATTAACGATTATTTTTCATCAGATAAAATGACAGTAACTAAAAGATGATTAAACTTAAGGGTAACTCTTTTCTTCTTCAGAATGTTGCCCACATGAAATGGAACCGTGTTGGGCTCCATGGACGTGCACCCTAGAAAACCCCGGTGCCTTACAACACGAGAAAGCAGCACAGGGAGGGGACACCCTTCATGTCACTGCCATTTTTACTTCTGAACACAAAAGTGAAGAGATGAATTGACTCACACCTAAGCAAACCAGGAGTTTCTGATAGTCCTTCCCTAAAAGGGAGCTCCCACTGAGCTGTAATTACAAAGCATTTCAGACACAACTGAGAGCTAATATTCATCACTCTCTGAATTAACACTTGTGGCCCTGTCCTGCTTTGAAACAAAACCAAACTGGACTTGGCTGCCTTGGAGAGCCTGTTTTATGTCTTCTCTTGACTTCCCAGCACCTTTGATTTCCCTCACTAGACTCCCTGACACAAGTGTTTTGGTGAAAGTGCCATATAGACAAATCTAATAAGTGAAATTTTTAAACTGGTGATTTGTTTGTTTTATAGTTTACTTATGGCAAATCAAAGGGGAGGCTTTCAACACATTGTAAATTGGGTCACAATTTCCAAAGTCATTACCAAATAATCATCAATAGTTAATAACTAGTTTGATGGTGAAATGTCAAGAGGAAAATGCCAATGAGTTTAATGGTATAATGGACTGGTGCTAACTACATGAGCAAATATTTTTGCTGTTGAAAATTGTAACTACCAAGTAAATTAAACAATAATCTGCTTTGAAAGCTGACCTGTCTGAGGGCAGGATGACAGTCAAGGAATGCGTCTAGTTTTAACTGTAATAAAACCAATCATGATACAATACAATAGAAAAAAATGTATTATATCGTACAATGCAAAAAAATAAAAACTGCTGTGCTGCAGTAGAAAATTTCTCACATACCATTATTAAAATGAAAACAAAAACCCAGCAAAATAAACACAAATTTAAATTAACTTTACATCTTCATTCCATTGTTTGACAATACATCATTGTTTCTAAATGGTACATCTAACCTGGTACAAACTAACCCATTCCACAGAAAATCTGCCAGTAGTGGTTCTTTGACAAGGAATTAGCATTAGATGTTTTTATGGAATACATTTACCATTTGTAATGTTATTTAAACATTTCAGGACCCTATGAACCTTGGGCTTTGCTACAAACTTCACTGAGTTTCCACACAAAACAAGATAATGCACATTAAGGTGCACTGCAAGAAAATAAAGGCACTCCTGTCTTACATTGTTTCTTCTGCTATGTGCCAAAAATTGCGAAATGAGTAATTAAAAAAGCATAAAGCTAAGGTCATTCAATTTACTGAAACAAATTACCAGATTATAGAAAATATTGACAACAGTTTGTCAAACCTTGCTAGGTTTCAGAGTCAGTGCCTGATTCCCGTTCCAGCCTCCTTCCACACACACAGCTGATGGGAAACATGCACACACTGCATGAGGATGAGGCCAGCTCTGGGGCTGCCTTTCATCTGCTTTCCTTACAGCAGTCCACTCCTTTTGTTCCTCCTTTCCCCGGGTAAGTACCTGCAAGGATCCCTGTGCTCGGAATTTGCCTGTACAGGGAAGTAATTCAGAGGGTATTGGGGAAACCCATGTGTTCACTATCTCATCTCCAGGGTCACGCAGCAATTACCCTCTCTGGGATTAAACACTGAAGTGTTTCAGAACAAACTGCTCCCACCTCTGTCCTGAGACACAGGGAAGTGCTGTCCAGCATCATCTCAGGCTGCCCTTTTGCCTTCACTATCTATGGGTTTATTGTCATGCAGCTGCAACCAGCCAGGCCCCCAGGTCTATTAGCAGTTAAGAAACAATCATGTACCCAGCACAAAATTCTTCAAAAAGTTGTAATGAGAATATTGGGGTTTTTAGTAGAGTTGCAAAGTCAAGCCTACTGTAAATACCTCTATCAAAATAATTGTTATTGGAAAAATACTATAATCCAAGAGGAATTGAATACCAGTTATCCTGCTTGTAAACTTGAATTTTTAAAATGTAATTAAATGAAACCTCAAAACATTTTACAAAGTGAGGCTTTATGGAACTCAATTTGACTTAAGTCATATTAAGTCAGCAGACTTATGATTGCCTCCATTGTCATGCCACATTCCCATCTGACAGTCTGCTGGACTAAATGTAGTCTAAAACATCCAATCTTCAAAGCTAGCTTGTTATTACAGAATTATATAGAATATTCACACTTAATTGCACATAAATTTGATCATTTTATACTCCATGAGTGACTGTGAATAATCTTTTCCGTGGCCTCAGGGATTAAAAAAAGAAACCCCACAAAGTTTGAAAATTGTCTTTCCCCACACATGAGGAATATTCTAACAAGTGTGAAGCACTCTCAGACCCACAGTACCTGCAGGATATACACAGAGGGTTGCAGAATCAGGTTTCATAGACAAAAACAATCGCTACTTGTTTTGCAGCTGCCCATTCTGGTCCAGTTCTGTGGGGAAGGATCCACAGACATATTTTAGGGGAAAATATAGCTTCACATTAAGGTGTGTGTATATTGTATATAATCAATAATGAATATGAGAACCTGGGTTAAACGGTTTAATTTTTTTTTAAGATTAATTTAAAAGTAGTTGTCCAGTTTTCTAACTTCAGCAAAATTTTATGGAAAATATTAAAGAACTTCCCAGATTAGCATACTCCGGGAATTAGAAACAGGGGGCTTTAGCTTCCTTAGAGATATCTGGGGTTAGCCATTCTAAATATATGGATACAAAAAAATTATTTTTTTAGGCTCACAGAAAGGTTCTTTTGTTCTTTGACAAGATCATTTCATGAAAATAAAAATGGTATTTTAATACCATCTGATTACGTCTTTCAACTTAATACTTTAGTGAATTTACTTTATCTATCCATAAATAAAAAGTGAGTCTTAAATATTTCTATTATGGCAGAATAAAAGGAGGTTGTCATCCTTTTGGGAAAGTATTATTCCAACAGCAATTAATTATTCCTTTAAGTAAAGACTTAACCAAATTGAATTAAAAAAAGAACTTTCTTATTTAATACTCCTTTTGTAGCCACTAGTAGGTTTTACTCTGAGATTTAGCTGGTCATTTACAATAGATGGGTAAAAGATCACGTTTTGCACTTCTTACTAACTGGAAAACATCCTAATTCACATAATACATTACATACTATGTGAAAGAGCAGTTATTGACTGTGCCATTGCAAGTTTGTTGTCCTGTTATGTTGTAATTGCTCCTGGGTCAGTGCTTTCAAAAAATTATTAAAATTTGTAATTAGGTGTAGGCAATTCAAAGAACACTTAGATCTTCAGGATTATGGGAATATGTTTATCAACAGAGGACTTAAAAGTATAGAATTTTATAATCTGATAATCTGGGAGCAAAAATATTTACATGCAATAAAACAGCAGAGAAAAGTGAATGGATTTTTCTCATAGGTAGCTCTTAGATCAGATAAAATCAGGAGTGTAAAAAGACATCTTGAGGGCAAGATTATTTCAAAGATGTTATCACAGGAAAAAGAAAAATGCTAAAACTTAATAAAACTCCATTTTACCACCAGTCTCCAGCTACCTTTGCCACAGCCTCGACTGGACCCAGTACTGTGAGAGCTCACACAAGAGGGAAAGGTTCTCTTTCTGCAGCAATAGAACCTCAGCCAGTTCTGTCAGAAGAGACAAAAAGGCAGCACTATTCCAAGAATGCTGGAGAAGCTTAGTGGTCCTACACGTGTCTTCGCACACAGATTGCACTTGCTAGTCTCATCTCAGTTGCAGGACTACTCCAAATCATTTACTGAAAAATTTCCAGCAAAAACATATCTGGTCAAATACAGTATACTGAGGGAAGACGGATTATGAGAGAAGAGAGCTCAGTGCTGAAGGCAGTCTCACCCCTGATAAACTGCAGCTGTACTAATGACCAAAGAGTGGGATCAGCCTTGCCCCTTATTAGGTGGCAGCTATGTCCAGTGAGGATGGGGGGTATGAAGGAGGGGGTTAGCTGCTAGAGAGCCAGTTGGAGTTTGCTGAGGAAGGGGCAGGCAGTCGCGCAAGGGGCAGGAAGGAGTTGGCTGCTTAACCTTCTGCAGAAGGAAGGAGGAGAGAAGCAGTCAGTGCTGTGTGGAGCTGCCCGTGGGAGTTCAGTGAAAGGTGTGAGAGTTTTTGAGATCATAAAGGACTGATGCTTGCATCAGTTGTGAGTCCACTGTCAATTGGTGCCCCATGTGAGGAGCAGGCAACAATAGTGCACAAACACATCAGGAGAAAAAGGCATCATTAGAAAGGATTTTGTCTCCCTTACAAATATGCCAGTTACTCAAGCAATTGTGTCCTGGTTTTGCCCTAATTTCTGGTCACACAGACAGGATGTAACACTAAAGTTGTCTAAATAAGGAAAAAACCTCAACAAATTCAACTAAGTCCACTTGCATGTAGTAAAACACAAGGGCAGGCAGGGAAGTGTTTTTTTCAAGAAAAATTCAGCTGCAGCCAAATGTCCTTTACAGTTCAGAGAGCTAACTTATGTTAAAAGTACATACTATCAGGATGTCACCTTACTATCATTAATTTCCCATCTTTTTTCCACCCACAGCTGAGACACAGCAGAACATTTTATTCCACAGACAAGCAGTGCAGACTTCCTTTCCTCTTCCCCTAGTTCCTCAAGTGTCCAGACTCAAGCATCTAGGAAGCTGAAGACTTTCCATCAGCTACCATTTAGACTACCTCATTTATATCTTCTTTCACCTGTCTAGAACCAGGCTAAATGAGGCTTCCAAAAAAGTAACACAGCTCCCTTTTGCACATTCCTAGCACCAAGAATTAAATTAGCTGTAACACTGCTGACATTGGTTAAGTCTATTGCAGGAGGAACAGTTTAAATAACATTGCACAAAAGAGATTTTCATTCAGAGTCTTTAACTGCTCCACTCATAGAGAGAGGGGCTGGCCCCAATAAATTCAATGAGTATGTACAGAGCTGTAATGAGTACAAGTGTAGCATAACACCCCAGCACACTGCAGGACACCCTTGGAGTTTGTCCTTCTTGTTGTAGAAGCACATTCCTGACAGATTGCTTCTAGGAGACTCTGACAAAGGGGTCAACCAAGCCTGCTTACTATTCCAAAACAAGTCCTTACAAATACATTGTCAGGTTCAGCCTGGTTGATTCCCATGTTTGAATCAAATTAAATCGTTGCAAACATAGGAAGGTATTATCAGGAGTGTGTCTCCTTTCTGCTCAGTCTAGCCCCGTGTTGCAGCAGACAGCCAGACAGTGAGTATTTAATCAAGGAATGCTTATCAAACTGCTGGTTTATGCTGTTTCCAGGGAAAATATAAAATTAGAAACATCCTCTAGCTGTCAATCAAGGCAATTATTTTAATGCTGCCACTCTAAGTTTAAAGAAGGTAGGAGCAGCTGAGATTAAATGCATAAACTCTGTGCACATTCACTATACTTCTGCACCTTATGAACTCTTTGCACTGCAGAGTCCATCTGAAACGTCTATACTGTGAAATTTAGCTACATTTTACATTGGCAAACACCTACAGTGAATTCAGTCATCTTGTCCATGTAATACTTCACCCTTCTGCTTATTCTTCTTAAGAGAGAAAGGTTGGGGTGGTTTGTTTTTCCTTTGTCTATGAGCATTTCTTAGCAGTAAATGAACCAGAATATGAATGTCTCAGGTCTTATGTAGTAGATCAAGAAATAGGAGCTCTTCACTTTGCTTTTTGACTTTTCATTACTAGAATTAACAAGCATGAGTTAATACATTGCACTGAGGGAAAAAGTAGGAGAAACTCCAGCACAGACACCAGGAGACAAGAGGAGACAAGCCAATTGTTATGGAATGGCTTCCTTCCTTCTTTCTGCTTCCCCCATAAAAAGGATCAGGAAAACAGTCCTGACTGAGCCATAACTTGCTCTGCGGTTTGCACCTGAGTAAATGTAATTACCTGCTGTCACACCTCCCCACCAGGCAGATGGCAGGCTGCAGCTTAAACCCCAGGGTAAGATGACCTGCACTTCAGTGCATACAAACTCATTGTACCTGAGTATTCCTTATGGCCAGTGGTGTGGAAGAACAGCCACCAAATCACAGAATTTTGAAAAGGAAGGAAAAAGAGGTAGATTTTTTTTTTTCTTTTTTATAGATAATTAGGCAGGGGGAATTTACGCGGTATCCTTAATACCAAGTGACATTTACCACGTGCCAAAACTAATCTCCAAGGACAATAGTGAAGGTCAGCTATTTTTCATTTAAAAAAAAATTTAATAGATGACTTCAACTAATAAATGATGTTTTGACGACATTGTTACTGAAAATTTCTTGGATCCAGAATGGAATTTCTGGTCAAATGAGAAACACTAAATGCAAAAGAGGAAGTGGATGGATTTTAAAGGGAACATTAACAGGTGGAGAAGGTGCAGTGTCAGGGCCATGTTCAGTCCTGTTTCACCTCAAGTCTTGAACTCCGGTTTCTTATAGCAAAGAAGTTGAGATGTTCAGAGAAAGAAATGCTCTGTGCCACAATACCCAGCCAGCCCTGAAAGGGCTCTGGCAGGATCAATGTCACCAGCCTCTCAGAAGGAGCAACCTCCTGTCCCCATCTTGGCGGGGCAGGAGTTTATTAAAAATTTGAAATACAGGTTCACCCTCATAAAGACCAGCAAAAAATTTTAAATCTCAAATATGTGCAAAGAACAGGAAAATTGTTCATCTCTCTCTCTAGTAAAAATACATAATTTATCACAAATTATTACAAAAAAGCAAGTACAAAGATAAATTCCAGTTTTAATACAGGCAAAAGCTGTAACTGGGGCCTAAAATCTGATTTACAGTTCTTTTTGTCTGAGATAAAAATATTTTAAATTATAATCTGGAATTATAATTATATAGAGGTCATAATATATAATTATATTAGAGGGCAACCAAATATTCCGATAAAAAAATCTTCAAATTGATCAAAACTAGCCTAAATAAGCTGTAAAATATTCTAGAGAAAATGATGTTGAACTAGACTAAAAAAAGGCATCATATAATTCACATTTGGTAAATTTCTTGTTTACTCTGATTGACATATCTAAAAGTGACTCAAGACATGACTTTGAAAACATCCATATATTCATCATAAATCAGTGCCAAGAAGAAAACAGAAGTACTGTAGGAACAGCATCATAAACATCTCTTTGAATACTTTATTTATCTGCACTTCAGTGCATCAAAAGTAAATGGTGAAGAGCCTAATAAAAGACAGAAGTCAACATCAGGCAGCATGAAGAGGGTGCAGACCAGTTTCATTGCAGAAAACTAAGAAACAACAGAAGGATACAACATCTTAATATTCAATTCATAAGTCCATGTACTTGACTTAAATCCCCAAGTGCTGAATTACTGCACAGTTCAAAACAAAGGATTAAATAATCTGAAATTATTTGTTGCTCTATTAAAGATAAGTCTGTCATTCAACATTTACTTAATCGTGAAAAACAAAACACACAAGCTAAAGAACAACAAATTCATAAACCCCAACTCCTTTTAAAAACGAGAATTGCTGATGGCCGAAGAATTGAGAGTAGAAACAAGTCCTAAAATAAACACCCTTTTTCTTCATCAGTTAAAGTATATTATTAGAGTGCAGATTAAAATGATCTGCAGTTCTTCACAAAACCAGAAGTTCACCGGTTACTGTCTCCTCTGTTGCTAAAGGAAATAGAGAAAAATCTATTCCTCTGTTCTTGCCATTCTGCTCCTTGCTTGTAGAGACATCACTACATACCATATTCTCATAGCCACTAGTTTCTAATCAGATGTTCATCCTGTTCAGGTAGGGGCTGAAAAATGATCTGTCAGTTCACTGTGTTCCAGCCAACTGACTAAAAAAGAAAGAAAGAACCAAACGTTCTTCAGCAGCAGAATTTCTGAATCCTGATTTCCCATGATTTTCCTCTTTGCAGATTCTCTGTCTAATCATTTGCTTGAGCTCTTGCTTCTACCTTTCCTTCCTGACAAAATGAGGGTAAAACCCCAAAACTCCCTGGTGACAGAAATACAGATTTGTAAAGGACCTTGTGATCCCCCAGTGGGATACCTACAGCTGGTACCCCCCTCTCAGGTGAACGTGGGAGACACTGACTTTCCCTGGATCTTGCACTGAAGGAAATTTTCCAGACACAACCATACCTCCATATATAGCACAAACATTTTATTTTAGATACAATACTGTAGTCTCTCAGTCAGAGAAAATAATTCTATTCCAGCCCTCAGCTGTCCCTCAGCACTGATGGGGAGTGTCCCAACCATCACTACAGAGATACAGCCTGGAAGAAATTGAGCAAGGCATGTGTGAGGAAAGAAAAAAAAAGGAAAAAAAGCCAAACCCTCAATATATATGGGACTCTCAGTCTGTATAATTGCAATGGAATTAAACAATCCACTCTCTCCTTCAAGAAGGATTTCTCTCCCATGTTCCTGTTTGTAAATCGCACTCTCTCCAGGTCTGCATTTAAAAACCATCAGCTATATGGAAGATAGAATTGGGTTTTTTCCTTAGAATAATAAACTCTTGTTTAATCAGACACCCAAGCAGATTTTTGTTTTCCTTTTCATTAAAAAGTCATTGTGTTTACCAAAAACCTTAAAACAAAGATTGTCTAGTAGAGTACAAGTATCAGTATATTTCTTAAACATTGATTTCTCATAAAAGCATTTTCATTCGCTGCCCTTTCTTTCCAGTACAGATAAGTTGTTTTTAAGCCATAGCAGCTGAGTAGGGATTTACAGTTTTCACTCTATAATTTGAACCATCCAGGCTTGACTACATGCTGCTCAGAGTCAACATACACTAAATAGGATTATTTAAAAATATATGTATACAGGATAATTGCTAGAGTTTACACAAGGCAATCTTTTCGTTATTGAAATTGTAAGAAGGGTAAATAGTACTGTACTTTCCAATGGCAGGATTTCAATCTATTTCCAGTTAACCACTACAAGGAGAATATGCTCTAAAGACTTTTACCTAGAAATGTATCACTGCTACATTACATCTATCTCTGTGTCCATCACAGGGGTTCAATAACTAAGCCACTGGCTGTGGAATTTGATTTTGGGCCAAGCCAGCTTTTATCTAAAATGCAAAGTTTCTTACTGTTGTGGTTGTGGGCTAAAATGTGAATCTGTAGGTCAGATGACAATCCAATATAAGAGCCGATTAAAGGATAATACTTCTGGTTTCTTTTATTTCATGATGCTTGAGTGCTTGTATTGGCCATGATGCATTCAGGAGGTTTAAGGTTCAAGAATGATGAAAGATCAGTGCTGAAATAACAGAACCTAAATTCAAAATATGTCTGGATCAACAAGATGAGATATACTGTCAAGGACACGTGCAAAATTACAAAATAAACAGAAAAATAAGAGTACCAAAAACATGAGAGGCAATTTGATACTGTAAAAGTAGAGCACACAATAAGAAACATAAAAGTACTATTTTTCCTCTATGTTTTCCCAGTGTGAACAAATGAACTCTGAACTTAATTATATTCTGCATGTCTTGCTATGCAAAGGAATTGGTAAATCATAGAAGCCAAAGAACAGCAGCACAATTCATAGATATGCAAATCAGACTTAATTATAAAGGATAATTAAAAGAAGCAATATACACACGGGTGCAGCATGGCAACACACTTACAAGGAGAACAGGGAAGTGAGAGAGGAAGAAGATTGTTTACTCAGGTTTTAAAGCACCTGGAAAGAAGAGTAATGAGAAGTTAAGAGGAATTAAGGAGAACACAGTTGTGGTGAATATCATTAAATATTCAAACATGAATTTTCTTCAGCCTTGAAAAGTTCCCCACTACACTTAATTGATAATTTTAATCAAATATAGCCTGGATAAATGCTATGAAAATGTACACTGGAAAACAACCTGTGCTAATAAGTTGTGCAGGACTGCTTCACCTCTTCCTCCTGTAAGGACTGGAGTTCCTATGGGTAGAAATTAGCTGGAAAGAAGGGAATGATGATGATGATTGATGATGATGATGATGTGTGTGGTAAGGGCAGTAGGAACAGAGCCATGCACTCACTGGGGAGGAGAAAAAAAGCAATCACCCTTCATACAACAAGGATCTCTCTTAGGGGACTTTCTGTATTAATCACATTTTCCTCTTATGAGCAAGAAGAGCAGCAATTAAGTATCCCTTATCAAAATACAACAAAGATATTTATGAAAAAAAATATAAAGAAAAACCCAAACCTCTGTTAATTTCTGCAGAATCCAAATCAGCTAAGAATCGGAATCCAGTTTGTTGGTTTGGGGTTTTTCTCTTTTTTTCTTACTGTTATTATGAGGCGAATTTACCATAATTTCTAGAGGAAAGGGAAAAAAAGAAGGCACCTTAGTTAAAACTGCAAGTCGTTAATTAATGGACGTTTCCACTTTATTTCAGGGTAAATCTGATATAACTCAGTACACAAACTGACTTCAAGCAGGCTAAGGATTAAAAGTAACCAGCTATGAAAATACTGAGGACAGCTACCTTCCTCATCTCTGAGCAATCATTCAAGTTCAAAAGATGCTAACATTTTTATTTTTAATTAGTTGCCATTTTGATGTCCACCTCTGGATAGCATAAAAGGGCCCAGGGCATTGATGAGTGGATATGACAGAATCCAAGACACCACCTTTCCTTCCAGATTTGCTAATCATCTTTGTTACTTTCAGAACAGTGGGTGAGATTCAGGAAAGTAACAAGCTCCAAAACTCCCCAGCCTGCCTCTCTCAATCCAAGACATTTTCCCTCTTTCCAGCTGCAGCGAGGTTGTTAACTAAACAGTGATTCTGGCTCCAGGGAATCAGCACCACACCAAGGCTGCTTGGAAGGGAACACAAACTCCCTAAGGCATGCCCTGAGGCTCAGAGAAGAAACACAAGACTAAGCTGCCAGTGTTAATATTTGAGATTCTGTTGGGGTTTTTTTCCCAGGAAATGAGGTAAGCCAAGGAGAAATAACATCTGTCTGAAGAAAGAACACATACACAACATTTAAGTGCTTTTTGAGGGTGGAGAATGAAAGAAAGGGGTTCTTCCTTTTGACTTACTTGAGCTCTCTGTGGGTTTGTTTAGTGTTCAGGCATTTAAAAGAGAGACTGAGAAAAATGGCAATCGATAGTGTCAGCTGAAGGTGACAAACAGGGCACAAGGTGGCTGCTGGAGGGACACACTGTGAAGACAGTGCCTGGGCAGTGATCAATTGCATTAGGAGATGAAGAAAGACAGAGGGAGCAAAAAGAGGAATCGATCCAGTCTACTACATCTGCAGATACAGGCACCTGGAGCAGGTAGCATGTGCCAGACAAGGCTTTAGCCTGTCAATAATTCATACTGCTTCACTGTATAACTTTCAGCAAGAGTCTTCTTGAAAGCAGCAGTATTGACATAGGTTGTATGGCAGAGTTTTACTAAAAGCTGGCATCTTCTGTCAGGAACGATTCAAAGCACACTGCTCAGGATCCAGTCACCTTAGTCCTTTCTGCTGGATGACTTCTAGGCCAAAGGAAAAAGGCTTGTGAAATACTGGTTTTGACAGAAAAAGTAAGAAGTTTTGAAAGAAGGACTTTCAAAACTAGACAGAAAGGGGAAATCAAAGACAATCCTCCTCTTTTTCATGCCTCACACAATCCAGCCCTCCAGTGTTGAAAATGCTATCATTGTATTTGGCCAGCAAGCCTGACATGATATTCTAATGAATTCAGCCAATTAGAAGGGTTTGTAATCTGAGTGGGAATAATATTCTAAGACATCTGAAAGCAGAGGCTGCAATTCCAATATGCTTCCAGGGCAAAGGGAAAAGAAGGATGCTGTTCACAGCCTGGGTTGTAAGCAGCAGCTCAGAGAAGCATCCTATATTACTGAAGTGTCAGCCATGGGCTGCTACTTCATGGAGAGGGCTCTGACCATAGAATTTTCCAAATTCTACACACTCAACTATACCAAGTGTAAAAGTAAATACAAAAAAATAGGATTTCAATATTCAGCCTCAGAAGACAGAAATAAATCACTTCTCCAAAAGTCTCCAATAGGTGAGTAATAATCAACAGAAGAAAAAGTTGGTTCTATGTGTAAAGAGGCAATTCAACTAATTCTTGAAATAACTGTGTTAATGTATTTACTTAAATTTCTGGGTTTACTTACTAACTTCAGTATAGCCATTCTCTAGAGAAAGAATTGTTCCTTCAAGCAAAATGTTACAATTTTCAACTAATATTCCATTAATTTATTTCAAATCCTCTAAGTAACATTTAATTGGTACTTTTTTTATTGTGATAGTTAACATTATGCAAGGTCAAGCTTTTGATTAATTGCACCTTCACTGATTGTGGTAAAAACTGATGGTGGCTACTATAAAAAAAATCCACATAGGTAACTGTAGTGTCTTTAATGTAATACAGAAAAAACAAAAGTAGCATTTATCAAAACTCGGCACTTTTTAAATCACTTACAAAGATTCCAAAAGATCCCTTTACATAAATACTCGCATATTTAAAGACAACAGGTACATACATTTTAGCCCTGGTGACACACATTCCTGACTATGTTTTAAGGAATGTCAGTCATTTCTGCAAGAAGCCATCATGGCTGTGTAAGTTGTCTTTCAGGCCATGTGACTGTTTTTTTTTTCCTGGCTGATGACAAAAGCTCTGGTAAGTTTTGTAGCCCTGAGCTGAGAAAACTACATGAGGTGCATCTAAATTTGGCTTCTCTATGAAGCTATTTCAAACTGCTGTACCAAAGAGTGTTTATATCATCCACCGTCTGTTTTTTCTCCTTCCTAAGTCTGGAACTGCTGCACGGTTGTTAATTTAGAGCACAGTTATTAATTTAGAACATGTTTTGTTTGCTGCATTTGCTTTGTCCATATTACACAGCTTCTCCCAGCTGAGCATGCTGTGCACAGGCTGTTAATTTGGTACAGAAGAGTTCATCCTTTGCTGAGGCACAGGTCCCTCCTGTTATAAACCAGGCCACTTGGCTGCTCTCATGCAGTCTCCAGCAATCTTTCACAGGGAAAGCAGCAATGATTCAGCACTCAGCAGAGCCCTAAATGTTTCAGAAATCTGTTTTCCGAGGCAATTGCTGGTACCCTGACAGCTATACTTAGCCTTTGTATGATGCCTACAGATAGCTACATTTCCAACCTCATTACAGTGCTATCAACAGTAGCCAAGCATTTAAAATGTTTTATGCATTGGCTGAACCATATTTTAGTTTAGAAAGCTCAGGTAAGATTTGTTTCATCACAAATAGGCCAGGCATTAGAGTAAACAAATCAAAAACATTATTCCATACTGTAAGATCAAAGCAAATATTGATTGCAACATTCCTCTGCTGCCTACCAATACTTAGTGAAATTAACTTAGGTTGATGTTCTCACTTTCATTTATACTGATTATCCAGCATTACATTAGTTCTAAATGTAAAAAACTTGTTTAATCCATGATGTCTATCAGGGCAAGAGATGGGAATAACAAGTCCCTGCCCTCAGATGAGCACAGCAGGTTTGAACTCTTCAAAAATAAAGGAAGCTGTAATAAATACTGTGGTTGGTCATGTACTATGGCACATAAATCTTAAAATGTTCCATTTCCAAGCCAATCCAGAATGAATTATGCTGCTTCATTAAATTCAGATGCACAGTTGCTCTGATCTTTCTTGGGTGTTCATCTGCGGTGTCCCTAAGGTCCACATAATTTGCTAATTATTTCCCTTCTCCAAGTCAGACCCACATAAATCATCACCACCTGAGGTGTGTTAGTTTGGCGCAGCCTGGGTATTGGTGGCAGGAGGGACTCTCAGGGGTAAATCCTGTGAGAAGCTGCTGGAAGCTCCCACCATGACCAACAAAGAGCCAATCTCTGATGGCTCTGGACGTGGACACGCTGCTGGCCCAATTAGAGAGGCTGGTGACACCTCTGTGATGACATATTTAAGAAGAAAATCAAAACAGCATGCACACAGGTTTTTCCCAGGGCTGGCAAAGCTGCTGGGCCAGCAGCAGGAGCACCACGAGCAATTTCCCAACATGAGACCCAAGAGATCAACTTCACAGCACCCCGGGATCCTGCAGGAATCCTTGAATCAGTGGAGCTGGTGGCAATGGCACCTGCAGCCAGCAGCAGTTTTCTACCAGTCAGAGAAGAGGAGGAAGTGAGGACATGTGAGGGAAAACAGCATGGCAGCACCAAGGTTGGTGGGGAAAGGAAAGAGGAGGAGCAGGAGCTGCGAGTGTGGGAGCCGAGATTCCTCTGCAGGCCATGCTGAGGACTGTGGGGAAACAAACTGTGCCCTTGTAATGCATGAAGTCCATGGGGGATGCAGAGATCCACTCACAGCCCATGGGAAAAGTGCTCCTGCCAGAGTGAATGGATGCTGGAGAAAGCTGTGACCCAGTGGAGACCCGAATGGAGAGAGGGTCCCTGCTCCCAGAGAGAAAAAGCCCTTGCTTCCAAACTAGAGCAGCCTGTCCTTAAAGGACTGCACCCCACGACGAGTGGCCCATGCAACAACAGTTTTGGGAAAACTGTTTGCCCATGGGAGGGACCCCATGGCTTAGCAGAATAAAGACTCCTTTCCCTGAATGAACAGAAGGAAATCTCGAGTGATGAACTGACCAAAACCCTCGTGCTTTGTCTCCCTGAACTGCCAGTGGGGAGGAGAAAAGGTGTTTTAAAGGCTAAATTTACTTCTCATTATCCTCCTCTGACTGTTAATTATAAATATACATCATACCTTTAAATTTTGAATCTGTTTTGCCCCTAGCATGTTTTCTCCCAATCCTCATCTCTAATCATGCGTCCTTCATCATTCTTTTTTCTCTCTCTTCTGCCCAAGTATAACAAGAAAGGGTAAGCAAATGACTTTTTGAGTGCCTGGCGTTTGGACATGTCAAATCATGACATGACCATTGAGAAATTGAATCTCTTCCAAAATTATTAGTCTTAGGAAGAACAGGGAAAGCAAGGGAAGGAGAGACAATCAGTACAGAGTCCTTTCTCAGAACCAGAATGAGTAGGAACTCCATGACTTAAAGACTATTTTAAAAAAACCCAAACTGCATAAATTTTTAAAGTGCTCATAAATGAAGCATTAATTAGTTAATTCCTATAAACTGTATTATTGTCTCTACTAATATGTTTCTGCCCACCTTTTTTTTTTTTTTTTAAGAATATACTCTTGGACAGATTTTTAAGGAAAATACCTCTTAGAAAAATCTTCTCTGTACAGAACAAGGTTTCTTTTCTCCTTAAGCAATTTCATGTCTGTGTGTGCAAAAATGGAAAAATTAGAGAGGAATCTTACAAGTTTAAATAATCACTCCTGAACACAAAATTGTCCTGTCATGTACAGAATTAAATTGTTTAAAATGCATTTTTGCAAGTTGCACTCTGATAAGGGAGGCAGGCTTTTAAAGGATGGAATTTGTTCAAATGATCCACCTGGAAAGTATTTTTTTAATTCAGAATTAGAACTTTTATAGAGAAGTAATGGAGTATTTCTTTTTGATAAGCTACTTCACATAACAGGGATCAGAATGCAAATTACAGTTATTTGCTGTAAGTGGTTTCCATTAGAATGGCATTAATATGAAACATTTTCCATTTCATCAAGACATTTCATAGTATTTCTTCTACCTTTAAGACATGGTGTATTAATTTAACAAAATTATATATAATTTTGGGTGCATTATGTATGCTTCATTTACCTTTTGCAACGTCATTATCTTATTTTTTATGTTTGAACCTGTCAATTGATAACACAGCTACATCTCCTTAGAGAAGATCATGTTTCAGATCAGGGAAGCAAAGTCTAATTACAAGAGTAATTTGTGAAAAATTGAGGGTTTTATTAAATAAAAGGATGACATGACCTTGTGTTTAATAGTGTAAAATCCTGGAGGTGAAAGCTTTCTTTCTCTCTCTCCCTGCTCTTGAGTATTTTAAGTGGTAACAATGAACTGATAAATATTTGGGGTTTTTCACTCTGGTGTAAATGAAGGGGGCTGGCACTAAAGTACTGCAGTATGAGTGACCTGTAGCAGCAGGAACACAGGTAGAGACTACTCCATATGTAAAAGCAAGTAATTTCTATCTGGCTTTTTCACAATAGCTGTTCAAAACCACTTGACTCCTGGTTGTGGGCAGTGGACCACCACTCCACCAAAGGAGCCCAGAGGGGCGGGTGTTGCTGTGGCGAGTTACAAGACAATACAAATTTCTTAAGACAGCTCAGAGATATGAAATCTGACTCTAGTTTCCTGAAAACAATTGCCTTTTTTTTATAGGTTCTAGACAGGCCACTGTGATTGGCAAACAAATGACAGATATCTCACACTTGGTCCAATGATTTGCTGATGCAAATCCACTGCCCCAGTCCTTCCAGGCCTGAATTGCCTCCTTTTCCTTTCTGGCCTAATCTGGCTTCTCAGTGATCCCTTTCAGCTAGTTGGGTTTTTTTCCATGTCTTTTTTCTTCTAGCTTAGGAAGACCAGCAGACTCTCCAAGGAATCAGCTGAGCACCAGAGCTCACATAACAGATTAGGTTCACAGAAGCAGGAGAGAAAAGAAGTCCAGCTCTATCCTCAGAGTCATGGACCATCAACCACCTTTTGAAAGTTCACCTTAACTCCAGTGCCCTGAGGAACAGGCAGCGGGAGATTGACATTGAAGTCTCTATTCTAAACGAGTTAGAACCAGGTCCTAATACAGATCCCTTTCACAGGGAATTCGTCTGCTTTTGTGTTATCATTCCTTCCTTCCCAGATCTAAGAAATGTGTCTAGTAAAATCTCTATTGAAATAATGCATTTATGCAGAAATCAGAAGTTTCACCTCTCAAATATAGTTCACAAAGTCACAGCCAGTTGTCTATAGGATTGTTTATTTCATACTGTGGAATAATTTATGGGGAACACAGGACAGCAATTAGCTGGAGAATGTCATGCATTGCAACCGAAATAGTATTTCTATAGCAGGACACTAAATTTGACATTACTACTAAATTGTGAAGGCCTACTTGTACCTGGCAGTTGCTCTTTACATAGAGAGTGACTGTCTCACCACAGCGGGTGAAATTTCCCTATCTTCTACACATAAATATCCCATCACCATTACACCCTTTTGCTAACTTGGAAGTAATTATGGCACCTAGGAATGTTGTTACAGTGCACCATCCTTGTTGTGTTTGTCAGTACTTCTCCCTAGGCTGCCTCTGGTAGCAACAACCGTATCATATACTCCTCTAACTCTGCACTCAGCCAAGCAAATTCTCTCTTGCAATTATAGGTAAGCAAAGAGGCTCCAGTTATCCCTGTTGTAACAGCCATGGGAAGATGTCCCTGCAAGTTGGGAGGCAGCCTAAATTCAGGACAGTGTCATTGTCTGGATGGAGCTGCGTGCAGAAGAGGAACACGTGGATTTTAATGAAGCCAAAAACAACAGCAGCAAAGTGCTTTGTTGAACGTTTCTAGAGAGTGACTACAGTTCCATCTAGGCATTAAAAATACATCTCTTTCTATGCCTTTTGACAGTATTCACCATCCTAAAGAAGGAAGTATGGCTTAAGCTGGCTGAGGGTTTGTTCTTTTGCTGGGGTTTAAAAAGAAAAAAAAAAAAGGAAAATGTCTTTCTCAGTGTTTAAAATTATTTTATTTATAAGCTTCCTGTAAGGTTCCCAGAAGAAATTACTCCAGAGTAAGACAATTATCAACACTAACATATAATATATATAAATATACACAGAGTAATAGTTACCCACTAATGTGCTCAAAATACTGCTGTGAGAATCTGACTATTACTGCATCCAACAGTTCAAATCCAGATCTTAAACTCAACAACAGGAAAACTATGCATTGAGATTCCCTAGTTTGTGTGGGTGACCCAAGCATTCATCCAGCAGGAAGGAATGACAGGACAGACTAATTCACCCACAGATTATTCCACCTACATCATAATCGGATCTTAATTATAAACATGAGTCCAGTTCAAGTCAGAATTCAAAAACTATTGATAAAGAAGAAAAAGTGGACACATGAATAAAAAGGGTTGAAACAGCAGCTTCTTCACAATGAAAAATAATCCTTAGGGAAATTTTGCATATGTTTGTTAGAAATAAACAAAAATGTATAATTAAAAAACTGATGACCATGTTAATTGCCTAGTTCTGTGTAAAGAACTACAGAAAATAGTGACCACCTCAAAAAATAATCTACACTCAAAGCTTTCCAACTGGTTTGATGGATCACATAATTTTATTTTTGGGGAGAGCATGGGGCAGAATAACTACAGCCATACTGTGCATATCTTATGTGGCCTGGAGGCTGAGAAGGCGAGATGAAGAAAAATCAGTAGTTCACATATCAGCCCATGCAATTTTATTGCTTTTATAATAGCATAGATTTTGTCATTATTGTCCTGACCCAGCAGGCAGGTATTGGCAACAGCCAGGAGCTGCATTGCTGCTCTGCAGTGCCACTCGCCTCCAGCCACTGCAACCCTTTGTGTGCACATTCCACATCCTCATGCAGCTCCACAGATCACTTTTTGAGGTTTTACATCCATTCACAGCACTTTCAGTGACAATGGCAGAGACTGCTCCCTCTTCTTCAAGAAAGATCAGGTGTACCTGTGATATCCCAGCCTCTTAAATACCTGTTCTTAAACACCTTCAAGGACAGAAAAAAACGCCCCTTCAAAATCAAAACAATTCCTGTTGTACTACAGTTCCCTTCATGCAATTTGGCTCTACTCCTCCTTGTCATAGACCTCAATACTGTCATTTAACTAGAATTTTTTTTTTTTAATTTATTGAGTAAGACTTTCCTCTTTAAACACTTCTAGATTGTCCTCCCAGATTTACTGGCAAAATTCCCATTCTCTTCAGTAATGCTGTATCTGGTTCCATGATAATGAAAAACATATTTTAATCCAGTATTTCTTTTCTTCTGTGACAAGCTTTCCAATGGAAAACATAGTAAGTTTGAACCTTCTGATATTCATCTAAGACACCGAAAAGAACTCAAAGATGAAATCTGTGAACTGACAATAAAACCTTTCATTAAAACTGCTTCTCAGTCACAGCAAAGATAATGCCAAATTTTGAGAAGGGTCTCAGCTGGTACAGAGAATGGATCAGCCAGAAAGCCTGGCAGGCTTACTGGGAAAAGGGGTAGCAAATGAAAAAACAATATTTGACCCATAGATATTTGGACACAGGTGATACGCTGACAGGAGTAAGTCATTGTCAAAATCACAGCGTTGGAGTTAGTTGAAAGAGTCTGTTGTTCTAAACGGCAGATCAAGATGACAAAGGCAGCTTGGATTTCTGGAAAATGTTCAAAGGAACACAGCTTCTGAGAGCTGATCTTTCCAGGTAAATAACTAGCTAAGAAATCAGGAGAGCATACTGTGGAGAAGTTATGCTATGTGCCTTCTTCTGAAGAAGGGAGCCCTAGATCTGAATTGCCAAAGGCTTCCTAACAGATCCTTTGGATTCTCATAGAATATTCAATAAAGTGGGTATCTCCTCCTCTTTATTTCAGAACCCAAGGAATTTTCCTTCTTTAAATAAACTCAATTCTACCAAAACCCAAATTTTAACAGATTCAGAGAAAACAGCACCCCCTTTTTATTAAGCATGCTTGTTTCAAGCTAAAACCACGAGTGGAAGAATTATCATCAAGCCACTGCTATGAATTAGTACACACAACAAATACCAGCCACACTAATTGCTGAGAAGCACAGGTTCCCAGTTTAAGAGAAATGCTTCAAGGATTAAAGGGACTCTTACCTTCCAGACTGCCCATACAAACTCTCTTCATTTTAATTTAACATTTAGAATTAACATTTTAAAATGCACAGCCTTGCATTTCATGTTGGGCATCAACAGTCTGCATATAATGCTCGTGTTTACTCAGCTGTCAAAATTTGAGCTTCCTTAAATAAAAGACAATAAGGAATTACTAATCTCATAACCTGCCTCATCTCAATGTAAATACTTTAAGCCACAATTAGTTTTATAGATGATGAAAATTAAGGTCTCTTGGAACTTGGAAACAACTTAATTGAAGTGCAGTACAGACCTTGGAGCAAAGGGCACGTGGCCAGTGCACAGGCAGACAGGCAACCTGCAATTCACTTGGAAAGGGCAAATTAATACCTTGAAGCACAATACAATTTTTTGGTTTTAACATAGCATCACTATAATGTTTAGTTTTCATCCTATTTTTATCCTATGTTTATTTAAGCTGAAAGCCCTGTAGTAGCCCTTCACATTTTATTAGCTATATATATTAAAATAAAATTCTGTATGTGTAACAGCACACTATAAATTTATATTGGAATAAGCAAACCTTATGATTACTGGGGAAGGAGATGGTGGTTGGGTTGTTTTTAACTTGCCACGGGGCAAATTAGCCTATCTTTGTGAACAACATTTTATATATATTCTTTCTGAAAAACAAGTTATTTTTGAACAGTAATTACAGTAGCCAGAATTTTTTTCCCCCAGTGTCAGCTCATTTGAATTCTTTTCCAAGTGATCAGCAAACCTGGGAGGTAACAGAGCTGACTACACAGGAAAGAATGTCAATTCTGTTCTTTTCTGATATTTATGGAAAATAAAATAATTTATTTTCTTAAAAAGTTCATTTCCAAGGTTGGGTTTTTTTTCTTTTTTTCCTTTCAGTTGTCACAGAAATAGATTTTATATAAATTAGTAATATAACAATACTGATAATTCTGAAAAGGTTATATGGAAATTGTACTAACATCAAAAGTCGTATTTGGCCAACTTTATGTTGTTGACTGATTCAAAATTTCCTGCAGAATAGCAATCATATTTCTACATTTGTAGACTAAAACATGAATAAAATATGAAAGATTGACATTAATAAATATTAATTTACAAGTCTTTCTTGAGTTCTAAGTAAAATGTTAGTGGGCTGACTTGACACAGCTCCATTGACCTCTCCTGATCAGGATGGAATTTGCTTTTCATGCCATTCCTTCCTGGGCAGTCCACAGCACTTCTGCTGAATAAAGATACATTTACATGTGAACCACCTCTATGAGAGCTACATAAAATTGTTATATAAATGAACTTGGTCAGAAAAGAACACATGAGTAGGGCTCAGTAATAAGGTTTTAAAACAATGGTAAATTTAACTTAGTGATAAAGCAATTATTTCAATATAACTTGAATATATTTTGTTTAAAAGTGTGAGTAAGATATGATAATGAGCTTTGTTCCTGTTTTAAGCTATGATTATACTCTGAAAATGAAAGCTAATAGGCTGAAAGTTATTTATCCCATAATAGAAGTGCAGGCAATACATGATCAGCAAGAATCAAACAGAATGGACAAAAAGCCATGTATGAGAAATGAATACTGATAGAATGACAGTGCAAGAAATGCAAAGGAAATACTAGGAAGAGAGAATTACTACAGAGCTGAGTATAGCAATTTCCAAAATAAATCAATGATCCAATAGGCACTTCTCTTTATGTTATTGTTCCTATGCCATAACCAGGAAAAGGAGTATCTCAGCTCATAAAAATGGAACATTATGGAAATACTCAAAATCTGCTAACATGTTTTAAATATAAATATGTTAGAAGAAACCAATTTACCTTTAATTTTCCCAAGAAAATCACTCATTACCAAAATAAAAAAAGTTTTATCTAGAAAAAGGTTTTAACATAACATTTACAGCTATTGAAAATTAAACATAGCTTTAGTTTCTTACTTGTGGTATTTGTGTTACCAAACAAATTACAGAAATTTCAGATTTTGTTCTGAATTAGAAAAAGAATTAGGTTTAGAATGTTGCAAGGTCCCATAAATGCGTATGCCTTTTTGAAGCTATTCCTAAAATCAGATAAAATCTGAATTTTTTCACTTAGTTCTGCAAGTCAGGATCTCAGCCAAGTGCCCGGAACCTCAAGGGAACTGCAGTCCAATGAGCAAATGTCAAGTAACATGTTTCAGAATTTTTCTAGTTCAAAATAAGAATTAAGATGTTAGAGAAAATTTGTGAGGCTTTTTTAATGTTAAACTCAAGTGAAGTACTAAATCAACATGACCAATAGAGAAACTGGTTCCTACTCTTTCATAGGAAAAAAGACAGCTCTGGGAAAAAAAGATTGACCTTAAAAACTAATTTTACTAAAATAAGCTAGCATTGGCTAGAGGCTAATTTCTTTATTTCTCAGCCCTGAATGATGACAAATTCCAAGATTCTGGTCTTACGAGGTCAGCTCAGGATAACATTAGTATGCTAACAAAATACATTTTGCAATAGGAAGAGAACAAAGGTATCAAGGTGTCAGAAAAGGATCTTTAATATCGTTAACTCTTTTTTGACGAGAAACAGAAATTTCCACTGGAAAGGGAAATTTCCACTGGAAAGTAAATATATATTCATGAAAGGTTCGAGCCACGAGATGAGTGTCTCTGATTATGACAAAATTTCCCAACCACATTATGATGAGACTGTCATCCTGACTATGAGAAGGGAGGGGAAGAAATACGGAGAGAGGTTTACTCTCTTCCCAAGCCAAGGGAATGTCTGTAACACCTTTCACACCTCTCAGTGTTTCTAAAGCAGCACTTGCTGCTTGACTATCAATAATCAGAGACTCTTGCTTCCCTTTGCCATCAAACTTGTTCTTAACAAGAACAAGGGGTGTTTTTGCTCCTGTTATGTATCCCTAAAAGGAATAAAATTGCAGTGTATAATTACACAGACTCAGAAGAGTGTTATCAGCTCAACAGAATGTTTAGATTTACCTGTACTCCAATAACTTCAAAGTTTAAATACATGCAGTTTTTGCAATAAAATCCAATATGGCCATCCAATCTAAATCGCTCTCAGAGCTCGTATTTCCTCCCAGGGGAGAGTCTGAACAGAACAGGACATGGAATTGAGAGTAAACAAAGAGTAAAAATTAGCAGGAAAGCAAGGTATGAATGAAGAGAAAATTCTATTTCCCATCTTTTTCTAATGTTTTCACACAGAATTTTTAACAACTATCTCTGCATCCTGTTACGTCCTTGTCTCATTTGCATTCAGACACAACATCAATTAAAAATACACTTAATTATGTAAACAGATGTCATCTGGGTTTTTTTGCTCCTATATTTTGGACATACTTCATTAATAAGGGGACGTCCAAATTTGTCCTTTAGACATAAAAACATCCAAATTTCCTGGAGAAAAAAGAAAACCATTTTTTCCTCAAAACTTTAGACATACATAGTGAGTCACCTTATCCTAAAACATCCAGCTCCTTTTACAGCAGGTTTTGCCAGTTCACATCTCAATGACTGAGGTAACAGTAAAACTGATGTAACCCAGCATGAATGGTCACAAAACACACCAGTTAGAAAGGCAGGCAAGGAACACATGGGTAATAAATACATAAAATGTGTTTCAGGACACACAGGGAGGCAGCCAGTAGTGAGATGATACAAAGCCTTTCAGCAAAGAACCACCTTCATCATTTCCTTTCAGACAAGTTTCACTGCAGATTTCACAATGAAAGCAATTTTACTCCAGCATCCAGTATTTTCTGGTGATTTTAAACCTACACAATATTTTCTAATTCTCAACATCAGTATTATTCCTACATCTAAGGCACAGTAAAATAAAATCAGTCATGTCCAACTTGATAGCATCACACACACGTCCCCTCTACAAGGGGAATCTGTGTGTCTGCTTTACAAAGAATTCAGACACACGAGTTTTTCAGTAGCACTTCCTTGTCTATCATGATGTCACATTGATTTACACTGCTAGTATAAACAAACTGCTGGAAATTCTTGAATTTGAGTCGCCTGTGCACAAGATCGCATCATTATCTAAGAAATCTTTCAAGACCTGATTGCAATGTCTGAAAAGCCCACTCTTAGGTGAGCTAATATGACACATAATGAAATTCCCCCAGAAGACAAACGAGGAGTGCAGACCAACAAATTGCCCCCACCAAAAAAGCTTTAAACATGATCCAGGTTCAGATGCTGATTTTTTCCCCTTTAGTTTGTTACTCATGCATAAAAGCCTCACTGTACTAACTTGAAAACAACAGGGGAAAGAGAACCCAAAACAAGCACAAAAAAAAAAAAAAAACAAACTAACAAAACCTAAGCAAACAAACAAACAGACATACAACAACAAATCAACCCACACAAACAAAACCAGAAATAGCTCTTGGACAGCAGTCCTAAAACTTGAAATCTCACTGTGTAGTTCTGTTACGACCAAAATCCTTAGATAATGAATTATACAAATAGGTGGATAGGAATTAGCCTCCTCCATGTCCTTCAAATCCTAGGCTGGATTAATGAATGGAACAAGGCAGTAGCACAAAATACTGCACCTATAAACGAGCTACGGTTGAGCCACGTAACTGCAGACTGCAGCAGCATTCCTCATAGCATCCAGCAATCTGATTTAATGGGCCATAAAGCAGTCTTAAATGAAACAAACATGAAAGAGCAATTTAATTTTTTTTTTTTTTTTTGCAAAGCCTTATGATACTGACAATATTTACAGCCCACACATGGAATCACAGATGGGCAAAAATTAATCTGCCAAAATAACTTCCCCAAAAATAGTGGTGGACTTAACTAAGTGAAGATTTTATTATTATATGATTAATAATGCTATTGAGAAGTATAGGGTCAAACACTTGCACAGTGGTAAAGATGTGGGTAAAATTACCTCTTCAGATTAAGGAAGCAGATCAGTCATTTTTACACAAATATGAAATCTATACATCATTGCATGTTTCTTTTCAGAACCATTCTTTTCACTGAAGCAGCAGACACAACATACATAGAAAATTATCTTGAATAAAAGACTCGATATGATACAAATGTCATTGAGTTTACCTAAACTGCAACAGATTCTGTGCTAATTTCCACAGCAGGATGAAGGGAAATTGATCATATCCTTTTTCTGCATTTAATAAACAGTTTTTAATGCTTCAAAGGTCAGTTATTTCCAGCAACTAAAATTAATTGTCAAGTACAGTAATTTTTTCCCTCCTTGTCAACACAAACTTGTCATGCTATAATAGATATTTCAAACTAGTACAAATTCCTTTTGTCATTTGTTCCTGTTATGTGACTGAGCTTCAATCTTGCATCCAGGTACAATTATGCTTATGAAAAGGTTGTCCTAGCAGGTTCCACTGAAAGAGGAGCTTACAAAATGCTCGCTGCAAGCTGCTTATGTGGGCTGTATATGAACAGCCTCCTCTCTTCAGATATCATATTGCCTTTTCTTACTCTCCTCTATAACTGACCAGCAACCTGTTTTATAAACTCTTTCTCAAACGAGGTTACACTTAGGAAAACACAAGGCAAAGTCCTCACCATGTGGACTTTAGGCCATTCTCTTCAGCCCCACCAAAAACCAATAATCAGCAGAGACAACCTTTTCAGCTGTATGACATTCAAGGTCTGAATTCCTGGGGGAAAAATACAATGCAACAGCATTGTCCTTGCCCATCTCAAAGGATGTAGCAATTAATTTTTTTCTCAGTTTACTAATGTACTTCATGGATGCTGTTATTGTTATGGTGATAAAGGATGACTTTAAAGTGAAAATGAAGACAGCATGACTAGAAACTTCAAAGGAAGAATTCTTTACCAGGGTCAGAGAGAGCAAGTGAAATACAGAATTAAGTAGAGAGAGTTGTTATAGCCCAGAGATCTTCTTTTCTTTCCCTTTCCCTCCCTCTTTTTCTCAGAAAAATAATAATGCCTTGAAATAAACTGCCAGAGTTCAAACAAAACTCTAGTACCAACTTCAACTGTTCAGTGATTTAGGATGCCAAAGTAATCTTGAAATACTTACTACTACTTTGTTTCCATTTTTCTACTTGTTTTTTCACTCAAGAATGAGATTTGAAGGAGAAAAAATAGGAGAGAAAGGAAGATTTAATGTTAAACTTTGATCAAGAGAATACCTCTGCACTGCAATTGAAGCAACAATATAAGAAACAGAAGGAACAAAATCACTATGATCTTCATCCTAAGTAACGTGTCCAATGTCTTGACTAAATTTGAATTTCAGGAGGAAAATACTTACACATTTAAAGCATGTACTTCAGTCCTTTGCTGGGTCAGGGAATCTATTTGTAAATTAGACCTTGTCTGTAGGAAAATCTACTATGACAATTTCTAACATTTCTTTTTCCACAGTCTGAAAATGACAAGCTTTAGGATTCTCAGTCTTGATCTGTGGGCTGTGTGGACACAATGTCAAGTGATCTTATAAGCAACAAGTTGCTCACAGATTTGGGAAGCACCACCAGTAGAATATCACAGATCTATATCCACTTCTAATCATACCCTCTTCCCTGGTATTTAAAAAAAATTGTGTCTTTCGCATAGTTTATATTTTTATTCAACAGAACTACACTTCTTACCCCAATCCACAAAGGCTTATACTTTCAGGTAACTCAGAGTGTGAGGTCAATAATCCAACCAGACTCAAAGTTCAAACACATCTAACCACTATTTTGATAATAACCTCTACCCTATCAGAACCTATCAGTGTGTGTAGATCTATACATCACTACATATCAATGATTATCAGTACATATATCTATATGTGACAGTCAATTATCAGTGTTATCAAAACAGACAGTTATCATAAATGGATCTAATTATCTCTCGTTTTTCTTACTTTTCCTGCTATATTTACTTAGCAAAAGCTGCATTTTCTAATTCAGATTTTTGATTTACACTTGGCACCAAAAGTTTACACTGAAATCAAAATTGGTTTCTTCTTAACCATGCAGTTTACCATCCTCCTCTGCATCACTACTTTACAAAAAAAGGAAGCTCAGAAAAACCATCTTTCAGGCTTTCTGAATGTTGTTAGTATCATTGTATAATCATTCTGTCTCACATTCTTGTGCAAAGAAGGAAGATCCCAATGGAGAATCGAGCATCAAATGGAAATTCCTGGTGTTGATCGTGCTTAAAATATGACTTGGCTTAGGTTATGTCAGCAAAGCTCACCTCTCTCGATGATTTCCTGGCTTTTGGAGCTATGAAGATTTACACACAGTCTCTCTGGGGGAAGGCAGTCTCTTCTTTACCCTTTGAGACTGGCTCTGGGTCCCTGGACAGAGATTCCACACAAAATAGAGGTCCTCATGATGAATTGAGGCGAGACCGAGCTGATACCAGTAAACAACAATTTCTAGTTTTTCTCCTACCCTCTTTAAGATAAGACACTGTCACATGAAAATAAAACAAACACAAAGCTGCTCCAAAATGTGCCAGGCAACTTTGCAATGCTCCGGGTTGGTGTCACTACAGAGAGCACTCCCAGCAAAGAAGCCTTGTAACCCAGAGATGAAAAAACAAGGCTGCAAATGGAATTCATTCCCCCAGGACACAAATAAGACACATAAATACAAATATAAATACATGTCTTGGTTTAAATAGCTGGCAAGAAACACAATTTCCATGTATTCTAAAATTTCCCTGAGCTATCTTTGCCCTTGTATGTTTAATAGCCATTTTTAGAGCTCTAGCCCAATTTCAGGCATTCAGTGGTACATCACAAAGTCACAGTATTACAGCTTACAGCACATTTCAGCAGCATTTTTTATACCATACAGGTGCCTCTGTAAATAAAGGTAGTTAATTTTTAAAACTCCACTTTTCACAATATTCAGACAATTACAGTCAGACCAGTCCAAGAACATGAGCATACAAGGTGCTGCCAGAGACAAGACCAGAATAACACAAGCAGCCTGTTCACAGATGTTTGTGCCAAGCCAGAAATAGTGGGAATAGGAGTTGATTCTGCCTCCTGCAAAAAGCACAGTGCTCGAATAACCTCAAATGATGACTTAAGATCACCTGGCTGAAAGGCTCAGCTCTGTGGTCACACTGACCTCATCCCTTTTTTCTTTAAACAAAGAGTTCTCTTATCAAATGAAGAATCTTTGGAGGGTTGTTGCTTCTTCAAAGTACAAATAAAAAAAATAAACAAAGGCTCTAAAGCAGCATTTAGGAAGAACTAGATTAAAAGGATTGCACTGCCTCAAATCCCCCCATGATCACAGGTGTTCAGTTCTTAAGGGCTGGTATAAATTGAATATTGTATCGCTTCTCTGCCTCACAGTGGGAGCAGAAGATTACAGCACCTATCCCAGAGCCTGGATCCTGACTGGGACCAGAGCAGAAGCAGATGGTTAAGAAACATCTTTCACTGGTGTATTCTGCCAGTTTTCATCACTCTCCTGCATTTGTTTCATCTTCCTTAGATCTTATACAGTGAGAAATAGTAAATAATTATTCACTCTCTCCAGGCAGCTCATAACATTGCATTATTTGCCCTCTGGTAATTTTTTTTTCCCCCAAGCTAGAAATCCTGCAAATATTTAATCTCTTTTAGCAATGGAGCAACTCCACGTGTTCTTCTGCTTTATTGTTCTTTCTACACTTTACAAGTCTATGCTGTGTGTCAATTTTTTCAACATTTTGAGCTGGCGAAGTAAGCAGACATTCACAGACATATACAATAACATGACAACTATTTTCTGTTTTCTTCTTCATTACTTCCAAGTAATTTTTAACACCATATTAACTTTGTTGGTTGTATTAGCAAATAACATTAAAAAAATATTGATTTTTATTAAATATGTCCTCTAATTTTTTATCAAATGCCACTGCTGGCAGAATGTATTACTCTCCTTGTTTTGTATCCTGAACATCGCAGTGTGCTGAGAGACTTGAATGATTGCATTCAAAAAAGGAGCCTATTTCTCTCTGCAAATTAGTCACTCTGATATCCTCAGGATAATTACAGTATTAAAAGCTAAAAATTAAATTAAATAAGTGAGGGACTGATTTGAGAGTTAGCAGCACTCTGCAATCAAAGTGCCAGTTCAGGTCAGGAAATTAAAAATGCTGTGGTCAGCTGAAACAGAGAAAGTGCTAGGAACAAATGAAATAGGCTCCTAAGTGACTCCTCTGAGATGCAGTCAGGTGCTATTGATCTATTTAATCGAGTCAAAGCCTCATAATTTGAAAAGAAATATGAAAATGGTATCTTTGGGAGTATAGGCCCTTCTGACATGAGAGCTGTTATGATTCCTGGTTTTTTTTAATGGCCCCAAAAAGAAAAACTTTGTCTGCTTCCTTTCCATTCTGCACTTTCCTGCTTATCCACTGCTTGTGCTTGATACCCCTAACATTTCTGAGATCTGGAGAGATCACAGCCTGAAGTAAGAAGGCAACAGGTAACTCTGGAAGTATCACCAAGCTTTGCACAGTTCTGGGTCACTGATGTTCTTTCTGTGTATGGGCTGGTGAACAATTAGTTATCGCAGAAAACATTCATTAGAAAAACCAAAATATAGGACAAACACTGAAGAACTTTTACTCCTTGGTATATCCCAAATTGGAAACCAAAGAACCTAAACCTACTTCTTCACTCATTCAGAAGGCATTACCCAGAAAACAGTGGGCTGTGGAAGCAGCAGGTTCTGGGTCAAGACCCACACTCTAAGCCACAATTCCTTCCAGCACCATGTGCTACAACAGTCAGGAGGATGGGAACTACCTCCTGCATTGAACTTGACCCACAGAGCAATAAGAAACCAGCACAACTCCTGGAAATGCAAGAAGAAAGAAAGTTTAAGAAAGGAGATTATTAAATATGAACATGTTTTTTACAAATCTGTTCTCCCTTTATATCTTACCTCAAAATAGGATTTTGAAGACAAAAAAAAGAAAAGCCTATGCAACATGGGCACCTTCTCACTATTCCACCTTTCACTAAAAAGCCCTTCTCTACTTACAGCATAAGTCTCTGTCTAAAGACAATAAAACAAATTCAAAGCAGCTCCAAAATGTGCCAGACAACTTTGCAATGCTCCGGGTTGGTGCAACTGCAGAGAGCACTCCCAGCAAAGGAGCCTCCTAGCCCAGCAAGGCAAAATGAAGCTGCAAACAGAATTCCTTCCACAGGACACAAATGAGACACATAAATACAAGCATAAACACATGCCTTGGTTTAAATAGCTGACAACAAAGGCAGCTTGCATCTATTCTAAAATTTCCCTGAGCTATCTTTGCCCTTGGGAAAACACTGGGCAGGGAGTTAGAGTTTCTCAGTGCCTCTCTGGGGCAGCCTCTGACAGCGTGAGCAGAGATCCAGGGTGGGGCTGACACAGGGCAAGGGCTGAGCCAAGAGCAGCTGAGATCCTGCTGGAAACAGGAAAAGCTGAGGGGAAAATCAGCAGAAGTCACCAGTAAACACATGGACCAAACAGATATTTATTGTGGAGTTATAACGCTTTAGCATAGAAATTTCTGAGGAATAGATATTGAACAGCTCCAAAGAAGTTTTGTAAAGACTTACTAAATGAAAAATGTTTCTACTCTTTTTAATAATAATTAAATGAAAAATGTTTCTACTCTTTTTAATAATAATTTTTAAATCTCTGTATTAGCTGCTCAAAAAAGCAGCTTGAAAAGCACAACAGTAGTCTGCACATAGCAATAGCCTCTCTGAACAAAACCAGAAGTTCATAAATGGGGGGAGTATCTCAAATACATTAAGATCATATAGACTACAATCAGAAGGAACCACCGCCAGCAGGACACTCAAGTCCAGACTATTCATCAAACTCTCTTTGCAGAAAGAGAAGACAGCCATGGCATAAACATGCAGTTCAGCAGTCCAGATTTTACTGCTGGGGACATGATTGCTGGAAGATACCTCTGTGACCCTTCTGAACAAGGATGGCAACGAATACTTGATAGAAACTTCAGCAGGACTTGGAGTGTCTATGTATGAGTACACATGTAACAAATTAATTCTTTTCACCCTCTTTGTCTTGCAGTTCACTCAGAGAGGTACATTAACACACTTTGTAGAAGAAAATGAAAATGTTAAGTGTTATGGACACATCTTTTTATAATCAAAAAAGGACATATTAAAAATATGGACTGCCTGGAATTAACTCCTTTCTGAAACTTAGCCTGTTATTCCATACGGAGCTTTTCCTCTGAGACAACAGGTGAAAGCACACACTTGGTTTGTAAGTTATTAAATGGAGGTAATTTAACAAGCTACATAGACATCTTAGAATATTAACGCCTTCCTGCATTAACACAGGGGGGAAAACTAAAGAGGATTTCAGCCACCCTTGGAGCAGTTCTCTTTTTTAAGAACTTAGTACTAGTATAAGACTTTCACAGTGCAGAAGTCTCGTGCACATGTGAAGAATCAACTTAGTCTAAAATAAGTAGGCTTATAACCTAAATTTAGTTTGAAAGACTTGAATAATAATACTTAAATAATGTTTGAGCAGAGTCTTGAACAAGAAAAGCAACTTATGCTTACCAGGCTTTAGTTTTGAATAGTCATTTGCAATATCAAGTACAATATCAGTTTTAGAACTTAATTCAGGACCTTTGTAAGACCTTACTTGTCAATCACAAGCACACAGGTGCATTGAAAAGTGACAATTATTATACAAGGTTGAGTTTTTAACAATCATTTTTCATTTACATTGTAATGCTTTTCATTTTAGCTGAAGGATACTTCACAGTCACCCAGTGCTGCTCTGGCACATTTAAAAGGCCTCATCACCAATTTCTTGGAATCAAATTGAGACAGTATGTTATGAAAGATCAATTTCCTTTGCAAGCTACTATTGTACTTTTGAAATAAAAATATATAGCAATAAATATTAGTGTCTATGTCTGGGATAAAGGGAACAAATTCTCCCAGGAGGGCGAGGGAAAGATTGAAATGGCAATTACAGGGTGAGAAAGTTACAGAACTCTGTTCATAGTTGTGCCTAAACAAAAAAAAATGTGATTTTTACATACTTTGACCATTTTTCCCCCCCACATTTAAGACTGAAAGCAAATCTTTCTAAATACTATTAATATAATTATACTGTAGAGCACAAAGTTGTCAGTTCCCCCGTGAAATCATCAAGCAGCCTATCATCACACACTGTAGAGAGGCCATTTTTTGCCATTATGAATGCTTCATGCATGTCACAAAGTTCATTTCAGTGGGATAAACTTTCTAACTCTAAATTTCAGCATTAAAATTACAGTAAACCTTAATAAGCTCTGTCTCTAGAAGGAAAAGAAAGTTTAAGAGATTATTAAACATGAACATTTTTTTTAAATCTGTTCTCCCTTTATATTTTACCTCAAAATAGGATTTTGAAGATGAAAAAAGAAAAGCTTATGCAACATCAGCACCTTTTCACTATTTTACCTTTTGCTAAAAGGCCCTTCTTTACTTAAAGCATAAGTCTCTGTCCAAAGACAATTTTTGAATGGTTTTACAAAGTCAAATGAAAACACTGATTCAAGTGAAATATACCTAATTTATTCTCATTTCTGACTCTACTAGGAGTGACTGAAAAAGAGCAGGAAAGCTTTGTAAGAGCTGATAAAAGCTTTTTTAGGTTGATAGGAGCAAAACACTGAGTTTTCCTACTGGAAAGGTTTATTTAATCTAGCAGACAATATTCAGCATCATTGCAACAATCAGCATCATGCTCCAATATGGAGCATCAGCAAAATTAATGACAAGAAGGTCACCCTTTACCCCTGAGAAAACAACAGCTGCTGAAACACCTCAGCAAGGTGTGCACTGGCAACTCCATTATTCAGACTTCATAAATCAACTCTGGGTTTCTTTCTGAAAGAGATGTTCCACTTTAACCCCCAGACCAGTTGAAGGTGAAGTCTATGACTTAGGTTGCCTCATGGATTAGCCTAGATAACAATGACAGTCTTTAAAGGCATTTAATACCAAAACTGAAATATCTTACTGATACTAATAACAATAATGTGGTCAAAATTCAAGGACAGGGAAGAAGATGTCCTAGTGTTTTCAGCTGGGCTGCAGCCACACTGATGTTTATGAAGTTCATAAAACATGGGTGGACACACTCTACTGATAGGTCTTTAAATATTTTTATATCAACACCATGTGTACAAATCAATGAGGATAAAATACAGGTCCACAGGTAGCACAGCTGATCTTTAAGACACAAGATGCAGTTAAGACTGGAGTGCTGATCTCCATTAGATTCTGATAGATTTTAAATTATATTTTTAGTTATTCAAAGCATGTTGTGATCCTGACATGTTTGAGAATACTTAGAAACATGGGTGAGAATTAGAACTGACAAGCTATGCAAAGATCTAAGTGGACTGTCATTTTTATTTATAGTGCCATTCTTATGTTACTGACATCATGATTAGGAGGACTGCATGTCACCACCTCTTTTGTGCATTAAACAAGTTGCACTATTTCACTTAATGAGCTAAAGTGATTGTTCCTTACCTTTTAGGAAGGATGGAGTAATCTTAGCAAGGCAACAAGCCACTCTTCTGAGTACTAATAAAATTAATTAACAAAAATAATTCTAAAGCTATGAAGTACCTGTGAACTTACTTTCAGAAATGTATTGTTTTAGTAGTGAACTCATACTACTTCAAAAAAGCACATCTTACTAGATATACGGCAATAATGCCTTTATAGTTCATATTCATCCAAAAGCCCAAATACAACCAGCAAATATTAACCTCGCTTCACATCATCTTCTAGTTCACAGTCAAAAGGCTTTAGCTAGTAACTCATCCATAGGTTCTAAGTCTCAAAACGAGTCAAGAACAGGTCTTGAATCTGTTGAACCCCCACACCACACAAGAAGCCAAAGACTCATTCCTCCAGTGAAGACACTGGGGCACTTTAAGTAACCCCCAGCTCTTTGTGATATTTTAGTAACAAACACACCATGTAACATCCTCATGTGAATTAAAGGAAATAAGGAGAGGAAATGCAATTAGTGCAGTAGTCTTAGATCTGACGTTTAGTGTACTTTGCATGTGCATTTTGAAAAAGTTTCGGGCTCTTTAAGAAAAAAGCTTGGAAGAAGGTCCTAATCATGCAGAAGATAAGTTGAGAATTTTGTTGCTTCAGGCACACAGATTCACAAGAGAAGATCTCTGACATTGCCAAGTTTTCACTGCGCTGATTCACCTGCCTTCCAAATCTACATACCCTGTTTCTGCCGGGTTTGTGCGACAACCTCTCCTAAACTCCTGCATTTTTCCAGCGCCAGTATGACTCTCCTCTCTCCGCCCGTGGATTTCTCACCATGACACGCTTATCTGCCTCCCCGGCTCACGCGTGGCAAGTGCTAACTCACTCCCGAACCTCCCCCACCACCTGCAGCACCCCCAGCCGGTTCTGTCAGCGCACACCTGGGGCCAGCACCGACTCATCCCGGACCACCGTGCCGAGAGGAGGTCCAGAGCAACCTGGCTTCAGCAGGAGCTCTCCCAAGCTCCGTCTGACTCGTGGTGCAGACACGATGAGTCTGCCTGTGGCTGTGAGCCCCGAGGAGCCGAGCTGAGGCCGGTTTGTCACAACTGTGCACCCGGCTGCAAGAAATTCAGCTCCTGGAGGGGAGGGAGGGGAGCTATTTCTGTAACATGCCATGGCAATCACCACTGATGCATACAGCACACTGGCCAAGGAGACAGGAAATTTACCGGGGGACGGTGATTCACGTTAACTCCTGCCCTGCCTGCACCCCGTGTGACATCTTGCCGAGAGCGCAGCCAAAGCGAAGCTGGGCACGCAGGGGAGGAGCCCCCGGCCCGCTCAGAGCCCGCAGCCCCTCCGTGGGCCGGGCCGATGCCTGTGTGCACGCAAAGCCAGCCCAGCCACAGAAAACAGGGACAGAGCTTAAAGACTGGGCAGGCTGTGGCGACAACGGCCAGGGCTGACCCGCAGCCTACTCGCCTTTAACCGGCCCTTTTTAATCGCCGGGCTCTCTTTTCCACGCTCGTTCTTCCCCCATTCATTTGCATCTGCCTTTCTTTTTCCCCGGAGGAAAAACCCACTCCTGCGTACTTTTCCCATTGGTTCTAATTTTGCTACACCTATGCCCACGTCGGTTGCGCCTTGTTCCTGACCCCATTATCTAGGTTATCCAAGCTTTTTGCCACACGTTGACAAGGTTACCCAAATTCTATTGGGTTGGTAAGATTTTGTCGCAGCAGACCTCTTGTTAGGGGCAGAAAGGAGCCAAGACCCAGACATTTAACAATGGGAAAAGGGTTCTGGTTCATTCTTCTTACAGCTCTGCCAGCCTGACTCTGATCACAGCAAGCTCCTGCTGTAGGGTCCAGCTGCAGGCTCTGGCTGCTGTTACCTCCTGCTGGACTGTGACTGCAGATTTTAGTTTACAAACTGAACACAGGCCTTGGCCGGCTCAACTGTGACTGCAGGCTCCAACCCCATCATGCCCAGACTAACCTCATAGCACGTGTTTCACAGCACCAACTCTCCTCCTTGCCTTGCTCTTCTTCGTCTCTCTCCGGAGCTCTCTTTCTCTGTCAGGGCTCTTCTACCTCCTCAAGGCTCTCTTTCTCCAGTTCCTCTTCTTCAGGGTCCTCATCATCAAAGTCCCCTGACCACCCAACCCACCCCTTTTATCACGCCTATCTTTATTAATCACAGCTGCAACCCATTAAGGGCAAGGCTGTTCCTCTTCTTTGGTAATTAGTACAGCTGTGACTTATCAGGGGCGAGGTCACCTGAAAATCCCTTCTTTCACACCACAAGATTTCGCTCCCCCGAAGGCTCCCTCCAATTATATATGAATTTCACTCTCTCTCACCTAACTCCTTGTTAACCACCTGTGAAATCCATCTAAACTCAGGGCACTATCTGGACCCAAAGTTAGTAATTCTGATCCCACTATCTATTGAGGTCATCTCAATATTATATAGCATTATTGTTATGGCTATCTAGGCTTTGAAAAATTTCCTTTCCAGAATGGTTCCCCTTTCAATTATTGGCATTTCTTGTCTAATTCCCCCTTAGCCGTCTGTGTAATCTGACCATACCCCACTGCAGCACACACCTTCGCTCCACTCGTTTCTGCTGGCACGTCTTCTCACACCTCTCCATGCCTTTAGTTTTCCTTTCTGTTAAATCTGTCTACCCTTCCAACTGCTTATCCCACTTACCCTTCTGTTCCATCCTCAAGTTTGAAGATGGATACTCAGAGAAAAATGAGATGATTCAGGGAATGTAAGCAACTCTGACCTTCCCTTGGATAGGGTTGGAACTACCAGGCTTTTTTACATATATCCTCCAGCAAAGGAAAAAGAAACCTTATAATTTGTATTGTTAGTTAGATTCCCCCCTTCAAATCCAGGGAAAACAGTGTCTTAATGTAGTCTCCCTCCTTTCTTTACCCTATCAGATTTTTGCCTCTGTTAACAGGAAAACAGTCATCCATAAGAACTCTCTCCAGCAGATGTCAGTTCCTACTTCTGATAATGAGAATTTTGCAATGAAAATAAGCAGAGAAAAGGGGATGATGAAGCAGCGCTCTTCAGCGTCAGGAAGATGAAAAGTTTCTCTTCCCATTTACTGGTGGTGCAACAGCTGAGCTCCCATTAGTTTAACTCATGCACTCGGGGTTCCTGCTTGGCTCCGTTAATCACTTCATCTCTCACTGGGAAAGCAGACAGGCACACAGGAGCTGCTCTTTGTGATGGTGACAAGATTCCCCTGTGCAATAAATTACATAGAATAGGGTGAATAAAGCATACTTTTAAACTGAAATTGGCAAAGATTCATTAATATTGAATAATATCCGTTAATATTGTGCTTTGACGCTTTGGGGTACTTGCATGTGGCTAATACAGGTACACAGGGCACAGCCAATTCCAGGAGGTGTCAAATAAACCCCCTGTGGCCTCTATCACCTGTTGCAGTGATCTCCTCAGGTCACACACCTGTTGAGTCAATCCTATTTCCCAGCACTCCAGTTTCTTTCAACACCAAAACACAATTGTGATCCATTTACACTGCAGAACCTCCCGTCAGAGACAGGATCCATTCGGACTTGCCCTCCCAGTAAGCAGAAATAAACAGCAGAGCTCCAGCAGGAGCACCAGAGCTCTGCAATAGATGAACATTCCTGCAGGAATCTTTCAGAGTGATGCTGCTGTGCCTGACCCTGTCCTGAGGAGGAAGCATCACTGTCTCCTCCTCCTTCTCAAGAGGTTTGCTGTCCAAGGCAGCCTAGAATCAAGAAGGGACCACCCTGGTCACCAATAATTGCTGGCATCCATGCAGTGAGTACCTAAACAGACAAGGTACACAGAGCAAATTCCTTCAGCTAGTTTGAAATATGAACAGCTTTGCAAGTAAACAACTCAATACCAGAGGGAAAGGTATAGATCAGTGGAGCAAGAAAGAAACTTTGAATTCCTAAAGAGGGAATTGGGGAAAATGGGCAAATAAATCACACTCTACTGTGATTGTTATATTTAAGCAGGAGTTGAAGCTGATTCAATTTTTTAGGTCAGGACTTTGCAGAGAGATATAATTTTGATTGCATTCAATTTTTGGGCAGATTAAGACCCCAAAAGCTGCTTTCCAAGGAACATTTGACTTCTGATAATCAAGGTTCCTACTTCCAAATTAGGCATCTAAAATTACTTTTTCAAAACCACAGCATTCATTATTAAGGCACAGACTATTAGTGATCAATTCACTATGTCAACTCAAATTCTAAAGAATATTCATTTATTCTAATTATTTCTTCAGAGTCAAAATTGACACTTAAGCACTCAGTATTTACATATACCCTTAAGCAATTGCTCTCTAATTATTTTTAAAATAACCATAGTAACCAAGTGTAATCATAAAACTCATATTTCAGGGCTGGCCCAGAGTGAGGACTCAGTATTGTAAACACTGTAAGAGATTAGCCCAAAGAGCATGGAGCCTGAGCAGCCAAAACAGATAAAATATAGAGGAAAGAATATAAACACAAAGCAGTCTGATCAAGGAACTATTCTTGTTTCTTTGGAAGAAAAAAATAGGTTAGTAATCTAGGAATAAGCCAAACAAAGAGATGGCGGGGGGGGGGGGGGGGGGAGGAACACGGACATTGATGCTAAAAGCAAGTGAGAGAGAAAGAAAAGAAGGCAAGTGGGAGAAAAACAGATCTGGAAAGGAATTACAGACTGGGAAAGTAGGATAGAGAAGGGATTAGATAATATGATCAATTGCCACAGAGCAGAGGACGTCCAGACAGAGCCCAGGAAGGACACTCCAAGTCCAAAGGCTCCTGCTTTGCCTGCTTTCACATAATCCACTCCTCTCGTGGGATGCAAAAGGTTACATGAGTGAGCAATAATCTACCCTCCCGTGGAACAATTTCACCTCGACTCAGAATCTGGTTTTCAAGTCGATTTTTATCACTATAAACTCCAAAACTAAATTTATCTCAAGCCAACTCCTCCATAGTGCTCAGTTCAAGTCTTAGTTTTATAGGGGTTTCCAACATTATTATTTTTCATATCTTAAATGGTAGCAGGCTCTCATAATTATTAATTTTGTGATATAGTACTTGAAAAAGATATATCACTAAACAATGTCATTTATGGTTGTGTAAAGTATGCCTAGATCACTAATTTATTTTCAAAGTCACCTCAAGATTGGCTTTTTGTTCCTTTCAAATTCCCTTCTGCTTTTCACAAGCAAGTCTCTGTACGTTCTACATGCTCTATGTTCTACCTTGCTCTATGTTCGTTGTACTACAACTGAATTAAGCACATATTTGTGTTTCACATCTCTGAATGCTTTATAAACCCTATAACTGCTTTTACACAGCTTATAAGGCAAGGCTACATTCCTTTGCTGACCAGGATCTGACCATGGGTTAGCTCAGTTTTAGCTCTGGTGTCCTCATGTACTTTTCAGATTTCTGCAAATGAATAACTCACTCTCCACAGAATAACTGCTTGTGATTACTTTGCATTAGTTTAAAGAAAATTCATAATGTTTAGTGTTATGCTACACATCACTACAAAACTAAGCAAATGGCAAAACGAGGTAGGTCACTGTCCTTTGGTCACTACATAATAATCTAGCAGGAATTGGATAATTGTGGTTACATCTAAACAGGATGAAAAAAAAAATCTCCAGGCTGGTGAAGACAAGCCCAGACAAGCCTGGCAGATGTCAAGACTACACTGGTGGTTTAAAACAGTGCTGAGACCAGTTACACACCACAGCAGCTCCACATTTCCTGGGTTGTAGGCTACCCTACGGGTGATACAAACCCAGCCCTCCTAGGGAAAAACACCTACACAGCTCTGTCTGCCTGGGCAGCTGTGCAAAGCTGGGACTGCTTTTAGCTCTTATCACATGTGGGTTTATCATTAACAACACAACTTCACTCTCTCCAGTAAACTTGCTATCTGCAATCTCCTACTGTTTCAGTTTAATATTATGAGTTTAGGTAAGATTTCAGCTGTTATTTCTGCTCCATGTACCAGGCTTTACTCTAAAAAGCATCTGTATATCTGGCTTGATTGGATCTTTTTTCCCATTAATATCCATTTTTCCTTTCTTTCTATTAATCCATGAGGGGACAAATTGAATTTGTATGGCTTATGTTCCAAGCCCCTATGGCAGGGGGTTGGAACTATATGATCTTCAATGTGCCTTCCAACCCACACCATTCTATGATTCTATGATTTCCAGAAATCCAGATTAATAACATCTGAGGCAGTCTCTCAGCATTCAAGGATGAAAATGTTTTATACTTTTATTAATGGGAGACTAAACTCCAAAAGTAGAGTTGATACAGAAATCCTGAGTAAAGGAGTAAATATTCAAGCATACGCTCTTTAACGTTCAGCAATAAAAGTGTTTGTCACCTGCACATAGCTCAAATAGGAGTCAGACTAACAAAGAATAAAATTATCTGAAAACTGACTGAGTAAGCTTGTTTAGATTTTTCTGCCTGTGTAGTCCTACAAATTATGCTTCAGTCTTATCTGCAAGAGTATCCTCACAGCTACAATGATTAAAAATACTCATGAATGGGCCCTGGGAATTTGAGAGTTATTAAAACACAAAGTGGCATATCAAAATCCTTAGAAATAACTTTCTAGGAATCATAAGTCTGTAAGACATGGAATAGGCTTGCGAAAAAAAGCAGGAAGGGATTCCATTAATTTGTTTTTCTCTAGAACTCAGGCCATAACCTTGACCATTGAGTAGCCTGTGTCACACCACAGCATTTCCTGCTGAAATCCCTTCAAAGATTTTGAGTTTCTCATGCTCCTTCCAGTGCCCTCAGGGCAGTTTTGTCATTTTCTTAATTAATGTTTTAACTTAGAGATTTCTCTGCAATTCTTTAAGGGAACAGTACAACCATTGCATTTTTTTTCCCTTAAAAAATGCCTTATGAGGAATATCTAAGAGTGTTTTCCTTTTACCAAAGGGTTATGAATAATTTTATGTTGTCCCTTTCTAAATCTTGGCATGAAGAATGTATAGCAATAAAAAGAAGTTTGGAAGAAATACCTTGTAACTGGTTTATTAAACATAAACAGCAAGCTGTGCTGAAGCTTAGGCAGTTTTATATTTTAGGAATTGATAAAGGGTAAATTCATTTTAGAAGATGAAGGTAGAAACAAGAGCTATTCAACAACAAGATACAAGAGCTGTTTAAAGAGTGATTTTTATTTGCCATCCAGGATGATAAGGATTCATCATAAAAATTTTCCACTTTTGTTGGAGTTGGTGGGAAGAAAACCAGCCTTAAATGAGCCAAAGCTAAACATGAAGAAGGAGTGAGAATCACTCAAGGGAAAAAAAACTACAACAACTAAAACCATCACCAAAGATACCCAATCCAAAAGACTGCTTCTCTTTGTTTTGACTACACTGCATTTCTTTCAAATCAAAATTCTTCTGTCTAAGCTTCAAAAAAGCTGGTTTCTCAAAGTTACTGAAATTTCCTGCCTGATTTCTGATGGAAGCTCAGACAAAACCAAAGCATTCCTAGGGTATTCCAAGGATGCAATATTTTCCAGTAGAAAGACAATTTTTCCAGAATCTGTAAGCATTTAAAATATCAATACCAGTGTTGATTCAATTACTTTAGAGTAACATTTCAGTCAACACTTTTGAATATTGTATACATTATTTTTCCTGCTATTCCCATAACTTTGAGGATTTGAATTAAAACTTAAATTCTGCTTATATTAAAAAGTGTTTCAGAATTCCACTTAAAAACCTTGAAGGAGAAGGAAGGAAAGAAACTTCCCTGCTCAGTTTATTGCCTATTTAAAATCTTGTGGATTATTGTTTTTTATTCCTTAATGCTGGAAAATGGAAATGGCAACTCATTCAGAGGTCCAGCAGGGAAACCTTGGCTGTATATACCCTGGCATGTAGATGTAATAGTAAAGGTTTTATACACAACCCCTAAAAAAACCCAGAAAAGTCTTTCCAGCTCCAGTAAGCTTTGTGACTATGCCTGATTTTATTAAGATAACAGTTTTGCCTTCTTTCCTCTCAGTTGTTTATTTTTTTGTTGTTTTTTTTAATGTATTCTCTTTTTCTTTGTGTTTATTTTCAAGAGAATGTTTGCATGTTCACTCTTGTCTGAATACTGAGTTTTATTATGCCTTAAAGTAGTATAAATAAAGCTATTAAAAGAACACTGTATATCTCTCTCCCTAAATCTCAAGGTGAAATTTATTTTCAAACTAGGTTTGTCCTTAATTTCTACTATGGTTTGAATATGCTGATTTTATGCATATCAAAAGCTCAGCACTTTCTAGCACTTTGAGTTTATAATACAAGAAAAACATGTATTTATAGGTGACTAAAAAGTGGTGAGCTCAGTTTTCACTCCATAGGAAAAGAGTATGGGAAAAGCCACAGCTCCAATATTCTTGGCAAAAGACAAGTGAAGGGATTGCAGAATAGAAACTGGATGAGAAAATAAGGCTCCTTATTTTTTTCTCTCCAGAGATTACCTGAGAACTTCAGCTTTTAAAAATAAACCATTCAATATAACCTATTTTCCACTGTTCTGAAACAGTCATGCCTCTCTGACAGGCAAGAAAAAATTCCCTAACTTCCACAGAAGTTTAGTGGCATTAAATACAGGTGTAACCAATATTCTGTATTTTTTCTTCCTTCTCTCTTTTTTTTGCTCCATAGATTTCTACTCTGTCCCTTTCCCTTAATTCCTTATGTTTTGGTTTTGCTTTATCATTTCACACCAAAATTTAATGCCTTTACAAGTCACCTGTTATTCTTGCATATTTTTTTAGACATAGAAAAGCAGAGATACAAGAGCTGTTCAACAGAGTGATTTTTTATTTGCCATCATATCTATGTGAAGTAGAAGCATTTGTTCTAATTGAAATAATCAAATTATAAGTTCCCTATAAAATGTGTGATACTTCTGTCTCCTAAACAAATTTTTTCCATGAGTCTGCCTGTGAGCTGAATCTTTCAGAAGTCAGCCATCACCTCAACATGAATTCATTTATGTAAAAGAGTATGTATTAATGCAAGGCACACAATGTCTACATTGAGGAAAGGCAGTAGTCAGATGAAGGTGAAGACTCGATATTTAAAGGCTGTTGGAGCTAGAAATGAGGGAAGCTGTCCTTACAGTACAGAAACAGCTCACAGGTAAAGATAGAAACACTTCTGGGTATTTGTGAGTTCTGCAAAGACTTCTAAAGCTAAGATCTAAACTGGGACACAGACTGAACCTCAAAGTCCTGAGTTTGGTGGTTTCGTGCATCTAGGGTTTTTGTTTGTTTGTTTTTTAATGTAGTGAGACTGCAGGGACAGTAAAGCTTTGCCAACCTTTAAATCCACAGAGAAATGCACATGAGATAAACAGCTGTCATTTTAAAAGGTGTTGCTGTATGTCCCTTTTTTGCCCTTCCCCCGAGAATACAGTGCCAGAGGAAAAGCACTACAGTCCAGGACTGACAACCCACGAGACCAGCAGTGAAGCTTTTCCAAGCAAGGAAAAACCTGTGCAGACATGGCAGGACACAGCCCCCTCTCCATGCCCCTTCTTCAATATGAGACCAGCCTGAGATCTCAGTTGAGCTGTTTCCAGCTATCAGGATAGCAAAATATTTATAAAGTTAATTTTGGGCTCTCATGTTAGGATAGCATACAGTGTCTGACACCTCTTGAGAAAACTGAGTCACATCAAATCACTACTCTCTGGCAGAAATTATATTTGAAACATATGCTGCTACCATAAAGTGCTGCTTTTATTTCAGGAAGAGATGAATCTGAAGCGGTCTGCATTGCACAAAGAACTACCACTATTGCCATATGCCCACTCCAAAGAATTGGTTTGAAAGCTGCCTTTAACTTGTGCAGGAAAAACTGCGTTTGATGTGCTAAAGGAGGGACAATAGCACCAACTGCTGCTAGCTCAGCCGGTGACTGCTGAATCCTACTGCTCTGCAGCAGGACCGACTGCCCAACACAAAAGCTCATTTACCTCATGGATCAGCTGCAGCCCATCTTTGGCCTTAGCTGCCAAGGAAGGTCTTTCATCTCTCTTCAGCTGAAACCTCCCCTGATCTGAGCAGTAAGACAGAAACCACACTGAGGAGGGGGAGACCCAGAGAAGAAAACATCTTTCTGGTTACAAAGCAATTACCAAACCTGTCCCCCAGAAAAGTCAGTGGAGTAGCATTTCCTCCTTGCAATTAGATTGTACTAAAGAACTCCTGTGTCATTCTTGTGCTTTGAAATGGCCTCTCCAGATGTTCTCTATCTCCATCTCTCCATCACATATTTCTCTGTCTGTCCCACTCCTTTTGCCTTGCTCAGCAGTCACATGCAAAGCAGAGATGCACAGAACCACCGAAAGACGGCTCCAGGCTTGAACAAAAGGACTGTAGGAGCTGAGAGATTTTAGAAGCCACATTTAGCAAATGTTTTGAAGAACTTGACTTGAACTCCTTTTCTAAACTCTCTAACAGAGCATTTGGGAAAGGAGGAAACTTTTGCAAGAGAAAAAGGATTACACTTCTGTGCTCTATTCTTATCCTAGGAAACATTCTTTCACACATGATGTTACAGCATCAATAAAATACAGCAGATTGCGTGGGCAGATCCTTTAATAATTTGAAGGTAAAAATAACGGAGCAATTACAACGTAACATATACATCTGTAAAGAACCCTGGTGCCTGAATCTTATGGCTAATAATAGTCAACATTGGTAAGAGTTTAAGTGTTGTTCATAAGTTCTGGTTGCCTCTGAAGTGTACCAGATGTGAGGACCTTATCACTTTACCTCTGGTCAGAGGGAATTGGCCATTTTCTAAGCATGGTTGTCCTCTAATCTGTTCTACAATTTGATAATTATTTTGATTATTATTTGATTTTTAGCTTGGCTGCTTACCTGCATTCTGATAACTACAGAATTCCAGAGCCCCAAAACTCTCTTGACTGCTGCTTTTGAACAATTAGAATACGTAACAAAAGACTTGTGTGGAGGTCAGGGAGGAAGTTTTAAAATATTATATACAAAGACATCAGACTGTTAATAAATGCAAATATATTGATGGCATCTGTAAACACTGCTTGGAAAGACAAGACACCTACTTTTCACCTCAACACATCTATTTCAAGAACTAAGCAAAGGTAGCAGCTGTAACCCAAAATCTAATGCCCAGAATCAAACCCAAGATAAAGTGTTCTTCAGCTGATAATGTGCTCTGGAAAGCCAGGTAAGCACCCTTCCATTCACATGTGCCACCTTCCCACACAGAAATTTTTTTCCTTATAATCCACTGCACTTCCCTGTAAAGACTGCCTTAATCAAGTGAGCAAACTCTGGACCTGGTTCAACATCTTTCAGGGGCAAGGCATTTTCAGCAATTGCTATTTTTAACATGTGTGAACCTGCTCTACTAAATTTCCTTTTAGCATTGTCCAAATAAACCTGCCTGAGTATGCAAATGGTTCATATGTTCTGCTTTTTCCTTTTCTGAGCTACTTTGGATAGCAAATGACATTCTTGTGACAGTTACAGCAGATTGTATTTTCTGGTACAGTAAAGCAAACTCAATTTTTTTCTGTACAGTAAAGCAAACCATTTTAAATATCACTGCATTTAAAGTCTAAAAGAGACTCAGATGCTCACCCAGTTTCCCACAGAATAAATCAGAGAATTTCATCCTGTGGTTCCTATATCTAACTCATCTCTAAAACTCATTAAGCCATTCACATCTTGAAGAATTTCAGTATTTAACAAGCAACATTCTTTTGACTTCAAGAAATAAATGACATACCAAATTATTTTGTGGATCATTGCAAGGAAGAATCCAACACCCTCATAATTATCAGACAGGGTATGTTCATTAAAACTAGAGTTCTCCCAGCATTGAAACAGTCCTTGGTGCCTTAACAATAGCAAAAAGCCTCATGGAATTGTTGAGTTTGCTTTGAATTGGTTCCTTTCATGTTAGGAATGGGGATGCTTCCCATTGAATTCCCTCCCTAGACAGCCCTGGCAGAGGGATCTTTACTGTTAACCTTCTCAGGAACTGTGAAACAACAGGATAAAAAACCAGATGCTTCCTGAAACTGGTAAACTGATAGGTAACAGAGCTCGACTACATTTCACTTAGCATACAAGGGAGAAATTGGAGCTTGCTAAACTTGATTAATCCAAAACATTCAATACTCAGTTCCAGTAATGAGAAACGCTGAAAATCTAGTTTCACTTGGTGAGGTAAATGCATCTCAGAGCTCTTTTTGCTGTTAGTGAAAAGAACCTTTACTGATGAGGAGCAATAACACTGAGAAGAAGATTGATTCTCCGAGACAAACCACAGTGAGACCAGATCAGAAACTTCAAAAAGCTCTGAGATTTGGCAGGAAAAAGTAAGATTTCTGAAGGTTCCTAAGACACATAAAACTGCCTGGATAACTTAATTTTGCCTTGTATCTCACTGACCCTAACCATCAAAGCCACTTTTGGTCCTGTCTCAGTCAATATCTTCAGCTGGAGGGGAAGACAGAACATACCCTAAATTAAACTATGAAGGTAACAGGCAGTGGCTTCTGACTACTAGTCTTCATGTTTCATAAAAAAAATCAGATTACCCTGTTAACCTGCCAGAGACAAACAGAAGTCTCTCAGAATAACTTGAAACATAAAAAAACCCTTCTTAAACTGACATCATTAATTAACCAGTGGTCAGAGGATCAAGGAAGAAAACTGAGAGGCAAATTTGCTGTCTTGATAATAGCAGGGAAAAAAACGTAGCTAACACTTGAAGAAAGGCAGTGTTAAATTTTTCCACAAAAAACCAAAACCAATCCAAAAACAAACAAAAAAAACACCAAACAAACCAAACCATTGTTATGGGTACAGGCTTGTGTTTAAGGTACATTACTAAAAGTAATTTTCTCCATCTAAATCTGGAAAAGCAGACTTAGCTAGCAAGCAACTCTTGTTCTTTGCTGCTGAGCTAAGATAGGTGTGAATAAAGCCACACTGCTAATTGACAGGGGAAACAATCATTAAATACTTGATTGTTAATATTTACATAGCAAAATCATCCTGACCATTATTAGAAGATTACTAAGAACAACATTTAAATACCACCACCTTCTGCTGACTACAAACTGACCGACTAAACGGAGGAGACAGCTGAAACTCACTGCTTTCCTCTGCCTCCCACCTCACCCTCACAGCCACACAGGGAACAATTCCTGGTTCTTGTTCAGAGATCAGGGGAGGTGAGGGGATGAGCTGCAGTTCCTGGCAGAGGCACCCTGGAAAGCACCACTGTGTTGACATGGAAGCCACTGACACAAAGGAACATCAGCATGTGGCTAACTGGACACACTTCTGTTTAAGGCAGATGTAAGGTTAACTGGGTCCTAGCACTGAATGGCACACTGCATCTCTGCCACATAAAGGAATGATCAGTGGCCTTGAGACAACGTGACACAGTAAGGAGACAACACAGAGCATTTGTGGGCTCATGGACAAGTCCAGGTCTGCAGAGATCCCTGGGTCCAACCTCCTGTTAAATGCAGGGTGACAGACCAGGTGACCCAGAGCCCATAAAGCCAAGTCTGGAGTACTTCCAGTGAGGAAAGAAGTTTCCACTGATTTGTGGACAGTCAGCTCCTATGGTTAATTGCTCTAATGAAGATTTTTTTTTCCCCTTTCTTCATTCCACACAGAGCTGGCCCTGAAGATGCTTGTCCCTTTTTACTCTTTTCTGTCACTGTGCATAGCTGTGAAGAAAGAACCCCTGTCTTCTCCTCAGCTACCTTTTAAGTACTGGAAAACACAGTACACCTCCCCTGACCCTTCAAAAATCCCACGTTAATTTCCCTCCCAGTGATGAAATGAGTGTCAACACAGGAGAAACATACTATATAAACAAACCAACCCAAACAAATGGCATTTCTCTTAGACAAAACTAACAAAAAATATATCTTTATCCCTGAAAGTGAAAACAGAATAATCTGTTTACATTAAATATATCTATCTAAAGCTCTATTTTGAAAATAGTTTTATACAACAGAGAAGTCCCCAAAAGGATTAGTTAGCAGGGCTTATGTTAGACGCACAAAGTGGCCTTCCAAAACTCAAGATGAAGCCTACTATGTAAATACAAGTTTTAGGCTAAAACTGTAAGACATTCACTTACCTTGAAGGCTTAGTTCCTTCCACAGCAACTGAATTAGCAAGAGCCTAAGTTTCATGGATTTTTTTTCCCCAGAAATGTATGCTACTTGTCCTTGACCATTTTATGTAGAATCTAGAGTGAGCCTCAAAGGATGCACCTATATTAGTGCTGCAGTTTGGGTGAAGAACATGTTCCCACAGAAAGCCTGGATGTTCTCTGCTTAATCTGCTTGCACTCTCTGTTGTTACATGCTGTGTAGACATTCCACATCTAATTTGAGAGAAACTTACTTTAATACTGGAAATACTTGATCTAGAATCAGTCATTTTCTTTCTCCATGCTCTTTCACAATCATAATAGGTAAAAAGACATCTGTGGAAAATTATAGGAAAATCATATTAGCTCTGCATGACACAGATAATTATATTAGACTTTGCACTTTACCCTGCAAGTTTGGTAAATCAGGTTTATCATTCTGTTGAAAGATGCACATATCACTACAAGTAATTAGAATTAAAAGGAGTACACAGGAAGGTAGAAGTTAATAGAACAGAATGTCTTTCCAAAGGGCACAGGGCATACCATTTACAAGTGTAAGTCAACAGCAATCATTCACACTCTCCAGCAGTCAGCAGATAGAAATTCTGCCTTCCAGGCAACTTATATATATATATATATATATTATAATATATATATATATATATACACACACAATGCTTGGACTTGCTGCCTTTGCCTTCACGGGGAAATAAAGTTATCAAACATTAGTGTCATTGAGCAAAAGCACTGAATTTCTAGAAAATGTAAAGATTCTAAGTCATCCACCTCAAAAGGAGTTCTTTACAGTGTCATTTATATCAGTCAGGCCATGGCATTGCTGATGCAAAATGAATCTAGTCCCATGCAAGCAGCTGTTTTCTGACACTGCTGAGGACCTACGGCTTTCTCCTAACATCAAAATACTTAATGAATTTTTTTACATTGTGATCAATTTCCTACAATAGAAAAACTGCTGTCTTTAGCAGTTATTAGCTCCATATTCAGCTAATGTAAAAGCTGTGTCAATTTACCTCATGACCTAAATTATGTTTTGCAGGGTCAGCTAGCTTACCCAGGGAAAAGGATGCAATAGTTAGCTGAGTCAGACAACCATTTCATTAAGATTGTTTCAGTTGCACGTTCTAATAAAGGCAATATCATGATGAAAAAAATATTTTAAATAATTATTAAATATAATTATAATTAAAATAGTAATAATTATTAACAATATAATTATAAATTATCTTTTTTTAGCTTGTAAATCTTAACCTAAAAGTTCACATATAGACTTTTTCTGACATATTACTACTGACAACTTCATCTAACCTCCAGAGCATAAAACCACAGCAAAATAAAGTTAAGCCATGATAAATCATGACTGCCTGTGGGCACTGTAGAAATATGACTCCTTTGATGGTCCTGAACCTCCTCACCTTATCATCATTTTATGACGCATCAGAACCCACATTTCTCTGTCTGGATGCTAAAAGCTCCAAGGTTATTGCTGGTTTTAAGGAGTCCTTTAGTCTGCAGACAATGCCATCCACTGCACTGCTAAGTCTGGCACAGAACATTAAGGGCTGCATTAAAGAAAACCAAACATTTATCTCTGTATTTCAGATTTAAACTTTGTATCATGTTTTACTACTATAGAAAAATATTTGACATGGATATGAGATGGCCATGACTGTTTATAAGGTTAGCAATATAGTTCTGGCCAGCTGAGTTATTTTTACTGAAGGTGGGCAGGTACTGCAATACAGGACAAAGATGGGAGAGACTGAGAGAACAAAGGGAAGTAAATGCTGTGAAACAGCGCTGGACAATAGGTAAGAAAACCTGGCTAGGGGTTCAGACAGTGTGGGAATGATGACTTCCTAAATATTTGGGTTGCTGTGCCCCCTAAATCAAGCAGTGACCACAATCCACTTATTTTCTTGGTTCTCAATTAAGCAACTCTTCCCAGACACACCGCTACCTGCACTAGACATAACTCCTGTTTCAAGAAATACTGGTTATTTAAGGAACTAAAAATGAGAAAATATTTACACCTGCCCCCTCCCCTGATGTGACTGGTAACACACCTGAAGAGATTAATCCCAGAAAAAACAGTAAAAATCACAGTTCCAGGGTATAAGACGAGAAGCATTAAAAAATATGTTGCATGAAGAATTGTTGGGCCAGCGATGGTGAATTTATTACCATTCTGCAGACCTGACATGAGACAGATGAGAATGTTTTGAAGACACCTGCTTGACATTTCACATCTCATCTCAAATGGGTAAATCCCTGACATATTCCATGCATTTTGAAGACTTCTGGCAGATTTTATTATCCTGAAATTCTCAAAGGCTATTTATTGCTCTTGGAATGACCTTCAGTCTGTATCAGTGTAAAAACAAGCCCTGAGAGGCAAATTACTAAATGCAGAGTTCTCCTTACCTATGATATTTTATGTAGCTTAATTAAGGTATCGATTATTGTCTCATGCTGTATGGCCACGTGCCAACTGTGTTCTGAAAGGAATTAACATATGGAGAACACCACACTTGAATTTTGATATACTACAAAAGTCATTATATAAAAAATGAGAATGTACATCATGATGGATGCACATTTCCCAGTAGAACAGTAATGTACATGCATATAAACACAAAATTAACTGTTACTTTTTATTCACTTAATTCTCTACTTACAAAATCATCCAGCTGCCTTGATATTTGAGTGAAAGAAAAGGCAAGATGAGCAGTCCAATAGCTACTGACCAAAGCTGGAAAAATTCAATATGAAGTGAAAATAAAATTCAAGAGGAATTTTACACCAGTGAATGAATTTGTGGATCCATCAACTTGACAAAGGTAAAACAAGATTATTTGGAACACAATTTAGGGCATTAATCCACACAGAACAAATGTGTTGTATACAGACTTCACAATGCATTGTTCCAAATGTAATTCAGTTCAGTAATTCCTGTGTTGTTTGGATTTGCCAGTGTTTTTGTTAATTTGATTTTGTTGTTGGGTGGTTTTTGCAGCTTGTTTTGGTTTTAATCTTTAATCCCATTGTTACCTTTTTAGCAACTTTTTAGCAAGCAGACTAATTGCTTCCATTGTGCATAAAACATGGGCTCTTCCCTACAAGTTTTATTACAGGATAAAAAGATGTCCTGTCTCCGGTGGAACTTGCAATCCAAGTGTGGACACTTCAGCTGAGGAGGGGTTCAGCCCAGACGTCCCAATACAGACACAGCTGGTGAGGTGCTGTTCAGCTGCACACTCTTTTTCTGTGACCATCTGAACTTTTCAAGGGTATGCTGAAAAATTTACTGATAACTCCTAGCCCTGGAAAATCATCAAATCCACATTTTCTGCTCTTGGGATTAATATTAGTTGCTGTGGTCATCTCTTACTCAATTGTAAATAGTTCTATTATAAGAGCTGAATAGCATCTGAGAAACAAGTATGACATTTTTAGTTTTTCACTGCTCATAATATTTTTTTATCTGTCTGAGAAAATCAGTAAGAAAACTAGTGTGGTGCTCCTCAAACCTTTTGCCAGCTGTGAACAAAGGCTGTCAGGTAATTAAGTGTTTAGATTTCACTCAGTCTCAGGTAAAGAATGACTCAGTGGAGCTCAAGATAATCACTCTGCACCTAAGACTAATCTACAATAAAAGGGAGAACTCTGCAGTTAAAGGTCCTTGGAGAGCAACTATCAACATACCAGTAATTAAGGAAATACTAACAACTAATTCACCTTCAGTATTTCCATGTTCAAAACTTCAGTTTCATTGCTACAGGTCAAAACTAAACTAGAAAGGAGTGGGATGAAATATTCAGTAGGTCATACATGCATTTTTATTGGTTTTGAGGTTTTTGCTTGTTTGGGTTTTTTAGTTTGTAAACAACTTTAAGACACAACAGGGAGAAGTTCGTGCTTCTTGTGCTTCCACTGCCCTGTCTGTGCCCTGATAGGGCAGAGGAGTAACTCCTAGTATAAAAAGACTGGGGGTTAGGGAACAGCCCCACTTTGGCAGAAACAAGCAAGAAGAACAAGTAAGGGAAGCAGAGGGGTGGGTGGACAGGTCTCTGGAAAGGATTTCAAGAGGGAAGAAACAAATGAAACATTAGAAGCTGTTTCTTTAAGGTAGTTTTTACATCCTATTTCACCAATAAAAATACATTCAGTGTTATGAATCTACTAGGTTTGGTGTTAACTGATAGGAACATGAGAAACATGCTTTGTTTCTTCTTACAGGGCTAAGTTAACTGCTGCAATTAGAAAGACATCCCACCTTTTAAAGTCTGCAAGATATTTTTCCTAGGAACTTTCAAAAGTTGGACTTGAGCTGATGTTGAACTATAACTCTGTAAAAAAGCATTATTAATAGAGTTCAGATCTTAAATAATAGGTCATGTGACAAGGTATTTCCAAAAATTAAAACTTAACAGTCTATTAAACACAAGTTTAAGACACTTACATCATAGTTTAAAGGTTTAGTTACAGGGAAAGTTCATTTTCTCTGTCATTTAACAGTAGCTGTTCCCATAGGGTTCTTCTGAGATTTCATTTGAATTTCAGCCTTCAAAACCACTATTAAAATTTGGGCCCATTGACACAGGCCAGAACTTATAACCCAGACACTCATAAAATCTACAAACCTTCAAGCAACTGCAGCTGAAGATTTCCAGTGTTACATGCAGGAACCTTGTGAGTCAAGTAAACAGTTTTTCTGCATTTGAAATACACCAAAAGAATTTACAGATGGAAATAAAAAGCAGACACTGTTATTTTTCTTACAGATTTTCTGTACCACCTCACATCTTTCATTTTTATATGTAAACCAGTATCTGCAATAAAGTTTGAAACATTTCAGATTGTTCTTTGCATTTGCATTCTTATTTTAAAAATTATAAAATTTTTGTTGAAAGAAAAATTAGCACAGTAAAAGTCAGGATGCATGGCCTGCCACTGTGTACTACCCACCAACAGGTTCTCATTCTCAAACCAGCCCTCTGTGATAGCATCACCACTGAAAAGAATGATCCAGAGGGCAGTCACAGAATGTGCTGAATTGGAAGGATCCCCAAGGATTACCAGATGTTAGCCACTGGATCACAGTCCTATACAGACACCACCTTTATCCTTGCCAAGTGCCTGAGCTCCACTCCAACGACTCCATCCTCAGGGAGCTGTTTTCTGTCCCAGCCCCAGAACCCTTGAGCTGTGCAGTCTCAATGTAAACCCAAACCTAGGATGGGAAACTACACAGCTGTGACTGAAGTATGCAACTGGTCAGCAAAGGAAGCAGAACTGTCACCTCTCAAAAAAAAATCCATTTGGTTACAAATGAGCAATTCAGGATATGACATTTGGAGATTCCAGTTTGTGGTACATTTTTCCACACATTAGCTGAACTGTAACCTACTTGGCCAGCAGTTTCTTCAGGCAGGGATTTGAATTTTTCATGAACACATTGCTCTAATAAAGCACTTGGCATTAGTTATGGCTTTTGAATTAAAATGCATTCATGACATTATATTTTAAAACCACTAAGCCATTAATTTTGATTAGTTTTTTTGGTTTTTTTTTTCTGGTATAATATTTGCAAGAATTAGCAACTAACTGCATATTTCACCAACAAGAGAATAAAGACTGTACTAATAAAACTTACTTTTGCATGTCCCTGTAGAGAATAGCAATATTTTTTACACCAACTGCACAGCAAATGAAAGCCAAAAACAAATTTGCTGTTCCAAATTTGCTGTCAAATATAACATCGTAATTTAACTTATGATGAAGGGCAACTTAGCACACAATTTGCTATCTACATTTTCTTCTGAATTCAGATATTTAAAGGTTTACAGCATTGCAGAACAATTCCATAAATTGTCTAGCTCAAGCACTGAGTTTAGTACATATTTGTAAAACCATTTTCCCACAAAAATTTCCAGGTAACAGCTAAACAGCTGAGCCTACTCGCTGGAGGATGCTGATATACAATTTCTTCAGTTGCCCTACTTTACCTTACAAAAAAATTCCCCTTTATTCTGCTTTGTTCAGGGTAACATTCAAAAGCTCAAACAGTATAAATCACAAGTTTGATTTTATATTAAAAACTTATTAAAGTTTTTATAACAAAATCAATATTTCGGGTACAACTACTGGCCCCACTAACCCTGTTCCTAAAAGCAATAATCACCTGCTGACAGTATGTGAGCCCAGTAACAGACTTCAAACCAATTCTCAACTTACCATGCTTCATCTCGCCCATCTCATACGTATGAAACAGTGCAGAGTTATGACACTGAAGGTGTACAACAGGAACAGCCAATTTGATATCTGATTCTCATGCTCCTGTCATTCTATTGTTCAATAAACAATATTACGTCAGGGAAGTAGCCCAGCTGTAGTTGTGCATTTTAATTGAATATAATTTACACACTTTATATACTTCTAAGTAGTGAATCGAATTTGCTCAGCAATAAGAAAGAAGCTTAGTAAAATTGATGTCTGCTCCTCCAGCTTCCCCACTTCTTAGTATCAGTTTTCTTTATTACTCTACATTAACATGTAGATAAATTAAGCATAAGTGTCTAAAATTCCAGCTGTGTTGCAAAATGCTGCTGTAAGGCTAAATTTTTAAGTCCAAGTAGTTTCATAATCTATGTGCAGTTATTTATGAAGGCAGCAGGAATGCTATTCTGACAACCTAATTAAACTTCCAATAATGTCAGCAGGAATCTGATTGCAAAATGGCTCATTTTATAAACATCACTACTTTTACAACTGACAAAAATATGCACAATCTGGTGCCATCTCCTTCACAAATACATATTGTATAACTTGGGTCACAAATTGCTTGCCAGTACAAAATTCTAAGATGTTAAAGGTCTGTCCTCAACCCATAAAAAAACAACATAGGTCACACAAAGACTTCATGGATGTTGCTCTTCTGCCCATTCCACATCCATGTAACTTCAGTAGTTTCAGAGGAGTTAACTGCCAATAAACTCATAAATCTACACCTAAATCAAGCCATCTTCTGTTTACAATACTGGATCTGGGATTACACCTGACTGAAAACACAAGTAAAGTACAGGACACAGAAAAGATAACTGACCCTTGCCTATTGCAAACCCACTCTACGGTCTGCATACCATGCTGTGTGTGAAGCACACACTTCTCCAAAATTTGCTTTTCAAGTTGACTTTCTAGAAGTCTCTTTAAAACAGCACAGGCCATGAGGTACCTACTAAGTCTGAAAAAAATGACATTTCTGATTGGAAATGTTCAAGTTAAAAAAAGCATACATGATATCTCACTGTTCAAAGCAGAAATGAACTGTAAATTGAACCAGTTGCTCGTGGTAGCAGCTGCTGTGTTGGAAGAAGCCATTACAGCTTTGCTCTGTACAGTACAGGTTAAAAGCAAGTACTCGACGTTTCAGCCAGCTCTAGTTTGACATGGACACATTTCTAATAAGCTTTAAGTACAGGGAAAACATGGGCACAGGGTAGTGCCCAACTGCCCACACACACAGGAGACATCCCAGTAGTTCTGTAGAGCCCACTCTTCCCAGTCACCACACTGAATCCATTCCAAAATCCAGGGTCAGCTGCTTCTAATCTTGCAATTCACAGCGGGCAGCGGGGAGTTGTTTTGGTGGTTTGAGTTTTCACATTTCCATTAAGACCATTTGAAAATAGTCTCAATACTGCAGGGATGGAAACAAACAATTAAAAGTCAGATCTCACAGTCCTCATAAACTTAAGAAATAGTTTTAAAAACCTCTTATGGATATGTGACTTTGGGTTTTATTAAAAATGAAGTTAACATCAAATAAAAACCAAAACAGAATAGGTAGAACATTTTATTTTTGTCAAACCTTAAATGCAAAGTATATTAAAAAAACATGGTTTGGAATTTCAAGAACAGGAATATAAACATGTATTTTCTATCCCAGAAAAACATCATGCAGGTGTTACAGTATTTGATCATTCTCTACATTCACTGGTATGCAACATCATCTTAATGTTATTCCATTGATACAGAAATGCTGTAAATTGGTACAAATACCAGGATCCTCTAGCCTCACACTGTAGTTGAAACAAACCTGTTCTTTGGTAATTGGAGAAGGCTGATTTTCCATTCCAATGCAGGACTTTTAGGAGGCCATATTAGCCGCTCAGCTAAGAAAATTACAACTCCTGTAGACAGTCTGGGCTACTTTTGTCATGAGAAAGTAGTATTAGAGGTATAAATGCAAGGAAGTTAAAATGATTCATTCCTTGTGGTGGCTGTTCCAGGAAATGAAAAAAAATCTCTTCTCCTCTAATTCATCATTTGATTTAGGTAACATTTAGACTCATATGCAAAGTTATTTGCTAGATGGGAACGTACACATGCATACTTTCAGTTTAAAGAAAGAGATTTGTGTGGAGAATGGCGATTTAAAGTTAACATGACTTGAAGTTATGCCTATAATAAAGTTTAAAGATTTAGTAAACTGGGACATTACAAATCCAAAAAGTGTTTATAGATTCTTGATATTCCCTTTTTCAACAAAGACTGACAGAATATACATATACAGGTTGACATTTTGATTTATCCAAAACAACTTTCACTTTGCTCAGTTTGCAAGTCCTATTGACTAAAATGTAATATCATTCACAACAAAATATTTTCAGTAAGTGAAACAGTAAGCAAAGAAACCCCAAACTAAGCTCAGAAGCTAAGTGGTTTAGGAAGCCTGGGAACATCTATGTGTGCGTCAGCGTGTCTATAACTTTTTTGTACACTATATCTATAGACACACCCACACGTTTATTTACACACACCCGTGCGCACACGCACACACGCACACACACGTGGGGAACCTGCTCTGGAGACCCAGCTATCGTCTACTCAGGAACAAAACACATTATTTAAAAATGTGGCTAATTTAACAAAAACAGAGAAGAAACTGCTGCTATCAAAATATACAATTTGGATTGCAGACTAGAAGGCTAACAACATTAAAAAAATAGTTTTAAGCAAAACCCTTTGCTTCTGAATAACAACAGGTATCAACCTGCCATAGCATGAATCATCCAAGTAAGATTTTATAAAAAGTTTAAACTGTGACCCTTCCTCATTTGTAAAGTTCTTGACATATATAGTGTGAGCTCTGGTCTCCAAACTGGAGCCCCTTCCATTTTTTTAAATCCATACTTCAGGAAATAAATGGCAGCTGAAGGATTCAGAATCTCAAGTGGGATTTGTGCTTTACCATATACCTGAAAAAAAAATTAACAGAAGACAGCATTATTACCCTCGTGGCATTTATAGGAATTTTACTCACAGAAATAAAACGCACGGGCATTGTTAAAAGAGAATTCTTAGGGAATTAGAAAGTTGCCAAAGAGATGCAATGTGTTATGCACAGGATTTGTCTCACTAAATAACAGCCAGCTACATTCTTGTCTCAAAGAAAATTCAGTTTTCCAAGGCATTGCATGACCTCTAACATTGAAAGACTGTTGTAAAGACAACTATTTCATTCTGGGAGTTCAGATATATTGTTCATCTGAGACTTCTAAACAGAAAGCCAAGGAAAGTTTGATGATTGGAATTATTTTGACAATTCCCACAGGATTTTTCTTTTTCACTCAATTATTCAAGCAGTTTGCTGTGAATCAACATGAAAAAATTAAACATTCATGAAATGCATGGTCTTCTCCCCTCCCTCAATATTTCTTCAACTGCTTCATGATAATAAAGTTTCTTCTCTACAACATGAACAAGGTATTGCAGTAAACTTCCCCTTCAGGAGAGTTCTGACCCAGAGAATCAGAGTCAGAAGGTGGGGAATCATGGGACTAATCAATGATTAATGGTAACTACCCTTCCTTTAAATCCACACTTTGAAGATTATTACTTACTGTCTCTAAATATATACCACAACATTTTATTAACTGAATCATCAGGGAAAAATCAAAACAAGCAGTATTTCAAAGTTAAAACTTGTTCGGATGTCTAAGTTGTAGACAATTCTCTTGTTGTCAGAACTTTTAATTCCCAGCAAAAGCGTACAAGCATGAGCATCAAGGACTTTCAGCAGGAAACATACCTGTCCAAAGTTTCCCAGAAGCGTAGGAATACTGGCCTGTCCAAGTGTCTTTTGTGGTAGCTGAGTTCTAACACTGTTACACCCCATTTCTGTACATTGGGATCCAGGCGCACTTCATCGTATTTGAGATGAAAAGCTTTAACTACAGCAAAAAGGAAAGCATTTGGTACAAACAGGAAGACTTTAGTGTTTCTTTATTGGTCAGTCAAAGAAAATTCCCACCCTGCTCTCCCTTTTTTGAATGAAGCCTGAGAGTAAAATTAACAAGCCCATAATCCAAAGAAGTCAACTGCTCACTAAAGAGCACAGTTAAATACAGAGGTCAATATCTCTCAGGCTATTCCAGGGAGAAGGGAAAAGGCAGCCCCTACTTTTAGATGCACAGATTCCAAGGGAATAGTAGAAACACACTGCCACTTCAAGTACATTCTCTTTGAGAAACAAACAAGTTCTTTCTGAAAATCTCTGAACTGTCAAAGAATTAAAAATAATAACAAGAGTATTTCTGAGACCTTTGAGTAGGAAGCCTGGCTATCTCCTAAAAGAATCTGTAGATGATTGATAGTAGAATGCCAGTGTAACCCTCATATGCTACATAAAGCACTCTGAGAAATTTAGTAACTACCAATTTCTGCTGATCTAATACTCAGTTAAAAATGGTAAAATACTAACTGTTATTTTTCTCTTGGGAAGTATTGTCACATGTGAATTAGGTAAAGCCAAAGCATTTACACAGTGAGCATTAAAACCAACGTATTTAAGCCTTGTACAATTCCTATCTGGTAACCCAATCTGATGAATTTAGTAGTATTGGAAAAGTAAAACAAGCCACCAGTCTTCTGGAAACTAGTTTTTTTAATGCCATGGTTGTATCTTCTTCAGATACCACACTCTTAATTTTGTCTTCCACAGAATCGGTTCTCTTTTCCAGATCCATTTGGGAACCTCCTAGAAGGCTGGTATGTGAAATCAGCTTTTGTTGTTGTTCTTGTTGTTGTTGATAAACTAAAGAAATGATCATCTGACTTGCATCTCTGCCAGATAAATTTCCAAGCTTTGTGATTAAGAATACATATACATCATCTCTGCTATACACTGTTATAAGTATTCATATAACTTCAGAAAAAACAAATAAAGATTTACCAGGTCCATGCATTTACAGAAAACTCCATCAATACCTGACAGAGTCTCTCCATTCAAGTTAAATGTTATTAAGCACAAGAAGATCCACTTCTGAACCCGAAAGAAATCATTATTAAAGCTCACTGATGTGCTCTGGGAGGAACACCTTTAATATTAAGTCAAAATTAAGTATTTGTTCATGGAACTGGCAGCACTCAAAACTTCCTTGCAAACGTTCACTTGTCAATGTGAAATTAGGCTGGTCTTGTACATGAATATGAAACACGAGGCCATGCATAAGGAAAACTAAGGAGCACAGTTTTAGAGACTCAGCTAATGAAATGTTCTGTGACAAAACAATTGATCAAATAAAACCAGTTTGGCAGGCTCTAGCCCAGTACCCATTTATTGAGGAGGTCTTTCTGGTAAGCTACCTGCTTGTTTTCCAACAGGACAGTGACAAGCCTTGAATGCTTGGTAACCACGACAGACCCAGAGACACAGAAGAAGAAATGCAAACTGCAGATGAAACAACAAACAGCTGCAAATCCAGGAAACCACAGTTGTGAAGACTACTGAACACTATAAATTGGGCAAAATGATCGCTTCAGATAAAAATAGATATATAAAACTGGACTGACACTGTCTGTCCTCCCTTCATTTACCTGTTTTCATCTGAGGGGGAGAAAAGTCATTAGGGAAGGTTCTAGAAACATACTTTATCAGGAAAATATTTTTAAAATACCATGCTTTGAAGGAATGGAATACATTTCTAAATTGAAGATCCATTTCAATGTATGAATTAAGAGCGGACATCCCTTTCACTTGAAAAACGTTAAGAATTTGTACACCTTCAGCCTGAACTGTGCAGGCTGTGATTGGGACCTTTTGGCATGTGGAGACCAGGAATGTTAAAGCAAGTCAGAACAATTCCTATGGCCCTCCATACATGTGTACATAAAAATGATAAAATTAATAGGAAGCAGCATGTAACTGCTAGCTAGACCTTCAATATTTCACTGCATTTTTCTTGGCTATGCTTTTTGCAATTGCCATTTTCTCAGTATCTTTATTTTGAAGTGCTATTTCCTTCTTTCATTAAGTCTCTTTTGTTAAACTCTCTCCTGTGGCATAGTTTTACTTTCATAATGACTTTCAGGCTCTCTTTCCCTGCCCTTTCTCAATCCCCCCTTTAAGTGACTCATTCCATTTTCTTCTTCAGAGACACATCCTTAGCTTTCTGTCCCACCCTTGGGATTTTTCCTTGCTGCTCAACAAAGTAGCATTCTCTCCAGATTCTGTATCCCATACCAAAGAGGGGCACACACAAAACCTGATCAAACCTGTTTCCTCATCACTCTGACTGCAAGATGACAGAATTAAACTAAGGTGGGTTTGGGTCTGTTGCCTTTTTTCCTTTTTTTCGTTTGTGTGTGTGTGTGCATATGTGTTGGTCTGGTGTTTTTAAAAACAATCTGAAACCATAGGACACCATCTAAAGGTCAGTTTTCTAAGGCAACTCCAAACTGAAACAACAGACAAGACAAGCTGACAGATTCCTTAGATATTATGGCCCATCTCTCTGTCAGATGGGTGAACTGTGCCAGAGAAATGCCTCAAAGCACCACAGTTGTGGGGGCTCAAAACACATGTTCAGATCTATACAATGCTAACATCTAGCTCAGTTAAACTTTTTTAAACTCTGAAGTCTTTGTCAGATACCAGGTCATATTTTCACCACTTTCTTAGTGGCACACTAGGGGATTAATCCTCTCTTCAAAATACACTGGAATGTGAAGACAGCCTGTAAACCTGTTATCTATGAATTGTTGAATACGCACTGTCTGTTCACCCTCTTTTTAGAAGATTGGAAAGCAGATTTGTAACACCAGCTATTTGTGACTCTCGCAGCTGACAGCATTGAGAAGATTTCCATGAGCTTCCACAGATCAGACCAGAACAACAGCAAAGGGCATGGGAATATTTGCCATTGTGAGAAGATGAAAGCCCCAAGTGTGCACCTGCACCCAACAGCACTTTGGCAGCACTCTGTCATGAGCATAAAGACCCTACAAGAAACCCCCAACAGAACAACAAACCCCAAACCAAGGAAAAAAATAAATCCCTTACTTTTTGCAAAGATATCAACAGGAGATCCATCCGGCAGGAGCCAAGGCCAGCCCTTGAACTGCCAGGCGGGCCCCTGGACAAACACGGCCACCACGCGGTCCCTGGAACACACAAAGGGGTGGGCATGGGCACGGCCTGGGACAGCCCAAGCACCTGCTGTCCTGAACGGGCAGAGGGCCTCAGCCCAGCTGCTTCTGTTACACAGCAGGACAGCACATTCAGCAACCACACCTCCAGCACAATTGCTTTTCCTCTCGTAAAGAAAGAAAAAACATGCCTGTGATCCCTCTGGGCTTTCAGCCCTGTCCCTTTATAGAAAGCAGCTCGATTTCTCAGATTACAATTTTTAGAAGTCAGTGTTTATTTGTGGTCATCATTACTTTGCTTTTTGAAAAGTGCTCCAATATTTTCAGACAGAATCTTCTGCAAATGGCACTTGAAACTGAGATGTGCAGATTCAAAAGCTTTTATTCTTAACATGGCTGACTTCCAGGTTGAAAATTAATGAGAAGCAACAGTTGCTAAATGTCTGCAAAGTGAAATTTCAGCTATTTTAAGAGTACACAACCATTACTTGTGGTCTAACAAAATAAATTTGTGATTAATCTTTTTGCATTAGGTAAATTAAAAAACTCCACCTTTGAGAATAAATGACTTCCCCATGTATGGTCTGTCTTTCTCTTGAACATTTACATCATCCAGCCATGGTTCCTACAAATAATTACCTCTCCAATCTAATCCCCTAAATTTAAATTATCATTAAATCCACTAAATCACAAATGAAAAAGAATAATCAAGGTGAAGTTTTGTGGTCTGGGTTTTTGGGGTTTTTTTTCAGACTTTATAATGGCTTCCTTGGGTAAAACTAAGATAAAAAACACACACCATTTCATGTCTTTGGTCAGAAGTACTTTAGAAAGTAGTTTAGATGGTTCTTAAAGGTTTGATCATTAAACATTTCACGTGCTATTTAATATTCACAATTTTAAATCCACTGATTTCTGATTAGTTCAGGTTCTAAATACACAGAATAACTGATTTAGAAACAGAACCTTTTCAAAGTATTCCTCTCCATTAAAATCTAATTTGGAAGTTACAAAACCACCAAATATGTCATTGTCCACATCCCAGATTTTCTCACTTTTGAGGAAGAAGTAAAACTGTTGCATAATGCACATCATCAAATAACAAAAAAATGGCAAACAACAATAAAAACTCTTCTCCAGAGTTTTTCTGTTCAAAGAGAGCTATTTTTATAGCCTTCAAGAATGGGCTACTGACCAAATAATCCATTCCCAGCTTTTTCATAAAAGTAAAAACTATCTATGATTCCCTTTCTGCAACTAGGGTTCTTCCTTCAGAAGTAAAATTCCAATAGTTCCAGTACTGGAATGACAGTTTGGTCTTTACTGTCTGATGTATTTTCTCTCTTTAACTATTAAAAAAAGTTGGCATGTCAGACGCTGGTGGCCTGCAAACGTGTCTTCCCAACAGACTCTCCCACGGAAAGCAGACAGGAGAGGAGGGGTTTTCTTGTAGATCATGGTTCAGTGACTTGCATGTTACACTACCACAAACCAGAACAATAATATGGACATTTCTATTGGAATTTCTGGAACATTTCTGGCAAACCCAAAAATATTATCTGTGCTGATCACACTGTTAAACTATAAAGTGTTGCAAGTTTTAAAGATCTTCTAGATTAATTTAGTTTCATATTATGTTCAGATGAAGACTCCCATGCAGTTAATAAAATCCATCCTTATATTTGCATCTTCACTTTTCAGTAGATTTTAGATTACTTTATTGTTCCCCTCTAAATGCTGCACTGTCCTGGGTAAGAAACAGTGCAAAGCAGAAATGTTCTTACCAGTCTTGTGGCATAAGTTTCAGCGGTTGGTCTACGACTCGGTAAGGGACAGTGACGCTGACTGTGGTTCCCCCGGCTGCATCTGGTCCTTCCTCCTCTGTATTAGAGTCTCATTCTCTCGTTGACAGCCCTGCTTCTTCTTCTCATCTGATGGCACAAACCTTAGGGAATAACAAACCCCTCAGTAGACAAGGGCAATTTACTTGATGGACTCAGCAGGAAAAGTAACAGCTTTATCAGAACTTGGCACTATTATGACAGCAGTCACTGAAGCCACCTCGTTCTCACGATCCCATCACTACCCATTCAGAACACCAAAAAAAAGGTAAGAGTAATATTTCAGAAGTCCTCATGATAAAAACAGTCACAGTAAAAGGTCCTCTGTGCCTCAAAAATACAGCCTGACCCATTCTTAGATATTTGGGGCCTTACACAATACATCTGCAGATGAGGAGCCAGACCACAACCTGCAAAGTGACCACAACTCTTCTTTTTAGTGACCAAGGGTAACCTGAGCATTAAAACAACTGCCTCCTGGAGTATATTTCAAGAGCTCTTTGAGCCATTAGAATTATTACCAATTATAATTTTCTCAAAAAGATGGGATTTTTGGTCAAAATTTGGTTTTGAGTGAAGTTTAATTTTTTGGAGGATGGTGATTTTACATTATCAATGATTCATCTGGTTACTATGATGCATGACACTACAGGTTTTTGTTGTTGTTTTTTTTTTTCTAATTAGATTCTGTGATGGAATAAGTGCTTGTAAAATCCAAATAACGTGGCCCTCATGTCATATATAACCTCCATATGACAAAAATAAATACTAAGATGTGACACAGCTTTCCTCCCTCCAATTAATTACCGATCCTTAATCTTTCAGCCCCCTCACCTTAAAAAACAAATGCAATTGCATTTTAAGGCCCTCTTCTTTATGATGATAATAAAATACCCAGAACAGGTCTCAAAATTGGCATCATAAATGTGAGAGTAGTAAGGGCCTTTTTACTGATAAATGTCAGTGGATTTTGAGATAGATAAAGGAAAGGTAACAGAGTCATGCCTTTCACAGAACTAGAAGTGTGTCATGGAAAGGGAAGTTGATGAGATCAGCAGCACCTTCCAGGCCAGCACGAGAACAGAGTTCAGGCCTGTGTTCTCCTAATATTCTATTCAGAACCACCCAGCTACACTACAACCCTGTCTGCTGCTGACATTTCACTGCCAAAGTCTCTGATAAAAATAAAACTCTGTTTCCCTTAACTGCAGCAGTTAGCAGGAGGATTTGTGGTACATTTTAAAAGCACAGTACATAGTTGATAACATTTCTCTTCATTACAGTGCACATGGTGCTTACTACATTTTTTAGGTAAGTTGTTTGCAGCATTTCAATTTCTTCTCTTCAATTTATTTCTATTTGAATACTAAAAAACAAATTTTAATGTGCTTTAACAAGAACACTGCACTTCCTATTGTTGGATAAACGGGAAAAAAGAATGCAAGATTGAATATGAAGAAAAGTTCATTATTGAGTCAACTTGAAAACACTACTTTTCACTACATAACCAATGAGAAAATGGCATTTCGGGGGGAAAAAAACCAAACAAACCAAAACCAAGCAAGTAAGCATTCTAAGGAAGCAGGTGAAAATTGTCAATAAACCTCCAAGCAAAACTGTTTTACTTTCCCAATATAAATTAACAGATTATGTCCCCTCTTATTCCTCATAATGTAACAGTGTTTCAGAAACAGAACGTCACAAGCAATTTCCGAAATGTGTGTCCAAATGCATTCAATTGATACAACTGCATTGAGAAATTTAAAAAAACTCAACACCTGCAAATAACTATGAATGGTGCATTAAAGTTGACTAGAACTGCAAATACAGAAAAAGCATCACAGGTGTTAAATGAGGAGCTATAAATTAAATCATGCTTGCTTGTCCGGTACATGTGAAACACTATCATTCTAAAGGAAATACAGACAAAAAAGCTGTACACGACACTGGAAGAAAAGTACACACTGGCCATCTAGAATATATTTTTAATAAAATACTAATTTCCCTAATAACTGAAGTAATTAGCAAACAGTTAATATTTACATATGTTTTATCCACCACAAAAGACTGGCACATAAAATTGCATGCTACACAGAGGCATTCAACTGAGTTCTGCACTGGAAAAAGCCACTCAATTTGACACCAGAATTTAAGTACTTCTCATCAATTCGCTAATTTAAAAACTCCAAAGTGAGGCACACCTTTATCATGAGCACTCCTAATGGCCTGTCCTGCCAAGGTGTCACAGGCTTTTCTTTGCCAATAATAAGTGATAGGAAACTGTAACCTAAAATGAGTATTTCCTTGGTGGTCCTTCAGCTTTTAAAAAAAACTACTAATGAGACCCACATCACGCACTAGAACTAAAAGAATCTGGGCTGAAAAGAATGAAGAAAAATAAAAAAGTAAGAGAAACAAGCTCTCAAACACCTTTTATCCAACCGGCAGTGCTTATAGGAAAAGCCAGGGTCACCCAAAATGGTGGGCAGCTTGAGAAGAATTTTGTTATTCTACATCCCCTACATTAAAGAAGAACAAACTCTTAGAGAATATGTAAATAAAAACAGCCCTACCCACATTACAGTGATAATCAAATATTCATCTGAACAGGGATTTAAAAGGTCACATTTTAAATTTAATTTGTAACCGTGAAGAAGCAAACGCATTTTAAATGGAAACAAGAAAGCAAAGCAGCCCTGCCAAATGGGAGTGTGAGCAATATTGCTGTGCTACAGAGTAATAACTTCACCTCCCTGAGTCTTCTCCTGTCCTCTACTTCAAATGTTTCTGTGTTTGAGAATTCATTTCAACATTAGTTTTTGGCAGTTTCCACCATTTCAGCTAGAAACTGTGTTATAGCCATTGAGGCACCATTCACTTGTGCCTCAGTTGCGTCCCTTCTAGACAATGGCTTCAGTTTTATTTCCTGAAAAAAATCTGCAATTGAGTGCAATTCTCTAGGACACGACACAAAGATATCTTGTTAAGGAAAAACTATCAATGAGCAGATTCAAATGGCACAGAAGAGAAACAACAAAGCAAGCATTGAAGCAAGCACTTACAAACAGATAAACACACAGAGTTCAGGAGTAAAGGACAGCTGACAGAAACTTTATGGAATATATGCTTGCGTTTCCGGGAATCATCGACTCAGTAAGCACAGTAAAAGTCATGTGCTCAAGAACTGAGAATCAATAGAAATTATTGTGTGATTATAAATATATATGGCCTATGTCATCACTACCCAGACATAAAACACAAGTGTAAGAAAACTGAGTACTAAACACCAAAAATCCCATCTTCTCTTGGAGATTATTTATAATATTACTATATAGTACTATAGCCAGTGGCTTAACTACACATTTGGACTTGACAGCTTTTCATACACCAGAAATAGGTTCTGAAACCTGAGTGTGCAGGAGCTTACAGTTTCTTGCTGCTTCTCCAGATTACTATTCCCTATTAAAAACAAAAAATACGTATCTACTTAGAATGCACTTCTATGCCCCTAGTAGGGGTAGGAAATTATTAGCCCTCACTGTTAATTGCCAAAATCATTATTCACATGAAAACTGGTGCACTCTCACTTGGCAAAGGCAGCAGGTCCCTTCCCTAAGGTAACAGGCAAGCAATTGAACACCATCAGTTTGTGGGACTTAACTGGTAAGACACCATCCACTGAGCTGCCTGAGCTACTCCTGCCTCGGCTCTGAACTCACATCCATGGGCAGCACTGTCTTTAAAACACTTTCAGGGGGGTCAGATCAGCACTTTCTGGCCCCAGCTCAGGCACACTGAAAAATGCATGAAAGGAGAGTGAGGCAACTTACCAGCAACTGAGATCATCGCATTATGAGTTCAGAACTGGAGACTTATTTTTACCACCTTCTCAGTATTTCTCTTAAATTACAGTATCAAAAGCTTTAGACACCTATTTTTGCGAGGGAACAAAGGTTTTTTACACTACATCATGCCTGAATCCATCACAGATACTTCACTTGGTATCAAAGCTGGATGAATCTCCAGTGATTTGCCTGGGCACATATGGTTAAATGTATCACAAGCAAGAGCATCAGCATTAATATAAAAATACATAATCACCATTAAATCACTCTCATCTGCCTGATGGAATTCCTGCTTCGCTTTGGCTCCATGTAGAGCAGAATCCTTGACTTTGAAAAGCCTGACTTCAGGTATTCTCAAATACTGAGTAACAATTTCACATAGTAATTGTGATATCCAGTGTTGCAGTCAGATATTGTGCAAGAATAAAATGTATTATATAAAATATTTGAAAGAAGTGTCACAACATACCAGAATGCATTGCAGTTCTGATTTTAAATTAAATTATATATTTTTACTATTTTAGAAACTCTTCACTTTATGTTTTATGTGGCTCCTTAGAAAAGTAATCTTTCAAAAAAACTTAGCAAGAATATTTGAATATTATCTAGCAGGTGAATTGTATATATTACAATCACATACAGAAATGTCTCCCTTCCCTTCAAAACCTTAAGTTGCAACAAATATATTGAACAGAAAAATTAGGTATCTTAAAAATAAAATTTTAAACCAGTGCCATGCTTTGGGTTTGTCATATGTACTTCCTTCTACACATGACAGTTTTCCTACTTTCTATATTCTCTACCTTAAAAAAGAGCCTAACATAAGTGATAAAGTAAGATGCTAAGCATCATACAAATGTCAGCCAAATTTGGCATGAAAAACTGATGTACTACAGAGCTATGAAAAGGCTTAGTAAAAACCTTGGTATAATTAATAGGCTTCTCTCAGTTCTTGGCAATTCAATTTAAGTCCTACCACAGAACTGGATGAAGAATCTCCTATTTATTTTACTACTACCAACTTAAAATATCTGGCAATTATACCACAAACAATTTTTCTCATATCCAGAGTGATCATGCATTACAGTCCAGTTCCTTACAAAATAAAAAATAAACTTTAAAAAATCCAGGATTGTAGACAAAAAAAGTATCTTAAAAGACAGATTTCCAGCTATGATCATAAGTTTTGACCTATTTTAGATCACTGGTTTTGATCTTTAATTTCAGATGATTTTTTTTTCCTTATTTTGTTTCAAGAAACATTTAACTGGACAGAATCACAGACATTGATTTATGAAACCCAAACTCTCATTCTTTATGATCACGCACTTCACAGACTGTGTTGCCTCAGGGGTATCCATATCCCAACCATCACAGAGGCACCATCCTCCCAGGCTTCTCCTACAATGCCTCTTACACTTCCAGCTCCAAAAATCTCTCCTCCTCCTGCTGTATCACCAGTCCCTTCTGATGGCAAATACAAGGTGGCTGACTATTTCTAGAAGTACGAGAAATGTAAAATCTACCTGCATCTTCCTCAGCAAGGGTAAAAGAGGGAAGATTAATTTACATGTCTTTTCTACCTGAACAGTATTTCTTTATCCCAAAACCTGTGGCAATGAAAGGAGTCTCTGAAATCTCTGCTCTTCTGTCAAATTTCACTGTAAGTGGGGAATGAGTTAAAGAAGGTGCTGACTAGAGGCAGAGATCAGCTAAGTCTTCTTTCCTTGGGAAACCATCCCATATCTATCAATCACACTCTACATCAAGGCTAGTTCTACACTCTGCATACCTGAACAGTAAAAACAAACCCTGAAGCCATTCTTGAACAAAGTACTACCATAAATCTGAATGCAAACAAATACAGGCCAGGTGGCATATTTTCCAGGAGTGCTAGACCTGTCATGGCTAAATTAATATTTGACTCTTCTGAATTCTGCTTTTGCACTTCCGACTCATTAACATACCTTGCTTCTCCCCTTTCTCTTTCATGTAGGTTAACTGTACAGTGTCATCCCTTAAGCCCTTAAACTTCCTTTCAGTTTGTCCTGGATCATGTTCATTGTCCTCTGAAAATGAGCATTCTCTTGGGGCAGGCCTTGGCAAGTTGAATGCAACTCAGTGTCCCAGTGGAGCTGAGAACAGCTGAAAACTGTGATTCCCACCTCAGGTGCACTTAGACATGAGAGACCAATTGTGCTGGGTTTGCCTTAATTGAATTTTTGCTGAGGAGGAAAAACAGTCAGCCACAGAAGTGACTCTCCCTCTGACAAACATTCCAGCTTCCTTCATAGCTCACAGAACCTAGAGCTAGATGGCTCTGAAAATTGATACACTGCTAAGCCAATTAGAGAAGCTGGACATGACTCTATAAATCATATTTAAGAACGAAAATACCACAGAAAGCTCTTTCTTACTTCCTGCTTTCTACAGAAGACAGAAGCGCCCCCTGCCCAGCTACTGGGCAGGGGAAGCCACTGGGCCCAGCACGGCCCCAGCGCAGCCCCCAGCAATTTCCCAGCGGGCTGCTGTTCGTGAAAATTAAAACCATGAGAAACTGCTTCCTGTGGCGTGGCAGAAGAGACTCCTCTCCCTAAGCAAACTGAAGAAAGATTTATTTTTAGAAGTGGTAAACTGACTCAAAGTCCCAGGTTTTGTCTCTTCACATTTTCGGCGGGAAATAGAAAGAGGCTGGTGTGAGGAAAGGTGTTCTAAAGGTTTATTTTAGTTCTTGTCATTCTCCTTTTAATTCTGTTAATTTTTCTTTACACCCTTTAAAGTTTTGAGCCTGTTTTGCCCCTAAAGCATTTTCTCCTAATCCTTATCTCGACCCCATGAGCTTTAGTTTAACTGGTTGTTTTCTCCTCCTTTGCTCCAATTGTAGCAGAGGAAGGTGAGGAGATAATTTCCGTGAGTGCACTGGCATTTGGCCAGCAGTCAACCTGCTACACAGGTGCTTCACTCCTTTCTGGGTACACCCGTGCCAGGAAGTCTCAAACTATACAGCTGTGACAGCCAGGGCTTGTGAGGTTTTCTCCTAAATATAAAAACCCACATAAACAAACAACACCCTCTGTCAACCCCATTAGATCAGTGCTGTGACGGCTTGCACATGAAACTGTAATGTTAAAAGCCAGCCTTCTCTCAAAGTACTTCACAAGAGACACCAAGAGTCCAATACACTCACTGGATCTTTGATGGCCTGTGGCAGTAAGATAGGAACTGGAACTATCCGTGGATCAGAAGGCACCTGGAATCTCAGAGCAGTTTTAAACAATTCTACAGCAAAGCTGTACCACCACAACAGCCTGGTTTGGATGAAAAGCGGTGTAACAGTATCACAAAAGATGAGTGACAGAGGTGATAAAAAGATGACACTTCCATTTTTTGGACATACCATTGCAGACAACCTACAACAGTGTACTTCTCTGAGAAAATGACTGTTTCCAAAAAATTACGTGATATTTACTGATAGGCAAGTCTACAAACCATGATCTGTTGGACAAGCAGAAAGATTCCTTCACCCATAATGAATTAAATCTTAGAATCAAATTTGAGATGCAATAAACAAGTTTTAGCAACTCACTGAAACTTCCCTGGATACAATTGCATCAATACTTAATGACAATAAGTGAACTTCAGAAAAAATTCTTTATTTGCACCCAGCTGGGATGCTTGGTTGATACAGCTCATTGGTCACCTTCTCCTTTACAATTACTGTGGTTCTTTCCCAAAATCTTTTCTGAGTTCCATGAGCTCCCTTGGTCAGCTTCTCTCGCTCTTCTTCCACGGGAAGGGTTCACTTCATGTGGCTGCACAGATGTTACATCAAAGAAAAGCACTGCACACATTCCAACTGCTATTGCAAGAGTTTCCTAAATCTGCCCACAGGTCACAACTGAGCCAAAACTCTGAATATGGTTTTTGCTTTTTTCCTACTAGTCAAGAGGAGTTAATTCCTTTTATACTCTGGTCTGTAAAACCAGCTTGTCACAAGACAGTAAATGAACCCTCTTGCTTAATTACTAATTAGGTGCTAGCATAACTTTGTATCTGAAAACAAATCATTATACAATATGTTCTAATCAGCTACTTACTTCAGATCTTGCAGAAGGTCCTTTGCATTAAGCATTGTTATTAAAGAGGTTGTGGCTGCTGGAATAATGATTATGGGAGTTCGAGATCCTGTAGAGATAATAAAGTTAGATTTGCCTGGAGGGTTTTTTGTTGTGTTCTGGTTGTTGTTTCCTCCCCTCCCCCCTTTTTTCATTAAAGTAACTGTACATAACAAAACTATGGAAAAAATAGTCAAGGAAAACAGTAGTAAAGCTTTTTGAAAATCAACGTTTTCATTCACCAAAAAAAGCAGATCCCTACATCTGCTTTTCTATGTGTGGGAACCACATTTAGCAAAATAGAATGCTATTATGCTATAGAATACATGCTATATATTCCACTGCTTGCTTATATTGTTGCTTGTAGTTCAGAAAAAAAAAAAAAAAAAAGGTAAAAATGGGCACAATTCACACAAAAATTAAAAAGATCATGTAACTAAAACTGACTCACCTTTTTTCTGGTTTGGAGGTGGTCTTGCTTGAGAAACTGAGAAAAAAAAATACAAATACAGCAGAATGACTAGGCCATAAATCCAAATGTCATTGCAAGGCATCTGTTTAATTGCAGGAGTGAATAGGGAAGAGTCACATTACAGTCATTAGATCCTTTTTACAGATGTAAGACACTAAGATGAAAAAGGGATTTATAATTTGGGTTTGAGTATTCAGAAAACAAACAGCTTTTGATCATCTGAAGCAGATGTTAGGAGAGTTGAGTCAATCTTTCCCAGTTTTAATGAAGCTCATCATCCCCCCTCCACCCTCCACAAAAGGCCAGGACATGACACCATGGACAAAAATTCCCAGCAATCTTGAAAAAAGATTGTACATCTTCTGTAGTGCTGAACCACCAGGAAAACATTCACAACAAACTGATCTCTACACCTCTCCTTTTCATTAGTACTTTTTGCATATTACATCTATGGGATTTAGCTATCCCAAACATATACAGAACTTCCAACAACCAAAACTTGAATTTCAGGCCTACTTAGGTTAATTTTGGATTGCAGCTTGAGTTATAAGAGGTCTTCAGGAGCCAGAAACAGTCAAGCTTGACACTCAAGGGGAAAACCACCCAAGAAACCAAAAAAAGAAAAAAAAAATAGACCAAAACCCACCCCCAAACAAAATTACCCTCAACCACCAAAGAAACCCACAAAACCACTGCTGGACTGTTAGAAACCAAAGAACTGCCCCCCACCTCTCTCTCCAGTAAAATGTTTCCCCTTCAGTCTTCCAAATTGTGACCACCTCAGTACAGGAGACACGGCATTCCAAGAGTGGAAAAGAATCTTTGTTTCTTCACTTTGGTGCTATTACTGACCTATCTGGTTTCCCCAAACAAACATTTTATAGTTCAGTTTTCAGCAGCCCTAAGTTCAGGAAAGAAGTGCAGCACTTGGTAATCACCATCATCATCCATGTTTATCATAATTCAGAAAATGGTGAGTAGTAGAGAGGTTGATGCAGACTAACTCAAGTCTCAACTGCTACTATGCATGACAAATTTCATTAATTGACTTCCAAATGCTTAGCACCAACTTGCTCATGTTTATTTATGACCAACTGTTTCAGAAACTTCCTAAAACAGTATAAATATTCACAGCACATACTTGCCATTGTTGAAATATTGAGACCATATCCTTAATTATCTTTTCCTGACACTGTCAAATGCACAGATATAATTGGCAACACTATATTGAACTACATGAACTTTTACCCACCCAGTGATTTTTAATTTATTTTTTTTAAATCTAGGTATCTCCTTAAAGTAAAAATGTTTTTGAAATTATGGGCAGAGCCAGCTGCCTTAAGGCACAAAATAACAAGACAAAAAGGGTGTGTGTGGGGGGGGGGGGGGGGAGGGGGAGAGAATAAGCATCCATAAGAAATTTAACAGCTGTACAAAGACAGGTTGGGAAAAAAGTCGGTAATGCAAAATGGTGCCAAAAATTTAACTTAAGAGCGCATCTCAGGTATTTTCTTCAAATCACTACTGAACAACAGTTTAGCCTAACTTAACTAATGCTTCCTATGTGCAAAGCAGCATCCTCCTGGAAACAGCAGGTTTTAGTTGCTTTGACTGGTAAGAATAGAACAGCTGAATTCTTAAAATATCCAAATATCAAAACACAAAAATATCCTAGAACAGGCAGAAAGAGAAACCTCTTCTGACTACACCTGTCCTCTTTATTCTCTCTTCAATTTCCGATACAGACACAAGATAACAGATGGGGCCGGCCTTAGAGCAGGGCAGTATCAGTATCACCTGTACAATGTACAAACTCCACACTGCTGGCAGGAAATGCCCAAGAAGTCACAGCCGGCAGCAAGGGACTGTGACAACTGAGTCACATTTCTGTTCCTGCCACTTCTACCCTTTTCATACTACTGTCTGTCAACTCCATCTGCATTAGGATGCTTAACAGGGCTAGTGAGATATGTATGACAGGCAGCATGACCTTTCCAGTTCAAAATAACCAAACAGAAGGATCTGTGCACAGCAGCATTTAGGCATGCTGAGAACATTCAATATTAGAATGGATTTTGGGGGAAGAAGCAGCTTTACAATATTAAGTCTAAGCATTAAATCCTGCAAACAAATCTCAAGGAATTAGCAAGGCACACATTCAAAGCATTTAGAGTCTCAACAAGGATATAGAGTATTCCAGCAGTACTTCTAGAAAAGGTATATTCATTTTAATTGGTAGCTTTGTTTCCAAGGCCCCCAGAATGCTCCCAAGACCTTCATAGCATCATCTTGTCCTGAAATAGCACTTTTCACTTGAGACCTTCTTCTACCAAACCACTAAACTCTCATAGTGAGTAAACCAGGGGTAAATCTGCACATCAGTTTGCAAATACTGTCCCTCTCATGTACTGGTCTTACACACTTCTGAAAACTCATCCTAAGGGTTTCTTATTTAAACAAAGTACATTTATCATCCCATCACTGCATCAAAACTCAAGATTCGGTCTGACAGACAAATGGACTCGGCCTAAAATCTACTAAATGGGAACTATAAACCCAGTTAAGGATTTTGGCCCCATTACAAATACCTTACGTGCTTAAGAAGTGTGAAGAAGTAATGATAACACATTCAGAGAACTACTTATTTCTGATATATTAATCTTAAAAGTAAAAATATATCTCTTTTTGAGATTAGCTATTCTGTTTAAGTTGTTTATCTTCAGAGTATTAACCAGCTCTTTAGATATTTGAGTGGGAATTTTGTGAAATTTTAGTTGGTGACATATCAAGCCCACAACCAAGTTTTCTTGACTCTTTAATTTCAGCAGTGCATTCTTTCAAAGGGCTAACTGGGCAACTCGCTGAAGAGAATGACCTCAAGTCCCATGGTATAACATTAAACAAAAAACTATGGATTTTTTCCAATATATGCACAGTTAAAGGCCAAAAATAAACAACCCATACTTCATTCTTGAGCTAACTAAAGTTTTAAATAGAACTTCTTCGAAACTCAGGCATATGTGGGACAGAAGCACATGTGATAGTGGCCACCTTACCTGGGCGTGGCACAGGCTGCGCTGCCGGAGTTTGTGTTTTTCGGGCAGATGCACCTTCCTTTGAAAAGACAGAAGAGGCAACATTATCAGCTGACTTCTGTGCCAGGTACACGAGTTTTTCAAATGAACACAGAGGTACAGAAAGTATCATAACAATGAGAGCAGTATGTTTCCACTAAAGAGATGGAAGAAAATAGAGGAAATATTCCAAACCTTTTATAGATCCTATTTTAGGTTTAAGGGAGACAGACAAAACCTCAAACTTTTACAGCCTTACATTTTAACCAATCATACACTTTTTTTAATATACATTCAAAGAAACCTTTCCTATTTGTAGTATTGTTTCATTTTACCTACTATCACTTTCACCAAGGGTTAGTAATGTAAATATAGGCAATTGGCTGTAGAAATTTCCAAACAGGATGCGCTTATGCTTTGGATGGAAAACCAGGACCAAGAAATTGCCATGCATTCCTGACTCAAGGAGTTTTAGTGCCCAGAAATAGCACTCTCATGATAATTAGTTCTGCTCATGCCTTATCCAATTACCCTAATGTAACACACAAAAGACCTGCACTACTCTTTTTCCTTGTCAACTCCCCAGAGTCAACACAGCACCAAAGAAAACAGTGAGGTCACATGTCTGCTTCCAAAGCAACACAATTCCTGCAAGAACAAATTCTGCTCTGAGTTACTGCTGTGAAACCTCACTGAACATAACACATAGCACCAACACGCGAAAAAGCTGCAGTGTATTCCAGCCACTTCTATTTGCAGAGCTGACAGGAAAAAACCTCTTTAACATGAAACCATGGATTTTATCTGAAAATTACTTAAACACTATGTGAGGTATCCTACAAGCATGAGACACTGAGAATGGTCAGAGATCCTACTCAGAGAAAAGCCTGTTGGAAAGGACTTCAATAGGCATTAGCAGGCTTCTATGTCCATGCATAAGCAACAGCGTGTTTTGCAATGCAAAATAAAAGAAAGCTAATGAGAGGGCCTACTCCATGATTTAAATAACACTTAGAGGAACTGCTTTTAAGTTTCCATCATGAAAGTTACAACTCTTTATCTCATGATCTCTGAAGTACAAATAGAAGCTTCTACACAAGCCTATAGAAAACACAAATTTACTCAAAGCCTGATCGTTAGTGAAGCCACCACCCATGATTAGTTACAATAAGCTGAGGCTGACATTTGGTGCAGTGAGCACCTTTTGTAACTTTTACAGGCAGCAACCTACCATTAATCTTTAGTGTAAGGATTTAACCCTGCCCTGCAAGTAATGGGTCTTATCCCAAATTTTGTTGTACTCTTTTCTGATTATTAAAATACCAACATTTATGTAGGGCAGTTGAGTCAGTACCTGTTATTTCAAGACTCACTTTTATAGCAGCAGAGGAGAGGTATTTTTGCAATTGTCCTTTCACAATAATTATTCGGAGAATTATAAAAATGAAAATACTACCACACTCTAGAGGAAGAGCAGCAAGAAAGGCTGACTACCTTTGAGACAAGCCTTGCAACTAAGAAACAGCATCTTTCTTTTTACTTCCACTTTCCAAGAAAGTAAAAATGAAACATTTTGCACCTCTTTCTGTAGAAAGATACCACGTTCTGCGTCAAAAGAAGGATTCTATACTGCACTAGTTACTCATTTTGAAGAAACCAAGAATTCCCCATAACACACACTTCCTTAAATTCACAGTACTTGATGAAATGTAAAGAAAATTACCAAGCTAAAGAAACATCAACTCCTGCAATGCCGAGTTTCAAGTTTCTAAATTCTAAATCTAGTTCAGATGCACAACCATTACTGTGTGGTATCCCACACCTTCATTCCTCCTTCCACCCTACGGAATCAGCAGTGCAGCCTTGCTGCCTTCTCTGCCACTCACCCAGCACTTCCCATGTCTCAAACACACCCTGCAGGGAAGGAAGGCAACTAGGAGCTCCTGCAGAGAAACTTACAAAGAGTTATAACCAAATAAGAACCAAAGCCAAACAAGTGGCTTGAGCCTAATGAAGTAACTGGCAAATTATCTGTTTGGGAGTTCTCCACACTCTCCTCTGAACTGCCTGCTCTACAGCAATTTGTGGGAAACAGTGCAGGAGACTAAAACAAAAAAGGAAGGCTTTGAGAACATGGCAACTGAAAGAAACAAAATACACCCCTCCCCAAACCAACAAATAACTACAGAAAAGAAATCACATAAAAATATCTGATTGAGAGTAGGAAATAAAGTCATTTAAATGAATAAATGCCACTTTCATGCCTATGACCGTTCTATCTGTAAGACCAAATTCTGCAAAACAATAAATTATGGAGGCCACAGCTTTTAGCTGTATAAATTGGTACCTTAGACTATGATAATCTCAGGAATGAACCTCCCTCAGCTCACAACTCCTGATATTGAGGTATCCTCAAAGCTCAGCTGTCACCTGATTGAAGGTGTACCACCAATCCTTTGGAGGTGATTTACACCCCTTCTCTTTTTACAATTTTCCATGATCTAACCACTACCTCCTATTCTGCAAAAGCTGCAGCCAATATAACAAAAGAAACTCGATAAATATTTCACCCCCACACTTGTCAGAAAATTTGTATAGAGAAATGTACACTACCAAGCGAGGAAAAGAATGGAAGTACAGAGCTGTGATGGCTGACAAGACCTGCAAGTGGAGAGGAAAACCTGGTGTCAGGAAGGAAGTCATTATCAGGATAATTTTGTTAGTATTTTCCTTTAATGCTTTTCAAATGCATTCAGGTAGAGATATAAGCTTTTCCTATGACAACACACTGATTTAAGACAAGCTCTGTTCTTAAGGCAGGTATAACCACAGGGAACTCCACGCCAGAATGTCTCCCAGAGAAAAAGAGTATTCATCTGACAGAGTAACCTCTGCAGCTGCTTCATCCAACTATACAAAGGAGGTGCTGCTGGAGATTTGCAGCCTCTCAGCTACTCAGAGGCAACTTCTTGTTTGCACAATCTCACTCCCTGTAAAGGCCAGAGTTATTTCTCAATGAGCACACAGGAAGATATTTCAAATCTTCTCATGTGAAATGTTTAATCTAAAAGTTACTCTTAAGTAACCAGCACGCTGCAAATTCAAACTCCAGCTATGGGAGCTTTTATTCGTGCAGCTGTATGTACCCTAAGCATCACAAGCAGCAGAAATCACTGTTTAGCTATTTAAAGAACATTCATTTCCTCAAAATTTCTGAATACTTAGACAGTTTTGCTCGAAAATGACATACCTAATTCTCATGCATAAGCTGTTTGACACTGTTAAGGAGCACATTATGAATATTCATAAGTTGAAACTAATTTAGTAACAAAACCATGTAATTTGAAAAATACAAATCATCTTTAAGACAACCACTTAATGTTGTTCTTTAATCAAAAACATATTACTTGGTTTACTTCTGCTAATTTACCACAGAAGGTTATATATATAGTTTACTTATGATTTACATTTTAACCATTCAGAAGCAACAACCTAAGACAGAATGTAATCAGCTCCATACTTTCCTGAGCCTCATTGCCTCTTTTCCATATAGTGCTGGATCTGCTTCTCTGTGGGACTCATTTTAGTGGTGTGTTTCCTGTCATTTTAGACATTTAAAATATCTCTGCTCAAAAATGTGTTTGTGTTTAGCGTAATCCTTCTGCTATTCAGCATTGTTGTACCTAAACACCTAAAAAATACTGGGTCCACAAACCAATGCATGAGTGGAAAACAGCTCAGTACATGTGGTTACTACAGCTATGGTGGTGTTTAAGTTTCTTAAGAATGGGTGTTGGGGGGTTGTTTGTTTGCTTTCTTTAGATGTCTTTTAAAACTTTTTGGAGCATTTTTTTGACCTTTCTAAAAATAACAACTTTTTAAAACAGCAATTATGTGTATTAATGAACAAAAATTACCCATTACCAATATCTACCTGACAGATTCATCAGGACCCAGCTATTATTTTCCTGTATTTTAGAAAAAAGTCTGTATTTTAGATACTTAGTGCTTTTCTTAGGTCTAAATGAGCATTAACGTCCACAGTTAGGTTACCTTCATTTCCCAACTGGAATGAAAAATTGCCTGAACAGTAAATCCTGCTACACTTTAGAAAATAAACCCTCCTCTTTGAAACCAAATTACTAAAGATATCTTACGGCAGCTTTACAGGTTCAAATGGTGGAAAGAAAAACTACTTCATTGCATATTCCTTTTCCCAACTGGTTTTGATGTAGAGATCCTAAGAGTCTGTAGTATTTTGACCTTTTAAAAAAACATTAGGAGCAAAGGACAGAGTTGACAATTTGATGCCATCTTGTGGCTTTCATTTGGTAATTTTAATTACCATCTTATCCCTTAATAATATTTAAATTAGTCCCAGAATTCACCCAAAAATCTGCAAATTATTGGGTAGTTTACATGCTCCTGCCCAGAAGCAGTAGAAGCAAAAAGTAACATTTGATTCAGCAAGAAATATTAGCAACTGCTTGCATGCAAAACACAGAGCAGCTTCCAGCTTCACCAGCCATGACAGAATTCACCCAAAGACAGCTCTGTTTGTGAAGAGCAACACAGCAAAGCTTGGATTCAAAAGAGAAAGAAAGTAAGTACATGCAAGCTTGTAAAATTATTTTTAAGAACAGACTTCAATGTATCTATTCAATTTAGGGTACAAGAGACTGTAAAGACTCTATTATCATTTCCTGACTTAAAGTATTGAACCTTTGAAAATTTTAGTAAAGTCAGCCTAAAGAACTATGAAAAAACCTAAAACAACTGCATAGTTAAAAAGAAGATGACTTTTCTATAAATTAAATATTGCATATATCAATGCATGAGCAAACAGCCAAAACAAAGGGTTGACTTCAAAGAAGGTATCTAAAACTGGTCCAGATGCCCTACTTGAAGCCTGATAAAAACATCTATTTCATATAAATTGGATTCTGAAAACATAGAGGTTTGTTCAAAAAATTTAAAGCCAGTAGAAGCCTTGGAAAAAAATCCAAGCCTTTCAAACTGTCATGCAAAATAATCCAACTCAGTGGCTCTGCCTCTGCAACCTTCCCAATAATTCTCTGACTGCTGTTTGCATCAAGAAAATTTTAATAATATTTTAACCAGTGTTTCACATCATCATTTTATTTATACATCAAACTGTTCTAGTTTATTTTCATACTTCTATGCACACACAAATCTGCATGCGGTCCCCCAAGACATATTTAAATAATAAATTGCAAGCTTTTAACTGCCTTCCTAATTTTAAACTATACAGTAAAAAAAATATAATTTGATAACAGGATCTAACTATTGTGCAAATACTTCTAATATTATAGTCACTTTCACTTCCATTGTTTGCAATATTAATAAAAAGATCATTTCTACTGTTTATATTGTTTCAACTTCCTTATTTCCTGCAAGGGAGAGTGGGAGTTTAAGCAGAACTAAAGCTATTTTTACAGAACAGATTTTAAAAGGAGGAAAGTTTACCAATATTTATCAAAGGACTCTTATACCAATTGCCTAAAGAAAATAACAGCATAGATTCACTATTTCACTTTTTTTTGGACAACTAAAAAAACTGATGTGACAAAGAGGACTGATAACAAATATATAGAACATGTTTATTTCAAAATACAAAACTCATCATAGAATCATTAAATTTGGAAAAGACCTTCAGGCTCATTGAGTCTGACCTTTAGTGTATTACATTAAAATGTATTATACTGAAGGTCATGTCTTGTCCAGCACAAAAGGCTTCCAATCCTGAAATTCAGTTTCATGCCAGAAAACTCAGTGTCAATCTTACAAAGGCAACAGAAGCCTCATTATAGTTTTCCAAATATTGAAGCACATATAAAAATTTCACAAAGGTGAAATCAGAATGAGCACAGCACTACAGGGATGGAGGAGAGGGGGAAAGGAGAACCAGGAGAGGGTGGCACGAATAAAACTCTGCTGGTACCACCCAGGGACTACCTAAACATTAACACTTGTACCACACCATGCAAATCAAACTTTCACTTATAAATCTGGTCCTTTATTAATCCATTACAAAATTAAAACTGACAAGATTATTCAAATTCAGAAACCCTGACATTGTTAAACATGATAAACAGAACTGGTGCATGTTTTCAGTAGCAGGTTAGCCCTGGTAATGAGTGCCACTGAATGAAAAATATTTACTGCAATTTCTTGTTCATTACCAGGTTAAAAGAAATTCGCTTCAAACATGACTGAATTAACTGGACTGCTTATTGGCATCTTAGGAAATATTCTGGTTCTGCAAAAAAACCAAACCAAATCACAACTGAATCTAAAAGAAAACTGTAGTGACTACTGAGCAACTAGGGACAAAAGCATATAAAAAAGCTGCAAAAATAATAATAACGGAAATCGCTGGAGAAGCTTTTGAAAAGAATTAATCAAAGCCACCACTACTGAGATGCTTTAAAACCATTACCCCCAAAGTTAAGCTATCCAACCCCTCTGAAGAGTCCTCTCTGAAGTGATCTAGAGCTCCTCCCACCTTTATCTTTGCACAGAGTATCTGTATAATTGAGAACTTTGTCTTGAATTTACATCAGTCACATAAGTTCAAACTGTTGCTACAGAAATAGAAATTTTTGAGCAGAAGAGGGATTTTGGTGACAAAGATTAAACATGTAAGCACTTCCATTTTCCTGGGGATAAGCCGTTTTCATCAAAAACAACTCTTAATCCTGAGAACTCCAGAGGACTTGTTTGTTTGAAAAATAAAGGCTTGTCTATACCTACATATGTTCATTTTAATGACTCATTGCCTTAAACTGAGTGAAAAGACAAAGGCAGTTATCATTAAAACATTATTTTTACTTAGAATTCTTTCCATTTGGGTTACTTATCTAAGTAACATATTACTTGGCAGCCAGAGAGGGTTTTGAGAAGCACAGTTTGAGTATTAAGGGATTGTTTCATCTTTTTGAACAGCCAGGTGTAAAGGTTTCTACTCTACTGGTTTTCTGCATGCCAAATCAACCCAGGACACGTCAGTTCAACAGAACTAATTTGTAATTTGTATCTAATTGTGAATTTACTGCAATTGGCTCATGTTAGAGTATCTAAGCTACAACTTCACATATTCGTAACTACTAGTTTCAATGCTGCCTCTAAGGACAGGGACTAGTCACTCACAGGAAGAGGTTTTGTATCAGAAATATCACAGAATATGGGGCTCAAGCCCATTTACACAACAGCATAACTGCTGTGTAAATTCCAATCCTACAGAGAAGCACTATTGTTTTTGTGTTCAGATTCAGCTTCAGAAATGGGATTCAAGGGAACAGTCACATTTATACTGCAGAAAATGCTGCTCAGTACAGAGCAGCAGAAGACCCCACTTACACCTGTACTCAGTGAGCAATACATAATCAGAGTTCTAAGAGAAAGGTTCCTTTGCAACTTCTGGAAAGACTCACGAAATGCTTTGTGTGAGAAGAATATTTTTAAAAGCTCTGCAGGTGCCTAAATGAAAACAGGTGGATCCTTGACTTCTGTATGAAAATTTCTAAAAAAAAAAAAAAAAAAAAACAAAAAAACCCCAAAAAAACCAAAATTAATCAGGACCCAAGTAACTGAATAACATTGTGGGATGTCAAACATCTCAATGCAACAGAAACCGCTGAGGCTCTTCCCAGCTCTTCCCCTGCTTATACTGAGTCCCATTGCTACAACACAGGGGATGCTGGATTAGAATTCTAACACATGGGCAGCTACTACAAGACCTTGGGTCATTTCATGATTGCTTGTTAAACAAATTCTCCAGCACCAGTTGTTCCCAGTTGTACTTCATCCTGATGTGATCTTCTTTCGTTTCACTGAAAAGTAGTTTTAATATTATTCTTCTGTACCTCACCAGCTTTAGCAATCACAGCACCATGCTTATATATTACATTATGTTGCAAGAAAACACAATTATCATGGGTGGTCATGGGCAGAGAGATGAAAGTAATTTTCCAAGTAATCACCCAGCAAGACTTAAAGTATCTGGGGAAAATCCTGAAACTGAATTCCTTGAGGAGCCAATGTGCAAAGATGAACAGTAGAGCAATGAACTCCAAGTTGTTTGTGTTGCCTAGAAAAAACACTGCTGGAGTTCAAAGTCGTGTTTTTCAGGATCAAAAGCTTTAGCTGCAGCTATAACAAATTGTAACAAGCAAGCCAAGAGATGAGGGCTTGAGTGATGACAGAGATGGATGTGAGCATTCAAGGGACTGTAACCACTTGGAACTGGAAAGGGCTATTTCTGCCACAGACCAGTAAAGGGCTAAAAACTGTTCAAATTGCAGTGCACAGCCTGGCTTGTACTCCAGGCTTCCTTGATGAACAACAGCTCATCTGCTATGCAAATTCAGCTGAAAAAGCAAAGATAATTTTTTTTAAACCCCAAAAAGTGATGATTGTGAGATCTGCTGTAACTGTAATAAGCTGCTGGTAATACTAAACCACATGTTTGCAGTCAGCTGAGTAATACCAGTCATGAAACTTGTGCTATCTCAGATTTTCTTCTCAGCTCTTCTCGTACTTTTTCACTTTGTAACTTTTACACAAACACACCCCAAGAGATTCTTGTAGGATGCCCACTGTTTCAATGGCTACAGCAAAGTTAAATGACAGAACAGTAGGTATAGGCGGAAAAGAAAAAAATAAGTGTATTTATAAAAACTATCTATGCCATTTGCAAACAGAATAGTGAAACCCCAGCATGGCATTGGCTAAAACCCTCAGGATCAACAAACTGTCCTGTTCAGACTGAGCAGATTCATTGTCTCGGGTGCTGGTGATTAAACTACTGACAAGATACTGAGACACAAGAGAGATCTGTACAACATGAGACAAGCATGTCAGAAACAGAGCAGTAATTCTCTGCAAAAATTTCAGAGTTTTAGTCCAGCACAAAAGTGTTAAGATTTCTGGACTTGCACATGCTGCAGTTACTCACACCCCATAATTCCCCCAGACAGGGAAAAACGGGTATTTTAATCTGCTTACAAGATAACTACAATTCTGTCTCTGAACATTGGTCCTGCCCCAACTGCCTCAGTTCACAAGTTCAGTTTTATGTGTCATAGGGGAAAAAAAAGTTAAAATTAACCAAAGGATCACCACAATTTACAGTTCCTCCAGGTCCTGTCCTGCTCTTACTCTACAGATTTTATTGCTTTAACTCATTTGAAAAAAAACAAACAAACAAACAAAAAAAAAAAAAAAAAAAAAAAAAAAAAAAAAAAACAAACAAAAAAAAAAAAAAACCCAAACAAAAAAACAACAGACTGAAACGAAGAAAATATGTTGTCTATGAAGACAGAAAATTAATCAAATCAGGATGTAGAGTTTTTTGGGAGGACAGGGGTGAGAGGACAATATGTGAACAGACCTTTTTTGTTTTATAACACTGTAGCTAAGCACCCCTGATCATAGTGGCAGTAAAAGGTATCACTTCTCCTTTGCAAGAATACAATTTGGTTATTTCCCTTTTTCTCAGATGCTGAACATGAGCTTTGCATTTACAGCTTGTACAACTGGAACAGCCCCTATGAAATGTTTGTCAAGCACTGCACATACACATGGAATATGCAAGGTTAAAATGCAGGGAAACAGAAACAAAAGCTTTAAATGAAGCTTTCTGCACCAAACCCACCTCCCCCTGGAGGTGGGACTTCTCCCATACTGCCCGCCTAGACTGTGTTCTCATGCGCAGACCCAGAACATCCTTGTTACCAGGCTCATAATGTGCTCAGAGGAACTGTGCTACACTCAGATTTTATCACAAGAAGCTGGAAAGTCTGTCCCCAAACACTGAAGTTACTGGTCATATTTGAATGATCTTTTATTCCACTAAAAATACTAAATCAGATAAACCAGCTGTTGAGAACCTAATACTTTACATCTCCAATGTCTAGGTTTGCTATAAGTTGCCCAGTGAAAAAGCCTTATTTTCATATATTGAACTATTATGAACAAAGCTGACATTTTATTTTTCTTTGTTTCTTTCTGCCCCATAACTTTACACATTTGTATCAAAGAAAACACATCTATTGTTGGACTGAAATGTTTATACTCAGATTTCAACAATATAAACACAGCCTTGGAAAGGTTTTCCCACATTTTAAGACAGGGCATGGAGGAAATTCGGGATTCAAGAGGATACACATGAAAATGTCAAACCTACAAAGTTCCTAAGCAGTGTATGAATAGTACCTCAATCTCAATATTACACTTGAGAAGTTATTTACCTGCAGCTTCCCATAGGTAAGCTTAGATATTTAACACAATAAAACATCATTGAAAAAAAAAACCTTGCGCTCTTCAGTGTCCTCAAATGGCAGCTCCCACCTAGAGTCAACATCATTAACCTATTTTTCTCAGTACAATATTCTCAAGTCAGCATTTCCAAAATTTGCAGTGAGAGCACTCCTCTCACACCAGTCACAGCAGCTCTGACAAAAACTGCCTTTTAGACAACCTGTTCTTTGGCTGCAGGATGTCGAAGTTTCATAAGCAGCATCATAATCAAACACCCTGACTAAAAATGCAAAGCGTTTGGTGTTGTTACGTGCCATTTATCACCCTGTCCTCCAGTTCTCTCAGCCTCCAGCTTTCCTTGTAAGATCTATTCCAACACATATTTTTCGCTGCAGAACTCTCATTCAAGAAGCCTGTTTTAATTAAAACACTCTTTTATTTACAATTAGGAAGGAGCACTCAAATTAGACCAGAACATCTATTATTCCCCCTTCTTCAAGAAATGTCCACTGAGTGCAACTGGGTAACTACAAAAGGCCTGAAGTTTCCCTCCCTGGGTACAGATGCAAACAGATGAAAAGGTTAAAGTACTTTGCAAGTATCACTACTAGGGAGCACAAAATCATACTACTGTACATGTCAACAGAAAGAGCCAGGAAGCCACCTGAACCTAAAATTATGTATTTCCTCAATTAAGCCTTTATATTTATCATATAGATTCCAAAATTAAAGAAAACAAAACCCAACCTAACAATCCCCAAATACAACAACAACAAATTAAAACCTCTGGTTTATACCCAGAGAACAAACAGACAACATACATTAAACTTTCAGTTGTCTCCATTTCAGCATGTTCTAAAAGCCTGGCTCTTTGCCAGAAGTAATACAGCCTTTGGACATGGCTGATTTCCTTCAAAAAGAAATCACATAGGGGGACCAAGCAACAGAATCACAATATTAATCATCACCTAACAAAGTCACCTGGGACAGGAAAGCATTCCAGTCACACATCACAGATTCATATACTGAGGAAAAACAACAGAAGAATATATACTCTATTTGCATCACAGCAACAAAGCCTTTTACTTGTTTCTTGAAAAACAGTTTAAAGAAGTGCCTTCAAGATTTTTAGTGCTAGCATAGCTTCAATAGGATCTGTGTATTATTGCTACCATACACCAAAGAGATTGTGCAAATGGCTGATGGTACTGGTATCCTGAAGAAACATATCAGTCATACTACCCTGCTGGAGCATATAAAAGCTGATGATGTTACATGCCCATATCAAAAACTAACTGTAGTAGCAATAAATCATGCATTAAGTTAAAATACAGGAAGGCTTCTGGCTGTATCACAAAAGAGAAATTTTTCCATTTGGCCTTCTGCCTCTATTTTCAGCTTCCTTTGGCATTATATCTAAATTCCCCATTATTCTTCTCTCTTTAGTACGGAAGATTAAATTAAGCCCTTCTCAAAGCACTAAGATGACAGCATTCAACTTTAATTTTTTTCATTTTACACACAATCCATACACTAGATAGACTATCTCCAAGCTTCTAGCATTGCATTAGGAGAACTAGTTTATCACACGACTGTTCTCAGCTGCATTTTTGGTAGTGTATAAATACATCCTCTTAAATAAAGGTCAACTGATAAGGTCTCACAAAGTGTGGGGCCATCCTATTCAAAGATGAGGACAGGATAAGGGCTCTACAAACCCAACAGATTTTAGGATCTTTCTGTTACTTTTATACAGGCTTCATCCATTGCTGCAAAAAAAAAAACAAACCAACCCTGACTAAATGAGCAGACTCAAAAGTGCATCGCAAAACAGGTTCTGAAAGTTTTCAAACGGCTGTTCCCTCTTGCTCTGTATACACACACACAAAAAAAAACATCATCTTTAAGAACCTCCCACTGTGAATAACCACCAGAGATGACAGACTGCCAGTCAGCACATTCACGGGTGAGGTTCACTACAACCATTATTTCTGCTCCTCACATGTTAGCAACCATCAGTCATCCATGATGATCCTGGGGATTTCACAGTTTATCTGAAGGAAATCTGCCATAAGCAGCAAGACCTCCTCAGCTCTCCTTCAGCCCTCACATCTGTCCTGGTACTCCAAATAGCTGCTTCACCTTTAAAAAGTCTAATGTCAGTGACAAAAAAAATAAGTAAGTTCTTTTTTTTTTTATTATTTTTTTTTTATCTACAGCAATGTGTTGCAAAGTAAAATCCCCTCAGTTCAGAAAACTGAACACTTAGGTGGCAGGAAATAAAAAATGAGTAAACCACTAAGAGCAGACAATGTCTTGAATTAGAGTTAGGCTTTCAATGCCAAGATTTCAATGACAGAAAAAAAAATCAACACAAAGTGTAACAAGATTCCTCTGTTATGACACCCTGGAACTTTCTGTACGTGCTTAGGACGGCTTCACCAGTCACAAACAGATTCAGTTTCACAGAGACTCATCCAATAACTTCCTTGTCTTAGCCAAGTCATGCTCTACTTTTACAAGAAAAACATCAAAACAAAATACTGGCATCACCTTTTGAGCAAGGGCAGCAGAGTAATTTTACAACCAGCTCAACAGTCAACAGATAATCAGTACACAGACCAGAGACCTCACACTTTTCTATTGTGGTGAGTCTATTTTCTGCTGTGAGATAGGATTAGGAGAAAAAGCAAAGCAGGAGTAAACTTGAAAGAATATAAAGAAAACTTTATTAACAGAAACAACAACACAAAACAAAAACACAAAAAAAAACAAAACAAAAACAAACAAAAAAAAACCAAAACAAAAAAAAACAACCCCCAAAAACCCAACAAGAATCAGAATAAAACTTTCAGAACACCTTACTTCTTCTCTCCAATCCTCACTTCTTTCACACTGAAAATACAACGAAACAACACCCAGAATCCTCAGTCAGTTCTCTACTTTGTAGAATAATCTTTCTTAGATACTTAGAGAGAAAAGTATCTTTTGCTAATGCTATAGAGAACTCCCCACAAGAAAAAAAATTCTTATGGGTTCAATTCTCACAAAAAGCAGCTGCCCGGGGAATCTGCATTCATGAAGTTCTTCCTATTTTTCAGAGTTCTTCTCACAGCTGTGCTTCTGGTCCATGTTAACTCATTGGGGTGCTATTTTAAGGATGAGCCATTCTAGAATAAAATGAAAGTTCTTTTCATCTGTCTCTGGGAACAGAGGTCTTCCCCTTTTATTCCGTGGCAAGGTTTCTCATCTTTTTCTTTACTGTTCAAGCCTCTCATTGGACTACAGCTACTTCAACATCTGCTCGCTGTAACACTGGTGCCTCTGCTCATAATTGTAGTGAGAGGGCTACACCCCCAAGCATTTCCAGGGGAAAACCCAAAGTCTGATATATCAAGTGTGTCTTCACCACAGCCTCACAACAGAATTTCAGCCTAAGCCTAAGACAATCTCTTCAATCCTTTTCTATCTAGAATTTGACTCCTTCACTGACTTCAGAGTCTCATGTTGTTTTCTCTACGTAGCTTCACCTTCTTCCTTCTTGCAACTCAGGAGAGAATTAGTGTTCATAGGGCAGTTTGTTCTCAAGCTGTATCAATTGAAACAGTTTTTATAGAGTCCTGCAACGCTGAAATGTTAATCTGTTATGAGCTCTGCATTGGGAACGTGGCTCGTGGCTCGCCGTGCCTCTCTTGGCCCCGTGGTCCCCACCGACACCATGTGAGCCATGCCTGGCCCAACTTTGCCGGGGTGCCAAAAACAGGAAAGGAACTGCTGCTGAGGCTTTTGTCCGTAGCAAAGCTGGCTCAAACCAGCTGAGTAAATAAAGTTCATTGTGAGCCACACCGAGGTGGCTGTGGCCACGCGGGACCGCCCTGGCTGTGTGACCTCATCCACGTGGCTGCTCTTGGCCTCAGGGCCTCCCCAGCACCGACCATGGGGGCACCAGCGCTGGTTCCTCACCGCACTGCTGCTCTTGGTGCCCATACAGCTCCTGGCTGGCATGGCCTGGTGACTCTGCTGAGAAAGGATCGGCGAGCCTTGCCGGCAAAGGGGCCCAGCCCCGGCGGGGCCCGGGCCCTGCGGGCTCCCCGGTGAGGGCTCGGCAGCCGCTCACCGTCCCAACGGGGCCGGGGAACCTCAGCCAGGCCGAGCGGGGCCGGGCGTGAGGGCCGAGCGGGGCCGGGCGTGAGGGCCGAGCGGGGCCGGGCGTGAGGGTCCGAGCGGGGCCGGGCGTGAGGGCCGAGCGGGGCCGGGCGTGAGGGCCCAGCGGGGCGGGCGTGAGGGCCCAGCGGGGCCGGGCGTGAGGGCCGAGCGGGGCCGGGCGTGAGGGCCCAGCGGGGCCGGGCGTGAGGGCCGAGCGGGGCCGGCCGTGAGGGCCCAGCGGGGCCGGGCTGTGAGGGCCCAGCGGGGCCGGGCGTGAGGGCCCAGCGGGGCGGCCGTGAGGGCCGAGCGGGGCCGGGCGTGAGGGCCCAGCGGGGCCGGGCGTGAGGGCCGAGCGGGGCCGGGCGTGAGGGCCCAGCGGGGCCGGCCGTGAGGGCCCAGCGGGGCCGGGCGTGAGGGCCGAGCGGGGCCGGGCGTGAGGGCCCAGCCGGGCCTGCCGCCTCCTCGAAGGCCAGGAGCCAAGAGAGCTACTCACGGGCCTCCGTCCTAAAATGTGTATTCGCAAAGGCGTAGCCACCCTTTTCATTAGTTTAATCGTGTGTCAATATTAGAAATTGGCCATTCAGGGCCAAAGCAGGACATTTATTTATTCCTGTGCTTCCAAAAAGACCTTTTGAAAATATAAAAAAAACCCAAGTAATCAAAGAGTTAATGCCAGACTACCTTATTTCTTCCTTATTTCATAGGTTCTGCATATTCCTGGGGGAATGAATATATGCTATTCTGAAGGAAGAGCAAAAATCCTTATCTCCTCCAACAGACATTTCTGTCACTGACTAGTGCCTAGTTTGAAGAAACACATCTGAAGGCACTACCACTACGAAAGCTGTTCTAAGAAAAAAACCCAACTTATTATTGCCCTCAGATCTCAATCAGCTGAGATCAGATATTTCCAGGTAGTGTATTTTCCATTCGAGATGATGGAGATGCCTCAGGTTTCACGATTTCCTTAGCTCAGGGCAGCTTCTCAGAACCACTGCTCGCTTCCTTCCCAGGCCAGCAGGCCTTCAGTCACAGCACGGCCACCCAGCACGGAGCTGCTATTTATAACTCCTGCAGGCATCTCCTGGATGCCTCAGCATTGTTCCCAGAACGAGCAGGCAGTTCTGCACAGTCATCCGAGCTTAGGAGCTCCAGCCACATGGGACCCGAGGGCTGCAGCAGCCTGCTCTGAGCAGGCTGGCACATCCACTCCCACATGGTCGACATTCCACAAGGCTCAGGAGACTGTATGCATTAGCCTGTGCGTACACAGATCCAATTTTACTCTGGCACTGGTCCCAGCCAACCTGCCAGGGAGAAGAGAACAGAGGTTCCAGAGAATTGCTCTAACGTTTCCTGCTGCACCCAGCGTTTCCCGCTTTACTGACCTATCACCTTGCTCACTACCTCCCATGCACCTCAGATAAGTGACATTCAATTACACGCAATAAAAACCTCTTCCCCTCTTGTCATTAGGCAAACACAGCATAAGAATAAAGATACTGGCACATCATAAGGAAAAACAGAAAAAGAAAATCAAAGAAAATGGCAAATCTAAAATTTTCACAGTAGGGAAACCTTTTCTTTATGAGGTGACCTACATTTTCAAACAAAGGGATTCCTTTTCTATACTGTATCCAGGCCTTATTAAATTAAGAAGGAATTTTTATTCTATTTATTACTTTGCTTGTTTACCTAGAAATTAAATAGAAGAGCTTTTTATATTTGGCAAAATAAGGAACACCAAGGCAAAGACTAACATGGACATCCAAAGGTGCGAGGGAAAGAAAAAAAAAAAGAAAAAAAGTGTGTCAGATTTGGACTCATCAACAAATGATATGCAATGTAAACCATAATACTTGCACATTGATAAAACAAGCATGCATTAACCAAAACTTACAGAAAAAGCATTTTTAAAAGTCTGGATGTTTGATTACACAAATCCTTAAGAGGAGAAGACTTCAAAGAATCTACAGTAAGCAACCCTTCATGCAAGGTCGTGAGATTTTGTGGGGTTTTTAAGAGGATGGCAGGTTTTTGTATGTTTTTAAGAAGCAGGATGGGGATTTTTAGATGACAGACACTCCATAAATTTACTTTAGCAAGACAGATCAGCGATAGAACTCTTTGCAGATGCTGGTTATGAATTGCAAGATTATATACCTAACAGAAATATAATCTTGAATTTCAGGCTGAATTTTATGAATTCAACATTATTATATTAAATACGACTAGTATTTTTTCTGTTACAGACACACCTCCCTACAGAATGCATTAATGATTCTTAATATTAGATCTGGAGGATGACAAGATACAAGATAGCTGCCTCCGATTTCTTCTGTTAGAAGCCACTAAATTACAGAAAACAAACCACCTGGAATTTCAATTTGAAGTACAGCTTAACATAGTAGAAAATAATAAAAGTTCTCTAGTTCTCAATCAATATTCTCTGTCAATTTACATCATACAAACCAGACTCTGAGGATTTCCTCTAAATCAAGTATTTGAGGACAAGAAGTCTTGGTTACTGACTTTACATTAGTAATTTATGTGAAAAAAAAAATCCTCAGGCTAATGAAATTAATCTAGAGTCATACACAGATTACAGAAGGAATTAGGAACACAACTATTCAGACAAAATCCATAATTTCCATAGCAGATTTTCCTTTTCCTTGGAAGCCACTCAAGGAGCAGTATCATTTAAGTTTAATGTGAATTTTAGAAGTGGAAAGTCTGCAGCTTAATCTCCACTGATTGGGAACTACAGCAAATTGAGGGAAACACGAAGGTGGAACAACATTTGGTAAAAACAGGGACATGTCCCCAGCTGGCCAGGCTGAAGCAGTTCAGTCACACTGGGTGATGTGCAAAGTGGAGGAATTTCAGTTCCTCCAACATGTCAAAAAAGCGGCAGTAGGGAATTGCTCTTAAAAAGGGATTTATTCTCCATTTTATGATCCAGGGTTTCTGTTGGCTATAAACAAATATTGTTGAAATTTATTACACGAATAGGATCTCTTGAGTCACTGGAGAAAGGATTTTTTTTCCCACAGATTTTGTTGGTTTTCCTAGTTTAAGCATCTGTGCTTGAAGAAAAGGATTCAGGCATTTAAGGCACTTGCTAAATCTTTGTTATTTCTGCTGTAAACCTTTCATGTCCCACATAATTAGCTGTAAATGAGGATGTCTACAGGATGGAGCTGTAAGAATTAACATACTAAAGCTACTGAGGAAATGTGACAGATGGAAAGAGTCAGTACAGGTCTCAACCCCAAATCAGAGGAAATTCTGACAGCTCTGAAAGTCCAGTTCTTCAATTTCACATTATTTAACATTCACTAAACAAATGTGTCACCAATTTCAGCACTAAAAGTTTTGAGGCTGACAAAATGTCTCCATATTCCTGTACAAACAATACATGGGAAAAAAAATTTAGAGAGAGGATGAACAGTTGGAGGTGCTAATCTCTTAATTGGTTTCACACAAAAAGAAAAAAAAATTAAATCTATATAGATCCTCCAGCATGGAAGAGTGCTGGACAAGATGTCTGCATCCTTTGCTGAGTCTGATGAGCCAAGCCTCTTTAATTTAATGAGAGAGAAGTGTGGGATGCCGCAAGAGCCTGAGGGAAAAGGGGCAGAAAAAGAAGGAATCAAGCAGAAGAAAGGCCTGGAGAGGTGGCAGCAGCTGGAACAAGACATTTTCCTTCCTCAGCATAAAAGCTGGTGCCTATTAGCTCCAACAGGATGCCATCTTCCTTCATTCCATCTTCCATGGTTTGAAATTGGATATTTAGTAACAGTTCTTCCACAAGAGTCTCGCTTTCTATAAGAGCTGGAGTTTTTATTTCTAATTCTCATGCTGGCGTTGTGAGGGGGGTGTTTAGGGGTACCTTGATCATATAGTGCAGGCAGATGGATGAAACAACTCATGAGGCAATGGGGAAACCACCAGCCCATTTCCCACCATAAACTGCCTGTGAATTTTGTTACTTCAGCTGCTTGGCCTCCTCTCCCGTGCTGTGCTGAATCAAAGCTTCATAAAGTCCCTGCTCTTTTCAGAATGCAAAAACAACACTTGTGACAGGCAGAAAATATTACTGCTGGCACTGGCTTGTCAGTTCATCAGCGGAGAACCACACAACCAAAAATCCTGCACAATACAAATGAAATTATGTTGTCCATCCCCTGGAAGAATAAAATCTGCATTTGGCACTTGAGATCAGCAATAATTGCATGCAATGCCTGGGGAAAGATATGAAAACTCAGAATACAGAAGAAAGGATACAATAAAGCAAACAACACAGTATTGATGAAAGAAACACATCTGGAAAGCAGTCCAATATACATTTGCGTAACACACAAAACCAGAACTTAATCAAAGCAAACCAAAATTTTATATTTTGTACTTAGGCTTTTTGAGTGAGTTTTGAAGCACTCCAAACTTGTCTTCCTCTAAGGAAGCTGTGACAGGAGAACAAACTGAATTCTAGCTGGACATCTAGAACATCAGTTTACTTAATAAAAAAAATACAAGCTATAAAATTATAAAACATCTCCTTGAAATGTTTCCTAAGAAACACCCTTTTGACTTAAAAACATCACTTGGACTTTCCTCTCTCTCACAGCTTTGTGAAGCTGGGGAATAAAATATAATAATCAACTACATAAAACTTGATGCATGTTTCATAATAACTGAGAACTTTTTCTAGTTCTACCAATTGATCTATATTGCTGCATTCAAATTCTAAAGCTATGACACTTGGTAGTTAATGAAATCATCAAGTTTATGGCTTGGGTGTTATTAGAGAGTGCAAAATCTTGACCATTTATTAAAAAATGCACCAAGTGTAAAAGCTGGGTTTCACTACCAGCTAAGAAATGGTGAAAATCTACTAAGCAAAATAAGGCAGGCAATACTGACACTTGTGGTCATTTCTAGATTGCTATTTTTCATTCACTTACAAATATGTCTGGGATAGCTAAGAAACGTGCTGGGATCTCAAAGTACCCAAGCAAATTCTGAGTATTTGCAAACCCTGTCTCCACTCTAGATGAACTTACTGGAGAAGTACTATTTTTGAAGAAAAGAACAAAATGGCTACTGGCCATATACATAATAATTCTCAACATGGAAAATTAAAACTAAGCATTTATATTAACCGTGTATTAACACATGTCCAGAAGGTGAAAAATAAAGCTTAAAAATACAAGAACAGACAACCTTGAAAATGTTGCCATTGATCATTGAGAACTGTCACTTCAAAGGTTTTCAACACATAGGAGTTGATATAATTCATTTTACTATGATACAGTGAACTTGGCAAAGTATCCATGGAGTATCCAGAAAGCACAGTCCATATGGGAATAGTGATAGGTCACCTATGGCCTAAGTATTTGAATTCTCAAAGGGCTTGTGCCACCTGGCAGAAGTTACCAAGCAGTACATGCCTGACCACTGCAATTGCTCCAAATTAGTTTGAGGAATTTCTGCTAATGCTGTCAAGACAGAACTTTACTGAATGGCTCAACCTAAGAGTTTATTATAAAACCGGTTAGACAAAACTCTGATGACACCCCCTAAAAACAAGATGTAAAGAGTTTTATAAGTTTTTTTAAGAAAATATCCCAAACCACTACAAGTTCATTTTGCACTGGTACATTTTGCTCAGTTCCAAGCGGTCACATGCACAGGGAATTGTGAGCAGCCCTCTCCTCTTGCTCCCAGCCTGTCTGAAGGACTCCGTGAACACTCTGGTTCCTGGTCACAGTAACTCCTGTTACAGCCTCATACAGGCTGAACATCTTCACTTACTCCTTGGAGCCTTAATAGGTGGCAGCCTTTCAAACACTAACATTGCAGCTTCTAATTTCGGATGTAACCATAGTAACATTACAGAACACACTACTCCCTGCATGAGAACAAGCAGTCGACTGACCCTTCGCAATGAGATTGGGCTGAATCAAAGCTCATCCCAACCTCCAACCCAGCAAGACGGCCAAAACCTGCAGCTCCTATTTCCAGTCCAAAGCAAGACCTGCCCTCCTGAAATACCCACGAACATACAGTATCATGGGAAAGTAGCAAAGTGCTATAAAAGAAAAGGAAATTCTTCCCAAAACTTTGACTCTAAAGCTAAATCAGTCACTCCCAGACAGGAAACAGTACAAAAATCAAAGTTTTTCTCTTACTTTTCTATAAGATGAGCAAAGAACTGCTCATACTTTATTTGAAGAAAAAAATTAAAAGCGAGAAAATGAACTAAAGAAATCGGTCATTAATATTTAAGAATTCAATACTCAATTTGTTCACATGGCAAGATGACAATTTTTACACATACCAACAGACAACAGCTCTGCCTGAACTTTACAGGCTGCACACAAGGGATATGGCCATTTAATTAAAAGCTGAAGCTGATGTCTGTTCCCTTCTAAATTCACTTTAAAAAAGATTCTCTTTAGAAAAACAGCCCTCGGGATTTTTGTACCTTTAATATTTACTAATGAGCTTTTATAGAAAAATAAAAACACCTCTCCCCCTTGCAATATAATACATAAACGTCCTACCTATAGCTCCCAAGCTTTAGGAACCAGGTACAGTGAAGCAGTAGCAAATAAATTAAATTGAAACAGCACAGATTTTAATAACCATTCTGTTGAGATCTGAACTCGTTTCCCGAATATAAGGTTACATGTCTTGTCTGAAAATTCGAAACTCAGAGGCAGATTTACATGTTTGTGTTTGACAAAATCATTGCTTTCTTCTGCCTAAGTCCCCATGGATGCACTGACCACATGAATAACCCACCTAGTTTCCTACTCATAGCCCAGAGTGCAGCAAACTGGGAGGACTCCTGGCCACACTCTCACACATTTGTGTGCTTCAGCAACAGACTACACAAAATTCTGGGTATTATACAGGGCAGGCATAAGAAAGCTTTGTGTGTTTAGGTGGGAAATTGAGTAGTCTGAGCACATATGGAACATCTCAATGAGCTGCTTCTCAATTACTCATAAAGTTCCCAGATCAGCAAGTGGTGCTGGACACAGGCCCTCTTCTCATGCTCTACCCCCACACTGACCCCTCCCCTCCATTTTTTAAACACTGACTTGTTTAGACTGAAGGAGATAATTACTATATTTATAATTACTATTTAAGAAATATGTTCATGATCCTAAAATGTCCTCAGATAGGATCAAAGGATTTGTGATAATCGTTATTAGGTTAGGAAATGCATGCGTTACAAACAAGACTAAATTAATAGAGAAAGTTAGTGTACATAGATGATTTAGTTAGAAGGATCTAAATCTGATTATGTTTCTAGTAAATTATCATATTGTGCAGCTAGAATAATAGAACACACTGACTGCCTGGGGAAGCCCTGTTTCACAGTAAGGGACATGCCTACCTACCCCCAACACTACAAATCAGACACACCACATAAGTCACAGTTTCTTTACTCTTTGGCTAAAAAAAAAAAAAAAGCCTAAAGAGCTAGTCATTAGCTTTTTCAAAACAGAATGGGCAAACATAGTGACTAATAAATACCTGGGTAAGTATGCTGCTAGCTTTCCATTTTCTCAGGTATTATAGTATTTTATTTATACAGTACATATAATAAGATGCTTCAGCACAGAAAGGTCAGTCATCAAAAAGAGAGAAATGAAAGGAACACAAGTTTACTTAGGACCAAAAAGACAAATTTTATGACATAGGTATGTCTGTAACAGACAAAAGACATTTTAGGTTCATCAATAATTGAAATGAAGTGCCCCTGACTTTGTAATGCCAGACCATAGCAGTACCATAGCAGAAAGCTATTAACAGCAGAAAGGCAGCCTAACAGCATGTGCTCATACATCAGTGTTGATCAGCCCAATTGAATAACCTCAGATAACAAAAAGCAGCTTTTAAAGAAAAAGCATGTGTAAAGGAAACATGAGCAAAGAAAGACATTTCTATCTTTTCTTTGTCATGAAGGCACAGACCATTTGTACACCAAAAGAGCCAAATGGGTTAAAAGCTTCAGCATTTAAATGCTTATAATTCCCTTGCACTGCAGAACAGCTTTTGGAATATGGGAATAGAACGTTTAGCATTAAAAATCTCCTAGAGAATCATAAGTTACAGCGTCAAGGAAAAGTGAAAACAATCTGTAAAACCCCTCAATTTTTCACTTAATGATCGTATAATTTTTATACTATTCACCTACCACTGTGCGTGAACTGAGTATGTCTCATTTATCAAATAATAGCAAAAGCCTGTAAAGCTTCCTGTCTGCCTTTGGATTTAGTCAAAATGAATGCAAACAATCACGTGGGATTCAGCCAAGCAGTGACGTTAAATTCTGCTCTGTCAGAAGACAGCATCTGTCAAAGCCCACATTTAAACTGCTGCCTGCCTGTGCAGCAGCTGAAGAACTACGGAATGGATTTTATACACCACAATTCTGGGTTAAAACAACTCCAAACCATTTCTGTTACTGCCTAGCAACAATGAAGGAAGGAACAGAGGGAGATCCTATTACTGAAGATAACTGAGGCACTCCGCGCTAGCACTCCCTGCTAACATTTCCACCAGAAATATGGATCCTGGGGAGAGGAGAACACAGCCCTGTATTGTCCGAGCTGGGAGACACCAGATGTGAGCGCCCCAATGCAGCGGCTGTGAGCGCCAGCCAGCCCCGCGCCCAGCAGCGACCACAACTCCTTTTGTCTGCAGCATGAACAAAAAGCCCCGAGACAAGGACGCCACTTCCAAGCGAGGAAGGTAACACGGCAACGGGCAGGCAGATGGACAGAGTGGATCCCGAGCCGAGCGGTCGCAGGAAGCAGGGCTGGTGGGGGATGTGCGCATGGTCGAGAGCATCTTTTTTGCTGAAGTGATGGCGTGCCCAAACTATTTTCTGTGGGTATAATCCTGCACCATAAATGGCCTGACCAAGGAAGGTATGTCAAACCCTTGTGTGTGATATTCATTCGCTTGTCTGTTACCTTTTCAGCCATTACAGATAATGATCGTTCCTAATTTGCAGAGCCCTGAGATAACACTGTCTCTGAGCAGGGAGAAAGAATTCTAGCAGGTTTTGCTCTCCCCCAGCACAATGTCACTCCCTTACACTGACTAAATGCACTGCTCACAGTCTGCCAGGGCTGGTGTGGCTGGAGAGGAAGGATTAAATGGAGTTCCTGTAATGATTGCTTTTAACTGAGAAATTAAAAACTCAAACCCCTCCAATACAGAAAAACCAGTTAGAAATCCTCTCAAACTAGGTCAGAATTAATCCTTATCTGAAGTAATCTTAAAGCATGGTAAAATGGCCATAATGTGACATACTGAGAGCACTGAACCATCAAAGCAGACCACACAGTCAAAATACATTATCTTAAAAGTCCCCTCAGCCCTTTTTACACTTGCTTTTCTGCCCCCCAAACACAAGCAAAATGTCAAAAGGGCACTACCGGCCAAGCATAAACTGGGAGGACACAAAAGACTGGGTATGATTTAAACCATCAGCAGTGCAATCAGGCACCACGATTTACAGGTAACATCAGGCTCTGTGACATCCCAAAAGGAAACCTTCAAACACTACACACTCAAAATGGTAAGCACGTAACTTATCTCCTGCCATCACTGCAATTTCTGTTTAATATGAAAACACTGACTGCTTAACTTGGATTGTAAAATGACATTCCATCTAATTGCCATTCATTCCTATTTTTTGCTGAAGTTTAAATACTTTGTCACTAGTGACAAAAAATAAGAAGAATATTTGCAATACAAATTTAAGACCTAAATCTATAGCAATTCAATACACCACAGAAAGAAAGTGCTTATCTGCAGAATCTACCAATAAGCTATAATAAATCATTAAATGTCAATATAAATGTGCTTTCTTTGCCCAAGGCAATGCCAACATGAAATAAAACAACTGCAGCTGGAAAGAGTTCACAAACCAAGGGATGCAGCATACATCAGACACTGGTTTCAAATCAGTTTTAAGACATTTAGAATATAAAGTCACTTGACAGAACTTTTAAAACAACAACAAAAAAATGTACCTTCAGGCAACACTCCAGGAGAAGTACAGCTCACTATTGTAAGACATGGGTATCAGGAATTTAAAAACCTGCACATCAAACCTTATCCCAAATACTGTTTTGTGCAGAAGATTAATGGAGTTTGTAAGGGAAGTCAGGCACATTAAATGAGGCCCAACATGCAGCTGCTGTTCATCAGAATACAGACTCAGGTTGCCTTTTGAACTCTTCCCTCTAATTTAAGAGTTTGCCCACACAGCTAATCAAAATATGAAAATCCAAGACATGTGAATAGGAAGTCGAATGCTTCAATTTTCAAGGCTGTAATTATAGAGCAGAACTGCAAGTACCAGGAACCAAAACAACAGCAGAGCACAGACCACAAATAAAAATTCAAGAGGCATTCACAGTTTATGTATTTGGCATTTGATAATGCATCAGTGACTGCACTGCTAGGTGCCAAAAATGAAGCAGCATTATCACAAATAATATCTCCAAAATGCAGTTAGTAACACGCAACAACACACTCTCAGAGGACAAGGTGAGTGTTCTGGAGATCCTCCACTGTACTTAGGTTTTCTTATCTACTGTCAATAGTTGGTGCCTATTCATAAGCTTTCTGTGAAATGGAATTTTAAGTATTTGGGGAAAAAAAAAGTAATGCTCTAACCCTAATTAGATGCAAGAAAATAATATTTTTATTATACAATTTGATGGTGGGTTTCATATCTATTGACAGTTTTGTACATTATTTTTAAACAATGCACCCTAGCATATAGTATTTTTTCCAAAGGTGCAGTTGTTGTTGCTGTATTTTCAATGCTTAACACCCCTAACGTGTTTATTTTGAAATGTTTTACACACAACTGCAAAGAAAATGAGCCCAAGTTACTTGGTTTTTTTCAGTCAATAGCTCTGTGAAGCTGAAATATAGATGTGGGTGCTTCCTCTATTCATAAAACGCCTTTTTAAAGGGCAAACAGAGACAAATTTTCTAAGGCACTCCTACCTTGAACAAACAAGGAAATATGTAAAAGAATCAAGGAAATATGACACTCTTAAAATGTCTTCTGATTCTCGTACTGTCCCTCACTGTAAAACTTATTTTCATATGCATTATGTAAGCATACAGCCTAATAAAAAAAGGCTTCGGCCATTGCAACTGCCTTTGCTGGGACATTTCCTCAGTGATCAGGGAAACACAGCACCTGCAAACCATTTTCAATTTACACAAATTTTTATGTAACTTAAGATTCACACTTTTGCCTATTACCTTATCAAAGTAGGCGCACATCAAAACCCTCCCTCAGTTAAAGACTAAACAAAGATCAGTAGTGCAGTGCACTTTTGCTGAAGTATTTCCATCTAAGGACTGCAATTTTATTAGTGGAACAATTCAGTGTGACAAAATTAACCTGAGTTCTAGCTGCTACTTCACATTCATGAAATTCTGGCTTTGATTTTCTTCCTAAACTGTGGATGCACGCAATGGAACAATAATTAATCAAACATTCCCACTGCTGCCCTCCAATCTGCTATCAAACAATTAACTCCCCTGAGAACTAGGCTATCCTTTGAAGTGACATTTATGTTTGCTTATAGAGAGAGATTCCCAAATAGCTGAGTGTTCATTTAACACTCGCTGCACACTGCAGACAAACTAAAAATTGCGAGTTTTGAGGGGAAGCTTTTGTTTTTCCAGCAGGGAAAAGCAGATGCACAGGGTCACATAAACACGAGTCTCGCACATTTGAGGCTCATCTTCTTTAACACAAGGACAACACTCGAATTAAAGCAGCACGAGCATGGAGGGTCAAGTTAATTCCTGCACTACACAGTGTAGACACAAGAGTTTATGGATTTACAGCGGCAGCTGAGTCTCCGGGCAGTGGCGCCAGGCCCGAACAGCTCCATAAGAAAATCAGGGAGTCCTCCGGCGAGCTCCGGGAGCAGCCGCGTGCGGGCGGCCGGGGCGCCCGGCGCCGCTCGGCTGCTCCCGGGCCGCGCTCGGCCCTTCCCGGAGGAGCGCGGCGCGCGCGCCCGCCCCGCCTCGCACTCGGCGCGCAGGGGCGCCCCCTGGCGGCGGCCGCTGAGGCGGCGAGCCGGCCGTGAGGCGGCTCCCGCTCGCGCCGCAGGGGATTTGTAAAATAGCGGCAGTAAGTAAAATAAACCTCAGTTATAGCCCTCTCCTCACCCTTCCGGAATACAAATATTCCCTTTCGTGAACAGGGCACACTGAATGTTGCATCACACACATACAACTTAATACCCTATTATTCGATTGACATCTGAAATTACTCCCTTAAAATATTAAACCCTGTAATTTCCCGTGTAACCTATCACTTAGTGTCCTGGGTTTCTAAATGCAGAAATTAATCCAAATATTGGTTTAAGAAGATAGCGAAGCAATTAATAAATTACATATTTCTATTAGAAACAGAATTTTCTATGGACTCCTGTTCAACTGTCATCCTTTTTCCTATACAAAACCCTAGGGCCCAGGAATAAATTACAGCAAATTGAAAATCACAAACGAATTGCTATTGTACAGTGAAAGTTCATTTATGAGACGATGTGATCAGCTTTTAATATGCAGCATCATGAAGCTGCCATATTGACTCTGCTCCTGAATATGAACAAAAATTTAAGAGAAAATGAAGCACAGACTACTTTGGCACTTTTTCCTACAGCTACGGCTGCTGGTCAGAATACTTGAAATTTCCTACTGCTATGTAGAGTAGTTACAGATACTTTTATAGAGGGAAAAACCCAACCCAGTATCATCATCATCACATAGCTAGCCAGAAGCTTAGTCCTGAGCAATAATTTTATTTCCAGTTAACATGACCAAGATCTCTGTCTACTACAAATCAAGAGCTTAATTTTAATTCAGCTGCCTCTGAGCCAGGCCCCACAGCCCAGTGTTCCATTCAATGTTTTCCTCCAGTGTGAAGCAGAAGGTGAAAGGTGGCTGGAAGGTGACTGGGAATGTTATCCTGCACTAGCCTCTGAGGGCTGTGCAGTGAGGTTACTGGACCCTGGAAATTAATTTTGACAGGTGCATCTTCTCATTGACTCTGCCTGCACAGTGGGGGCCGATGGAGACGCGCCAGGCAGTGTCCTGTGACTAACACAGCTCTGCCATCACCAACCCTGCGCCGTCTGTCCCACCACCAGGCGCGGCCTTTTGCAAACTGGGCTTTAAAACGGTGAGCCATCCTAGCCTCTGCATGTCAAATCTATTTTAATTAATGCCAATAAACCTTCCATCTGCCAGCAAGGCTTTTTCATTCAGTCCTCAAACACTCTACAGGGATTTCACAGCCATGGATATGAAGCTATTTACATCTACTTCACACTTTTTCCTGCTAACATGACCCATTTTTTTTCCTCTTTATCTTTGGTATCCAGGATGTTGGTTGAAACTTTTACCAGGCAAAAAAGCATTTTTAAAAACTAACAAATCAAGTGATCATAAAACAAGGTTGGCTTTTAGCATAAGGGCAAATCTTCTTTCCATTGACATGGGCTGTCCTTCAAAAAAGTAAATTTAACTCGATTTCGGGTTTGTATCTAGTTTCTATTTGTAACTGTTTATGAGTGTAAAATGAAAGATTTCTGATTTTTTTTTTTTATTTTATTCTTTGCAGAGTAAGCCATTTGCAGACAATTACTCAACTCAAAGGAAAATGAATACCATAGAATAGCAGTGGATTATAAACCAATTGGAAAAGCCTTTTCCTTGAGCACTGTCTCATATCCCATCACTGGATCCTTACAACATGCTTCAGTGGAGAAGGCGACATTGCTGCCTGGCAAAGATGACCTGGAATACCAAAAGGTCTCTGTTTCGCACCCATCTCATTGGCCTGGTCTCTCTGGTGTTCCTTTTTGCCATGTTTCTGTTCTTTAACCATCACGACTGGCTGCCAGGCAAGGCTGGATTCAGAGAAAACCCCATGTCTTACACTATACGAGGATTTAGATCTACAAAAAGTGAGACCAACCACAGCTCTCTAAGGAACATGTGGAGAGATGCTGTGCCTCAGACACTGCGGCCTCAGACAGTCACCAATCCTAACAACACAGATCTGTCCCCACAGGGAGTAACCGGGTTGGAAAACACCCTCAGTGCCAATGGAAGTATTTACAATGAGAAAGGCACTGGGCATCCAGCTTCCTACCATTTCAAATACGTCATCAATGAGCCTGACAAGTGCCAGGAAAAGACCCCTTTTCTAATACTGCTCATAGCTGCAGAGCCAGGCCAGGTGGAGGCCAGACAAGCAATTCGACAGACCTGGGGCAACGAGAGCCTGACACCTGGCATCCAAATTGTGCGGATTTTTTTGTTGGGCTTAAGTACCAAGGTAAATGGATACCTCCAGCGAACCATCCTTGAGGAAAGCAGACAGTACCACGACATCATTCAACAAGAATACTTAGACACCTATTATAATTTAACTATTAAAACTCTGATGGGAATGAACTGGGTTGCAACCTACTGTCCACATGTTCCATATGTTATGAAAACTGATAGTGATATGTTTGTCAATACTGAATATTTAATACACAAGCTTCTGAAACCAGAACTTCCTCCGAGGCACAAGTATTTCACAGGTTATTTAATGAGAGGTTATGCACCTAATAGGAACAAGGATAGCAAGTGGTATATGCCACCTGATTTGTACCCAAGTGAACGTTATCCTGTATTCTGCTCTGGAACTGGTTATGTTTTTTCTGGGGACTTAGCAGAAAAAATCTTTAAGGTCTCCTTAAGCATCAGACGTTTACATTTAGAGGATGTGTACGTGGGGATCTGTCTCGCCAAGCTGCGGATTGACCCCATGCCCCCACCTAATGAGTTTGTCTTCAATCACTGGCGAGTTTCTTACTCCAGCTGTAAATACAGCCACCTAATTACCTCCCATCAGTTCCAACCTAGCGAACTGATCAAATACTGGAACCACTTACAGCAGAACAAGCACAACGCCTGTGCCAACGCGGCCAAAGACAAGGCTGGCAGGTACCGCCACCGCAGACTGCACTGAAGGCTGGCGCTGCGGCCCGGCCCCGTGTGGCACGTGTAAATAAAGGGCATGGACAGTGACAGGGAGCAGCCCCAGGCACAGCCCGGACTGAGCCCAGCACACAGTGCAAGCAGGAAATTATTTTTTTAAGTTAAAACAAAAAAGTATAGCTCTTGAATATGATGAAATTATAACCAAAAGGTTTTCCCAGCAAATTCGAGATTTAAAAGGAAAAAAAAAAGATGGTATATAAGGATTTCTGTGTTAACATGCAATAACAAGCATGCACACTTTGGTGGTACAGTTGCTGATTCATGTGCCAGTAAAATATAATTGAGCATATTTTCCACACTAGAATTTTAATTTTAAGGAGCACATTCATAGCTCTAGTTCTTTTCCATGTAATTTCTTATTATCCAGAACTGCTATAAAATGAAAAATTAAAAATTAAGGAAATGCACAAAGGGCAGATCAGTTTTACCTTCAAATGCCACATGACAATTATTATACACTATTTTAATGTACCACACATTTAGCGATTTAGTAAGACACTACCAATAAATTCTAAAGCACTAAGAATGTACTCCCTTGAAGTAGGTCCAGTTTTCAGAAGTTTGTTATTTGGTTTGGAAGGAAAGATAAATGAAATCAAAGTTGCAAAGTTGCTTTGTACATTGCCTTCAGAAATGCAAGTGGTGTTCTGGATGCAACTTTCAGTCCACAAAGAGCTGACTGAAAGTTACTTCATTCTCTAGAAGTCACAGGGCAAGCTCCTAAGATCTGTTGCCAAGTAAAACTCATTCCACTTGGAACCTTCATGCAAATTCATTGGATCTGCTATTAATTTCCCTACATAACTTCAAGGTAACTCAAAGGCTGATGAAAAATGTAAAACATAAGTTCCAGTCTTGCACTGTTCCTGACAAAATTTCCTTTTGTGCAAAGCAGGAGAAAATTAATCAAATGTGTTGTTTTGCTCTTTCCTGTCTGACAAAAAGCAATGTCAGCCAAGTGAAAACACATCTGCTGGAGAAAATGAAGTCCCACACCTGAGTTTGTAGGTGGGGAAGACTTGGTCACACTAAGATTCAGAGTTCCAGCCAGCAACATGGGCAGGAATAAAAGCTAAGCAATTTAAAGTCACAACACGTACCACTGAAAATAAATTGTGAGAAGTGGGTTAAATCTATTTACAGGTTTGCAGTTTTCTAACAAACAACTTTTAAAGCTTATTTTCCAACTATTACAGCAGAGTTGTATCAGATTCAGGTTATTACTGCTTATCACAGTGCCAGGGTAAGCAATACCCACCTCTGATCATCAGCAAATGATCAAACTGCAATTAAGTTTTCTGTTTGACTGGGACTTATTAATTGGATAAAATACAAATATTTGATGTACTTTTATTATTTAATAAAATTGATTATATTTATGGTCTTAAGATTTCACTTTTTCTGGGAAAGCTGCTCAGGAGGAAAGAAATTTCTAGCTTTAGCATTACTAGTTTTCTACTGTTCCCTAGTCCTTAAAGCCTGGTTTTCATGCACAGTACAGAGATCACAGCAGGGTTTTCTCCTTTGTAATGAGAAGACAAATCTTACTGACCATTCTCAGCAGCTCTCAGGCTGTCTATCTGCAGGAACTCTCATATGTGAACAGACTGCAAGGCACTGGATGCACCTCTGAAGCAATTTCAGCAGGTCCTCTGGAAGGTGGAGATGGGAATTCGCTCAACACCATTTTTTTTGTGATATTCCACTAAATTTTTTCTCTGCTGTATTTGGGGAGTGCTAATTGTACATTTCTGTATTTACAACACACCTCAAATCATATAAATGTCTGGTTTTGGAGAAAGCAAATACTTGTAAAAGTAATAACTCTCTTCTGCAGAGATTTCTCCAACTAAATTGAAAGTTCATGTGCTCAGTTGACATGATGCCTGCTTGGATTCATGTGAGAGAGCTGCCCTGGACAGATGTGTTGGGAGTGTGCTTTCAGCACCCACTGCAGTTTTCCCCACTTAACGTGCTGCTGGCTCCCAGCTAACACAGGCCACAGCTGCCATCCAGCTGGAAGGCACCTGGCTGAAGGTCACTGTAGGCAGGCTCTACACTGCAGTGCTAGCTCTAGACCCCACAGAGTGTGTGGGAAGCCAGCTACTACTGCAGGGGACTGAACTCTGGCAGATGCCCAGTGCCATAAGTGGCCTCTCCCCAAGCATTGCTGGCCAAGGACACATTCCAGCCTCCTGGAGAGGACTTCAGTGCTGCTCCCAGCCCTTGGCTCTTTCCAGCTCCACTGTGATGGACTCATTTTACCAACTCTGGCTAGTCCTAAATGCTGTTCCTGGCTCCTGGGTGTAGTCCAAGAGGTTAATACTAAACCTTAAATAGTTTGGCACTGGAATCATCAAGTTTGGCAGCCAAACCACCTCTTGGGTGCTGGGCTTTGAAGCTCCTGCACAATGCTCATCTGCCCAAGCTTGGCAGAACCACAATGCCCATGAGTTCAGCATACCAAACCTCCTGCTACTTGAAGGACTAGTGAGAAGCACCAGAATGCTAAAATTAAAAGCCATTCTTAATGCCCTTTTAATGGCCCAGCATGATTTTTAATATTTGTATTAATGTTTGGGTATAAACTGAAACTACTCTATAAACATACTTGAATCCTTATCAAGATGGTGAAAGGCTACTAAAAACATTTGCATCCAAGTACTGTTTTCTTGCACAGTTTGTTGCAAAGCTTTCAGAAACAAAAGGGAATCATTTTGTATGATGAAATATGCAATTACAGAATGAACACTCTACATTCTTTCCTCTGAATGTTTTACTGTTTTCTAGCTTGTGGTTAAGCTATTTGCTCATTCTACTAGAATACAGAAACAGCTCACGGTAAAAATAGTGCAATAATTAATTATATCATTAAAAGCTTGGACAAGTTCTCTCACTTCCTTTCCCCATACAGCAAGAAAAAGAATGCATTTTCATTAGCAATAGCATACAAACTTGTAGCTAAAACTCTAACATGTCTGCAATACAGTAAAAAAGAAGGATATAACTATTCATTGAATACAGAAGAACAAGAGTTTTTATAATATTTGCTTTAAATATTTCTACTTCTCTGTATGTCTGCTTCAAATTAAAAACAAATATAAAAAGCCATAATAGCTCAAAAGTTATGATGGGAGAAAAAAATTGTAACATCATCAGCACCGTTATTATGGCAAAGAAAAATCTTAGAAAAGCTGGCCTGGAAACAAAAACCAGAAATTGGAATTCCATCATTTCCCCATATTTATTTAACTTTCAACTTAATAAAGATTTACACACTAATACTACAGGACGAAAATGAAGTCCCACCAAAAAAACCCCTTATTATTGAACAACAGAGCTGTTCTTTTAACATCTTAAATTAAATCAGTGGTGTGAGATATTTGCACATCCCACACCAATAGAAGCTTTTGGTGTAGTAGAACAGATCCCATCCCTAGTCACTGAGAGATGTTTCATAAGTAAAGTTTTCAATCTGTTCTAAATTTTAAAAATTACAAGTCAAGGTACTTCCAAGCATCAGTGGTTGTTCTGAGAGAAAATTCAGTGCCCCCTAAGATCTTCACTTGAATTTATAAACTTAAATTATGGGATGGCAGTGATCTAGAAGAGATGAGACATACTGCTTTTCAGGTTAACCTTACTAGAACGGCAATTTAGAATCTGCTTTTCTTTGCAGTGCAGTAATAGAAAATGTGTCAGCCCTCATTTATAAAATATTTTCAGAATATATCAACATGTTAAGACATGCATTAACTGTCTCCAAGCTCAGGCTAAATCAGGCACCAGAGGGGAGGGAAGCACCTACAGGCCATTACTCTAGACTGCCTCCCTCTTCCCACTTATTTTCCTGATATGTTAACACAGACCCTAATCACACGTCAATCTGAAATACCGACATAATCCCACAGGGCAAGAAAACCTTTTCTCTTGAATGAATGCTCATTGTAATGTGTGGAAACGTCCTAGCAGGAAATGAAAGGGAGAGGGAAGATGCTAATATAGAAGCTACTACTTCTTCTATTTGTGCTTTTGGGAAGAACAGGCTTGTAACTTGCAAAATCATCACTTGTCGTTGCCATATTTTCACAATTTTAGACACTATTTCTCAATCCCTCTTTTGCTGTCCAATAGCACAAATAAGAAAAGATTGGACAATCACTCACTTGCACTGTGAGAACTGCGCCTCTCAATGAAGAGCATTATTGTCCTTTTCATTTCAGATTGTCCTTCCAAAGCAGGATGTGACTTGGGGCACAATATATTCCCCCCTCACTGAGCACATATACTGGACATGGCACTGGCTGTTATTCCTACAGATCCTATCTCCAGCCCACCCAGCACTGGCTCCCTTCTCCAGCCCTGCTACCCAAGCCTGGCCACTCCAGGGGCAGCCCAGGGGAAAGAGGGAGGCAGGGAAGCTGCACGGCCAGCTCGGAAATGCTGCACTGTGCAAATGTAGGTCAGCAAGGACAGAATGTGGGCTCTGCTTTGTAGCAAGAATGAAGGCAAAGGCTTTCCAGGCAGGAGGCTGGGGAGGGCACTGGAGAACAACTCACAGCAAGTCACTGAAAAAGGAGCTTAAATATCAGAAAACAGAAGAGTGAAACTAAAAATGCACAGCTGATCAACACCACACAGGTTGGAAATACAGGGCAGGCTCAGTGGCAGGGAAAAGGACTACAAAAGTGAGGCAAATGAGAAAGCAGGATCTGGAATTTTAGTCATAAGTGTTCAGACTTCTGCACTTAGAGAAAATAGGAACCTATGAGGTAAATCCGTTCTTCTGTCAAAATTTTTAGCTTGTGACAGCAGTGCACGTGTTTTATTAAAGCCCAAATGAAATTCCAAGTCATGATACGACGGCATGAACAGCAGATCAGTAACTCCACAGAGAGTACTTTACACATAGTACACAAGCAAACCAAGAGCAAAGAAAATTAGATCACTTGGGCTTAGGATTCGTATTTAATCTTCACACAAAGAGTTAATTTCAGCCTTCATTTGTTCCAGCTCAAAAGAAACAGAGCTTGGTACAATATAGTACCTGATGGCCAGGGTATCAGGCCCAGCCAGGATGGGTTTAGGAGGGGCAGCTTGTGCTTGACCAACCTGGTCTTTTACAACCAGGTGACCCACCTGGTGGATGCAGGAAGGGCTGTGATGTTGCCCATTCTGACTTCAGCAAGGCCTTGGACATTGTCTCCCACAGCATTCCCTGGAAAAGCTGCAGCCCATGGCGTGGACAGGAGCACTCTGTGCTGGGTTAGGAACTGGCTGGATGGCCGGGCCCAGAGTGGTGGTGAGTGGTGCTGCATCCAGCTGGGGCCAGGCACCACTCGAGTCCCTCAGGGGTCAGTGCCAGGGCCAGCTCTGTTCAATATTTTTATTGATGACATGGATGAGGGTATTGGGTCTTTCATTAGCAAATTTGCAGATGACACTAAGCTGGGAGCGTGTGTTGATCTGTTGGAAGGGAGGAGGGCCCTGCAGAGAGACCTGGAAGGGTTGGATGGATGGGCAGAGTCCAATAGGATGAGGTTTAACAAGTCCAAGGGCCAGGTCCTGCCCTTTGGCCACAATAACCCCTGCAGTGGTACTGGCTGGGGTCGGTGTGGCTGGACAGTGCCCAGGGAAAGGGACCTGGGGGTGCCGGTCCACAGCCGGCTGAACATGAGCACAGTGTGCCCAGGTGGCCAAGAAGGCCAAGGGCATCCTGGCCTGGTCAGGAATGGTGTGGCCAGCAGGAGCAGGGAGGTCATTGTGCCCCTGTACTGGGCACTGGTGAGGCCACAGCTCGAGTGCTGTGTCCAGCTCTGGCCCCTCAGTTCAGTTCAGGACGTGGAGACGCTGGAGCGCGTCCAGAGGAGGCACCGAGGCTGGAGAGGGGCTGGGAACACAAACCCTGGGAGGAATAGCTGAGGGAGCTGGGGGTGTTTAGCCTGGAGAAAAGGAGACTCAGGGCTGACCTCATCACTCCCTACAACTCCCTGAAAGGTGGCTGCAGTCAGGGGGGTTGGTCTCTTCCACCAGGCAGCACTGACAGAACCAGAGGGCACAGTCTCAAGCTGCACCAAGGGAAAATTAGGCTGGATCTCAGGAAAAAGTTTTTCACAGAAAGAGTAATAAAGTATAGGAATCTTTTGCCTAGTGAGGTGGTGGAGTCACCATCCCTGGATATTTTAAAAAAAGACTGGATGTGGCACTCGGTGCCATGGACTGGTTGAGGTGTTGGGGCATGGGTTGGACTCGATGATCCTGGAGGTCTCTTCCAACCCAGTCATTCTGTGATTCTGTGACTCCTTTCACAGTTAAAAGACTGTAAAGGAATTTAGATGAATATGGGACGTGGATGAACAGCACCATGTTGCTTTTCTGGTAGTGCAACTGTTGCCATGGCAACAGTTAAGAGTTCTCTTAAGCATTTAAATCTGACACTTTTCCTGATAACACTAACTGAATGATAGTAATGATGCGTTTTGGTTCATGAGCTAACTGCTCTATAACCACAGGGTACAAACCGTTCCCTTCACTTTTCTCAAGACAGTGTTTTTGGTCAAAGTGTTCTGACCAAGACAGTAACTTTCAATTACCACTCAAAAAAAAAAAAAAAAATATCCCTCCAGCTCAGGGAGTACTCATGGCTTAAAGCTTTATGTACTCTCAAAGGTTTCCATTTGAATGCTTAAGCTGTGCAGTATTCAGGGTGGAGAAGTCAAGACTGCCAAAATGTTTGACAGGATTTTTCTCAAAGGGCTTTCATTTGTATGGGAAGGCTGGAGGGAAACACCCACTTTCCACAAAGGGTGGATTGAATTGTTGCTGACCTTCCAGATGTCATTTGATCAAGAAAAAAGGAGGAAGAAACTGGCATTTTTATACAATTTTTATACATTTTATGTATGTATAAATTTTATATAAATATATGTATAAATTTTATACATTTTTAGACAATCTTTATCAGTTTGCAACCAATGCACACTTTTTAAAATAACAAAACACTGCAAGCTGTTCTACCTCAGTGGAGGCCAAAGGGCACTGAGAAATAGACAGTGTGCTCTGAGGACAAGGGCATCACAGCGACACCTCCACCTCCTATTAGCCCATTTAGCTTTAGCTAATAATAAGTGGCATTTCAACTGTTTAAGAGGAATATTCTGTGAACCACTCGCTCTGATCTCCCAGATGCTCAGTGTGGGCATAATGAAGAAGTCTCTTTTTCTTTACCTCATTAAAAACTGATGTGTGTGAAACATGTTTGTCATCCTAGCATTTTAAGGATACCAGCTCTGATAAAGTCTTGTAGTATATTCAACTAAAAAAATATTAAGATACTGAAAAGAGTGTGAAATCTTTAAAAATTTCCCAAGATGACAAAAATTCAGATTTCAGAATAAAAAGTCATGCTTGCAAGGATCTAAGAGAGAAATCTTTTGAACACAAAAAAGTCCTCAGAAGGTAAAGTATTCCAGTTCTTTTGCTGTTAACACTTTTTAAAGTTTTATATTAAATTAAAAATTAAAAACATCCATGCCATCCTACAACCACCAAATCCCTTCACACTCTTGAAAAACCACAACCCCACCACATGTTTTGTTCTGGAAAGACCAAGTGTTCCCACATCTCAGTCAAGCTTAAAGTTTAAAATGAGAAAAACCAACTGCCACAAGAAACCTTTTGTTAATAAAATACCAGACAAGACACTGAAGGAAACCTTCCTACTTCCTACAAACCTTCCTACTGCCTTTCCTAAATATTTAACATACCCTGCATATTTAACATATTTAAACAAGCTGAGGCCTAAGAAATATTTTGCGAATAAGAATAACCTACAATCTTGCAGGTTTCATTCAGGATTTGTGTCAGTGTCATCACTTTCACAAGAAGCATCAATTTATATCACATCTTAAACCTCTTTGGCCCTAACATATAGGTTGATACAAGATAACAAAACAAAAAAAGAAACACTGGGAAGTACCATCTGTGTCTCAGTCAAAAATTTAGTGCTGCTGCTTAATGCAAATACCAGTCCTTTTGTAGGCATTCTTCCAAAGTCCACCTAGACATCGATTTTTGCTGCCATAAAAATTCAACTCAATTATCCAGCCTTCCAAATGAAAAGAACCAATTTCCCATTGCATTATCCTTAACTAATCTAAAATATTATATTTTATGGACTGGATTTTAGTGCAGAAAAGGATAACACTTTTATGTCCCAGAAATGTAAAGAAAATAGCTAATTAAGAGGTATTCTTAATGTTACTCAAGACTCTAAAACAAAGGTAAATAACTCATATATACCTGAGGGAACAACTAACCCCTCTATTGCTCAAAAAGCAAATTACAAAGCTTATGCTGTACCCACAATGAGGCATACCAAAGGGACAAAGGAAAAGCCAACCAAAATCCAGCAAACCCCCAGAAATGATTGTTCATATACAGATGTATCTTCAACAGTAAAGTATTTTCAATAATACCTCTATTTATGTCACAAAAAAAAATCTGTCTTCCAAATCTGAAATAATGTTTAAAACCTGATGCAGAAGTTTGCTTTTATTATTTGACCAAACTTTATATGATATAACTATTTTTGAAGTTATCCACATTAATTGAAAAACCTAATCTTTTCCATGAATTCTCAAAATGGTAAAAAAATAATTAGGGCAACAATGATCGATAAACACAATTCTTTTACTTTACAAAAATTTAAATTTATTCAGAGTTAAAAGCTGTGGTCACTACTTCCTACCATCCAGCTGTGAATTATCCCCTTTTCAAAAAGCAGGCAAATCTGTTTGCTACATCCATCAAAGGTATGATTTTTTCCTAACCAAAATTCAGTTGAGAGATGGATGCTGCAAACTTCAGATATCCAGCTTTCATTAATGTTAATAAAGGAATGACAGCCCTGTGACAATAATGTGGAAGCTTTAAGCCTGAATGAAATATAATGCTGTCCTCCTAGTCATTAAGAAGTGCACTGCCTGGATCCCTCAAACATTTTAGTGTTTTTTTTTCCCTTCCACCATTTCCATATTTTCCACTATTAGAAGTTAAGCAGTTTGAATGATTTATTGTCCAAATTTCATGCTAGCAGAGCGGAATGGAAAAACTAGAATAAACTACACAATGACATTTCTTCCCTACCCATCCTCCTATTCATTAAAAAAATGTACACCCATGAGCACACTTTTGTTAAACAGCATCTTCTGCACACATTCCACAAATTGCCAGTTTTATAAAACACTACTTTGGTTTTGCCTGTAAGACTCGTTATGAGAGTCTTACCAGTCATGTATTAGTGTTTTAGCTCTTCCAGTTCTGTAAAGAAAAAACACCTATGAATCTTGTATTAATTTTTTTTTTCCATTGTAAAATATTTCTCATGGAATAGAGTGGGATTTTCCCCCATTTCTTATCACAATATTCTCCTAGACTTACAAGTATTAGCACCTGAAGCACAAACATAGTACTCGAATTCATCAGACGCTGATTTACTCACAGAACAGATAAATCATAGGATGTTCATGACAAAACAGATGATCAGGAGCATTAAGCGTTGTTTCTTTTTTCTCACAGCAATGGAATTGCAGCAAGCAGTCCATGCTGATATATCTTGGCTAGGACATAGCAGAGTTCTTCTGCAGCCATTTCAGCACATACAACTATGATCCAGTTTAAATTTAACATAAATTGCAGTTGGACAATGCTCACACTCTGAAAGGACCCTTCTTCCACAAGGGCAACGTGTTCCCGTGCCCCACCACCTGTGGTGGTGGATTCCTGTTAGCCCTGCAATGCGTTTGTTCTGTCCCTGGCTGGCCACTCCGTGTCCCATTGTATCTATCCTCCCTTCAGACGCTAACAGCCCCAGGAGCACCCAGGATAAAGCCTTGGGCGTTGGGGTCCTGTGCTCTCTTTTGCACTCCCTTGAGAAGAATAAACATCTCTACAAATGTCCTTTCTGGGATCCTTACGTCAAACCTTGACTCAGGGGGTCAGGAGCCTGGAGAGCAGAGCGCCTCTCTGCTTTGTGCCGTTCAAGGGCTGACTGCAGCCTGAGAACGGCAGCCCCTGGCTGTGCAGCTGGGGACAAGGCTAGCCGGGCCACCCGGGCCAGTAGCCACAACCACCCTCACAGGAAAGAATTTCTTTCCAACATTTAATTTAAATCTAAATCTCCCCTCTTAGTTTAAATCGTTCTCCCTTGTCCTATCACTGCATGTCCTTGTTAAAAGCCATTCTCTGTCTTTTCTATAAACCCCGTCTGAGGAAGGCTGCAGTGAGGGCTCCCCAGAGCCTTCTCTCCTGCAGGCTGAGGAGCTCCGGGCCCCAAGCACCTGCATGGCCTCCTCTGGCCCTGCTCTAACAGGCCCGTGTCTGTCTCGTGCTGAGGATCCCGGAGCCGGATGCAGCTCTGCCAGTGGGGGCTCACGAGGAAACAATCCCCTCCCTTGACCCCGCTCTCCACACTGCCCAGGATTCAGTTTGCCTTCTGGGTGGGAGTGCACACTGTTGACCCATATCCAGCTCTTCACCCACCAGAACCCCCAACTCCTTCCATGCAGTCCTTCTCCCAGTCTCTGATTGCCCTAATCCAGGTGCAGCACCTTTTGCACTTGTTGAAGGGCCTTGTTCAACCTCATTAGGTTCACAGGGGCCTTCACACTCTTCACCATATTCAGTTGTGTAACCCAAGGTGCTGGACAACTTCCTTTGTTTTTTTTATGATGCTTTAAGACTTGAGCAAAAATAGCTTTACATATTTGCTGAACATATTTCACACTGGCTTTGTCAGTTACTTTAAGAGAAAAATGATGACAATGAGATGTGTTGCCATAGAAAAAAAAAAGGCTGCCTCCCACCACAGCCAACTAAAACATTTGGCATTTCATTTGTTTCAGTGGTCAATACAGATAAGAATGTGTTTATCCCTGGATTTTGGAAAGCCAAAAAAAAAAAAAAATTATTTTTCTAACTGTCAATAAACCTTTCTTTTCTTGTCGTCCTATTTCCCTTTTACAACTACCTCTTCACAGCTAGAGTTTTCTCAAGTTATCAGAGATATGTTTCAACCCACTAGAAGCGAGTCTTCACGAGACACAATATGAAAAACTAAGCATTTTCTATACAAACCTCGTAACAACCTCCCTCCTCACCCAAACACCTCAAAAACACATTAAACATTCCCTCTCAGAGAAATTTCTAACTAGTCCTTTTAAACAAGTGAACACTAACTCCCTAAAAACCATTTCTTTATGACTTCCAGAGATGACACAAACCTGTCTGTTTCTAATAAATACCAAACTACAGTTTCTGAATTTTTTATACATTTTCAAAGCTTACTAATAAGTTTCAGTCCTTTAGAGAACTGATCATATATAGCAAACCAACTCCTTAAAAAGTGGCATCAGATGATACTAGACCAAGTCAAAATTACTTGTTTCAAAAAATAAAGTATGTATAAACTAGTGTTGCTTAGGACCTGTTTTTAACAATACTCCCTCCCTAAACAGTTGGTAAAACTTAGCCAACAAGTCATAGAAACCTTACCCAAGTTTCCCCATTTACTGAAAAACGTAAGGGCAGAGGACCGAAATTCACCTACACAGATTCAACTATAGGCATGTTGTAATCTAGGATTGTACCATCCTCCACACATGCAGAAGAGGAGCAGAAATTATCAGTATATTTTTTTCTGCTGCCAACTGCATTAAAGGAAAAATATTTTTAAAACCCAGTAGAAATCTTTTAGACTAATGGACAGTAATTACAAACTTTGTAAGTCGTGACACTTCAGTAAGTATTACACAGTACATCTCCTTCTATTAAACAGGAAGATAAAAGATGCAAAACCCACAAATTCATACTTCAGGGGAAATACACAGGCAGGACAAGCACTAAAAGAGAAAATATTCTGCCCTCAGGAGCTTATGTAAGTTAAGTGGTAGGCTTCAATTAATCAGTTTAAGTACCGGAAATGAGTGGTTTTTTCTCATGTAATGACAATTGAAGTAAAGTGTAAAAGGACTGACTATGCCCAAAAATAAACAGTCTATTAAGCATCCACAATTTAATTTCCTATTCCTTTCTCAACTTAAACACCCCAAAGATAAAACTGAAAATGAAACAAATTACCCTTGTGATTGCAAACCAAATAAACCCAAAAGTTAAAAAAACCTTTACAATTTTGAACTCTCTCTATCTGTACATATATACACGCAGAACAAGTGCATTATGAAAAACTTAAAAGGCACTAAATTTACTGCTGGATGTCCATGAGATCTAGAGGATCCTGAGCTGTGCATTTTGGAAAACATGAAGGCTTTGCAGGTTAGTTAAAAAAATACTATCGTGGCTCTGTATAAGCCAGCCATTTACTGCCTGGAGTGCAGCAACTGAATTGTATTTGTGGCTCTGGTGCAGATCAAATCTGCAATCCCATGTAAGCTACATACAGCACTAAAAAATGGGACCTCAGCAACCAAAAGAGCAGCAATCATATATGACAGTCAAGGGAAGCTGCTCCCAAACTCAGTGGTCAAAGAAAGATCTGAAGGTTTATCAAGATTCAAGGGAAGGTGAGAAGTCAAAAGATATTAATTTAAATGCACTGAATTCCCATGTGAATTTTCCAATGCAGAAGTAAATTGGCCTTCACTCACTGTAAACCAAGGAAATTAAACTACATACAGCTCTCTAAATTAATTTTATTCCTAAAGACATCACCAGGCAATGGCAATTTAATGCATTATAACTTAAGAATGTTGATGTTGAACACTTTGGTGTTCAACAATTTGCTTTAATTTGCTTGAGTGCCTTGATCTAGATATAGCCTTAAGGAATACTTGTACATTGCCATTTTAGATTGCATCATGTATTGTATTAAGGAGAAAAGGTTATTTGTGAATGGCAGAACTATGAATTACTTGCTTTAACAGGAAAACACAGAGTATTATTGAAAACTCTTAACTTCCTAATGACTCCAAGCCATGCTCAGGTGGCAGCAGCTCCACCCTGGAAAGTCCTGATGTGTTTCTTTACAAATGAAATATGAATTCAGATTTTAACCCATTAAAACAATCCTGCTTTGGGGAGCTCAGGAGCTACAACAGAAATCTAGGAGGAAGTTCCACAAGGTCTTCAAGTCCCTGAAGGGCACCAAAGCTACCAGGAAGAACCACGGTCATGTTTCAGATGCAGGGAGGGCTTTTTTCACCCCAAAGCTTTACACAGTTATTTTATTTATTTTTAATTGTCTTTTGTATGAGCACAAAGTCACCTCCAGAAACCTATTGGTTTGTCACGAAATTCCTTAAGAAGCTGGAATCCAGGAGGATCCAAACATGAGAAAGGCAGGTAACCTGTCATTTTAAACTATTTAATAACTCCCAGGTTAGCACCAAGCTGGATGCTACCAGAGGGAGATGAGACTTCAGGGGTAAGGAATCTGTTCATCCCAGGAAGAGAATTCTGTGAATTCTGCTAGAAGGCACACAGGGTACAGCATGAGTTTCTCCTACAGTAGCTTGGAATACAAAGACCGTAGCCAGGGCTTTATCACCAGAAAAGAAAAATATTAGAATATGAAGCAAAATAACTGAAAACTAACTAAGCTACATAAAATGAACCAAGATACAAATAATGTAGGAAAATTCTGTGTTTTAAACATTTAAAAGCAAAAAACAAAGAAGTAAAAAGCAAGTAAAATTCACAGTAACACCTAAATTTATCCTGAAGTGTAACAGATTCACTACAAATCAGTGTTGGAGTAAATGGACTACTAATAGATAAACCCAGATACACCTTTATTTTTTCCATCAAGATAATGTCAAAGAGCACATTGAATGTATTACAGAAAGGTATAAATGCCTTTCTGCAATTTAACTAGAAGCAAAACATTCCCTCCCACCACCATTATCTCCAGACTTGCCAGAGAAGCTCATGCTACTTCCTTCACTCCTGAGAAAATACAACATCTGCCCACCCCATCAGTTTTTAATCTTCTTATGGACAGAATTAATTTAGTTTCTTTCTGGGGAATGTGATGGGAGAGGAAACTGGCCAAGCCTATTTGAGCCAAAGTCAGTCTTTTGTTTAAAGGAGAAAAAAGAAAAAGGGTAGGAAGGAGGGGGGAAAAAACATAATCTGTGAACACTCTAGTTATGCCATATTTATTAAGTATCAATACATTTCTATTAATTTTACCATAGTTTAAATATGACTTCACTAAAGAAACACCACTTCACTGAACACAAAGCAGAAACTCCCTGAAGCATGCCAAAGATTAAATGTCAGGTTAATCAATCACTTCCAGTCCACTTAGAGGAGGCATCAGAAGAAAGTTACATTATTTCCTTAAAGGTTTGATTTTTATTCATAACTGAGAACTTTCACAAATATTAGTATACTAGTAACATTACCCTAGTGTTTAACTTCAACCCATTCTGGATCTTAACCTGGAGGATGTTGAGTACTTACTACCTTTTATAACCTATTTCTCTCAGCTCCATATAAAGGAGTAATAAAATAATAGTTGAAAATGTTTTCTGTGTACTGCAAATTTCGACCCATAAAATGTTCCCTGCATATGGATTACTGTTATGGTACTCATTCTTTAAAATTATCTAATAGCCACATTCGTACAATTCACAGTGCTTGGCATTACAAGCCGAGTGAAGGCAGCTTTCCAGAGAAGAAAATAAAAGGACATTAAGAGTCTTGCTGAGCCCTGCCAGGGGAAGGAATATAAGAGACATATTGAATCTGTGGTTTTGTTGGGCAGTACAATAACACACATATGCAAGCTACACGTATTAAATATTTAGCTCATCTTAGGTGAGCTACTGCCTGATTAGGCACTTCCATTATTCTGAATGGGAACTGTAACAAACCAGCAAAAACAGTTTCCAAAAGATTTCAGCTATGAACAAGGAAATTGATTTACTTATTAAAACTTCACCTTTGAAACCTGAGCCAGCCATAAAGCCACCCTTTAAAATCAGATGTAACATTCTGGCAGTTCAGAGTCCCTTTAGATTTTAATTTCTAAGCCAGCATTAAAATCCATTTAAGATTTTAATATGTATTTTACTACTTTAATCTGCATTTCACCTGCTGTTCATGTCCAGATATTTCTGGAAGCTTTTTCTTGACATAATGATACATGTGAAAGCTACTATAAAATTCATTGCTACAGCACACAACATCACCCTAAAACAGACTGGCTTTTATAGACCCATATAAGGTAGCTGCATATGTTCCGTATGTTATAATACATTCTATGTATTATTAGCTACAAAATATTTATCTTAAGGCATTATAAAGCCCTCTCTTATCCACAGGCCTTTTGTTTTAGTTAGCAATCATGATAAAACACAACTAATGAGGCAGGTTATCTGCTTTATTGACGACTGTATTCCCTTTTTATTTCAGTTATATGTAAATCTGTTTGCCTGATTTATACCAAAGGTAACTGGGAAATAGGGCTGATGGATAGTGCTGCATTAATGCACCTTTAAGTCTCCTATGCTAAAGCAAAAGCAGAGTTGGTTTTTCCCCCACCTCAGGAAACAAGAGTTCTTCTCAGTCTGCTTTAGTAACATTCCCTTCCTTCTCCCACAGTACGGTTCAAAACTGCTTCCTAACTTCAATAAAATCTGGAGAAAAGTTATTGCCTTTGTTAACTTTCATGAAAATTGCAGGCCAGGGAAATTAAACTCACAAATTACTGCTCCCAGGGAGTGAAAGGCAAGCAGTGCTTTTTCTGTGTCTCCCCAAAATGGCAGCACCAAGCCACCCAAAATCACACATCTGTAATTCAGTAGCTGCACTTCTCTCCAGGCCAAGAGAGGGCATTGTGAGGAGACACACACCTCACCTCAAGGAAGAGAGGCTTAGGTGATTAAAGAGACAAAACCCATTACTTATATGAAAAAACTGAGAACTTTCTAACAATATTCTAAATTAAAAGTACTAAGAATTCACAGTCAGTAGACTGACAGTTAACTACAAGCAAACTTATCACATCACTACGTCACTTTGCTTAGTCACAGCAAGTTTTCCTTCTCACTTGAACTGAATTTTAAAAGCATAACTGTTGCTCATGCACAAAACCTACTTGCTGGAAATCAAGAAGTTAAATTCCCTTTTGAATTTTAGAAGAAGAGAATATTCTGAATTAGAGTGAGAGAAATAAATCTTTAGACTTTCTAAGTGTTTTTGATGAAAAGCAGCATGTAAGCTGCCTGAGTAGCTATAGAGGACCAGTGCCCTAGAAATCCAGATAAAATTTAGTATTTCATAATCATAATCAAAACACAGTACAATATTGTTTTACATTTTTTGATAGTCTACAAAAATAGATAGTAGCAAGACCAAAATATAAGTTAAAATATTCAGATAATATCAAAATCAAAAACATGACAAGTTGTGCACATACATGAGAAAAACAACTTACATAAAATCACGTTGCAATGTGTAATGATTTTTAGTAATTTTAATAGGTGTAGAGAACTGTTCTTAGATTCGTGTTTTTAGCTAATTGGTCAATTTAGAGTTAAAACCTGATCATAGAGGCCAGCAGAAGAGAGACAGCAATCCTTATTTATCTAGTTGCTATGCTGCTGCTTTGCCTGCAAAAAACACTATGGAAGACAGACAGAGAGAAAGACAGAGACAGAAAGACAGACAGACAGAAAGACAGACGGTTGCACAGTTCCAGCCAGCCACCAGACCCCTGCCAGCCGCTCAGATTTCCATGTCCAAAGCCACTGGATCCCCGAAGAGAATCTCTGAGGCTCCGGAGAACTCCTGTAGTTCTCCGGAGCCTCACGCCGAAATTATTCCTGTCGGCTGCCGAAGTTTATGGCATTGAGAAGCCCCAGCTTCTCTAGGGCCTCATCCTGAGCCCTTCAGCTCAGAAACAAACTGCCCTTCATCTCACTGCTTTAAGAGACTGCTGGCTTTTCAATAAATACCTTTTAATACTATAACTGGATTCCAGTAACCTGGCTCCCCCCACGCCACATTAACACCTACTCATATATCTTTATAGAGAGACAGAAAGGAAGAGATTTAAATTCCAAAAAGACATCCTAAATTGCTTAAAGCAGCAAACCAGCTAAATAGCTGGACTTCCTAAACCTTAATGTGCCAAATGTAATGGAAATGCAAGACGAAATAAAAACATGCTTTGCTAATATTCGTGTTGTGCATGTGTATAAAGTCTAACCAAGTTTTATAGGTGTGAGAAACAAGCTAGCAGGAATTGGCTTTAGCGACTGCAATTTTGCAATTGATATGATAACGTTGCTAATATTAAGATAATAACATGTGATAAAGTGGTTAATGTTGTTACAATAGCCTAGTTGTGAAATTGGTTTCCACAAGGAGAGTTGGGTTTCATGTGTTGCAATGCGTGTCTACGAGTCTGCATTGAACAGACTCGTTGCTAGCCAAACTTTTGAGTCAGGACCTCAAAAGGAGTTGAACTCCATCCAATGAGGACCCTGATAACCATGGTGATGAAACTACATCAGTGCCAAAGGAGTGACACGGGGCGAGACTGTGTTAAACCAAAAATAAACCTGCTTAAAGCTGATGCAATATCAGTGGTATAAAAGGTGAAGACACCATTTTGTGCACAAGTCTCTGGCATCTTGTCACACTCCCTGCACTGTCTCTTTTGCTTTGCTGATTTTTTTTGTTCTCAATAAAACTTCTATAACTTATTCCCACTTGGGGTCTGGGTCGTTTATAACAATAGGCCAGCTAATTGAATGATGTATTTCTAAAAAACACAGTTGTTCTCAAAGTTATTTATAAATATTTCTTTCAATTTAACAACTGCCTTATATAAATTTGACATTTTAAGTACATTGGAACAAACCTTCATTATTTAAAATAGTTAAGTACTACAGATGCATAGATCCAAGATTAACCTTTTACATTTTAAAAGAAAATCAAAATGTCTGTCTCTCAAAGAAATTTGCATTCAGGCTACACATTTATTGATTCACAAAGGTGAGGAACCAGATTTTTTTTTACCAGATCATTTTCTTCTGTTTTAAGTCCCATTTGCATGAGGCTCATGTTACTTAGAAAAATCCCAAACGAAAAAGCTCCAGAATATCCCACAAGCCTCTTGGTAACAAAGAAGGGCAACAGAGAAAGTGGTGAGAATTAAACCAGCCAATTCATCATTCAGTACCTGCCTACATGCACTTGCATACACACACATCTCCACATGTCCCCTTAAGCCCCTCAGATGAGCTGAGTGAGTTTGAGATGAATAAAGAGCTACGACTCACCCTTGAAGCAGCAGTGATGCAAGTGGTGTCAGAAATAGCATATTGCTCAGTGTAAACACAAACGCAGCTCCAGATGGTGGCTCAGCGCTCCCAGTCCCAGGTATACTCTGGGAGGACTGATCAGTACTGCCCAAATGCCAGGTGAGTGAGCCATAACTAATGCAGAGTTCATTATAAGGCCTTTACAGTCATTTACCTACCAACAAAGCCTGTGCTGAACAGACTGTTACCCAGGAGCAAACCTGAGTAAATTAGGACTTTGCCTATAGACATACTAAAAGTGAGGATGCTCATTCAACAGAAACAGCGTGGCTGCATAAAAGACACAGGCAGACTAACACCTGGATTTAGATGAAACACTAAAATCTCACTAATTCTGAGATTAAATATAGTCACTCAATTAACTACCTTCTTAAATGGTGCAAGAAACTGCCAAAAAAAGCTTAAAAATATATCCTCTTTTGGTATTGTAACTGGATCTTATCATTAGTTACATTGCACTACTTGGAAATAGTGCCCAATGACATCACTTACAATCCATCCCTGAAAACACTAAGAACCAGGGCTCTGCCTCAGCATTTCATCAACATTTGCCTCTAAAGCTCTGTCTCAGTTCTGAGCTCTGCAGGTTTAATGTGCTTTGAAAAGACCATCTTTGCCTTACATACTCTGACTGAAGAACTGAAGAACACCTGCCCAGGCCACACTGCTGTAATAACTGTGAACAAAACCTGCCACATTGAGACACCCTCTGATATCACACACTCCCAGCCAAATACTGAAAGAATGCAACAGAAGGGAAAAGAAAACTCAACTAAACAACAAAATAAACCCACAACTGCAAGAAAAAGGAAAAGAAGTGGACCTTTAAAAGAATAGCACCAGAACAAAGTCCATAAATTGAAACAGCAGTCCTTAAGTGTGTTCAAAGAGGGCAACAATAGGACTAAGCACAGAATGTATAAAAATAATCATAAAGAATTCATAAAGGAGTGTGTGCTCTGGTTTAACTAAGTAGTAGTAAATGGCATGAGTGAGATGTACATGAGCCTGGGCTCTGAGGCAGCTCCTATGGATATTGCTAAGGTAACAAGCTATCCTACTTTCTAAGTTCAGAAGGTATGACTATGATAATAAGTTAGATATAAGCAACTACTCCAAGCAGAAAAAGCAAAAAACTTGTTTTCACAAATAATGAATTCTACCTTGCTTTATTACAAGCAAACAACTAAGTAGTAAAGTGTCTAATGACAATGGTATAAATCTCAAAAACTGACCAGAGAAGGAAATCTTGACTCAGTTCTCACATCAGTTACAATTAGAGAATTTAATGATCATATGAGTAATTAATGTAATTTTGATTTAGTTGAATTGTAAAGTGTGCTAGAAACCCTCAAAATTTTGTTAAAACTCTAATTCTGAGACAAGAGGATGGCTACCCATAACCTGAAAGGAGAAGAAGGTATGTTAAAGTGAATTATGTTTCGACTCCCCATCTGCCACGTGCTTATTTCTACTGGGTCCGCAAGACCTTTACACCACCTTCAGCAGCTGTGAATAAATGACAACCCTACATAACAGCAGACTTGTTCTTTCCCCAGAACTGTCAGGTGAAGATGCAGCTGTTAGACATTCACTATGTTTGGAGATAATTTGCAGAGGGAAAGGTGTTGACCCAGATGTTTAAAATAAGCTTGTGCAGTACATGATGTCTGATTGTTCAGAACTATTAGGACAAAGTGTAAAAACTTGTAGCTCAGGTTCAGCTGGTATCACTGACCAGCACCCTATAAAATTTGGATTACACACAAACCCAAAGACCTGAGAAACAAATGAATCTAAGCAGAATCCCATACAAGACTCAAGTAAAGGTGGATATCCAATCCAAATAACACAAATGAAGTGTCCTAGGTAGTTTTATTATAAATTTAATTTTATTTATTTTATTTGAGGCTATGTTTCCAAATGAGAGTGACTCCTGAAACATTCAAAAAAGATCCCAGTCCTAGTGCAGCGTGTGCATGGCAGATGAGTTTCTCAGGGGATACCCCTAGGGCTGGCAAATACACTCTCTGCAGCTGTGGATCAAGACAGGTCTAGGAAGTCATCTCAAAACTCATACCAAGCGTGTCTGAGGCTCTCAAGCCTTTTTAAGTAAAACCTGCTGGATGTCTAAAGCTCTAATTGAATGTATACTCAGAAATGCTTTGGGTTCTCATATTTGGCACACCTCCACTCAAACCTCTCAAGGACCTGCCAGCCATGCCACAAGCACGCTGAGCACTGACACAGCTGAGTTTTACACACAGCAGCCACTCCAGGCACACTCCAGAGGCAAAGCTGCATGGCTTCAGGTCTTGCTCTCTCCTGTTTAGCAGCACACTGGTGCCACTCAGCAACGCCTAACTTCCCGAGGCATGACTGATTATACAACATGTCTGTCTTGAATTTGCAGTTCTTAGCCTCAACATAAAAGAAAACCTATTATAGGGAACAAAACAGGCAGTTCTATAGTGTAATGCAGTACAACAGTCAGATACCTTGGCACAGATGTACATGATTTACAATCCTAAAGAAAACGAGTGCACCATTGTTCAGTCTAACACATTTTCTTGAAAGCAGCATTTGTATGTGATTTTTCTTGGTCTGTATCACCTTCACTGTTTGCACTAAAACTCTTTACAGGAAAGCAATTTAATATTTGAAATACAACTGAGGCAATGAAATGCCAACCACTGGAAGTGTTGTGTGGGCCTTAAATATAAAATACAGTAATCATTCTTAGGAAACTTGGTTGTATTTTATCCACTCTCATTAGAGTAACACAGACACAAAGCCTTGCTGTCTGCTACCCCAGAGCCATGTAAGGCTCTTGGCAGACTGTTCTGGAGAAGCATCCATTTCTCCAGCTAAAAGGTTTTTAGAGCTCATGGTCATGTCATGGCCCTTAACCCTAATAGACCAAGGACCTCTTGGGCACGTCTGAATTACTTACAGAGGAGTATACTTATCGTGAAAGATAATTTACAAACCCAATAAAAATAAGTATCTACCTCAAGTATCATCTATGTAATTTTATGATTCTATACAGTTTTCCTTGTCTCCTCTTGCTGGTTAAAAATTGAATAGGATGCACAGAGAGACTTCACAGAAAGCTGCTCAGCCTGCAGAGGGGAGTGGGGGTGTAAGCAGGCTTCTGTTGCACTCACATTGGGAATAATGACCACCTTATGCACAGGCCGTGCAAAAATTACGCAGCACTTCAGAGCCTGCTTTAAAAATTTCAAAGAGTCCATTGTTTCCCTCCATCCCACTGTCCTCCAACATTTTAATGAGATGAGGACATGACACAGAAAACTGCTGATGTGGATAAGTACGTATCTCTCTTCCATCTCTAACATTAAAGATGTATTAAGTTTTTATTTCTTTTTAGAAGAACACAGAGACAACGTCCAACTCCACCATATGCTCCTAAACAGTCATTTTGAATTTTGGCACTGAATCACAAATTCCTCCCAATCAATTATAGGATCCTGTGGATTTACCTACTCACACAGAAGTAGATCAATTTTCTTGTCTTTTATATAAAATACATGCATACACCATGTTAATTGTTTCTTCCCCAACTGCTTCCTCTCCAATGGCTCAGTCTGTAAAGTGCCGTAATTTAGTAATTCCATTCACTTCTACTACACACTACTCCTTTGAAAATACACCAAAGGTAGTTAAACAACCTCTCAGTTAAAAAAGAAAAATTACAGAGATTAAACCAAACTCAAAAGATTTTGAGAGCAATAACAGTAACATCCTTTGATTAATTAATTTCCCAAATCTGATACTGACTGAAAAATGCTGCTGACCTTAGGGATGCTGAACCAGTTTCCAATTCTTCTGAAATTAGACCTGCTTGTACTGTGGTTTGCGTAGGGACTCCTTTTTAATTACTTGGTTTCTGTTAGGTTTATGAAATGTATTTGTTCTAACTGAAATGTAATGCATTTACTTTAATTATTGATATTCTCACATGTTTTCTCAAGGTACTTCTACCCAGAGATTGCTGTAAAGCCTGGCAGTGTACAAGGGTAAGAGGGATGTTATTTTTGTCAGTTTGGAGGAAAAATATCACTCAACTCAAAGCACTGAAAATTTACATAGAAATTCTTACAAAGTTTGAATACACCACAGAAATTTGCATTTGAGTTTGTTAAACCTCCAGTGAAGTCCACACTAACTGTATTGATCATCCAGGTATAGCTCCAGACTCCCTGGGAAGGTCATCAGCTCAATATTACAAGTGCTCTTGCACTTGCCTGTTTACTGAACAGGAAGAGAAAAATGCCAACAGGAGCTCTGGCTGCTTATAAGTGCAGATGATCAATGACACATTCCATTACTAGCAGCAAAAACCAAAGACAAAGGAAGCTCCCAAACTTCAGCAGCCCTGAATGCTAAAAGAAACCTCAAGTTGAAAACGGGAGAGTTTTCCAGCAATTAGGAAAGAAAAAAATATTTTCCACAAGGGCCAACTGCTGTGCTATGCAGTTCTTGTTCACTTGAACACAAGTTTCCAGCACCCTGAATCACAGCTGCTGACCAGCGAGGGCACTCAGAGGAAACCACCCTACAGAACTCCACAGCCTTGCATGCTATTTCTTTCTTTCCTATTAAAGCCATGAGAACTCAAAGATAGAAGTACAAAGATGAATAAAACCAGCATCACCATGAGTGGTTATTGTTAATGGATAAACAAACATTATTTGCAAGTGCACACAGCCAATACAAAGCATGCCCTCAGCCTGGAACAGTTTAGCTCAGCAGCTGCCCACACCCAGCTTCATCAGGTGCTCACAGAACAAACAACTTCCTCCTATCCCGCCCTAGGTGCAGATAACTGGTCTGTTCTCATCTTTATATCTTGAGCTACACTAACAGTTAAATGCTTCAAATATCCTAGTCACAGAAATGAATCCTCCAAAATGCAATTCCATTCTATGTAAAAGGTGAGACCCACCTTCTAGGCTTCCACCAGATGACGCTGGCTTCCAAGTTTACATTACCCTTCAGAAAAGCAGGAGGCTAAAGCCCCAAACATGTCAAATTTACACAAGTAACAAAGAATGTTCAAAACATCAGCTTAAGATTCCCCCTCAGCATTACCTCACACCCTGTGTGATACAGAAATACAAACATACTTCCCTTCCAAAGACTGATCCTCCTCAAACACCAAACCTTCCCAGATAAAAAACAGAAGTTGTTCTACTATACAGGGAATTATGCTTGGAAGTCAAACCTGCAGGGAGACCTGCAGGTTTTGAGAAGTCATGCTGAACAGTTTGCTACATGGACTGCTGGGGAGCCAGATAGCAAGAGCAACCACCACTAGCTTACTTACTAATTTTCCAAAACATCATCAGTCCAGGCAAAAAGAAGGTGCCATAGGTAATAAAAAAAGGAAAAAATATTTTTTAAAAGATCTTTCTGAGGAAAATGACTTACTATAAACCATTCCAGGTCCAGAATAATGAGATCATGCCTTCACAATAAAAATTCAATAAATAAGTCAGTTCTTCCCAAGAGATAGTGTGCCAATCAAGCAAAAACCCTGTTAACAGGGAAGAACTGCCAGCAGCACAAGTTATTTTAGCTGACATTACTTCAGAAAAAGCCCACCATTCACCATCTGCTCTGGCACAAATTCTGAATGCTAAGAAAGTTTCCAACATCACTGATGAAAAGAAAGCAGTCATGATGAAGAAGTTTTTGTTTTGCTGTTAAAAAGGACAAGCATCTAGGACAGCTCACATTTCAGCAAGAACAAACACAAAACGTAGGTTTTGCACATTTCATAAAAATCATTACAGAGAATTACAGTAAGACAGAGTGCAAGTGTAGAGAATATAACACAACACAAAAAGCCTTTAACAAATTTTGTATGCGAAGCAGGTGGCCAACTCCAAACAGTGGATCACTTTACACTGAAGCAAAGAACTGTAAGTTTTCAGGGAATCTGACCATACTCAAGAAACACATTAATGGAAGCAAACACTACAGAAAAAATGGAGGAGCCATCATGTCAAGGAGAATAATGGCATAAAAAAAAAGAAGCTTTCAAACATGAGCATCCATCTAGAAATCAAAAGATCTGCAGTTTGAAGAGAGCCTCTAACCAAGAGCTACCTAGCACTCTTAATTTCTTTGAAATGTTTGATGAATTTCTACAGGATAATACCAATACTATGAGGACAGCAGATGAGATCATGCAGGTGGAATGAATTGCAATGCTGTCCTCCATATTCCTACGATTTCACCAATGAGTATAATGCACTTTCCCATTAAACACCTAGGGGAAGCAATTATTTTCCCATTTCCTCCCTAATTTAGTCTAGCATAAAAAATTATAAACAAACCACAAAAAACCTTGAGTAAAAGCAAAATATGAAACTTGCTAAGTGGCAGGAGATTAACTATTCTCCACCAATATACGACCTGGTGTTAAGGGTTAGACCTATGTGGTCCATCACTATGACAAAGTTTAGACAAAAACAGATGAACATAATTAACAGATTTATTTCTCCATCTGAAACACAAAGCCAGGATGTCACTGCAATTTATGAATGAGCTAAATATTGAAGGTACCTTTTTAATAGCCTGGAAAGTAAGGCTCCAAAAATCCCTCATCAGTTCTTTCTTAGACAAAAGCTGAGTAACAGATGGAGTTTTAATATTTCTCATGACACCAGATGATGCTTTATGTGCAGTTATGCACTCTTAAATAGTTATTTCAAAAAATTCTGGTTTATGTTAAAAAAAGGTTTACTTGTAATTTAGTATCTATTATATTTACTTCCTAAATGGAAGAAACCAACAAGGACAGTAATAACTTCAAAACCCTAGGCAGTATACGCAATACATGAGGTAGCATTACTAGAGCAAAAAAAACTTACTTATTTTTATGGCCTTAAAAAAGAGTTACTGTACATCACTTCACTTATACAGCTTTTGCACTGGTAAACTTAAAACTTTCTAACATTTTTGCTTTACTATAATCTTGCTTTTCTCTTTCTTCTTTCTTTTTTCTCCCCACAAAGTAATTTAAACAGAACCTTATTTATAAACCCATTTCAAATCTGTACCCTTTGAAGCAGATATGATATCCCATAGAAACCTGGATTTGGTGTAACAACACTTTGATTCCTCATAAAGCAGCCCAAAACTCATGCAAAGTTCAAGAACAAATCTTCAAACACAACAGGTTATCTTTTTTTCTTCATCCGAACAGTTTCTGAACTCATCTAGAAATGACACTATTTGCTGTTAAGTAGATTCTTTCCTTAAATATTCCCTTCCATATTCTTTTACAGACAGTATCCTAAGTCAAGAGGAGTTGTGAATGAAAGATTTGGAAAAGGACTTACATCAAACAAAAAACCTTTGAATGTTTTTCAAAAATTTCTACTCAAGATGCTATTTCACGTTCAAATGAGAAGTGCAAACTAGAAGTAGTGCATGGGTTTAGGAGAGTGTTTAGTGCCGTCTATTCATCACATTTGCATAGGTATGCAGCTGGCGAAAACCTTAATGAGGGTGCTACAGCAGTTTTCTAGCATCGATCATACTTATCAGCAGATCAAAACAGCATTTGAGAGTATTCAATCAACTTCCACAAAAGCGGACATTGGACAAAGAAAGAAAAGGAAATCTGTTTGAAGGTCTGTTTCATTGTAGATGTTTCAATTCCCACTGACAGTATAGTACAACCATACAACAGAAGTCCATCTCACCAAGCTAGAAAGCTTTAACAGTAATGCTGAGGTCTAATTCTTCCACCACCAAAAAAATTTATTTTATTACATGCAGAGTAGGAAACAGAGCAATACTCCAAAACCTAGGTTTACTACTTTAGTTTTCTGAGTATAGTTTTATCACTTATGAGTATGATCGCTTATGTCCTTTCCAGACACACCTAAGCTCAACAAAAACCTGGGAATGTTAAGTAGAAGAGAAAAAGGCTGCACCTCAAGAAGCCTTCCTAGCACACATTTCTACCAAACAATCGCTGGGGCACAGACCTCTAGAACATGCACATCAAACAAAACATATTTTGTCTTTTCATAGACAAGAACTGGAATCAATTGCTACTCAGTCTAAGTGACCTTCCAGAGCCTAGGTCAGGAGGACAAGATCTCTCTCTCTAAACATATATTGTATAGATGCTTACAGTCATGTCTATAAAACATATTTAAGCAAAGACTTTCCACTCACCGTCACAGACTTGAGCGTCATCCCATGGTAGGTGCCCATGGTGTCAATCTTGAAGCCTTCCGTTTCTGCAAAGAAAAAGAAGCCTTCTGTAAATCTTTGTGAACACAGCTGTGTAATGTCTAAATGGACAACACTGGAGAGCTCTCTGAAGTTATTCTGTCAAAGAACATATCTTGCCAGTGGTGGTTTAGGTTCTGTTCCCAGCACAAAAACTGGGTAGTCACAAGGAAATCTGCTTTCTTTAGACAGTTTAATATTGCTGCTTTCTCTAACCAGAGTAAGCTTTTCCTGCTCCATGGAGTAATTGAAAGCACTTCAGAGAAAGGCTATAAACCAAATTCTTTGTGAGAATATGTTACAACTTGCATGCAGTCTCAGAAATTCTCCTCACAACAAGATTGAGAAGCCCCATTCATATTCCCAGAATACATTATAATGCCATGTATTCAACATGTATAAATGGAAAAATACACCTAAGAAACCAATTTACATGCCAACTATAAAAGTGTGACCATTTTACTTGATAAATTCACCTCTGGAGTGCTAAAGAGTAACATTGTCATTATTATAGGATACAGAGGACAGAGTCTGCATAAACACACAACACCACACTAAATGTTATAAAAAGGGGCATTCTTAGGTGAGTTTTTTAATTAGTTTTAATTAGATTGAATTTATACTAAGTGCCAGAAGCCTGCCCAATGACTAAACCTGCTGTCAGTAGCCTATTTGCTTTGGAATACTCCTTCCCTGGCCCCCTATTCCCAGCCCTTTAAGATCAAAGTTCCTGAATAAGGCCACCATGACTCACAAGGAAACCTTTTTCCTTTTGTAAATTCCCTAGCCTCATGCATCTACCATTAAACTGATCCCAACCATCCAAACAATTCCTACCTAAAATGGCATGATAATCACCACTCAAACCATGAGAAAAAAAGCATTTGTCTACATCTAAGCAACTTTCCAGCTATTTCAACTAGACTTGGGTAAAGGTAACTGATACTGTGCAGAAAGAGCTACTTGAAGCTGGTATGTTTTTGTCATTTCTTATGCCCCCTTCATTTTGTGCAGTAGAACAAAATCATGATAGACAAAGAAATAAGGCAGAACCAAAGCATGGCTCCTACCCAAACCTAAAAAAAGTCCAAGAAAAATACTGAATTTTCAAAACTGTTAGAGCTCCTTGTTCTCATCATGAGCAAATTAACTTAAACTGAAACCCGGACAACCTTGAAAGCAATGCACATGCTCTGGGAAACAACTGTGACTGCTCATCCTTTCTTCCTTAGACGAGGAAGATCATCAGGTGCTCAAAGGAAACAAGGCTGAAAAGTTTCCCAGATTTAAGAACCCTCCAGTGCCTGTAAAAAATACTCCAGAGTCTGGAACTTGTCATACTCCTCTCACCACAGAGACAGCTATCTACTTACTGAACAGTGTGGCGTTTCACCTTTTCCCCCTCACTCCCTCAATTATGCCACCAGACCTGCCACCCACTACCAAGTCAAGATGCCCAGTGACACTGACCAGGTTTTGTTTTACAGTCACCTCAGTTCCGACTCTTCAGCTTCACTTCTCAAGACCACCCCTCCCCTTCTGCCAGATTAACATTTCTGAACTACAGACATAACTCTAAGAAAGTAAAATGCAGGTACAGGCATACATTAAAAACAAACAAACAAACAAACAAACAGCAACAAAACAAAAAAAAGCAGCATAACCTCCCTATATAAATTGATAGGCCTTCCCACCTTTCCCCTCAACCCCAAGCTGTAACTATGCCTTGAGTTTTAGCTCAGAGGTCACACCACTGCACTTGAGCTGAGGATGGTCAATGTGACTGCACAAACACTTCCATGGAGAACACTTTGCTCTGTGACTGTATAGGTCACTGCTGCGGGGCAGGGAACATGTTAATATTTCATGTGGTGACTAGAGCTGTGTAGAATACTTGGTAGAACTCCCTAAGTTGAAGGGATGATTTTGCCGACTTGGAGTGACATAAATCAGAGGTGTCAAAACTAGGCTGAAAGTTGAGAATTTCAGAACATCACCACCAGGAGAACCTTCATCCTTTCCAGACTGACCTATTATGGGTTCCTCATGCCTGTGACACAGAGCATTTCCAACTGTTTGGGTTAGATGTTCTTTCCAAAGAAAAGACCGTCACAGCACTATCCTCTGTTGTGCCTGGCCTGCTGTGGCTTTTTTCCTTTCAGCAGAAATCCTGACTTGGTAATTAGTTCTCCATGTTTGTTCCATCTCCATCAGCATTGAAAAGGGAATAAAGGCCCACAGAGCCAGCAGCACAGTTAGAAAGTAAATCAAAGGGGAGAGAGGCACCTTGCAGGGAACAAATCTCTGCTCAACTGCCACTGGTTTCATCTTTTGCAAAAGTCTTCCCAAGTCTCTCATAAAATCTGTCCTGGTTCATTTAATGAGCCACGAGGGCCACAAATCACAGGTCTGGCGCTCATCAGCTTCCTGCTCCTAGCCTTGTCCTGACCCTTCTTTCTAGTAGGAGAAGTAAATAACTTGGATGAAGAGCCACTTGTTGCCTCCAGCAATCTACAGTTTCCTGTCTGATGAATGCTCCCAGCAGCTACACAGGGACCCCAGTACTATTTAGAAGCTACTCAGGTAGCAAATAAAACAGTTCTGATAATTCACAAATAATTGCATAGCAGCTTTCTGTACTAATTCAAACGTAAGACATGTTAAATGATCACTGTAGGTACCCACATACATTCCTGCAACTACTGCAGCCTCTACGACAGCTACTGCAGGGCCCATGCTCTGCTGCCTGCAGTAGGGTGGGATCAGTAGGAGAAACCACTTCCCAAACTGCCCACCAGCTCTCCAATTTCCTGCCTCAAACTCTCAAACAACTGGTGACTTAAAGCATCCCCAGCTTCCAGAGGGCCATAGCAAACACGCCTGAAGCAGTAACAGCACTGACACATTTCTCAGAACACATCTTTATTGATTCAATCCTCTCACATGCACCATGTGATATTGTACCTGTCAACCAATCACTTTTCTTACAGAAATAAACACTGCCAGAAGCAAGAGCCCTGCCCCTTGCATGGCTGAAACATTTTTTAAGGTCTCAATCGCTTCTACACTTGGGCACATCTGGAGCACCCTCAGCTCCACTCACTGTGCAAAGCCTGGGCTAAGCAGGAAACAAATGTTCCCAGGTCAGAGACTCCATAGTTCATTCCCATTTCAAAAATTGCTAAGGGTGTCAGCCAGGTTAATGCTGTGAAAGATATTCAAGGATCTGCCTAGAAGGCGGATGCACCTTTTCCAGGTTATTCTTCAAGGCCAGGGTCTGACCTGCTGCTCAAAAGCAGACCTGGCACACAAGAGGAACAACGGGCCATAGTAAAGAGGAGCAGAAGAGAGAGCAACTCAGAGCCCGGGGCACGCCCGCAGCACTCATCAGCATGAAGGCTGCGCCACAGCCTCGGGAGCACAGGGCGCCTGTGCCACAGCCTCGGGAGCACAGGGCGCCTGGTGCCACAGCCTCGGGAGCACAGGGCGCCTGGTGCCACAGCCTCGGGAGCACAGGGCGCCTGGTGCCACAGCCTCGGGAGCACAGGGCGCCTGGTGCCACAGCCTCGGGAGCACAGGGCGCCTGGTGCCACAGCCTCGGGAGCACAGGGCGCCTGGTGCCACAGCCTCGGGAGCACAGGGCGCCTCGTGCCACAGCCTCGGGAGCACAGGGCGCCTCGTGCCACAGCCTCGGGAGCACAGGGCGCCTGGTGCCACAGCCTCGGGAGCACAGGGCGCCTCGTGCCACAGCCTCGGGAGCACAGGGCGCCTCGTGCCACACTCGAGCACAGCGCTGTGCCACGCTCGGGAGCACAGGGCGCCTCGTGCCACAGCCTCGGGAGCACAGGGCGCCTCGTGCCACAGCCTCGGGAGCACAGGGCGCCTGGTGCCACAGCCTCGGAGCACAGGGCGCTGTGCCAGCCTCGGAGCAAGGGCGCCTCGTGCCACAGCCTCGGGAGCACAGGGCGCCTGTGCCACAGCCTCGGGAGCACAGGGCGCCTCGTGCCACAGCCTCGAGCACAGGGCGCCTCGTGCCACAGCCTCGGGCACAGGGCGCTCGTGCCACAGCTGGAGCAAGGGCGCCGGGAACTACTGCCACAGCCTCCAGGGGCAACAGGCACCAGCGTTCTGCTTCAGAAGCGCCTCCAACTGGGGCTGCCGAGTCAGGCACTGGCAGGGAGATGACAGGGGAGATGAAACGGCAATACCTGGCCAAGAATTAGTTTATAACTCCAGCTTCAAAATCCCAGCTTCACTGGTGGTAACAGAAGCAGTTAAAATGATAAACCATCTACTAAGAAAAGGGTATTTAAGAAAAAAGATCCTCTTAAATAAAGGTACCATGATGGTAATACTTTGGACCCTTGTTTTTAGGCTTGGAATTAGATGCAGAACAATTACTAAAAAACTTACTTGAGAGCCTTCAATAGACTGGGAATTTACAATTTAATATAATCGTGTGTTATGACACACATTTTCTTTAGGCAGTCCATATTAAATGCTTCAATCACAGGTCTAACACTAAGGACTAAAGCAAAGCCCAACAATAATTTTGTCATAAAAAACTGTACTGAAATCTTATGTTTGCCAAATATAATCAGTTTTAGAAATATTTGCATTGTTAAAAACACCTACATCAACAAATGCCTTAAAACTACATCTTGAGAAAATAAACATAATAACGAGAACTGAATAAACAACTCTAATGCTTCAAAAACATAACCTATCACCACATTTTTTTCTTCTTCAGCCATTGCATGTGTTATGGTCACAGTTTCTCAGTTCCGTGACCGAAAGACTGGTAAAAGAACCATAAACATTTCCAGGGTGGTTTATAACAAGTTAGCTGTCTAGCATCCCCATGCATCCATCTGAGTGCCTTTTCTTATTTAAAATAATTAGTCCTGGAAATGGAAATATGCACCCTAATGCATCAGCGTTTTGGACTGATAATATTCTCCATCAGCATTTGGGTGCATGTTCCATTTCCTTGCATGTAAGTATTAATGCTCAGAGTGCCTTCCATTTGCTTAACACCACTGCTCCACATACATCTAGGTCACTCTGCATTTTGATTATGCACCTTCTGAAGCTCAAGTTACCCAATCCAGCTACAAACTTGAGCTCTGATACAGTACCAAAAAGAATAAAAGCCTGAAAAGGACTCAAATTAACCTGAATTTCTGGAAGGAAGTCAAGGGAAATAACAACAGAACAAAGCAGCATGTCTCAAGACACTCAAGAGCTCAAGTTAAAGACTTGGTTCGAATTGTGGACGAATAAAATGGAATAACCACTTCTTTTTTTCAGCTGTATACTCTTCAAGCCCCAGATAGCAACACTCTGTAGACTGCCTGAAAATGATTCACTATCCCACTTCACAGCCCTAGTAATTTAATCCCTGACACCAAATGTCATTCTGCATGAGTTTCCTGAGCACTCCTTTACAGTACTGTACCCTAACAAGTAGAAGTTTCACACCTAAATTTCCAAGTTACACTAATTACTTTACAAATTCTCTGTACAGCTCACATATAACAGCTCTGTAATGATCTTACCAGTAATTAACACCAACATCTTAAGTTTCTCACAGTTAAAAGCAATTTATATGTGTTTTCCAGCACAGAAGGGAATGTACAGTGCTGAAAGTTTTTAAACTAGCTTGTCACACCAAGCCAGAAGGTACAGATAGACCACATTCTTTTTCCAAATGTGCATCTCTTGCACATATTTTCTGTTGGGAAAAAAAAGATGAATCATATAAATCTTAAAGTAAATGCAAAAAATAAAAGTTTAACAGGTCAAACTAAATATGACCAGTAAAACTTCAGAACCTTTTATCACCTGCTACCAATTCTACTCTCCCTGCATGAAAGGATACCACACAATTTAAAACAAAATAACTTTTAATGAGAAATGCTTTATAAAGAAACTTTCTTAACAATATATATGAGAGAGAAACCAAATGTTATGGTCCAGAGTCAACTCAAATATAATAACTTCACAGTCCTCTGTTCCCTGGGCTTCACACTTAGGACTGATTAAAGCCAGACAAACTTCTGGAAAATGGTAGCTATGTCTGAAAATCCAATAAAGTTATAAATAAAACATAAAATGGCAATAGCAAGAAGTCAACAGAAAACTTTTCTGAAGGAAACACTTAAACACAGTCAAGAATATTCTTTTCACCATTATAGGCTGAAATCACACAGCAAGACTCTCTGATTTACACTAAATAGGACTGAATATTGCTGGAAGTTTTGGGGTTTTTTTTGTTTGTTTTGGAGGGAGTAGTAACAATTGGCTTCTGCTATGCTGAGGCTTTGAGGACAACAGGAACACTCCTGCAATAAGTCTTAAAGACTTAACCTTGGAGCAGCACAGGGAAACTTATGCCATCCATACTGAGAGATGCACTCAATGGGTCACAAAATGTTACATCTTCAAAACTACCATCCCAGCACTACTGCACACTTTGAACAGAACAAACAAGCATGTGAAAAAGACCTTCTGAGGTAAAGTCACCCAAGAAAATGGGGGAAAAACAAGGTATAGCATCCAAAACACATATATCCATAATGTGTACTTAAACATTAAGGCACACAGGAGAGGACCAAAAATAAGCTCCTAAAGCATCAAAGGCATTTGAGCACAGGCTTTTTAAATCCTGAAAAAGACTTAAATATTATGCTGCTCAAGAAAGTATAACAAACTGCAGTTTGAAAAAATATCTCCACTTGTAAAGATGCACATTAATAAAGTGAAAAAAACCTACTCAAGTGAGTAATACAAATGAAAGGAATAGGACTACCATGGTAAAAGCAGAGGAAGTTTAGCACAGGATGGAGCTCTACGCTGTTGAAGAGAAGATACCATCGCTAACTGCCAGCATGAAAGAAACCAAAGCAACAGGAAGGAAACAGCACCCAAGGAAAGTGAAGGCAAGCAGTTCACCTCCTCACCTCAAAAACATTTGAGCAGTTGGGCAGGGTGGGTGCAATGCCAAGCAATGTGTTCTTCCACTTTCCACGTGGAAATATCCAGGATGTGCAAGTCCTACTGCAAACAACATTCTAATGCATCACAGAACTTGAAGAATGCCAAAGGAAAGGTTTCCCTGTGTGCCTGACCAAAGCTGAAGGAACAAGACCCCTGCTGGACAAAAGGTGTCCAAGCCCTGCCCCTGGGCTGCTGAGCAGTTCCACGGTCTGACTGCACGTGGAACTCATTGTTTGCTCTTCAAGAACAGCACAATTACCACCCCCTCACACTGACTATCAAACCACCCTAGCAGCAAAGCCTGTCCCATCTGGCATGAAAATTTTAAGTTAGTCTACCAGAAAGGCATCCTGATACACTGCATCAGAAATAATGATCCATCACAAGAAGCAGAGAAATTTGGCTGCAACTCAACAGTTTCCTTAATGCATGTTAAAATTCCTAAATTTATTCTCTTAGCTCTACAAGCTTTGAATTTCTTATGCTAAGGACAAGTCAGCTAATGGAAAAGCTCTGTATTGAAGCACACAAATATTCAAAGAAAAACAGTTCACCTCTTCGCTGCCTAAACTTTAAATACTATAGTACCATACAAAACAGAATATAGGCAAGATGCCACAATTCTGCTGCAACTAGAAAAGGACTACTGTGAACCATTCCTAGGATTTCAACACCTCTGAGGAAAGAGCACACAAGTGAGGCACAAAGCAAAAAGCCTAGAGACATTTCCTTTTGGCTTTGTTTCAATCTTCAGCCAAACCCACCACTGAGCCCATGGTTACAAGCACCACACTAGCCTGCCAACCACAGTTTGTAGCCAACCCCAGGCAGTCAGAGGGCAAGGCATGCAAACCCTTCAGAATGGCAGAAATCTGTAGTATTCAGCTTTATCATAGGTGTTATCCATCATTACTAAAATGTGGATACAGTGGCATGAAGACTGCAAGTTATTACCTTTTGAACTTAATTATCTTTCTTTTCCTTCAGAATTCTTTCCCAAAAGTCCAAATACTGCAACCTTTCCATAAACATAGGTAATTCTAAGTTCTTATTAGACTTCTTGTAAAAAAAAAAATGGAGTTTAATAGAAAAATGCTTTTTTTTTAAATTATTATTTCTGCTTGTAGTCTCACTTCTACACTGAATAGCTAGAAACCACAACTTAATTTTGAGGGCAACTAAATTAAAAATCCCATAAGGAATGGGTTCACTTGTGACAGAGCTGCAAGCAATGCGCATCGTTCAGTTTTAAGCAAATGACATTATCAGTGCATTAATGTCTAATTATGACAGGAAAACCACCTGTTCTCAGAGTTCCAGTTAGACTACAATTTAAAAGCTGTTAGTTTTACAATAGAATATCCTAGAAGTAAATGAGATCTCTGCTATTTTCTGAAGTTAATTTGAAGCCAAAGATCTCAAATATCTCTAGGTCCTCTCCTAAGAAATGCAGATGTTAATTACTAATTCTATGTAACGTTCCAATATAAGTAATGTTCCAATACCTTTCATAAGTCAATCTGATGTTTAAAATACCTTCATTCCAACACCTCATTTTTATTTCCAGTGCTAGCCTACACTTAGCTTACATGGTATTCCTAACCTATGTATTTCTTTACATATCCCTAGAAACCTGAAATACAAAAATAACTTTGTGTGACTACACCAAATGTAAGTAATCAGGAAGTTAAGGCAGATAAGAGAAATACACTCTAGAATGGAGTGTGACAGTGAATTAGGCAGGTAGAATATGACCACATCACAAAAGAATCTTTCAACTGCAACAATTGCTGCAGTCCAGTCAGTCCCATTTCAGCACCAAGAGAAACCCCCAGCACCACATTCTCAGAATCACACAACATCAAAATGGATTTTTCACCATTGCTAATTACAGAAAATCTTTTTTTCCCTGTCAGTCATCTCATCTCTGCTTTTTGCTCAAAAGTTTCTACATTAAGCTCACACTGCTGAGTTGCTCCACAAAGTCTTCTAGGTTCTTCCTTCCTGCCATGCAAAACTTGTTTCCTGTTGCCTCCTGAATCACACATACATGGTAAAAGTAAAAAATCCACACTCCTGTTCAAGAGAGACGTTGTCTGCAGAGTCCCTGACCAGAACCATGTCATGTGCCAGTTCAGAGGACCTTGGACTATCCCTGCTCCTAAGCTTCTTGTAAAAGAGTCCACGATGAATTACAGGCTCTGGTGCATTTGAACTGTTACACTTGACCATTAATTTCTTGCTCTGCCTTTTTTTATTTCACACTGTACAGTTTAGATATTTATTACTTTTAAATCTTAACAGGAAATGGTATTAAAAGGAAAACTACTTGGCATATAGATGAGTTTTGAAAGTTTAAGATACTAACAGAAGGAAACTGAGTAAGGACTAGTAAAAATACTCATGGAAGGGTTGGTTTAGCTTGGTATTTTTTGTTCCTTTCTTTCCCAAACTGCCTTGGCTTTTCTTGTAACAATTAATTCTTCATGGAAGCTGCTTTAGATTATTTTTCAGTGCTGGAAAAGCTACCAAACATCCTGCTTTGACTTTTTTCTTCATCCAACCATGGAACTGACAATGAGCAGTAGTAAATAAAACCACAGCACTGAAATAGAAGTATATTGAGGCCAACAGGGAAGAGACTTCAAGAGAATATAATACAATATCTGACCAAATTTCCCATAGGAAGTTTCATACACAAACAAACACCCCCATAAACATAAAGGATGTATTCACATGTAAATGCATTTTTACAAAACTTTTATTTTTAATTTAAATCATTTCAGACATGAGTTGGCTAGTTTCCCTGAAGAATAACTTGGACAAAGCCAAATATTCTAAATATACAAGTAGAATTGTTCACCTACAGTTTAAAATGGCATTTTTCAGCATATAAATCCTTGCAGCCAGAATAGAAAGCCATTAGAAACATTAAGCCCTAAAAACATGGGAAGTTTTATTAAAGAGGAACATGATTTTGTTTGAGAACTAGGAGGAAGAGGCAATTCAGAAGCGTAACAAAATTTGCATGACCTTCTGCAAGTAGCACAAAACCATCCAAGCACAACAAACACAAGATTGCAAAATAAAACCACAGCCAGACATGAAAGCAAAGTAACTGAACTTGTGCTAAAAACAAGACAAAAAAAGCAATGGGGACAGGAGAAAAATTGCATTAGAAAGACAAATCATCACTGAAGTTCAATATTCACCATGTTTTAAAACTGGTGAGAAGTCTTCAATATTGTTTCCATCTCTTTTCCAGAAGGGCGCTTGTATTTCGCACTGTTTGTTTTTTAATTTAAATAAACACAACTAGATAATACTTGGAATTACTGGAGGCAACTTTTAGAGTAACTGATTGTTTGAGGATAGGGAATATATTACATATTATGCACCTGACAGTTATCCTGGCACTTGTGCTTTTTTATTAATTGCACAGGACCTTCCCCAAACAAATTTTTTCCCCCCCAAGAAGTTCTGATTTTAAGCTTTCAGTTCGTTACCTAAGAGGTAAAAATAATTTCTACAAAATAGTATTTTTAGATTTTATTACTTGGAAAGCTATCTTTAGGCATATTTACAGCTCTTCTTTTGTTTTTTCATAGGTTTGTGAAATAATAGCAGAGAAAAATCCCCTAATAGGAACTTTGATTTGTGATTTTTGGTCCTTTTTTTTTCTTTTTTTTTTTTGAAAAAAGCATTGCAATCAACTTACCCTCTTTGCCTTTAAATCTTTCCTGATCATATCTGTTGTAGGCAGCTGGAATAGGTTGCTTATTTCGTAAAGTGGGATCCTAAAACAGGTTAAATAACATATTTATTATTCAAACATTTGTTAAACATTCTAAATGGCATTTGATGAGTTTTGCATTTCATGGAGAGTTACTTAGAACTACTCAAAAGTATTAAACCAGTTCATTTTCATGGGGTTTCAATGCATTTGAAAACTTCTGATGTTTCCATTTAATATCCACTTACAGTCCTACAGAAACAGGGTTTAGTACTGAATGCAAAGAGAACAACCTGAGGCAAAACTAAAATAACAACAGCAACAAACCACATTACTAAAATCTGAGCTTTTGTTATACTTAAAGAATTAGCACGGAAAAGAAAAATCACCTAACAATTCGTGACTAAGGCTTCAGCCACACACAATTTCCCTTGTCAGCCTGATTAAGATAAAATTTTGCTAAATAAAATAAATAAAAACAAATTTTGAGGAAAAAAGGCATCCTGGGAAAAAGCTTTCAAAAAGCACCAATCTAGAGGCACACTCAATACCAATTCAATCCTTTTTGTGGATGGCTTAGTTATGTATTCACACCTATTCTGAGTGGGACATTTGAATAATGTCATGAACAATTCAAGAAATTCAACACAAAGCAAATATTTACATGTTGGAATTCATCTTGCTATTTAAATTTAGTTCTTTGTTAAATGCAGTAGCACCAAAACCAAAACACAGAATGATTAAACAGCTTTTAGAACAGACTACCACCATGTACAAAGATACATTAGATTTAATAGAACACAATCGTAAACACCACAATTCTAAACAAATCCTGTCTAATATCCAGATAGAAGTAAACAATACAGCTCGAAGTCTGTCCTGATTTATTACAGGCAAAAGAAAGCTGGTTCGAGCTGTTCCCACTCATGAGTCATGCTCCAGATTCTTAAACATTTGCTACCCTATCTGTCAGAAAAGCAGCAAAACATTTCATTTGAAATGGCAGCACTCTCATCGAATATATTTTTTGCAAATAGATGCAGCATGTGGCTAATGCTTGATAGATGCAGAAGCTGGCACTAGCAGATTATTCTCTCAGTAACAAGAGCATATTGAACTAATTAAACTAATATATTCAACTCTTTAATACCAATAAATAAAACTTAAGTCAAAGAATAGCTGTGAAGTTATGCTTGAAAAATGTGCATTTTTTGGAAGTAAACCAAAACAAATAGTGCATGTAATACTGAGAAGACACTGCACTCTCACTTTGGGCGCCCCAGCCCTCGTGTTCAGCCAAACATTGCTCTTACCGTTGGTGCTGTGTTTGGTGCAGGTCTTTGCTCAGGTGCTCGGCCTTCTTCTCTGGCTTTAACTGATTGAAGAATTGCAAAAATATTCTTGGCAAAGTTCTGAAAAAGATATCAGGTACCTGTGAACCTTACTGTCTATCTGTGTTTCACATAACAACCATCCAGGTGTAAAATACCACTTGGTTAATTTAAGTTTCACCAAAAACCAAAACTGGCGCACCAATCCTCTAAACAGCTGATTTCTGAGCCCTCTTCTGTGACAGGATCCAAACATGAACAAGGTTATCAGGCATCACTGTTACCCCCTATTCTTTAAGGCCCACACTGGCTAAATCTAACTGGCTTCATTACACCACAAGCTAAAGCAAACTCCTCTCAAAGCACTTGTAACCTATAAGGTACAGAGTTAAGCGTACACAATGTCTCTTAGTAACATAAATTTTCAGTAATGGTTCATCAGTAAAAGAAACCTTTCACCAATTAAGGAAAATACCTTTTTTTTTTAATTCTTTCAGAATAATATAAAGTATTCACAAAATGCTAACACTGTTCCAGAGTATTGCATATTAACACTGAAGTGGTGTTAACACCACTGGTATTATGAAACAAAAATATGAATTCCAAAACAAAGAGTTTTGGGGTGAATTTTGTAGAAATCACTTAGAGAGTTCTATTGCAAAGCTTCCCTAAGCCTGCTCACTTGACCTCAGTGAACATCTTGTCAATCCACTGCAAGACACCAAGGGCAGGAAGACCACCAGAAACCACTTACAAAGGCAAAGCCATCCCCTCAGCAAACACAGATCTTGTGATAAAGTCAGAAACAACTCACAAAACTGTTTTTTTTTTTGTTTTTTTTCAATCAGAAAACACCCAGGGGAAAAAAACTTCCAAGAGCTGCAAGCCATGCACATACCAATTATATTAGGATACTCAAAGTCTAAACTACAGGCTTTTACTGCAAATTCAGATTTCTCACAAACTGTGGCCTGGGCATCATATCAATCACAATTCTTGTCATTGCTGTGCTTTATCAGTGTCTCTAGGAAATAAAGCTACTCCATCGTCTGAAACTTGCAAGAAGGAACTAATTAACAACAGGAGCAATGTTGTAAGAGTGATTGTCCATGCAGAAGCCAAATCTCCCAGTCACAAGGAAGTTACAACCAACATTCACACCCATATTTTGCTCATAAAACCTATAGTTAACATAGTCTTAAAGGGAGTTTGAACTTCAAATGATTAACTTTTCGAAGGCCTTTAAACATGAGATTTTAATAGGCTTAAATTGCACATCCTGGACCAAACTCAGGTGAAAAAGCCCACAAGATTCTCTCTCTCATCTGTTGCAAACAATCCACTAATAAGCATGGAATCAGAAGTGTTCTTGCTGATGTCTTTTTTTCCACAGCATGAAAATGCAAGTCCCCCAGGGCCACAAATAATGGCTGTTTGGAAGGGGAGAAAACCAGCAATGTTTTAACAAGCACTCAAACTAACATCATCTTGCTGCTGGTCACTGGCTTGGTCAGGGATATGGGATTATATTACTGTGACAGAAAAATGATTGAGCAGCAAGTCCACTGCATGTACCAGCTGATTTGTAAAGCCCTGCAGAGTTGAAGACTGCTACATTTTCATTGCTCATCCCTTCAGGAAGCAGAATATGAATATCTATTAGCTTCTGCCCTAGATTTAGTTAAACTTAATAATCAAGTGCAATGTTTTTACTACAAAAAACTTCTGGTCTGGGGGACGGAGCAGAAAAGAAAAGGGAAAAAACCCCAAGAATCAAAACATTGGTTTCCCTGCATGGATGCTCTATCCCTTGCCAACACAGGGACTAACACACACCAAATCAAGTTACTATCACTGCTGGTGATTTAACACCAGGATGCTTGTGGAGAAATCCCAGAGCAGTCACATCAGACTGCTCTGATGAGACAGGCTTAATGAAGTCACATCACTAACTAAATTTCTTTTGTAATAAAAATACTTCCATCACAATATATCACAGTTTACTCTAAAAAATTGCAGTCTTAAATTTATGTAGTTCACTATAACCCTAATTCTCAATAACAAATACTTCTAATCACTATAGCAGCTTTATCATGCTAGCAAAAATAAATAAATATTTTTCTAATAGTGATCATCAAGGATAAACATAGGTTTCAGCTTCATTGAAAACAACTCTAGAGGAAAAAATATTTGAAGAAAAGTATACTTCATCTCAGTCATCCGACAAAAATAAAACCTTATATCTAACATATAAAACTAGAAGCATATACTGTTACACAGCATGGCTTAGAATGCTTCAAAATTTTCCAATAGCTAAGCTGTAACAAATTTTTAATCAGATTTCACTCTAATGTTTCACTGCAGAGAAAGAGAAGCCTAAGGAAAACCATATAAATTCAAAAAAACTCTTACGTGAACTGACAGTAAGGATTTCTAGGACATGCATCCCAGAAAAATCAAGAGCTGCAGAATGCTGTAAACATTGTCCAGACTTAGAGTAGGGCTGCAGAAGGAAGAACTGAGCCCCAACTACATTTCCTTACACATATGCTTGATATGCTGAGACATACTGCTAAATCCTTTCCAGCCACTGGCAGACTGAAAGGCATGATGCTGTGCCAAAAAGGCAATATTCCTATCACACATTTTCAGTAATTTCTGTATATGGCATGACAAGAAAAATGAAAATAGCATTGAGATGGCCTCATAAAAGTACAGCAGAAATTAAAACACTACTCATAAAGAACATGAAGTGATAAACTGTATATTTAAAAGAAAATATTTTGCACATCTAAATTTAAGGCACATATTTAAATCTGGAATTCAAATAAAAAAGTATAAAACCATTTAAGGCATCACTCTCCCATGCCTCGGAATATGTATCTTCAATTTGCAAACTGTTCAACTACTTGGAAGTTGATTTTCTGTCCTCCCTGTTCTTGTAATTCACAACTGCAGGGACTCACAGTACCCCTCAAACTGTTCTCTGTACACTTCTGAGCTAGACAAGCCATGCTGGGGCACACAACAAGCACACTGCCACACAGGAGAGTGTAGATGAACCACCTGATTAAACAGGTGTTTGTGATCCTGCTTTCAGGACAACGGCAGTTTAAGAATTCCAATTACACTACTAGAATTCATATTGCTAAACAACTGAAAGCAGAGCACGTGATGACTTGGTCAAGCTTCAGATTAGGGAGCCTATAAAAAAAAGTTGATAAAATTGAACTTGTTACTAGCTGTAGGGGGAAAAAAATAATCAGACACTCACAAAAAGTTAATCTGGACATTTCTTTGTGTTCCACTCAAAAACTTAACTGTGTATTACTAAAGCTGAACTGACAACATGACTATGAGTATATATGCTCCCTGTATAGCTGTGGACTATGCTCCCTGTACAGCTCCCTGTATATTTGTGGACTATGTGTTCAGTAAAAAAGTGTAATTTTCACTTGTTCTATGTTATCTTCCCTAAATTTTTATCGCAAGAATATATATACGAAAGGCAATGGAAACATTTAATTTGAAATGTTAATTCAGAAGCGTGAAAAAGCAGCAACACTGTAACAGCCTGAAGATACAGTACAGCATAAAATCTCAAAAATCCAAATCCCCTTGATACATAATCCTAGTTTATTTCTCCTATGAATGCAACATATGGAAATACATAATATTTTAATACTTTTATTAGTATTTAAGGAATTACTTTATAGCCAACCTAAACATTGTTTCAGGAAACATAATGCTTTATTCTACAGAGTTTTTGGTTGAATTCAAGGCCCATATAGACAAAACAAGATTTATTATTGCTCGGTATAAATACGTTTTTTAAATCTGGCCCATTTTTCCTTTAAATGCTACATTCAAGATGTTTGCAGCAGTGCCTGGCAACAACAAAAGGACCTGCCTAGTTTTACTAAGGAAGCCAGTCCTGCTTAAACTGGAGTTTGGGCACTCCAGCTGTACCATGATATTTGTGCACAGCCACTCCAAACCCACCCTGCTCCACCTGAAGGGCTAATGAGGACACCAGTGCTATTAGCCTGGCACACCTTTACTGTTTCAATTTGCTGTTAAAGTCCCACTGCTGTGAATTTCACGAACTTGAGACAATTCTGCCACCTAGAGCCCACACATAAAGATGCTTTCACAATCAATTTCTTTTAAAATATCCAAAATTTTACTCTCAGACCTCTTAGTCATCTGAAATTATTAAAATACTATTAGTCTTGCTTCAAAATTTGTTTTCCAGCTAAATTAAATTACTGAAGCTTTAATTATAACTGTAGCCTTAACCTCCTCACAGGTGACATCACTAGTACAAATGGTCAAGAGTCATGAGAACAAAAAAAGAGAACTGAAAGTAACTGAAAACATGATTTCTCACATTTACTTTAAATACAGTCATTACTATGAAAATGATCAAACCCATAAAGAAAACACATTAATTTTAAGAATAAAATATGCAAGTACTAACTGCAGTAGTAATATTTTGCAGGTGGCAACAAAACTAAAAATCATGACCACCACAAAGATCAGCTACATATGCAGAAAAAAAACAGTTCTGCTCTTTAATACTTATGTACAAGAATACAGAAAACCACAAAATAACATTCTGGAATAGTTCAGATGCTGTATTAGATAAATTTGCAATTATGGGTTACATTCAAGGTAAATGCCACATAGCAGGAAAATGCCAATCCCTCTAGCTAGGTCAGCTATAAACTCCAGTCATCCTACTCAGTTCTGGTCTGCTCTCACCAAGCACACAAAAATACCCAGAAGCTAGGGGTGGCACAGTGGGGAAATACAAACCAAGATTATGAAATTTAATACATAAAACTCAAAGTCAAGAGCTATGACATTAAATTGGAGCTTGAAGTCTATTCCCTTCTGTATTAACATTTTGTGTCATGGATAACAATACATTGGGCATCAAGCAACTTTCCCAAAGAAAAGTACAGATAACTAGTACATTACAACAGGGCTGCAATAACTGAAGGTATAAAAGCTGAAAATCTACAAAGGCTTTAAAAAAAAAGTTGTTTATTTAATCAAATCTTATACAGTGTAAGATTTCCATGCTTTCTAGGAAATCTTAGGTAAAAACTTAGAAAAAACTTAGGAAAAGGTGCTGGATAGCCCAGTCTAAGTCTTTCATGTAAGAACAAAGGATATATAAATATAAGGATTAAGGCAGGAAAATATTTTATTTGATTCAGGCTTAGTTCCTACCTTATTAGAAAGAAAAAAGAACAGTTTTATATTAAACAAAAGCTGTAGTTTAGAATAAATTCTTAAATATTTTGTATATATTAAACAGGAAAAGTATAACTACCCAGACTGTGAGAGAATCAAATTCACCAGTCTGCAGCAGTGAAGCAACACCAAGGAAAAAAACAGACCATTGCTTCAACATTTCTGCCTTGACCTTGTGAGTAATATACAGTTAAATGAACAAGGTTACACTTAAAAAAAGATACAATTTCATGATGTAAAGGTTATGAAACTACAGAGGCTCAGCTCCCCCTAACTCTGATCCCATACCAAGTCTTAAGAGTTTTTCCATTATAAACAGTTACCTGCAGAAAGAGCCCATATCCCATCATTCCTAGATTTTATACACACCTAACTCCATTAGAAGTATGTATAACCTCAAATGCCAATTTCTCCTGTCCATCTTACATGGTTCTACTCCAGTGCTTTTCCCTGGACTGTCTCCAGGCAGGCAGTAATGGTAAGATGCCATATAGGTCACTCTACACTCCCGGCACCCAGCAATGTCTTCAAAAGATTTACACAAGGCTCAGGGAGGATAAAATATTTACAGATAGGCTAAAAGCTGAGAAATGCACCAAAGCAGCAGCTGAGCCAGCTGCTCACAGATGTGTAAATGTGTCTGCCTGGACAATGCACACCTAGGAATGTCCAGCTACTGTTCAGCTTCTCAGCTGAAGAGATTTAGAAAGGTTATGTGCTATAACCTTTAAGACTTCCCATATCTTTGACAGGCTGGATTATGTTATTTCCTTGTACAGAGGGTTAGAGTTCACTTGAGAAAATATAATTCCAATATACTTGCAACTGTGAGAAAAGATAACTAAAGAGCGCTGGCCAAAATTTCAAGTTTTAGCAATAATCTGTAGCATTTTCCCCTGAACTGGGTCTGCCTGAGATAGAGATAATTCTGTCCTAGCTGCTCTGGCAGTGCTGAACTGTGCCTTGGTAGCCAGAAAAGTGTTGATAACAGCCCAGTGTTTTGACTGCTGCTGAGCAGTGCTGACCCAGCACCAAGGCTGCCTCCTCACCAGTCAGCTGGGGCTGGGCAGGATCTGAGAGGACAGCCAGCCAGGACGGCTGCCTCCAGGGATACTCCCCATCACATGACATCTGCTCAGCAGGACAAGCTAAGAGAAAGAAGGAGGAGGGGAATTTCTTGTTACAATATTTCTGTTCTGGAACAACTGCTAAATGTACCCAAAGCCCTGCTCCCCAGGAAGTCGCTAGAGATTTCCTGCTGATCAGAAGTGGAAAATGCATATTTTGTCCTCCTTTGCTTCCCCACACATTCTTCGTTTTTATTAAACTGACTTTATCTTGACCCATGCATTTTTTCACATCTTATTTTCTCCCAGCTGTCCTGCTGAGGAGGGGAGCAGCTTGGTGGGCACCTGTCATCCATCCAACCAAGGTCAACCCACCAAATACACCTGTGAATGCTGAAACTCCTGCTTAGTCTACTTTAATTTCTTCCACAGGAAAAATTCAAGTGCCAAATATATTTACAGTAGAGATTAAATGAGGAGGTTTTTTGCTTCAGAAAAGATTGCTGTTTCCTGCTACAGAAGATTATAAAAACAGAAGTATTTTTGAGAAAGCAAGCTAGAGAAAGGATGTGAAAGGAAAGAATCAATTCAGTACAAACAAAGGTTTTTTTCTACGTGTTCAATGGTTTGTTTTACAAAACAGCCTCCCATTTATCTAAAAATATGCACACAACTGAAACCTGTGCACAGCACTGATGTAAAGCTTAAAATTTCAAATACTTATGATAGCAAATAATCTACGCATGGACTCAAAACTCTTCCTGAAATAAAATTTCTTTAAACAATATATACTGTCAAAGTGTTCTAAAATTAAGCTGCTACAGGAAGGAAAAAAATGCTTATACTAAACAGATGAAATTTGACTCTGAAAAGTGATCACATAAAAATGCCACATTATTCATAAAAATCTAGAAGACTACACTACAGTCTTGGGGAAAACCAACAAATAACTAAAACAGAGCAGCAAGACTCATCTACTAGGAATTAAATCAAACACTGACTTTCCAAAGGAGGTAGAACTGCATAATAATCATACCGAAAACTATGGAAAAATAACTCGACAAAGTTTTAAGCAAAATATAACAATAAGCAAGCAGATGAATGCAAATGTAGAAATCTTAAAATCAAAAGAGAACAGGTGAACTGAAATGTCTGATATTACAAACAAGAGAAACCTCACGGACATCAGTAAAAAGACATCCAGGGATCAATGCAACATTTGATCAAAAGGGAGTAGCAGAGAGGCCATACAGACAAGGGACCTGAGTGATGCATTACAGAAATCTTAAGGGCCAAATAAGCTGGGAATGACACAGCTCCTGAAACACCTTCTACAACAGTAGAAGTATCAATGCACTCAAATTACACAGTCTCATAAACCAAAAAAAAACCTCACAGGCAGGGAAAAAAACCTATCACTGTAATTTCAGCAAGGGGAGACTTGTGACAATGAAGATGCTGGCAATAAAAGCAGCAGGTAAAAGGACAGAATGCAAGTACCATGAGAACTTTTTAAAAAGTTAAAAAAGAACACTACATCACTGGAGACTTAAAAAAATCCTGGAACAGTTCTATAAAGCAAACTTCAGAACTGGGAAGCGTGTCCAAAAGGAGAAACAGTATATGCTTCAGAAATACAGTTAATATTATTGCCACCTATGAAGAACTTGGAGGAGCATATTGCTGGAGGAATCAATATTTTCTTCAAACATATCAAAACCAGAGGAAACCTGTCAGTTAGCTGAAAAGGTCAAGAGATTTATTTTTTTTTTTGTTCTGTGGCATGATCATCCTAGTGTTTCCCTTTTGCATCTTAAGCAGTTTCTGCATCTGAGTTTATTACAGAGAACACTGGGAAAACTTAGACACACAGGAGTGTTTCTCTGCAGAAAAGAGCTTGAGAAGCAGCCTTGGACTGAAGCAATTTTTTGCCAAAAAACATCAAAATTTACATTTAGGAGTGCACACTGTTTTTTACCATTCACACAGGAGTTCCAAAGGAATTCAGATATTAAAAAGCCATGCACTGCTGAAGTCAATTTTGGGTTTAAATACTCTAAGAGGATTCAAGAGACTGTAGATAAACCCATGTCAAGCAGATAGTGAAAATCTACAATAAAAAGAATTATCAGGTGCATCAGCAATTCAAGTATCATACAAGAGTCAAAACAGCATTTGCAGAGCAGTATCATGCTTCCCTGATCAAAATTGTTAAAAGGAACAGGGGAGAAGGGAAGAAATTATTTGCCTGAGACAACATATCTGAGTTTCTTCACAACTTTCAAGAAGGTCTTCACAAAGGTTCTTGAAATAGAGAAAAAAAAGAGGAAAATTTTTTTTAAAAAACCATAAAAATCCCCACCCAAACACACACCGAAAAACCCCTCCCAACCAATGTACAAATGAAAAACCTGAGCTGTTCTGGGATAAATCCCAGCCCTCGGTAACATGTGATGTTTCCCCATCTACTTACTCTCACTGCTACTTGTTGGAAAATATAAACATTAACACTCGGTGATTTCTGTCCAAGCTATCAAGACTGTTCCTGCAACCCTGCAGAAACCGAAATAGAAGATTTGCTGTTATGCCCATACACTCAGCATGCTGCTCACAGTAACTGCATGCTAGAGTCCAAGAACAAACTTGACCTCTTGTTTCTTGTCTTTCTCCCTTTGTCATGTTTTGCTTAAAGTCACTACCTCATCTCACTGTTAATACAGGGATACTATAACAAAAACATTCATCCCTTCCCTACTATCTTGAAAATTTCACTTGGAAAGAAAGAGATAGGAATGCCATGAATGATTCACAAAAGGAAGAGCTATGCAGATTCCTTCAGTACAAACCTTTCCAGTAACTAAACCATCAAAGCTTTTACCAATTTATCAGTTGCTCAGCAGCAAGGCTGCTACAAATCTCCCAGATTCAAAGAAGCAACACTCCCTCTGTAGGTGGCACACAGGGATGTGCCACATACTCAGTAATTATTCCATAATTCATGAATTAAATTATTCTACCACTAATGCCCTGGGACAATACTGGGAAGTTGACAGCTATGTAAAATACTGTTAAAAATAAGACAAATGAAGACTGAGAGCTCATTTACTTCTAAACATTATTTTCCTGTGACAATACTTAGAAGTAGTGAAGGCAAAGGATGCAGTTTGACAATAGCCTCAGGAAAACAGACCCTTGAAATCTTTTAGAAATTGACTTAATGCTTCCTTGAAAAATTTAGTGCCAAGCAGCTCTGCAATAAAGAAAGCCTTACTGTCCAAAGAGAGCAAGCTGTGAGCTGTGCTTGCAACCATGTTCAGAATAGCACATAACCAAGTGCAGCCAAAAGCAGCACAAAGGGACAAAAACCTCCTCATGGCAACACTTTCTGGTTTTGTTCATTCCAGCATTTTTGCTCTTTACTTCTTCAGTGTTTTACACAATGTAGAGGCCTTCGGACTTTCAATGTACCTGCGTTGCTCTTGCTGTCAATTCCCCCCACTTTGGTTTGTTTCCAGTCCATAGGTACTTCCATGGAGCCCTCCCCCTACAGGGCTCAAGCCAGCTTTGGTTAAGAGGAATTAAGTGAGCACTTAGTATCTTTTAAATGTCTGAAGCAAGTAGCTGGAGATACAACTTAGATTTACTGTAATGTGATAAGGAGACAAACTCTTCCATCCCTGTGCCAACAGACCAGCAAGCCCACCCTTTACATGGAACACTGAGCATAATCCCTCTGTCATCTCTGATTAAAGAATTAGATACAGAAAATAAAAATGAAGTTTTTCATAGGGATCATAAAACCCAGCTTCGTATCCAGAGCATTACCTTGCCTGTGCTTTGTAAGATTGTAGTTCTTGTCCTCCATACTCTCTCCCTGCTGACAATATCTCTAGTAACATCCACTTCAGCATCAACAAAACTTCTCTGTTTAAGAGCAGTTATGTCATCATCCAGATCAGTTTTGATAGTGGATCTTTTCTTTGCCATGATTTTGGCTTTGATAGCAGCAATTTTTTCCACTGACATGGCTTCAGACAAGGACCTAAATGAGCAAAAGTAACAGTAGAGACTGAATAATTGCACAAACAATTCTTCTGAAAGAATTTGTCAATGACTAATTTCATCACATCAAAGTTTAAGGCTATGCTACAAACCACAAAACAGTCACCTTATGTATATACTGAAATATTATATGGGCTTGGCATTACTGTTTTGGGCACGTGAATCCAATTTGTGACAAAAGGCTCACAGTACTAACACAAAGACCATGGAAAAACCCCAGCTATACCAAACAAAAATAAAGAATCCAACTGTAAAGCATCAGGACCAACACCTTCATTTATAACAACACCCGAATTTCAGTTCCCTGTTATTTTTAGTGGATTACAATTTTGTGTCCAGTCAACCAACCCCTGGCTGCTCTGAGGCTTTGAAAGCATCACTCAAATTTCTTGGCTGAAGTGCAGTTATGTGGACTTGGGCCCTTGGAAAATGTGGTACCTTCTCAGATCATGCAGGCCAGCAAACAATAGGTGGTGGTAACCTTGTCCACTTGTCTCTGCATTTGAGAGAACTCACTTGAGTCCAAGAGTGCAGCACCTATGTGTATTTGCTTTTAATTGTAAACATGGAATTGGGCTGTCAGTGAGCCCTACTGTTTCGTAGGTGAGCTGAAGAAAAAAAAGATAAAGACTGAATTGCACGATACTAACTATCCAAACCAAATTCACTATTACAAGGGGTTGTTCTTTCTTTGAGAATTCACAAAAAAATTAATGCAAGTTCTAGCTGTGAAGCTTTTGCCTTTATAACTATGTTATCAGAGAGGGAACTTTGTGTTGCTATTGGTTCACAGCAGGGTCAAGCATGGAGTTGAAACTCACCACTTGTAAATATTCGTACTTTTTTTTCAAGGGGTAGTCTCTTACACTCAGCATTAAAAGAACTGGTAACTACAGAATACAAACTAATCCAAACAACACTTAGTAATCCTCATTGCAGCACTGCAAAGTTGTGATACACTCAATGTAGCATCCAAAGTATTAGTTTATATGAAACCACATGTATTTTTTGATTGTTTTCATTCTTATGCTTTCTAATCATGCCACAATCAGATTTCTTTTCCTATCATTTCCTTTTAAGTACACCTATATAAGAGGTAGGAAAAAGTCATTCAAAATACATATTTTTCATGTAGCTATAATTACAGATTTTATAAATGCCTCAAATCTGCACTGTCATAACTGTTTCAAGTTCTGACTCCTCAAACATTACTGAGAGTATCAAAAAGAGGAAAGTTTCCACGGAGAGCTGCTGGACAGAAGTAAAACTGGCTGCTTTGAACAGCACAAGAATTGCTCTCCATCCTGTAATTAAGCATTAGACATAAGGAAAAGCCATCCCACCTGATCTGCTCTGTTTGCACAATGCCCTCTTTATGCCCTTCCAGCCGAGCTGCCAAGCGCTCCTTGTCGAGGCGCACACACTCTTCATCCTGCAAGGAACATGTTTAAGCTCTTGTGCATTCTCTTTTCAAATATAAGTACAGCTAGAATTAAAGCTATTTGGAAGTATTTTCTTCACATGTGCAAGGAGAATCTTTATTTTCAATGACTTTTAATCTGGGCATTAGCATTAAGTGCAGAGCTATTGGAAGTTTCCTCAAGACCCACAGTTCTTCAAGTCTAACTTTTAACCCCTTCCCTTTCCCATTCACATGGACAGTAGCACTCTGTGCACCAAAGGACAGATAATTCCTACACAAACAGACAAACACCATAATTACCTCCACCCCCAATTTGTATTAACGAAAGTTGCTGTCGTTACCTCTATTCTTGGTTTCTTTGCTTCTGCTAATATTTCATCTGCTGCTCTTTTAACTACAAGAAAAAGAGGACATGAAAAATGCAAGATTGCAATAGATTTTTATAAAATAAATCTCAAGGTTAACTTTTAGTTAAATTGTACCTTGAGTGGATCGTTGAAGACCAATTTCAAGTGGAGCACTTCTGTCTATGCTTGATGAGGTTGCTGCACGCAAACAGAACATTCAGTTTAAATAGAAAACATTTGAAATAATATTTGGGTATAAAAGAAAGGACAACAGATGAACTGCAACAATGGAATCTCTACATATTAGGGAGCAAAGGTGGTGAAACACAGACTAGTGGAATGGAGATATTCAGAACCTGACTGAATGTAAAGTTAAATCACGTTGCTCAGAGTCATTTGGCCCTTCTTTGAAAAGGGGATTGAACCAGGTGACGTCTTCTGGTCCATTCCAATACAGATTAACCAATGATTCTATGATCTCTATATACCACTCAAAAAAGAAAACAGAGTTACAATGAGAATTAGAATTAAGATCTACTGGTTTGTCTAAGTTGTTGGGTTTTTTAAAATACAACGTGCTGATCCCTTTAAAATGTATATATAAAGTGATTTTACTCATCATATTACAGAAATAATCTCATACTCCAGGATACTTAAAATTTCAAGACCCTTTACAAAACAGAGCATCTTACAAAGGTGATATTTGTTTTTCTCAGAGAAACTTATTTTCTCTGACTATTGTTAACAAAAAATTTAAGATGATGAAATGCTACGCAAATCTGCCAGACTGACAAAGCAGTGATTTAATATAGCTTATTAAACTGAAGATTTAATCCTACACATCTCTTGCATTCAAGGTCAATGTACTACTGAAAGTTCCCCAGAGTCTAGAGAAGGAAAAAAAAACATGCTAAGCATTCTAACACATAATTATTAACCAAAGTAAGTTAATAATAATAGTATTAATAATGTTCACTTCAAAATATGTATGTAGGAATGCAGCTCCTATCTAAGCAAAACAGTTAATTTAAGAACACAATTAAAAATGCAAGAAATAATAACTTTGTTTGAGAAGTTTCAGCACATTCAGTTAAGATGCAAACTGCCTATTGTTACCCAATCCTCCCCTCTTGCCCCTCACTTGTGCCATGAATATAAAGCAGTAAAAAGCACTGTGTGCCCAAGTCAAAAGAACACATGACTCACATGTTTCCCCATTTAGGTATGCAAGCAAGTCTTTCCTATCAGGTCTTCTTACCACAGGAATGTTTTCAGTCTGAAAAGACAGCAGATGTGACATGAAACTGTTCTTTCCTCACAGAGACTCTTGAAGATTTTTCACTTTCATTGAAAACTACTCATTCACACAAAGACATGACCCTGTGTCCTGCCACCCAAGGAAGCTTAACTATCAAGCTTAAAGCACACTCACATCCTAGAGAATGTTCAGTTACACAAAATTAAACATACAGCCAGCTAAGAAACTGAAAGAGAGGGCAGCCTTTTTCCTCCTTCCCTTCAAACTTGCAAACAAGATCAAGAAATAGCTTTTATCACACACACACACACACACACTTCTCTGCCAGGAATCTGTGTTGATACACAGAAATCAAGTATCTTAATTGTGTTGTTCCAACACAGCACTGTGGTCTCAGGTAACAGTGCAGTACGAGGCAAAATGAAGAGAGGCTCATGGAAAGCAGTCAAATGGAAATCAAAAAGACTTCTTACAAATTCCTGTACTTTTATTTGTAGGGCTTAACCAATAATTTTTTAAATTGGCTTGCTTACTTCCAAGTCCACTCCAAAGCTGTTCTGCATTTCTCCATTATGTGGATCCCTGACATCAAAGGAACAAATGGATCATCTAGACTGGGATCACTCCACACAACAGATGGACAACAGTACTCCTGAAATAGTTAGTGCTGCAAACAACTCTGTCCATAGAATATCAAGGTAAATACTGCCCTTACCATTCACAATTGGTTGACAAACTCTTGCTGTAAACATTATTTGGTGGTTTGAAGGGATAGTCTGTTAGGAAGTGAAATGTCAAGAAAAATACTCCACCCTGACAGGACCTGTCATGTGATCCTTCTGCAGAGGTGACTGTTTTTAAACACTCACACACTTTGCTGCATATCATTCTCACTTTCCCCAGCCAAATTCATACACGCAAGTGCTATTATCATTCCCTGAAAATAACTACACACACATTCATTATCACAAAACAAAAATCACATTTTGTGTGGTCTACTTACTGCAGCACGACGGACATACACAGGATGGGAAAGGTGCACATTATTGAGCAGGAACAAGATAGAATCCAAAGTGTAGTATTCTCTGGGCTGGCCCTCTTTCCCTGTCCTGTAACACAGAAAAAGATTGTAACGTTTAACTTCATCTCTGTCTCAAGCACACCCCTTTTAGAAAAGGTCTCTTCTTTCCAGATGACAGTTTAAAAAGCAAGCAGTTAATATTATTATCAGGCTATTGCCAAACTAGCGAGCTCTCAATTGTGCTAAAAAATACAGGTGAGGGAGATGAGTTCTTGCAGCCTCTTTACTGAATGAAATATCTAAAAAACCTTCCCAAAATAATCCGAAATAACACCTGGAAGCATTGTAAAATAAACACGCAAGACTTAGGAAATCATAACTACACATTCCTCCTCATTCACACTATTTATTCTGATTGTCAAAGGAACTGTCTATCCTATGTAAGACAGCCAGAAAAACAGAACTGAGCTGCAAACAAAATAAAGTATTACATCATACAGGTAACAACAGACCAGAATTTTCAGCACTAGAGAAAGCATAGTGAAACTTGGGATAGATAAATTCCACAAAACCTAGGGAGCAAAGGGTTCAAAACGGTGCTGAAAGATTAAAATAAGGAGTGACTACAAACTAATTGCACACAAAATCAGCAAAACCCTGAAGGATACAAAAGCACAGTGAGCTGTCAGCAGTGAACTCCCATACTGAAGTCAGACCACATCAGAGCAACGCAACAGCATCAAGTTCAATCACAGCTTTCAAACAGCTTGTTTCAAAGACAGCTTTTAAGTCTAAAAGGGAACTTATTCTGTGCAACTATTCACCAAAAAAAAAAAACAAAAAAACAAACACCACCAAACAAGGCCAAATAAATCCCTGGCTCAGCTTGGCTCCTTGTACACTGAACATAATTCCCACCTCACACATTCACCCATTATACTGTTACTACAAGATTTGGTAGAGGAAGTAATGTCTGTCCATGTTTCAAAAAGCCCTCCTCCCTAAACACTCCAACTGCTCTGAGAAACAGACGTGGCAGTCAGGAAAGCAGCAAGAGCAACAACTCCACTGCCCAACCCCACTTTGTGTCTGATCAAACCCCAGCTCCAGGTAGGACAGGGCTCCTCCACATTGCCCAGTCCCTGTCCTCAACCAGCTGGCTCACCTTAAAGCCTGAGGAAGAGAAGCCACCACAAAATCAGCCTAAAACTATAAATTTAAGACTTAAAATTTAGAGAATTTTCAACAAACAAGAGAATTCAGGAAGAAACCCTTTCATTAAAAGAGTTTTTCCTCTGTGTACAGTGGCTTTACTCATGGCTCATCATCAGCACTAAAACACACCACAGAAGTCCCAACCTCTCTGGGAGAGGAAATAAAAAATACTCAGTCACAACTTTATGGAGCCTGAAAGAGCCACACAAAAATCTACTAAACCAACAGAAGTGCAAGCCTGTTTTCTCAGTACTGTGGATTTAATGCCACCTACTGCTTTGCTTGTCATTACTTTTCTGAAGTTAGTTAGGAGTGTCCAATAACCTGCTCAGAACTTATTATTAGCAGTAAAGTTCAAAACCTCACCTTCACAATGACACCTGAGAAAACCAGTATAAGAGTAACATGCAGAGAAAAGGGATTCAGGATACCAGAACTGCAGAATAAAGGGACTAAAGGGTCCCTCTTGCCACTGTCCCTTCCTTCTGGAAACCCGGTCTGCACGAGGCAGAGGGTGCGTGTACTTTTTGGTGCTGCAGAGTAAAGCGAGTAGACACAGGATCTTTCTTCAACTGCAAAGAAGCCAAAACTTGGCTTCACAACTACAGGCAGCCACCAGAACTGGATTCCTCAGCAAGGAACTGTTTGAACAAGCAGCAAAGCAGTAACAATCTTTGATAAGGTGGTATCTAAACATACTGGAAGCACTAGTAGAAACAAAAGCTTCCTGCACACAGGCTTGGCTCCGAAGCAAAGCCGTAATGTCACATGACATAGCTGTCACTTCATTTTAAAACAAACACTTTAGATTGTCTTAGTTAAGAATAACTCATTATTTCTTTGAAGTGTGCCATATGCACTGAACATGACAGAAAAGTCCAGCTGGTCATCTACTCAAGCTTTAACAATATTTAGCAATAAATTACAAAATTCACAAATTTGGTCATTATACAAACAAAAACTGAACCATCATGTATTACTTGAAAAAATACAGTATTACAAAGCCACGGGCATTGTCAAAGCTCAGCAGGGCACAGCTGGTGCTTCATCACTTCAACCACACACACAAGAATTCCCTGTGCTCATTATGGCTCTAGGAGAATGTTTTATTAGGAGGACAAGATATTGCACATTAATGGGAAATCATCAGATGGACAAGCAGTTGCACACAATGAGAAAACCTAAGCCTAAACTGACATTTCAGCATCGATGTGCGCTCCTGCTAGATGAACAGAGAACTAAAAACAGGCAGGTCTGAGGGTAGCTTGCCTCATTCAATTTATAAATACCCAAAATAGAAATAGAAATTAACTTTGTTATTTCCCATATTCAGTGATGTCATCAATTACTCAAGAAAAAATTTAAATCTTAGGAGGCAGACCACAACAAACCCAGTGAAAACCATTAAAGCAAAAATATAAGGAAGAGTTGCATCTCTTACAAAATAAACTCCAGCTTAAAAATGGAAAAAATGTTTACTTAATAGGAGACAGCAAGTTGCACCTGCTCATTTTTAACACCAGACACTTACTTCTTTCTCATCCATTCACTTTCCACCAGTGGGCACCAGGAATGTATTCATTTATAACAGTTTTATTTCCTCTTTCCTGTTTCAAAGCCAAAACTTTTACAGAGGTACTAAAGACCTGTGTCTCATCCACAAAACCAAGCAGAAATCTTTAAAAACACAAGACAAAGCATGCTGAGTAACACACAACTGACAATACCCAGGGCCAGCTGCTCACTGTTAAAAACTCAGCTGCACATCCAAGCCTCTTGACTAGGCAAACAAAGCAATAAATTTCTCTGGTAGATTGATTCCTTCCTTTGGTTTTGAAATAGATTGATTAACCACTCTTCAGGGCCCATAGGTCAAAACACACAAAACACTTCATCTCAGACCACCTAGCTTTTTTTATGTGCCAGCCAGAGTACATGAAATAATTATAATCTGGAATAATAATGCCTATAATTATTATCTGGAAACTAAACTGGATTAAAGTTGCTTTCCCCCCTGCTTTTTTTTTTTTTTTTTTTTGCCTCTCCAGGTTACCTTTAACTCGGCTTGATTCCTTAGACCAATTCCCTGTTTGGGTGACACTTGTGCTAGCAGAGAGAGAAGGCAATGCAGGGCAGCACTGCCAACTTCTGCCAGCTGAGTTGCTCGAGGAGCCACAGCTAAATGTCTCATGGGACTACTTCTAATTCTAGCAGGGACAAATGCCATGGCTGCTCTTCAGCCTAGCATTACTCTCTTCAGGATGCAGATGCAATTACAGCAAATATGCTGTGGACACCTAAAAGAGAACTCAAGGTATGTTCTGTGAAAGACTAAGCCACCAACACCTGCTCAGTGCAAGCATCATTTGGATCCTGTCAAGTGACCTGAAAATACAACAATTTGAATCTTGAAAAATTTTGAAAATGTCACTCCTGAGTGTGGCAATTACCTAAATTAGCAGCTCCTGTATTGTGGTGTTCAAGCTACTGAGCATGGCTTGCACAACTGGACTCATTTTTACAGCGTCTTCAATTTAAACCTGAGACATGCAAAACACCACAGTGGTTGACAAGAAATGCTGTGAACTGAGAGCAGTCTGCTCCTATCAAAAGTTCAGAAGCCACTGGTCTAAGCCAAGACTAACTAACTCAGCTTGAACAAAATCCCTCAAATTCCATCGCACATGTACCCCAGGAGGTGAGCACTCACAGCTCTGCCAGGAGCTGCTGCTCTGCTCAGAGAATCCTCTGTCCACCCACACATCCTTCTTGACCAGGAGGATAAAGCTGCCTGGCTCTACATAGCAAAGTTTGCTCTCCAGGTGCTTTTAAACTTTCAGTAACAATTTCGGGGTCTAATCCAAGCTCTCCTGAGCAACAGGATAGGGCTGGGGTATCAGTTTCGTGATCCCTGCAGAAGGGCAATAAAACTTGTTTGTCTACTTAACGGCTACTTGTTACCACTTGGGAAAAGCAACTCCTAGCAAGGAAAACACCACAACACGTTGCCCAGCAAAAATACAGCCAAGACTTCTAACTGCTTATACAAATATTTTTCTTCCTCTTTAGACTACATACCAGTATCCCCCAGCTAGCCAAGAGGTACAAATAACTCCAAAATTAGTTCCTGAAAGCTTGAAACAGGTAATGAAAAAGCACATTTCTAGTAATATATAAAGGTACAAAGTAAAATGAGCTAAGAGAAGTCCACCTACAACTGAAGATAAGCAAGTATGCTTATTTCCTTTCTCTCTCTCAATCTAAGGCTAGTAATAGTCATGTCACAATTATGAAAAAAAACAAACAAACAAAAAAAAATCCTCCTGGTCAGATCTAATTACAACTTTGAGGTTTTTTGAGAAATCTGCAGGTACTTCTGCCTTCCTACAAAGGTTCACAGGATAACATGTTCTCTTTGGTCAGTACCTGAGCTTTAACAAGAAGCATTTTTCCCTCCTAACTCTGAATAAGATTCATTGGAACCCTTCTAGTGAGGACATCAAGCAGCTGCTAAATTCTGAGGAAAGACAAACAAAAAACTGCTTTGCAATGCAAGCAATCCACGGAAAAGCCAACAGGTAAAACCATTTTCTAGAAGTTTTCTAAAACCCGGCATCTTATCTAATACAACCACTTAAGCCACGTTAACACTCTCGCTACTTGTTTACTACGATAAGACCAATTAGGAAACAGCCCGTACTAGGAACTGCCCAGGAAGAGGCCTCAGGTGGGGCAGAGCACCTGCATAGCTCGTCAGAGGCAGCGACAGTCGGGACCTCGCTGGCTTTGTCCTGGTGCATCAAAGCTCCAGGAGACGAGAAGCAGCCCCGACAACCCAAGACAGCAGAATCACAGTCTGTGCGGATCGGGAAGGGACCCATCAGGACCACCGACTGCAACTCCTGGCCCCGCGCAGAACACCCCAACAATTCCACCGTACGCCTGAGAGCGTTGTCCGATCAACAACACAACGCCTGTTGTTCACCAGACACCCGGAAAAACTTGGGAGAAGCTGCCTCCTGCCATCTCATCGCATGAGTCTGCAGGACGCGGCCCCGCCGGGCGGCGCGGACAGGAGCGCCCAGAGCCGAGGAACGGCCTGGCCCCGGCTCCGCGGCTCTCCCGGCCCAGGGCAGGACCCGGGAACGTTCCCGAAGGGAGCGGCGAGCGCTCCCTTCCCGGCCGCGGCTACCAGAGGACAGGAATCACCCGCGGGACAGCCGGGCAGAGCGCCGGGGCCCTGAGGCGCTGCGGGAGGCGGCACCAGCCCGCCCGCCCCGCTCCCTGCAGGGCGCCGCTGGGGCCAAGGGCGGCGGGACCCCCGGCCCCGCTGCCCGGGCGCAACTTCGGGGCAACTTCTCCCCCCACCACCACCCTTGCCCCGGCCGCGTCGCTCACCCCCAGATGACATAGTTGGTCTTGACATTCTTGGGCCAGGAGAACTCTCCGAAGATCACCTCGTCGCCCTTGACCACGATCTCCTTCTTCTGCGTGTTGTACTGCCGCAGCACGCTCAGCACGTCCGCCATCTTCGCCCGGCCGCCACCGCTCCGGCCGCCGCCGCCCGCCGCAGGACCCCGCCGGCGCGCCCCGGGCTGCCCGCCGCGATGCCTGAGCCGACGCCGCCGCGCCGCCTACTGGGGCGACGCCGGACGCGTTGCCATGGGAGCGGCGTGGGTCCCGCCCGCGGGGGCGGGTCCAGGGAGGGAGGCCACGCCCCCTCTGCCCTCAGGGCGGGCGCGCCCCGGTGCCGCCCTCTCGCCCGGGCACGGCTCCCTGCTCTCGCATTTTCGGTGAAAATAGAGCTTTACACACACGACTGCCTCGCTTTATCGGCGCTGCTTCTCTTCCCTGAAGCGCCGATGTTTCGGGTGTCCACCGAGTCACGGCGCGCTGGGTGCTTTCGGTGGGGGTTACGAGGAGTTTCGGTGGTGCCGAAGAGATTTTGGAGGGTGCTGGAAGGGGCTCGGTGGAGCTAAAGGGGCTTCAGGGGTGCTGGGATGAGTTTGGGGGTGCTTATGGGGCTTTGGAGGGTGCTGGGAGGGATTTGTGGATACTAAAGCACAACTAAAAAGGGTTTCGGTAGTGTTGACGTTTGCGAGGGGATTGGGGGTGCTAGGATAGCATGTGGTACACTGAGGGAAGCTGAAGAGGTTTTAGAGGGTGCTCAAAGGGATTTGGGGTGCTAGTGGGGCTCGCAGGGAGGGGTCTGAGAGGGCTGAAATGGATTCGGGGGCGCTGCGATGGTTGGTGGTGTGCTAGGAGGGGGTTGGCGGCACTGAAGAGGTGTCAAAGGGCCCCGAGAAGGGGTTGGCGTGTTAAGAGTTTTATGTCTTTACTCCCAGCCACGTGCCCGGCAGCACACGGCTGGGACAGCACTGTCACAGGAACACAGCAAGAGAAGGGTGGAAAAGGACCAGAGGGAACAGCAGGAAGCACCTTCAGTGAACTTTATGCTGGACAGTAGGAAAAGGTTCTTCACCCAGAGGGTGGCCAGGCTCCCCCGGGGCAGTGGTCATGATCCCAAGCCTGCCAGAGTTCCAGAAGCTTTTGGGCAATGTTTTCAGACGGATGGTGGGATTATTGGGGTGTCCTGTGCAGGGACAGGGGTTTGGTTTAATGATCCTTGGGGACCCTTCCAACCCAGGATATTCTGTGACTCCGTGATTCTCTCAGACACTGTGCGTGCATCTCACTCTGCAGGCTGGAGAGAAAAACTCCTGTATCCTGGATATAAAGCTGGGTTTAAAAAAACAGAAGTCTGCTTTATCAATCACAAAAATGTCCTTTAATTCTGATACAAATAAGCCATCAAAAGACCACAGCAAAAAAACGGCCATTAGGAAAATGTTGCCTGTAAATCTGAAGAAGGACAAACAGCAATTCCATGGAGTATATACTATGTTACCCTGTAAAATTTGGGATCTCAGAGCTCAGTTTGCTCTGTTTGCTCACCTGAGCAACTGCACAATTGCAGCTGGCATGTGCTCTCTCCATGTCCCAGGTTAATTGCTTCTGCTCAAACACACAAAAACTGGGAGCATAGCATTCCCAGCAGAACCAAACAAACTGGTACCCCTGAGGAACACTGACTGCAGGATTTGAGGCCCCAAAGCAAGTTCTCATCATGGTTTATTCTAACCTTTGATGCTCAGAATTTTCTTAATGCTCTCCAACACTGACAGAAAACATTCCATCTTAAATTTGCAAAAGGCAGAATTGGGTTATTTTTCTTCTTGTAAGTAATGTGCTTGTAAGTCTCAGTGCTGAGACTGACAAAACAGACTAAAAAGCAACAGCCTATAGAATTCCCTGTTTCAATATGTTAGCAATATCCCCATCTGTGTCAGAACAATTCAGCATGCAGAGCACCACAAGTGAATTTAAAACATTTCAGATACAGTACTGAAATAGTCTAGCACACAAATATGTACTACAACACCCAGTAACATGGTGAATTATACCAATCACTGCCAATATTTATTTGCAATGAGAATAGAGTAATATTTATGTGTTTAGAAGACAAAGCCATAATAAATAAACAATATAATTTCCTGAATTGGATTTGGAATTATTACTGGAGCTAGAGCTCATGAAAATTGGAACAGTGCTTGAAATGCTTCCAGTGGGCCAAGTCTCATTTCCATGCCTTGTCCAAAAGCCCCAGTATATTCCTAAACCAGTGCTGCCTCTTCAGTAACACACCCTGTACATCTGCTGTACTACCAGTAACCCTTCTTCTCAGTGAGACGCAGTCACTGTGCTGCAATGACACCAAAAAGCCCCTCATTTCCCTGCTGCTCCATTCTGCAGCTCAGAAACCAGGGAATGGTGCAGGGCACAGTCAGCTGCACACATGGCTGCAGAGATTTATTTTCCGGTTTCCAGAAAACGTCATTCTGGTTTCCTTTCTCATTTAAGGCTGCCTTCACTGGGGAGAAAGGTGAAAAAGAAGGCTGAGCAAGGAGTCTGCAGGGCCAAGCTGCCTGCACCCTTAGGAGCAGGATCCCTGTGGGAGCTCGGTGTGCTGCTCTGGGAGGAGGGAACAAAGCAGGGAGCAGCACGGAGCAAGTTGGTCTCGCCCTGCTGAGATCAGTGCAGATACAAAACAAAGGCTGGAGTGGCACTCAGGTGCTGTGGTCATGCTCTGGCAGGAACAATGCAGGTAACAGGAACTAAGCCAAAGGAATGACCCAAAGCATGACCCGACTTTTATCAATAACCCCCATACATGCTCACGACTAAAATCAAACTCCACTTAAACGGGAAATTGTGCCAGCCATAACTTCACCTCCTCCCATCACTCACCGAAAACAGTATAAATACAGCTTTAGTGGTAAGGGAGGGCAGAGGAGACTCCATCTCTCTATCCTGGCACTGTCAGAGGGCTCTACCTACCTTCTCCCCACAGGGACACCTACTGGGTAAGACTCCAGTGCCCGGCTATGCTGGGTGCCTGTTCGGGAAATTCAAATTATTCAAATTTCATGTGTTCACACACACTTCTGCATACAGGGCACTCACCACTGGCACAGAACCACAGAGTGGGCTGGGTTGGAAGGAACTCCAAAGGTCGTCTCGTTCCAGTGGTGCACCAGCTCTGCATGTCTGTGCTGAATTGGCCACGGCTCAGAAGATAAACCCAGCTGTCCCAGCCCCTCTGATATCTGAGGGGCAGCTGGAATGCCAGGGGCGTGATTTTCTGCCAAATTTAATGCAATAGATACAGTGGGTTTACTCTTAACGTGACACTTCCATTACAAGTTTTAACTGGGAGTTTACAAAATAGTTCCCACAGTTTGCTTTGGCGATCATAGTGACATTATTAACCATCGTTTATATCACTGAATCAGGATTTGATATGAAACTATTTTCATGTAGCATTAGGTATGTGACAGTTTATGAGTTTTGTCACAGAAGATTAGGCTACAAAACCATTATCTGAAATGAGCAAGCAAGTTACCACTCCTGTTTCACAGCTCAGTTTCTGACCGAAGAACTGCAGGCAGGGAAGAAACGTGAGGAAGAACAGGCAACAGAAACGGGGACGGAGAAGATTTAAAGTAAGTTTTGCACCGGGCAAAGCAACTGCAAGCTGGCCGGGGAGGAGGCCAAATCTCCCTGATTTCCCCTGCACAGGAACGGCTCCGGGGCCTCCGGTTCATCCAGCCCCTCCGTGCGCCTCTCCCGACCCCATCCCGGTTCATCCAGCCCCTCCGTGCGCCTCTCCCGACCCCATCCCGGTTCATCCAGCCCTTCCGTGCGCCTCTCCCGACCCCATCCCGGTTCATCCAGCCCCTCCGTGCGCCTCTCCCGACCCCATCCCGGTTCATCCAGCCCCTCCGTGCGCCTCTCCCGACCCCATCCCGACCCCATCCAGCCCCTCCGTGCGCACCGGCAGCGCGCCGGGCAGCCCTGGGGGGGGCGCGGGGGCCTGCCGGGAGCGGGGTCGGACCGCCGTGAGGACTGAGGGGAGCACCGCCCCTTCCTGCTGGCGCCATGGCCCTGCAGGGGGCGCTGCGCCGGGCGGCGGCGGCTCTCGGGGGGCGGTGAGTGCGGGCCGGGACCGGGACCGGGACCGGGAGGGAGAGGGATCGGGACTGGGACGGGGAGAGGGATCGGGACTGGGACTGGGATCGAGATCGGGACCGGGACCGGGACCGGGAGAGGGATCGGGACTGGGACTGGAACTGGGATCGAGATCAGGACCTGGATCGGGACTGGGACCGGGATTGGGATCGAGATCGGGATCGGGCCTGGGAATGTGATAGGGACCGGGACAAGGACCGGGAATGGGATAGGGACTGGGACTGGGACTGGGACCGGGATGGGGATAGGGACCGGAACTGGGACACGGATAGAGATAGGCACCGGGTCTGGGTATCGGGACTGGGACCAGGACCGGCACTGGGATTACGGTCGGGACCGGGACCGGGCCCGCGATTGGGTTTAGGGTCGGGACGGCGACGCGGACGGAGACGGGGACTGGGATCGGGATCGTGACCGGAACAAGGACTAGGATCGGGCTCGGGACTGGGAGAGCGAGAGGGCTCGAGGTCAGGACCAGGTTCGGGAGCGCGGTGGCGGGGCGGGGGTCGCGCGTGTGGCTGTCCCGGGGCGCGGAGCGTTTCCCGTGTAACGGCCCCTTCCCGGCGCGCTCCCCAGGAGCTGGGTGCCTGCAGGTGTTGCCGCTCAAGTGGAGCTTGCGTGGAGAACCCAGTTAAATAGCGAAACAAAACGGGGCAGTGCGGCGTTTCTTTGAAGGCTCGAATGTCTGACTGTCCTTTCTTTTTAGTTCTAGAATGGGGAACAGCCAGACCGTTTCTGCAGGATTGTCTAATGCTGATGCTGTGAAACAAATACAGGTAGCATTATTTATGTTGCTTTTTCTGATTTTCAGCATTTATAGAAGCCAGTTACTTCAAAGCTTTTTATTTATACAAAGAAATACTGTGAATAGTTCTGCCTGTTGAACCTGTTCCTATGTTTGTTATGGTTATCAAGCCATGCTGGCAGTTTTGTTTATCCACAGCCCTGGAACCTGATCTTCCAAAGCTGCACCCATTTTATGGTTTTTTAAGACCTTTACTCAAATTCAGTGCTGCTGTCACCATTGGGGATAGAACCTTGTTGTTCTATCAGTAATTGTGAAAATTACTGATATCAAGTAAAGTTAAATATTTTAGAGGCCGGGGTTTTTTTATTAATTTACTGATAGTAAATGATAGCTTGAAATCCCCTTGAATTTACAGTGAAGTGAGAAGGGTGTATCTTCCCCCCACTGCTTTTGGTCACTGTGCTTCCCACTGGCACATCCCAAGTGCCTTACAGACAAAACTGTTCTAAACAATTTAGGGGGATGCCGGGAGTTGGGTAGACTGCAGAGCAGAGTTGTACCACACACTCCTCCATCCTTGTGCTCAGATGGGAGCCAGGTGCAGCTCAAACCTGCCCTTCAGAGGTGCCAGCAGAGATTTTCCTGTGTTTGCTACTCTAACAGCAGGTTTTTAACTTGTGTATCACTTTCATGACTGTTCAATAGTGCATTGGCTTGAAGCTTTTTGACTTTTACCTTTCTTTTGAGCACACAGGACATTATTTCACACAATTGTGTGGTGATTTTCTCTAAAACAACATGCCCATACTGCCAAACAGCAAAAAAACTGTTTGAGGGTTTGAATGTGAAGTACACAGCGGTAGAACTGGACGTAAATAAAAACGGGAGGCAGTTCCAAGATGTTCTGGAACAGATGACTGGTGGCAGAACAGTGAGTATATTCTCTTATACATGACAAATAACAACTTGGGCTACACACATCACTCTTTGGTTATATCCAAAGCAAGTCCTTAATTGTTCTGAGAGTTAAGTCTGGGATACAAGCTCCTAAATTAAATACTGCAGGAGGGTTCTGTCTCTTCTTCTAGAACCCCTCTAGCTACCCCTCCGAGTTTATCTTTGCCATACTGCCACTGAAATAATTGAAGTATCAAAGCCATTTTTCATTTGTATATTTAAACCATTGTGTTTAATACTTGTATTTTATTTTATATAGTATCACTTGAAGCAATTATTGGAATTTATTACAATCACCCACACAGTGACTTTATCCCACTTTTGAGAGGCACATGAAGTTTCCCATCTCTGTAAATATTATGGAGAAGTCTGGGTTGTACACTAATATTATAGAAGAACACAATAATTGTGTGTACTGGAGTCGACATGGGCTTGCTAGAATGTTTACCTTTCTTCCAAGAAGTAATTAATGCAACTTTTGTTTTCTTGATAGGTCCCAAGAGTGTTTATCAATGGGAATTGTGTTGGAGGTGCAACAGATACTCAAAAGCTTCATGAGGAAGGCAAACTGCTTCCTTTAATTCATCAGTGTCAAATGAAAGCAATTTACTGAGCAACAATCTCTAACTTAGCTCTGTCTTCCTTTGTATGAACAGAATTTCAGATGAATTCAGAAGATCACAGACACGTGGCATGAGCTGCACTCAAACACCTCAAATGCCATGGCTTTCAGAGCTACAGATCACTCTGACTGACTTTATGGACTTGGCAAATTACTTGGTGTCCTTGCCTCAGCTTTCCCACAACCCAGATGGTCATTAGCAAACATTATGTAACTCTTGGGGCTCTTAGTGGGACAGTGATGTCATTTTCATGGTGATTACATCCTGCTCCAGGGAAGTCCAGGCTCTGCAAAAAGAATCCTGTGGGTTTTGCAGCACATTAGTTTTCTTTCTAGCTTTGTCTCAATAAAGTGTCAGTGTAATTGAACGGTTTCTTTAAATATAATTCTTCTCTGTCAAATTGAAGCATAAAGCAAACCCACTTTGTAGTGATATTGGTGTGTGCATGTCTGCCTCTCTTGCATTCCAGTGCCTGATCACCCAGCTCCCACATCGTGTGTCCAGTGGAACAGAAAAGGGAATAAAGATTCTGGCAGCATTAGAGAGTGAAAGCTTTCACCTTGGCTCTGCACTGCGAGATATCAATCTGCAGTGTCCTTCCAGGGGGGCCAGGCAGCTCGGGCACTCAGCTGCAGCTGCAGACTGTGCTACAACCAATCCAACACCAGCACGAAACAAGACCAGGCACCACGGGTCTAATATGCATAGAGTTTATTTAGGACTTAAATTCTACAGTCAGAACGCAGTTTACTAGCCATTTTAACTTTCAGATAAATGTCTAAAAGAAATTAATAAAATTCCATAGTTTCAGTACATTGTACATCCAAAGCCAGACCAGGCAATGCCAAGACTCTTGGTTATTTCAAAGAAGTTCATATGCAAGTAGAAAATTATATCCCATTCTTCAGTTAAAGGGACTATTACACAACTAAAGGTGCACATATTAGAATAAAAACATTAGTCAATTAATTTTTACTCACTTTTTGTGAATTAAGACTCCTGTTATTTCCACTGCTTTCAGCACTGCATGTACCTAAACTACTTTTTTCCCTCAAGGGAAAAAAACATCAATCTTTAATTCCAGCTAAGTAGGACAACAAGAGTATCATTTAAACTTGACAGCTTTGTTTTTGTCATGCAGGTCTGAACTAAGTTTAAACTGCATCATTTGTAGAAAACCTTTAGTATACAGTTGCCTGCATTGTGCATCTTATTATGCCATCAGCTAATTCACACTGACCTTGTTTCATTTTAATTATTGCAGCTTACTGTATGGTGCTAGGATGCAGACATCAAGGTAAACACACAGATGTGCATCTCTCTCTGAATTTACACTTAATAAAGCAATTTATTTTGCACATACAGTCATGTAAGAATACCAAGTACTCTTTTTCTCTGTGTAGAATTCTTCAACCACTGATGTTTTTACCAGAAGCTTAACAATAATTTTGTCCCCAAACCTGATAAACCCATCATGTATAAAGAATAACAATAGTATGCACAGGAATTTTTCAAAGACCTTTTTATTTTTTTTCCCTGTTTAGAGTTTTTTGTTTTTTGTTTTTTTTTTTTTTAACCAGTAGTCTAAAATAACCCTTTGAGTTCCAAGTTCTGGAAATCCCAGGGCATTGTCACTTAAGGCAAATTCTCTTGCAGCTGTTGAAACAAGCTGTGTGCCTGCAGATGCCAATGAGTGCCCCATCATTAAATAGGATCTAGCTTAAGGCACCCAAAGGGTTAATTATGTTTCTTTTTAACCATATTAAGGCTTCCCATCTGAACAGTTTTTTCATGGTGTACAATTTCACAGAAAGTAGCAGCAAGACAGTGTCTTTGTTACTGGATGGCACAAAGCCATGTTATGCATAAGTTAATCAAACATGATATGGCAGTTAAAGTGTGGTTCTAATCTAGGGAAAAAAAAAAACCAACCAAAATGAAGAACCTCAAGAATAGTCATTAATTTTTTTTTTTTTTCCCCAGCATTGTCTCCAGGACAAAGCTATTTATCTTAAAATAAACTTGTCCTGGGATCTAAATATTAAAATTTATCCACTAGAAGATCTGGATACCTGCTCATCCATTTTAAATCCCATGCTGGAAACAAACACTGAGTTATTTAATGAAGCAAACAGAGCAGGGAATGTACCCATGTGTTGCTTTTTAAATACAGAATTATTTTTAAAGAGTAGAACTACACTTTTACAGAAGAATGAAAGGACATCTTACTTGTAACTAGTTGTGCTTAACTCTTAAGCTGGTAACATTAGGAAAACAGCTATTTATATTCATTATTTGTGAATGAAGCACTTGTAAAAGTTCTCAACATACCACATATATATATATATATATATTTAAACTTAAATTCAGAATGCAGAAATACCTAAAGGAACTACGCTCTGCAGTACCAAAATCATAAATCCAAAGATGTAAGCACAGATACTTAAAGACACCATACATTTTGCTAAAATTAGCTAGTCTTTTATGAATTCCCTTAGAGCAGCATATCCATAAAACACATAAAACACTGTAGTAGTTAGTGTTTTACCTTTTCCCCAGAACTCTTACTCAGCCATTTGTACACTCCACTGTGCCATGGAAAGATGAAATCTCTACCATTCCAGCAAGAAAGTCATTAGAACAGCTGCTTACAGCATATCTGTGCACTGCAAACCACTGCAGACAGCAAAATAAACCTATAAACTGGTGGAATTTCATAGAAACTAAAGAAAAGGATTAAAAGCAAAAGACCAATGATTCTTTACTTAGGTTTACTTCTATAACCTATTATTTGAAGACTTTCTCTAGTCAATACTGCAAAAAACCTGCCTGTTGATGCAGAATATTTCTTTAAATGTTTTCCTAATTCTGCATGACAGCAGCTTGATACTGTTTAAAAGAATGAAAAGTTTCAAATCACTGAACTAATTCTAGAAAAAAGCCATTTTAAAAAGCCAATTGTAAGAGGTTACTTTTTTCAAATACAGCTATTCATATGCAGATGTTGGATTTTTGTAATAAGTAAAGTATACTTTTGTCACTTTTGTCACTGATTTTTACACAGTTTTACCAAAAATCTGACAGGTACAGCAAATTAGATGTTTTGTAAGGGATTTATATAATTAAAGAACAGAAAAAATATTAATTACTAAAAATGTTAAATACTATGCCACCAGTTCTGGTGCAGGGAGCTAAGTGAGTACACTCAGTAACAGCAAGAAGGCAGAACAGAGGAAAAAAGAAAAAAAAAAAAAAAAAGGAATGAATGAGAGCTTGCGAAAAAAAGATTCAAGTATAGTCCAGAGGTGACAAGATGGAAAAGGGAAAAAAGTCCAACACTAATAGAGAAAAGGGTATAGCAAAAGAAGAAAAAAAACCCAAATGGAACCAAAAGTAAAGCTTCTGTTATGGTGTCTGTGAGCTCGGGACAGGGCTAAGCAGTATTTGCAATGAAAGTATTTTTGTAGTGTTTTTTACAGAAAGAGCCATTATTATAATACATTTCCCAAACTGCGGGTATGTTTTTAAGCCAAGAATACGTTCTTTGTTGAAAAGCTTTTTAAAGCCATACCTGTTTATGGGCACCACTTAACAACAGCAATGTAGAAGACCAACATAAACCCCTTAAGACTTCTGTTTAACAAACAGGTTTAACAGTGGGTTTAAGCAGCACAGCATTTCAATGCCAGTTATTAGCAGCCCTCACACAGTGGGCATTTAGACTGGCCCAGCTGACCTCAGAACTACATCTACCTTTAGACTTCTCTTTTTTGAAACACAGAGGACTGCAATCTAATTCTACAAGCACCTCAAACTCTCCTACTCCTTGCTCCAGGTCTAAAATTCTTCACATAAAATTCTATTTCTTGTCAAAATTATTACTGTCATTATTGAATTTATTACATAATGTTGATATGCTTACTGCATTATTTTTAATAACTCAAGATCCTCCTGCCCTGTCCACATGGTTGATTTTGTCCCTTCCATGAAGAAACCTGACCTTTGATGTTCATTCCTTAGAAAAACATTTCCCTTTTGCTGTGCTTCCAGCCACGACATGCTTTTCTTCTTTCTTAAAGCTAAAGTGCCTGAACATTACAGTCATAGACAACATAGACACAGTCTAATGCTCCATAATTGTCAAGGGGGTCACAGAGAAATGGCAGTCAAACTGAAACCAGTTAACTGTTAGCTATCAGGAAACCTGCATATGCCTGGTCTACAGTTTTACTCTGCATTTAGACCTTTCCTAATTCAGTATTTTGAATAAAATTAACTAGTTTTAAACTTGTCCCTGATCACTGTTTACTGATAAACTTATGTGTACAATTATAGCCCATGTTTTGCTTTTCCAGTCAGTTTCCTACCAACGCAAAGACCACTATTTGAAAGTCTCCTTTTTTGGTGAAAGGGTAGGTTGCTTATTGTACACTGAACTAAAGCTTCAGCTTAGCAATTTTGTCTTAGCTCACTTTTTGAAGCATTGCAGTAAGTTTTGCCTTTTTACATGTCTAACAGATGTTGTTTTGGAAATTACCAGTTTAATAACTAAAGACTAGAAACAGGACAAATGCATATTATGGCAAATGAGTCACGCTGTCCCTTAAAATTCTGTGTATGGGCAGATAAAAAAGATACAGTCTACAGAGAAGGAATATGCAGCATCATTCTTCTGTGTCCCTTACTAGAAGAGAATGGCAAAACCAGAAAGAAACTCCCAGAAATGGAGGTCCACATGCTATAAAATTTCAGCTGTCAGCATTTACTTCAGTTTCCACTCTCTGTGCAAATCTTGAAGCAGGAGCAGACGGCGACATGGTCTCATTAGTGCTGGTTTTACATCATATAAACCACTGACAAGGTTTTTAGTCCAGAGAGACTAAAAATGTTTAGGAGCATATTCTGTACCCCAGCAGGAATGACTACCTTTTATCACTGGTCACAGTTATCCAGGGTCAACAGATACAGGGATCTACAATTTCTATCAGTCCTACTGAAAAGTTCATCTTCCACACCCTAGTTAGAGGAATTGCATTTTAAACTGGACTGCTTCCAAAGATGCAACACGACTATAACCATACATTCAATCTGTTAGTAACTACTCTAATTTTTATTTGCAATAAATTTATTTGAAAGTTACTTGAAACACCTGTTTTAAGTTTTCATTTTATATTTAGTCCAAAGTATTTCCTATTACTTCACAAATACTACTCCAAATAAGAAAATGTACTTGCAAGAGATACTCATCTATCAGTTATTTTTGACATCTCTAGCTTAGAAGGAAACACCTAATCAACGTTTGACTATTGTGTCATTTAAAATGCATTACTACCAAACCCAACCCCAAAACATCAGTGCATTTACTTGAAATAATTATTAACATGTACTGAACAAATGAATTTACTCCCCATATTCATGGTGTTTTGTTTAGATACTAAAAATGATACTCAAATTTTCACAAGAAATGGCTGATTTTCTTTTTGCAAACCCAAAAGTGCTACATCTTAGCTTTTGCAGGAACACTTGGTTTGTTCTAGAACTCACCTGAGGAGCTGGTGGCAGTCCTGTGTCCTCCAAGCATTCAGTCAGAGCTGTTCTGTGAGAGCAGTGATAATCCTGGAGTGACTTACATTCATGATGGATGAAAGGCAACACTCTACCCTGCAGTTCTTTAAGCCCTACTTTATGTCAGGAAAGGCTTCCCTCACTGGATTGATTATGCATTAAGGGAGAGTATAAGTAAGTAGCAGAATACCTTCAGTAACATGTAACATCCTATTTTAGCACCAAAAGAGATATCCCAGCTACAGAATGCAAGCTTTGAATTTATAATCAATGGGAATGAGGCAAAATGAAAAGTGTTACAAGTACCAAAAGTATAGTAGGAACTTCAATTTTGTATTTAAAAGCTTGGGGTTTAGGCAGAAAAATATGGTCTTACGTGTCATTTACCACTATGGGTAAACATTATATTTTTATAAATTGTAATTATTTTCAGATTAACATCAAAGTCGCTGTTTTAAACAGTCTGCATTAGCATAAAAGAGGCTCAACACATATGTTTAAGAGGACATTGTAAAAGCATGTCTAAAAAACCTTTCAAATCTTGTAAGACTGACCTACTAAAGAGATCTTTTAACTTCCCCCCTACACACACATATAGAAAACACAGAATTAAATACACATACACACAAATTGCTATCAATTTCTGTTCCAAAGTGGTAGAACACTCACTGGCTTTCACTTTGTCTTTTACTATCAGACTAAAAAAAAAAAATTAAAAATAAAGAATCCAGTTTCGATCACTTCCTAAACAAGATTTTGTGAACATGGAGGAGGCAACTGTACAGTTCATAAAAATTTTTAAGAATTGGTCACTATAAACTGGAGGTAGTTTTGAAATATGTTAGCTTGAATTAACTTATGAAATCAGAAGTAACACTAATCTACAAAAAGATTTTAAAAAAATTAAATACTTCCCTGTTAGGAAGATTGTTTCTGAGCCATTGAACACATTCTTTTGGAAAAAAAAAAAAAAAAAAAAAAAAAAGTAGCTTTTTGTTTCTGGTTGTTCCCACTCAGCTTTGGTGAGCAGGCCAAGACACATGCACTTGTTAATCTTTCTCACTGAAGGTGTGCTGATTCTTCTTGAAGTTGTGACACCCCAGTCATTTCCAAGGTCTTTTTCTACTAAAAACAGGGTTTAGAACTTCTTGTAAAGCCTTTGAATTCTAAACTAGTGCTTCTGAAACAGTATTGTGCAGAAACTGCCCCTCAATTTATCTAAAGACATATTATTTCCTCCGAAAAACCCAGATGATAATCCAGAGAGGAAAAGATTAGTATGAGCTCTTGCACTTTCAGTTTCATGCGTTAAAAATGTCCCTGGGTAACTTTTACACTGTATCACAGTCACATGGTCTCAATACATACCAGAAAAAATTTCTTTGCAGATTTTAACTGTAACCACGGAAACCGCTGAACATTAGTAACACTTAAAACAAAATACAAAGATTTTAAAAAGCCCAAAGAAAAGTACCTCTCAATGAAGTTGCTGGTAAACTGCCACTATTAAAAATACTAAACCCATTTGTTTCCAGCCCCATTCTAAAAGTAATTCATTAATTTATTCTTGCAAATACACATTCTACAGCAATGGGGGAAATTAAAAAAACTCTCCAAATTTATAGTCTACTATAAATGAAATAAAATTACATACTATGGAACCCTGTAAGCACTTTTAGCAAACTTCTGTTATTTTAAATTGTGTGCAACAGGAAAAATAAAAAAAAAAGAGATTCCTCATCTGTTTTTCTTGTTTTCCCTTCACAAAAAAAGGTAATAAAGAATCACAAAACCACGAGGGTTGGAAAAGAGCTCTTAACAACCAAGTCCAACCATCAACCCATCACTGCCAGGTCCACCACTGAGCCATGTCCCTAAGCACCAGATCCACGTGGTTTTGGAACACTTCCAGGGATGATGATTCCACCATTTCCCTGGGAAGCCTATTCCAATGCTTGGCTGCAGACAGGACTTGAGGTTCGGCCTCACCAGTGCCAAGTAAAGAGGAACAATCCTTTCCCTGGTCCTGCTGCCACTCTTTCTGATCCAGGCCAGGATGGCCTTGGCCTTCTTGCCCACCTGGGCACAGCCAGCTTTTGTTCACCCACTCTTGACCAGCATCCCCAGGTCCTGTTCCACTGGGCAGCTTTCCAGCAACTCTGCCCCAGCCTGAAGCATTATTACCCGGGATTGTTGTGACCCAGCACTTGGCCTCAGTCCATGGATCCAGCCTGGCCAGATCCCTCTGCAGAGCCTTCCTGCCCTCCAGCAGATCAACTCTTTGGCTCAGCCTGGTGTTATCTGCAAACGGAGGGTGCCCTCGATCCCCTTGTCCAGATCAGCCATAAAGATACTGAACGGGACTGGCCCCAACAGTGAGCCCTAGGGAGCACCACTGGTGACCAGCCAGCAGCAGGATGTGACTCAGTCACCACCACTCTATGCCCAGCCATCCAGCCAGTTTTTGAGCCAGCAAACAGTGCACCAGTCCAAGCCACGGGCTCCTAGCTTCTCCAGGAGAATGCTGTGAGAAACGGTGTCCTAGGCTTTGCTAAAGTTCAGGCAGACCACATCCACAGCCTTTACCTCATCCACTAGGGAGGTCACCACTCACAGTAGATCAGGTTGGTCAGGCAAAACCTGCCTTTCATAAAGCCATGCTGGCTGGGCCTGATCCCTGGATGTCCTGCATGTGCTGTGTGATCAAGATAATCTGTTCCATAATCCTCCCTGGCACCAAGGTCAGGCTGACAGGCCTGTGGTTTTCTGGATTCTGCTTCCTGCCCTTCTGCTCAACAGGTGCCACACTGGCCAACCTCCAGTTGTCTTGAGACCTCCCTGGTTAACCAGGATTGATGACAAATGGTGGAGAGCAGCTTGGGTGGATTCCATCTGACCCCCTGGCCCTTTGAACACTTAAGTGGAATGGTAGGTCACTGTTTCCTCCTGAATTACAGGGACTTCATTTTGTTCCTTGTCTCTCTCTTCCCAAGGACAGCTGGTCTGACTATTAAAGGCTGAGCCAAAGAAGGCATCAAGTACCTCAGTCTTTTTCTCATCCTTTGTGGTAATGCTTCCCATCATATGCAATAAAGGATGGAGATTCTCTCCTTGGCCCTCCTTTTGTTGCTGATGTTTTTGTAAAAACATTTTTTGTTATCTATTACAGCAGTGGCCAAATTAATTTCTAGCTGGAGTTTCATTTTTCTAACCTTCCTGTATATCCTAACTACATCCTTGTAGTCCTCAAGAGCCTCCTGCCCCTTCTTCCAAAGGTCTTTTTTCCCTGAGTTTCAGTGACAGCTCCCTGTTCAACCAGGTCGGTCTTCTTCCCCACTGCCTCATCTTTCAGCACATGGGGACAGCCTGTTCCTGCATCTTTAAGATGCTTGAAGAATGTCCAGTGTTCCTGTACCCCTTTTTATTCAGGACTGCTTGCAAGGAACTTTCTCAACCCTAAAAGGCCAAAGTCTGGCCTCTGAGACTCCTCAGCTTCCTCTACACCATCCCAACAACTCCACGGTAGTGCTCAGGGCTCTGGAGGAGATCCACCTGCCTCCTGGCACTGCTGGTCTCTGCTGCTGCTGAAGTCCTGGGGCACAAGGAGCTGGCCATCCTGCAGTACAACCCCTATGGCTGAGGAAGGCAGCATGTCCTCAGCAGGTGCTGGGCCTGCTGCTGCAGCAGGGGTACCTGCAGCACAAGAAGTCCAAAGTCCACGAGGAGCTGGACAGCATTGTGGCCCCTTCCCTTACTCTGCTGGGGAGCTGGATGTGGCCAAGCTGGTGTCTGAGCTGACTCCAGCACTGGTAGAGAGCAAGAGCAGAGTCCAGTGTGCTGACACAAAGTGTCTGCTGTGGTGGTGTCTTCCTTAGGCCCAGGCAAAACCACCCTTCTCCTCAAGGCAGTGGATGCTGCGGAGCTTGAGGACAACACGGGTGGGGTAATTCATGTGGTGCAGGCCAGGCTAGCCAGGAAGACTTTGGTGAAGCTCGGGGACCAAGGGTTGGTAAAGTACACTCTGGTCCTGTCATCATCCCTGTCATAACATGGAATCCTGCTTACCCCCTGGGACAGATCCAGACTGGCTGTTGCTGGCCTCAGAGCACAGTTACTGTGGTTATGACACAAGGGATGACGCTCTTTGGAGTTCCAGCTCACACAGAGCCCAGGCTGGCCAGGGAATTAAGTCCAACTAGAGTTTTGAGGGTGTGTATGGGAAGAAACCAACTAATTTTCCTTGGGAACATGAGTGTGCTGGATACAAGGAAGGTGGTTGAGGAGTGGAGATGCCTTTCTGAAAGGGCATGGAGCAGGGCTGCCAGCTGTGTTACAGGACTCTGAGGGGTGATGTGACTGCACTGCCAGCCACTCCCAGGAGGGTCCAAAAGCGCAGTGTGGAGCTGCATGGCGCCAAGTCTCAGGGTGACAGCAGCGACGGGTGGCTGCCACCTCCAGTGGCAGGGGGAGCACTGGCTACTGACAGTTTGACACCAGAGATGCAAGCACTGAGTTTCTATAAATCTGTTAGATTTGCATGAGACTAAAGTTCTGTCCAACCTTACAAACACCTCAGTGAGAAGCTCTAGTCAGAGATGCTTGAAGTGCCACCACCTCCTGTAACAGTTTGATATGTATACAATATGCCATAAGCTAATAAAATGTATTTGGCTGGGAGTTCCCAGGGTGAAGTCTGTTGCCAGCAATGGACCCACTGTGAAGAGGAGAAGTCTGTTGCCAGCAATGGACCCACTGGGAAGAGCAGATGCCTAGAAACCTTAAATGAAATCCAAAGCGAAGTTTCGAATGACATCCAAAGCTCCTGCATCGAAGCCACAGATATCCAACATGCCTCTGTCATCTGGGTCCGCGATTGTAAAACCATGGGAGGTCATCCCACAAACAACCAGCTTAGCAGGAACACCCATTTTCTACAGGAAGGAGAGCAAAAACATATCAGGAAACACACGGAGAGTAAAATGTGCACATATGCAGTAACCTAAATATGCCAGAAGGACAAATCTCGCTTGCATAAATAAATAAACATCTTCAGTCACTGTCTGAAGAGTTGTACTGACAGAAACAAGGAATGCCAGAATCAGAACTGCAGGATAGCTGTCAACACTGGAACGGCAGCTAGCATCAACTAAGGAAACCAAATTAAAGACTTTCGGTAGTCATTTCAGCTGGTGGAAACTATGTAATGATTAAAGTCCATATACCCACACCTGAAAAACATTTTTGGTAGTTTAAAAAAAAAATTGTTTAAAGCATAAAGGATTGTTTGCTGAATAAATATGAGTTTCCAATAGCAATGTGCTTGGAGAAGGTATTTTTCTTTGTTCAACTGTAATATTATGAAGCTGTAGAGCTTAGAGCAGTCCCTTTAAAACACAATAGGCTTTCTTCACAAGATACTGTCACCTCACCCTCTTGACACTTGTCTTCATTACCTCATTGAAACTTTTTGACATCTACTGCAGATGTCAAAGTTGAATGTAGCTCGGAGAGTCCAACATCATTCTGTAACAACTATAAAAACTTATTCCATCACTTATATATAGGATGTAGAAATTCATACAGTCCCTGAGTAACAAAATTTCATGGACGGCGCAGCCCACTAAGCAGGGCAGGCTAATTACAAATCCTTTTATCAATTCTGCAGTTTTAAATATGCACAATTAGAGCAATACATGCACTAATTCTACCTAACTGCAATATCGATAAGTTTTTAACAATATATAATTATTTACCAAAGAAAGACACAGCCAGTCTGTCGCTGTGGGCGATGAACAGATGACATGAGATTTCGTTATAAAAACTGTATCTGACTCTCCTTTATTCAAAGACTGACCCTCTTTATATAGTTTCTAGAGTAGGTTATCTCATTGGTCAGAAGAGTGCCAGAACTCTTCATCCCATTGGCCTAAAACTGAAATACAGAGAGAAGTCCATCCCATAGAGTGGAATCTAAAACATCACTCTTGTTACAATAACACTCGTGATGTTTATGCCAAGCCTGTGAGAACACAAGGTCTTCCTGAACCAAAACACCACAAAGAAACTGAGTTCAGAAACTCAGAAACTTCAGGCCCAGGAGCCTCAGACTACACCAGTCCAATCTCTAAAAGGTTTTTAGAGCTGGTACTTACTTTGTACAATATTTACTAATCATAAACAGTCAGAAGCATATTTACCTCTCTGTACTCTGTAAGGGCCATGGCAGGAGGAGTATTCCCAGCAAAGGTCTCGTTATCAGTAAATACAATGAAGACATCAGCAGCTGTCTGAGTTTTTTGAGCCCATATCATTGGAAGGGAACAATCAGTGGTACCCACTGGAATCTTATTGAGGAAAAAAAAATATATGTGGAACATGTTAATATAAAAATTAACAAACCATGGAAAAATTATTTTTGATGTAAGCTTCATGTTTTACCATGTGTTACTACACAAGAGGTTTATTGTTAAACTTGGTCATTTTATCTAAGTTTGTCCAGGGATTTTTTTGATTGAATTTTTGTTAATATTCTTTTCAAGCTAACTCATTGTGCCCTAGCACTGCCATTCTAAATTGCAATGTTTAATATCCAGCAAATGAAATAATGACATTTGTTGGGCTTTCTCTAAATAAAACGCACCAAAAAAAAATCCAATCTTGCACTAGAGAGATACATATTAAACAAAGTAGTAGAATGCATTACAAAGAAAATACAATGTAACTGCTGAGACTTTTTTTTTTTTTTTTACATACTTCATACATTTTCACTAAAACTTGAGGTAAGGTCATGTCAGCCGTCACTGGACAGGGGAGCATTTCATGTGAAAAGGCAACAATTTGGGAATCCTTCTCAGTTCGTGCTACAACCTGAGTAAGAGAGAGACAAAAATAACTCAGTTACACTACTCTGAATTTTTAAAGTCTGAACTGAGCCATTCCATACCAACACACAGCATGATGTGCTTTTGTATTTAAGTCATCATGGCCCCTCATAAACAGTAATGGTTCGCTCTACGCCTTAAACATTCTGTAACATTACTGTGAATAAACACTGCAAAAAGAGCTGAACGACTGCTCTGATTACTGAAACTAAAGATATTTCCACTTTTCTTCCCTCCCCTCTGACATAAAACCTTGACCATTTTTAAGGGCCATCAAAAGTTCAACTCCTCTGCAATTAAAGAACACAACATTAGAAGCTTTAGAATACTGAGGGGAAAGCCATTGTGAATAAAGGGCCACATCGATAACTCAAATAGACATAAGAATTACCCCAATATTTCTTAATGTAATCTCTATTTTTCTATGAATGCTTCTGAAAAAACTAAAATGTGTAAGAGAAAGTGATCATTTTTTTACTTATAGTAAGCCATTTTATTATGGCTAAGATAAGTGCTCTGACCACTCTGATTCTCAACAGAAACCAACTTCTTCAAACTGATGTTTCTGAATATGGTTGCTAGTAGCTTTCAGCAATGAAGCACAAGGTCACACCTTCTGTACCCCAAAAATATTGTATCTAAGTTTCCTCTTGATTTCTAACCAGCTTTAGAGCACTTTCGTATCAAAAAAGCCATGCAAGCTGAAAACAGCTATAAATAAAAGAAATTGAAAGCCTCACCATACACATTACTGCCGCAACTGTGCTGGCATTGAGAACACTGCCCAAAACCTTTTGTGTCATTGATGCACTAACATCAACTGCAATCACAAAGCGTTTTCCTGTTGGTTCTACTGTCTGAAATAAAAAAAAGACAAAAATATAAAAGGTACATATAATTTATATATTCATTTCTCCTGCTGCTTTCACTCCTAAAGCGGGCATTTTTTCCTCTTTCTGGGTAACATCAGAACAGTGCTGTTGCCAAAGTCTCAGAATTGTTACCCCCCCCCTCCCCCAGGAACTGTTCTTGATAAGCTTTCAGAAAACACAGAACTCTTAAAAAGCTTAACAAATTGGAGAACTATTATTACCTTGAAAGCTTTGTAAAATGAGGCATCTAAAGCTTTCAAAATGTCTTCATCAGGACGCCACCAAAGCTTCCCTCTGTTTCCATGTCCAGCTTTATAGGTTTCTAATGCAACCAAAATATGGAAGGGATGTATTCTACCCTACAGGTAGAAATCAAAGATAAGGGTATGAAAATTTACCCTCCTTAAAAAAAAGTAACAAACTAAATGTGAAAATAAGTTCCTACTACAAAAAAAAAATCTCAGGTTTAGTATATGGTTACTTTAAATTTGTTAAATCTAAAGAGCTGTGTCTTTATACAGCTGTTAGATGAACTTGTGGGTTACTGATAATGGACCTCACTCCTTCTCAAGAATCCTCTGAGTAACACCAAATGGGATGCCATCACCACAATTCTGGTAAAATTTTGCAGCTCTATGATTATCCAGTGCTATCTTCCATCACAGGCTTACGAGTAAGAGAAAATCCCTGCCCAGCTGAAGAGAAAGGAGCTGAATAAGGAAAAGAACCATTTAAAAAAGAACCATTTTAAGCTAACTTAAATAAGCTTTATAAAAGATACAGTAACACTGGACAAGAAATTATTTTTAAAACACAGGATTTATTTTTCTCATGCTATAAATTTTTTTTTTTTTTGCTTTTTTGCTTTCCTGATACAAATTTAACTTGTATAACCATATCAACACTTTGTTATCTTTATCCAAAAGGGGTGTTTAGTGCTTAATGATTGCCAGCATCAAAACTCAGTAAGTATGAATGCCTGTCCATTGTCTACCCTCCATCAAGGTATTGCACCATGACCTTTACTCTCCCTTCTCCAGGGCCTGTGTATGAGTAAGGAAGACCAGAGAAAATGAATTGCAGTAGGATGGGGAATAAAGGACTTTTGTTGTTGTGCACAATTCAGCTCTGGTGCTGAAGAATTCAAGTGTCCTGATTTTAATCTTTCCATCTCACAAAACTGCTGCTCAAGATAGTTGTCCTCTCTACCTTTGACTAAATCCATGAAAATTTTATTCTCTCTTTGGGGAACCCTCTTTTCCCTCTTACATTCCTACCACTTGGATGGACAATAAAGCGATCGGAAGAGTCTCCTTGCCCGTCCTGTTTTTCCCCTCAGCTGCTATGCTATTTTCTTATCCCACTTAGAAATTACAAGACTCAGAAGAAAACGATGAACCCAACTAGCAAGGCTTGCCACAGCCCTCATTTAAGAAAAGATCCAATAGCTGCCAGTACACTTATTTTATCAGAATGTTTCAGAAAGCAGGTGAGAAATTCTCAAATGAGAAATTATAAACAGAAACTTTAAAATAAACTTTCAGGCATTAAACTCCAGTTTTTAAATAGAATAAACTAAACATTAAAAATTAAAATCCACAAAGGCTTTCACTGATTATAAAGTCCTTACCTTTTTTAGCAGTTTCTCATTTCTCAGTTTTTCACATACTATTGCCACTTCTGAACCTCGTGGTTCAAGCACTGAATTTGCTGCCAGTTTTCCTAAATTTCTCAACAATACAGAAATAGGCATCTCCTTGAGTAATGCCTTCCAAACCTATGATGAAAGAGAAGGGAAACACAGAAAGATGAGATTCTCAAAGTACAAGAACTGTTATCTGTACATTGAATAAGTGTGTTTTCAAATAAACGTACAAATTGTACTGAGATCTTAATTACTTTAAATTAACTATTTGGGTAAACAACTTGAAAAATAGCATAAGGGCTATTTTTTAAAGATATCTAGACTTAAGACTCTGAGCAGCATTGCTCTATGGAGAATTCAACTAAGGAAGTTTACCTACCTCTTTAGATTTCAGATGGTTTGTCAGGAGATGCTCTCTAACTAGACCATATTCCTCTATCAAATGAATAACTTCCAATTCATCTTTTGTGCGTTTTACTTTCTCCACAGCCTCCAGATACTTCAAGAGTTTCTCAGTCTCAGCAGAAACTGCTTTCTCTTTATAAGCTTCTTGGACATCCTTCCATCCCTTGGTAATATACTTCGTGACTATAGCAATTCCTGATGAAAAAGAAAACCATTTCTCAAGCAGGATTACTATCTGTATACTGGCATTTATCATTCTAGCATGCAAATAAATTACCAGGTATCATTCTCAGACCTGCCAAACACCTATTGAAAAGGTCAGCCACACACAATTTAGAGCAGTGCTTTTAATTACTGTATTAATCTTCTTAGAAGTAAGGAGCTTTATGTATTTGCTACACTGCCCAGAGATGCTGTGGCTGCCCCATCCCTGGAAGTGTTCAAGCCAGGCTGGATGGAGCTCTGAGCAGCCTGGGTTAGTGGGACATGTCCCTGCCCATGGCAGGGGTTTGGGGCTGGATCATCTTTATGGTCCCTCTCAACACAAACCATTCTATTATTTTAAGATTTGAAGTCAACAGATTTTCCCACATAACAAAAAAGTGTTATTGCATCATTTGTAAATAAATAGGAACAAAATGAGGGAGTTATTATTTTATCTTCTCTTGACATATGGAAGAAGAGAAGGAACAAACCCTTTTACCTTGAAGATAAACAGGTCTGGTTTTTGATATGAACACCCACATTTTTAAGATGCAATTTACAGGATATCCTCACTAAGAATTCATCTACAATGGCACTTGGGTTTCCAAAATACTTCCACAGTAAATATAAAATGTTTATAACACAGTATTTTCAGGTAAATAAAAATTTATTACCTTCACTGGCAGGTTTTAGGTGGGACAACCTCAGAAGATCTTTATGAGACCAACCACTTCTTTGCTTATATTTTGTAACTGCTAAAGCAAGAGCCATGCCATTCTTTCCATTGTACCAATCTGCAACAGCTTTCCTCAGAGCACGGCCCCAAATGCCACATTTCATGCCCTCCTTCAGATCTTTTTTAAACTGGATGAAAGTAAAGAGATGGGTTGGTATGCAACACACCTCGGGGACAGCTTTAAACGCCGCTTGTTTTGTTTTGGCATCTGAACACTGAGAGCAAACTGCGAGGGCAAAGAGCAGGGGCTCCTGTCTTGCTGCTCTGCCCTCTTGACTAAATGCTTTTATTTCTTCAACAACTTCACAGCCTCTGCCCTCTTCAATCAGCCTTAGCAAAGCCTCCGCGTTTTCCAAGCCCAGCTTCTGCTCCTTGACGTGGTAAGCGCCGCCCTGGGAGCCGAAGCAGAGGAAGTGCCGCAGGCGGGTGGTGTCGGTGAGGTGCCCGCCGGCCCCGCTGGACTCGGGCTGCTCGCCCGCGGGCTGCGCTCGGCTCGCCTCCGCCTCCATCCTTTAGACTGCCAGGGGTCGCGTCTGTCTGCTGGACGAGAAACACATTTTATTAACAACTACGGCTGACTACTCTTTTTGCAAAGTAAATACATGTTGTCTATAAACTTGTAATCTTACGTTTTCTTTCTTAAATTTAATCACAGTGTACTCCAAGTGTGCAATAATACATTTGGGGGAACAGGAACAAAAATCTCTCTGAGTTACAAGAGCGACTAACTTACTTCTTTCGAACCATCTCAGAAAGGGCTTAACCCCAGTAAGTGCAGACAAAAACCATCCGGTGTTACAGCCTTTTGACAGTAATATATTACATCACTTTCTTAGGTAGATTTTTATATTGCAGACTAAATGGCTCAAAATTCAGATCTTGCCCTGCTCTATTTTACTTAAGAACTGCTGATACCGACCAACTGAAGAAAAATGAGGCTAAAATGAAGAACTAAGATACAGAAAAACTGTTTAGTTGGAAGACTTTGTGAGAGTTTATACATGGTAGGTTTCAGTGAGGCTTAGACAACCACATTTTAACAACTAAGTAGCTACAGGCTCAAATAGTCTGCTGCTCCAAGTGAGATCCAAGAAAACTCAAAGACATAACACATTCTGTACTGCTTTACATTCAAAGTTAAGAAGTAAAAATCAGCAAAAAAAAATCACAATTATTCAGGTCTTTCTATCCATACAGTCCTGAACTGCAAGAGAGATGTAATATTTGTAGGGCAACACCACTGCTCTTACTTGGAGAACATCCAGCACGGACAATTCAAGCCATGACATTTAAAATGAAGCAAATGCAGGTGAAATGAAATTAGCAGGGTAAGGGTAAGGTTAAGAAAATTTCTCATCACCACTACCTCCAAAATATTAACAGCACAAAAATAAATTTAGTTTACTCAGTTCTCACCGAACAATAAAATTACACTAAATAGCATCAAGAGCTCCTGCTGAAAACCAAAAGGGCAGAACCAATAATCCACTCCATCAAACTCCATATTAATGTTAAAATACAGGGACTAAAGTATGAGCACACACAAATGACATTTCAAAAAAATTCACTTAAACAATTTTCAAGAATTGCAGATATCTACTTTTGACTTTTTTTGCTTGTTCAGATAGCGAAGACAAATAAAATCCATTTTGCTCCATTTACCAGGATAAGATAGCACAAACAAATGTACTAATGTTGACAGAGGTTTTTCCCCCCCAGTTTCAGCAAGTAACACTCTGATTTGCAAACAACTTCCCTACTTCTTTGGCAGAGAATTTCCCTTTTTCTGCAAGCGACTAGAAATGCACCTTTCCTCCATTTTTGCATATCTGTACTAATCTGCACCCTGAATTAAACAACAGCCATCAATTCTCCCATTACAGTCTATAAACTGATAAAATCATAAAAATAGATGCCATATGCTGACACCTGGTTTAAGAAAGCAGGTTTCATTGAAATTAACTAAGAAATATCTTTCACCGTATTATTTAGAGCATCGGAGCTCAGCTAAAATTTTATATTCCAACCATGTTTCCTGCCAAACTTACTTAAATACGCATCATAGTTGAACTGACTTTTCCCCTGACATTTAAAGCATACAAATACACTGAAAATAACAAGGGTGGTATTCCCCATGCATGAACTTTTCCCTGTCTAAATTAATTTTATTTCAATACAGTGCCATTAGTTCATTTCATTACACAGTCAGGAATGTTTCATAATAAACACAAAAAACCCAAACAAAAAAATCCTGAAATCACGCTAAGCATCCATTCATTTATCAGAAAATAAATGGCACATGAAAGATACCGAGAAACACCATTATATTGAAGAAAAAATAAGAATGGTAAGCATAAAGGATCACTCATGGACAAGATCTCCATGTATATAAAATACTGAGAATGATTTCTCACTGTAGTTTTCATACTCCTACTATAATAAATATTACTACATTGAAATGAGATGAGTGGGAAAACTCTTATGGATATTATCAATGGATAGTTTTTATGTTTACTTTTGAATGGACCAGGCTATTCATAGGCTCATAACACTGAAAAGAGGTGTATGACTGCATCCATATGCTCCTGACACAAACCCATAATAGAAAAAATAGTTGCAAATAGTTTTTCTGACACTTAGCTCATTAATTTACTTTCTTAGGAATGTGCTATAAGCTACAAAGCCAGATTTTGTCACAATTTCCGACAACTAACACAAACTGTCAATTCTGAAAACTAAAATCTGTATTTTAAAAATTACTTTTGAAATCAACAATAGCTGATGCAAACCACCAATCTCACTACTAAACAATCCCAGCAAAAGTATTTGATTTACACTTCACCAGCAGCAACTGGAAAAGCACTTATTCACAGCTGAGCTGCTCAAGTCACATTGCCCATTTCTAACCCTGTATTACATGCCAGCCTCACAAGTTCCCAAAGCTCTGCCCAGACCTCAAGCTTATTTTTTCATTTAACACTGTACAACAGAGACAACTTGCACTGTAACTGGTAGATGCAAATGCTCACTTAACATATGCTCTACTATAAGCTTACTCTTCACCTGCTGAGCTGCAGCAGGGAAGTTGAATTTAAAACACCTGTGGAAGCTTTATCTGGCTCCACCAGCATTTTTGATTTCTGAGCTATGGGAATGCAAACAGCAATTCCCAGACTTAAAAGCCCCAGACTCAAGAGTTCTGTAATAAAAATTGCTAAACTAATCTCCATGGCTGTTCACCATTATTAATGAAAGAGAAAACCCACTATATTTCAACTGTCATATAAATTTATAACTAAAATATGACTTCAACTGCTTTGAAATAGTCTATACACCAGTAACATGCCGTCAGTATTTTTATATTGTTGTACCATAGCACGACCCAGTTCTTTAAATTGACATTCATTAATTTCAATGACTTTTCCAACTCGCCCTAGCTTTCCTAAGAAATAAAATGTCTGACAAGCTTCATGGATGGATGGGAAAAAACACATAAAGTACAAAGCTTTAAGAGAACTACAAATTCTAATTTAAGTTCTTAGGTTTAACCTCTACGTTAACATCTAATCAAACTTTGTAGCAAAATCCCATGGAATTAAACTTTGAAAAAGTCAGATCTTTTATGACAAAAAACCGCATTAACATTTTAAAGACATTTCAAATTGCGTATGAACACTTCAAAACCACATATACACACTTCGATGTAGGAAGGAACTGTATTCTGCTTCTCTGCTCTCTAAATTCTGTATAAGCATTATCCTGAAGACTATAGGGAATGTCTTCTTGTTAACCGGGCGGAGAGACCACAACCGTCACGCTGGACTACGGTTGTGACAAAACAGGCTTGTGCTACAGATTAGCTCTGACAAGAGAGTTCTCACACTTCAGAAAATAAGCACCTCTACGACAACTGGGACGCCAGGAGAACACTTCCCAAATCCCCAGTGGAGCGATACACGCAGCAGCACAGCCAGTATCCGACTACACGAACCAGCCCACGCGTTCCGACTGCAGAATTTGCAAAAGCCTGTCCGCTTAAAAAAAAACATACTGAGGGGCAAAGGCAGCTTAGCTGACGTAGCACAGAATTAGGAGATAGAAGCACTAAAGCGGATACCCGAAGAGCTGCGATCGCAGCTGTCAATCTCCATGAAGACGATAATCAATACGCGTGACGGGGAGGACGCGTTTCGCCGGAGACACGCCCGGGACCGCCCCGCGGGCCCCTCACGCCCAGGTGCTCTCCAGAGCTGCCCCTGCGGCCCCTCGGCATTCCCCACACATCCCTGCGGCCCCCTGGGGCTGCCTCAGGGACCGCGCTCCCCGCTCCCCCTGCAGCCCGGGAACCGCCACTTGCCTGGGAGGCCGCGGCCCGGGCGGGACCGGGCGATGCCTCAGCCGCGGGGCGATGGGCAGGGGAGGCACCGGGGACACCGAGCGGCGGCCGGGCCGCTCCAGGCGCGCGGGGGGCGGGCAGGGCCGTCCCGCTCCGGCCGCCAGAGATCCCCGTCTCCCGCTCCAGCCCCGCCCGCCGCGCCCCGACAGCATCGCCGGGACCCGGATGGGGCCGCGCCCCTCGCGCGGTGCCCGGATGGAGCCATGGTCGAGGCCAGCCCCGCTCCCCGCCGCGCCGCCCGAGGGCCCCGCAGCGGCCGCCCGCCCCCCAGCCGCCCCGGAGCGCAGCCTGGAGGCGCGGCGCGGCGCGGCGCTCCCGCTGCCGGGGCGGTGCCGCCGGCGCCCGCAGCTGCCCCGGATCCAGTCCCAGGCGCTGCTTCCTGCGGCCGCCCCGCCTCTCCATGGCGCTGCCCGGCGCGGGTCCTGCCGGGAAGGGAGCGGCGCGGCTCGGCCTCGCAGCCTGAGGGGCGCCGGCGCCGCCATGTCCGGGGGCAGCAGCGCCGGCGAGTGGTGCCTCATGGAGAGCGACCCGGGTGTCTTCACCGAGCTCATCAAGGGCTTCGGTGAGGGCCGGGCAGGTGGCGGGGGCTCCGCGGGGCCGTTCCCGCGCCGCCGGGTGCGAGCGCTGTCCGTGCCGGGGCGCGGCGGGCGGGAGGCGCTGCGGGGCCGGGAGGGCGGCGGGGCGCGCTGCCCGGCAGGAGCGCGGCTCCCGTGCCGGCCGCGGCGCTGGCCCGGCCGCCTGCGGGCAGCGGCGAGTCCCCGCCCGGGGGGGCCCGGCCCCAGCGCGGCCTGTGCGGCCCGGGCCAGCCCTCGCCCCCCAGCCTGTTCTGCGGGACAGCTCGGCAGGGACCGCCGCGCAGAGTCACAGCGTCAGTTAGGGTGGAAAAGGCCTCTCAGATCATCGACTCCAACCTGTGACCCAACATCACCTTGTCAAGCAGACAGACCGTGGCACTCAGTGCCTTGTCCAGTCTTTGCTTAAACACCTCCAGGGGCGGTGACTCCATCACTTCCCTGGGCAGCCCATTCTCATGTCTGATCACTCCTTCGAGAAAATTCCTCTGAATATCCAGTCTGGTCTTCCCTGGCGCAGTTTAAGATTGGCAAGGTGTTTGGGTTACAGAGCCCCCGGAGTGAGGACGTTCGGGGAAAGGGCTGTGTCTAGGCTGAGCCGTGGGACTTGGCAGTGGCTGGGTAGCCTGCAAGCAGCAGCCTGGCCTTCTAGAATGTCAAATTTTGTGTTGAATTGCGTTTAAAATCTTTGGTGAAACTATGAGTATATGGTTATCAAAACAGGCTTTCAAGCCAAAGAACCAAAATTATTTTACTTCATGCTTCATTGATTCATAGTTTCTCTTGTGTCTTTTTCTCAGAAATTAAGTCTAGACATGCTTCTTTTATGTCTTTATTTAGCTAATAAATTAAATTCCCCCATACTATATATTTTAAACTTTTGCGTTCTGTGTTATGCACATATCTTGCTTGAGTGTACAGCTGTTTTGGTCTACTACCATGGGTCTCTGTCTGGAGACAGATGTTTAAAGTTCTGCTTTGGACTTGCTGATAATGCCTTTATAAACAGTATTGTTTTCAGTTAAGCAAAGGACAAGAGGTGACCAGAAATATTTAATCTCTGCTTCATTTTTAAATGTAGCTAGGTTGTAATGACAGCATCACAGTATACAGGTTCAGAAATTCCTGAAATAATTTCTCTCTGCCTGTCTTGTTTGTTTTTTTTTTTAAGTCAAGGTCTGTTAAAGCCTGAAGGTAGATTTTTCCATAGCCTGGACATACCAGTTGTAAATATTACATGATGTCTTTGTGTGTTCTTTCATAAGTCTGACTTTGCTGCTTGTGTCCCTTTTTAAAGGGTTAGTTGAAGAAACCTGTATTTTTTCCTTATTTCAGGCTGTAGAGGAGCACAAGTTGAAGAAATATGGAGTTTGGAGCCAGAGAACTTTGAAAAATTGAAGTAAGGCACATGTTTTTTATTCACATTTGTCTGAAGTCCCTGAAAGAATGTGTACTCAACTCAGGTGTATTTAGGTGGATTTTTTACTTGCAGCATTTTGTGTTTGTGTTTTTTCCTTCAGTTTGTACAGAAGTCAAGGAGGATTTTGATTTAATGGAATACCTGGCAGTTAAATTGCTATTTATTACTGCTTTGGAACTTGATCTAGCTTACTTAGTTTTTGAAAGAAATTCTGATAGTAGCTGGAATGTGGAAGTAGATTTCTAATGATTTTTCTCATTAGCTTGCCTTATAGCTTTTAACAAATTCTTGGGTGAATTACTGTTCCTTGCTTTATCTCCCTCCTCACATCCCATGATGTTTCCTCTCTTGTCTTTAATTATATTCTCTTACTTAGATACCCTTGTAACTTGTTTTTCCTGCAGAACCACTTCCATATGTATATGAAGGCAAATAGACTTTTTATAACTGATAATGACTGGTGTCACGTGGAACAATTTAGCATGACATCAATTTTTAACATTTTATCCGTGATGTGTTGTTATCCATGTTTACATGCAGGATTTTAAGAGGAAAATATAATTTAACCTGGACCATACTCTCATATGATATATCCTGTGGAATTATCCCATACTTATAGGATTAATCTTTCAAAAGATACAGGAATTGGTACAGAGCATGTACTTTTAGAATTTTTGACCAAAGATAATTGACAAGCAACACCTGAATGGCAGAAATGTTGCTTAGGAAGTGGTTTATTTGCTGTCTGCACCATCAGAACATTTACCTTTTTATTCATCAAGTGACAGATTAGCATATCCTGGGAGATGTGTGTCTTTCTAGTCCTGAGGGATGGCCAGCTTCCATCCTCCCTTCCCATTTACACCTAAAATATCTTACACCACGTATGAACACTGGGGGTGAAAGAATATAGGAGCATCTTTGGTTTTCAAACAGCAGGTCCACTGCAAGAATTTGAAAAATGCGTCTTAGACTTCGGGTCAGAGCCTAGGAAAAGTTTCTTATGCAGAACAGGTGTATGTTTGTCTTTTGTAGAGAAACCTTTTGTGGCCTCTTCATGGTGATGACATTACATTAAAGTTGATGAATAAGTTTTTGTGTTGCTGTAACTGTAGATTTTGTTAGACCTATTTCCTTTACTAACAAACTTTTGTGTTCTGGGAATACTAAATACAGTGAACATGTAGTAAAAGCTGTTTACTATTCAAGACACGTAATCTGAAAGGCAAGATATGTTTTGATTAGAAGAGAAAGTTGAGTTTCTCTTACTTGTTGGTGAGATAAGTCAAAGCATGAAGTTTTGGGAGAGCTCCTCTTTGAGTATTCCATCTGTGTTTAGAAAGATTACCAAAACTTTAGTTCCTGCTCTTGGTATGACTGACAAATGCTTTGACATTTGTTCATCACTAACCAATTCAAATGAGAATTCTGCAACTATGAAAGTTGCAGTAACCTGCAAAACTGGTCCTGACTTTTGAAAATAACTGGCTGAATGCTAATTCAGATTGGGATTGTTTAGCACTTACAGAAGGAAGCCTGTATTATCTTCTGCCTAATTAAAAGAGCACATCTGAAAATTTCAGTGCAAGTTGCTGATGTTTAGAAAGAATTAACAGAATTACCATACCAGCATACAGCTGAACTACAGTACAGATAATTTTGATATTTATTGTCAGAAGTGTGACCTTTTTCCTATAAATTTTGTTTTTCAGGCCAGTACATGGGCTTATTTTTCTCTTCAAGTGGCAGCCTGGAGAGGAGCCAGCGGGTTCTGTTGTCCAGGATTCCAGACTGGATACAATATTCTTTGCTAAGCAGGTATGAAAAATTCAGTAATTGTTTTAGATATATCATAAAACATAGCTTTTAATAAAAAAATACCAGCTATTTTTTTGTTAATATGTACACAAAAATTAATATTTTGCAGGGTAAAATAGCTTCAACAAATTCTGAGAGTAGGAGCTGTGTATTGACAAAGCAAATCAGTTTGATCTGTCAAGTCAGACAGAAATAGCAACGGTGGAAGAGTAAAGCTCTTATTTATTTGTCAACCCTCACACATAAATTAACTCAGTCTTCTATGCAGTATATAGTGACTTGGTAAATATTCTCAGTAGAATGAGCAAATGACTTCTTTAGAAACCACTTTCTACATCTTGTTGGAAGAAATTAGTTTTGGTCCTGTTTTTGTTTCTTATTTTTCTCAAGTGGTCTAAAGCTGGGGCAGTATATGTAGAATAATGCTTTCCTTTAAGGATTTGCAGACCATTTTGGCAAGCAAGTTTTAAGTATTCAAATCAGAAAGAGGAATTTAAATTAGAAGTAACAGGAAAAATTTGTTTCACTGATGTAATCCATTGTTTTATTAAATACAGAGTAGTACTGAAATTTTGTCTTATAGTTAACAGACTGCTGTGTGTGTTGTTTGCAAGCAAGAAAAGCAAGAGAAAGTGATCAGAATGAAAGTAGGAGTATTTAATATGGGTGTTAATTACAAAACATTGATATCAATGGGCAAATTATTAGGATTTCTGTGAAGACTGTTACATAGTCTAATTGTTGGGGTGTTTAGGGTGGAGGGTATGGGGTTTTTTGTTTTTTTTTTCCTTGTTTTATTTCCCACCACAAATGCAGAAGTGTGGTGAATGTAAATCCTCAGGATATGAAAGAATCTCCACACATTTCCAAGTAAAAGTATAGAAATATGGAAAACAATACAAATAGCCATCCTGGCCACTCTGTACCTGCACTTCGGTTTTGTTCCTTTTATAATTGCCTTCCTGTTTCATGTTTTTGTGGATCAGCTTTTTTAATGCTGATTCTCTTCATTCTTCCCCTGCTGCAGCTCTTAAGTCCTGCCAAGCACTGCCCACCATTTTTATGATACAGTGATCAGCAGCAGTTTGCCAGTTGTCTTTTGATAGCTCTCATAGACTCTGGTTTTGGTTGTGATTTCTGCCTAAGCAAACATACTGCTAGTAGCCATGGGCTGTAGGTAAAGAACAGCCACGAGAGAAAGAACTCAGAGAAAATCCTTGATATAACTTTCAAAAGATAATTACATGGTGGGAGGAAATTACTCTGATCAGAATCTAGAGAGGGATTTTTTTGGAGGATGTTGTTTTTATATTTTAAAGTGAAGATGAATTTTCCCTCACTCAAGGGATTTCATCTTGTTTCCTGTGAGTAGCTGAGGTTGTCCTAGAATTCAAAACATGTGTCTGCTTGCTCCATTTCTTTTGCCTTTTCTACCCTCGCCCCTTCCCTTTTTTGAAGCATGACACTGTGTTTAAAGGCAATAGCTAAGAGGAGCTTTCTTGAGCTTTAAGATGAGATTGCGTAATGTACATCACAACATTTGGATAATGTTAGATTTGATATCAAGCCCCACAAATTTAAATGCTAACAGTGAAAAGTCATCTTTATTTTATAGTTTTCTTTGAAATTCACTCATATTTTAATGTGTTCTTAAGCTGAAACCTTTCTAATTATCCCTTTCCTTCACCTGCTATCTTTCAAGAGAATGCTGGAGTGACTCTTAATTTAGCATGGAAAGCAATTTCTAGAAATGTTGCCTCTTACAATAGTGCTGCCTGATTATGCCACTTGATGTTGTGGAATAGATGTTTCAAAAGTTATTTGCAAAAAGTTTAGAATTAGTAAGTTTTTCATTTTTTAGTGTTAATCTGTTAGTCAAGTGCAGTGGCTTTGCAAAATTAAAACACTCCTTGTAGACATATACATGCTTGTGTTTCTTATCAGTTCAATTTTACCTGGACTGAGCTATTGTGACTGAACAACTAGAAATTGATACAGAGAAATTATTATTAAAAGTTAACAGAAAGAAACTGCTTTGGGTATTTTGGAGGAATCTGTTTAGTACCAGTTTAGCTCTGGTGACTTTCACACTGAAGAAAGTTAGCCTGGGTTAGAGATCCAACTTGACAAGCAATGTTTTGAGGGCTTATAGTGTTTTCTTGAGCAAGTGTCTGATCTTATGATTTGCTGCTGATGAGAGCAGGGTGCAGAGAGCAGGTGTGAGCCAGTGAAGCTCATCCCCCAGCAGTTTTCTGTGCATATTATTTGGGCTGGTCGGTGCTGTACTGTGAGATGTGTCTGTTCAGCGAGTCTGTACAGGACAAAGCTGGTAACAGGCAAGTGAGAGAACAGGAGGTTCTTTATGGTAGTGCTGAAGTTACTGCATTTCTCAAACCACAGTCTGAATCCTTCTGAGTCACCCAGAAGCACAAAGCAAGATGACCAGTAGTACTGAATATTTATATTGTGAAAGAGCAAGTCCTCCCAGCCATCATGCAACTGGGTTCATGTGTATTTTTTATGTCCTCTGTATGTTTTAAGCCAAATTTTATGCTGGCATTGAGGGTCTTTCCAGAAGACCCTTTTCTTCATTATGAAAGTGATGATGTGAAATGACACTATGTTCATTTGTAGGCTGGAATCACAGAACAAATAGATTGGTTAGGGCAATTTTTATGACATTTAAGGTCATTGATCTGTTGATCTGTATCTTCAAAAATGTCATGACACTGGAACCTGAAAAATTTCGAGTCTTTGACTCCCTTTCCTCACACATTTTCTTCTTTTAAATGTTCCTATCTAAAAACATTTGGTACAATTGGTTTTACTGCAAACATGTTTTGGTGTCTGCTAGGGAAGGCAGGAGCCTCCCTTGGAATGGAAAATGTAACCCCCCTGTCTCCGAATTGCTATAATTTTGCAATTAAGGGTCTCTCGGGCGAATCCCGAGCCCAGGACTCTCGCCGTTCTTGGCTAGCGTGTCTGAGCGGGCACACGCACCCCGCGCCGAGCCGGGGCCGCTTTGCCCTGGGCGCAGTTGCGGGCGCGGGGCCCCGCCGGGCGTCTCTGCAGGCGGGGGATCGGGGCCCGGCGCCGCCAGAGCCCCGCGCAGCGGCGGGCAGAGTGCCGCTGAGTGACGGGGTCACTGAGGGCCGGGGCAGTGGCTGCTCGCACCAGCACAGGAGCGCCCGCGGCACAAGAAGCAGAACCGGCCTGGGCTCTGCCGGCGAATCCCTTTCCCCAAGAGCAGCTCCAAGACCATCCTCCTCGGAAGCCCAGAGAGCCAGCAGCTGCCCCAGCCCCTTTACCTGCCCAGTTCTTGGAGTATCTGCCCCTCAGAGAGAAACTCCCAGGTGAGAGAAGTTCAACCAGATGCCCTGCTCCCTGAGCTTGATCACTTCTTTTGTTTTTTCTGAAGTACCTGTAAATACCCAGTAGTTAGTGTTTCCTAGCAACTTATGGGAAAAAAAATTATAAGTAAAAAGGAACAGGAGGGAAGAAACTCAACTCCTAACACATGTTTTCAAGTGTCTTCCTGAATCCTGTGTGAGCAGGACAAGGTTACTGTCAATATATAACAAGAGTTGAGTAGAGAAGGTTTTTTTTTTTTTTTTTGCTGTTCCACTTTGTTATACGTTCAATCTTAAAAATTGTTTCATTGTGGGGAACTTTAGTTAGAGGTAAAAGGCTACAGCTCTCAAACTGTCTAATAAAACATTTTTTAAATTGCATTAGGAAACACAATTTTCATTGCTTGTGCATGCTCACATTTTCCCCATTTCCACTTCCATAGCAATGTTGTAGTTGAATTCTAAGTGACAACTAGATCTTCCAAGTTCCAACTTAAATCACAACTGTCTTGAGGGGTTGAATTTTGAAGTCTGTCTTGTATGCATGCATATCAAAAGAGGTTTTTTAATGGTCACTTTTGTGTGCACTCATGTTAAATTTGGACCTCCCTGTTATGCCTTGTTATGTTTTGATCCTCTAGTTGAGGCCACAGAACTCTGGATAATCTTAACTTTGAGCTATGATACATAGCACAATGAGGTGAGTTAAGGATACAATTTCAGCCTTAACTCAGAATTTCCTGATTCCTGCGTTGCTTCAGTGGGCTCTTGCTGTTGTTTTCCCATGCCGTGGATACATGATTACACCTACTCAATGTATTCAGCTCCCTGCCACACTTCGAGGAGCTGCATTCTCTGCAGAAGGGCTCTGGGCAAAAAAGAATGCCATTGTTGCAGACCTGAAACTACATTTTGAGTTTAATAAATTCTTCAGTTTCTAGTATGGAACTGTTGGTATTCTGCCTTTCTTAGGTGGCATGTATTTATTTTATTTTGCATTGTCATAACAGAACATTAACTTCATTAACTGGGAATACCTTCCGAAGGAGTATCTTATAAATGATTCTGTTAACAACAAAACATTGATCTCTGGTTATGTTTATTGCACTAATAGAATCATATGTATTTTTTAACATTTCCAGTATGTAATTTATTTCAAACTCAAAATTTGTGACCCTTTCAGATTTGGTAACATTAAGATAGACCAGATATCTCTGTTAAAGCTAAATCTGTGATTACAGATAACTTAGAAGTACAACTTCAAGATTTGAAACAAATCAGAAGGAAATTTTCAGTAACTGAATATATAGTGATAGAAAGATCGTATCTTTACCACAACAGAATTAAAATTATAAAAAATTATATCAGCTTTCTAAACAAGAATAAATTGTGAAACTTTGTGCTAATGCTGAATTTTTGATGTTGAGCTCTGTAAAACCAACTGTTCTGTAATGTTTAGTAAGTGAAGCCCAGGGATTTGCTGGTTATACTACCAATTGCAGCACAGGCTTGTCCACAGCTTTTTTGAAAAGCAAAATACATAATCCATCAGGTAGAAGATGTGAGTCAAGAATTTGAAGTGCTTCTGCCTAAAGTTGATCCAGAGGGTCAGGCTGGATCCCTAGGGAAAGGTGCATGCTGAGGAAGTAATGCATTTTACTTAGTAGCCTAATCTAGTGGTTCCTTGGTTTGTTTTAAGTTGACCTTCACTTGAGGAATCATCAATCTTCTCTTGATACATTTCTGTATATGTATGTTACAATTTTCTTTCAAATGTTGTTAAATACACCTTGAACTTTAGCCTACAAAACATTCTAACTATGAGTGTCTTGCTTTACATTGGAGTCTTGCATATTGATCAATCTAATACCTCACCAAGACTTCCTGGACAGAAATATCGAGGCAAATGTTGGTATTTCTGGACAAATACAGAAAATCCTCTAAATCCTCAAGTCCAAATAAAAATCTTTTGTGAACAACCTGCATTTGTTATCACATTACTTAAATGCAAAAAAAAAAAATGTTTTCCACTAACGCTGAGGCGCCCTAAGTAATAATACACTGGCAATTAGAGTGTGTTTGTAGCAAAAGCAAACACAGTGTGAATGGAGTGAACTTTTATCACCAGTGCTTACCAAATTCTCCATGCTTTTTTACAGGTCATAAATAATGCCTGTGCAACTCAAGCCATAGTAAGCGTGCTGTTAAACTGTGCTCATCAAGACATTCATCTGGGAGAGACCTTGTCAGAATTCAAAGAATTTTCCCAAAGCTTTGATGCCGCTGTGAGTGACCACTGTTTTCTGCGTTTTGAGTGTCACAGTGTTACAGCTGTGGTGGTTTACAGGTGTTTCGTTACTTCCTTTCAGATGAAAGGTTTGGCACTGAGCAACTCAGAAGTGATTCGGCAAGTTCACAACAGTTTTGCCAGGTAACATATGTTTTAAATCTGGCCAAAATTTGAGCAAATCCTTTTTAATCTCAGGGGTTTTAAAATTTTCTTTGCAGACAACAGATGTTTGAGTTTGATGCAAAGTCTTCAGCAAAGGAAGAAGATGCCTTTCACTTTGTAAGCTATGTTCCTGTTAATGGGAGGCTATATGAGTTAGATGGCTTAAGGGAAGGACCAATTGATTTAGGTAACGTTTTACATTTTTGTTGAACATCCTTATTTTAACAGTGGCTTTTTGCAACAATTTGGTCATATGTTATAGGCTTGAAGCAAATTATTTATTAAAATAAATAATATCTTGAAAGTTTTCTGAATGTGCTGTAGGCTTGTACTTCCTTGCAGTCATTTCTATTGTTTTACTTTTGTTTGTCTGAAAATACAATTTTCTCCCTGTTCCCTCCATGTCTCTGATGCTCTCTCTTTTTATTTAGTTAGTCAAATAATCGGGTCCTGGGATCCTTTCCAAAGCCTTGATAGTTTTGTTGCAAGAGGGAAATTTACATAAAGGGAGAATGTATACAGCTGACTCCAGACACTTTTTTTCCATTATGTGTCCTGTGTTTACACACTGCCCTTTTTCTTCTTAGATAGCAAATGTTTTCCTAATGGTTAAAAAAAATAACTTTATTCTCTGTAAGACAGGCTTCTGTTTTGTAATCTTTCTTGAGATGTGTGTACCCAGTTGAGTCTTGAAAAGCTCTGCACAATGTATCTGTACTTTAGAGTCTGATATATTGTCAACAACAACATGTTCCACGCTCCATTCCCAGAGTGTTTTCCCAGATTTGCTGACAATTTTATTTATGTTTAGCCTGAGCTACGGCTTGCTGCTTAATCTTGTCTTTAGTCTGTCTAGAGATATGTACAGTCAGCAGATCTAACAATAACATTTGTATGGTCACAAGATCATGAGTCCCTAAATTTACTTTAAGGTCTTTAAATTGCAAAAGAGGCATTTTCAACTTAGGAAATGACCTGTAGGTATTCTGTCATATCTTGAAATCAGGCTCTCTATTATATATCCTTTTATGGTTTTCCTTTCTGCCTGACTTTTTAACATTATATTGCATCTACATAGACAAAATCAAGAGTTAATATTGAATAGGTGTACCTGTCCATAGTGTTTTCTTTGCTGTCTACTTCAATGTTGTCACACCAACTAATTTCCCTTGTGTCATAAAAATCTTACGTACTTTTCCCCACCCCATTATTTCTTGTTATCAGCAAAAAAAATTAGATGCTTATGCCCTTAAAATTTAGGTTTGTTCCATTGCTTTGGCTACTGCATTATCTAACTATTGTTACTAATAAAATGTCCTCCACCTCCTGAAAAACCACCTGAATAATTTCAGACTGCAGTAGCTAAGGAAAAACTTGTTCTGTACTCTGAAGTTGCTGTATAAGCCTGAATTATACGAGTTGACTTTGCAATACATTTTGCAATGATATTGATTTTTTTCCTTTCTTAAATTTTGCCAAGATGATTACTTTTTTCCTGGTTTTTCCCCAGGTGCTTGCATCAGGATGATTGGATAAGTGCAGTGCGGCCCGTCATAGAGAAGCGCATACAAAAGTAAATGGTTGTGATGCCTTTAAAATATAGCGCCTTACCTATGCTTAAAAATTCCCTAGTCTTAATTTCCTTCAGTTAAAGGATTTCCACCAAATTTCTAAGCAATGACACTTATTCATCATTTTTTATGCATATCACTGTGTGACTTGGGAACCTCTTGCCCAACATGAGGCAAACATGATGACAGACAAATCTGAAATACGCTGTGCTGTTGCATAATTAATCCAAGTAGGTGTCTGTGTAGTGAAGAGAGATCCTACCAGTGCCCTGGAGAAGAAGATTGTTATCTCTGTTACACAGCTGTGGATCTTTGTGAGTGAAAGCTAAGAGTGTCATGACCATGAATAACATTTGCCTGTGCACTTAAAATTACTAGATAGTCATTCTGTTCTTGCAGCTGGTATTTAAAGATAAGTTTTTCTTAGGAATAGCTTGTCTTAGAAATTTAGGCTGGAAAAACATACTATGGAACTTTCCTACTTCTTAATTCTGTTTCCAAACTGCAGTCCCAAATTTGTTAGAAATAAAGTTGATTTTATGCCATTTTTAGAAAACAATTCTGTTTTGAAGATTTTTTTTTTTTTTTTTTTTTTTTTTTTTTGGTGTTTTTTGTAAGCAAAACAGGACTACCAAGTTGCTTTTGGAAAATTTAACCTCCAAAAGGCCTGCTAGTCTAATTGTTGAATGTACTTCTCACACTGTGTGGAGAAGTCTCCAATATTTTCTAACAAGTAATAGTAATGAGAAACTAAAAACTATTGTGTGAAGCATCCTCTGTAAAATCTGTTATCATGTTTTCTTTTCCTTTTTGGACAGTTTCAGTATTTGTTTTGTTACCGCAGACAGAAATAGTAAATTTTTGGGAGAGAAGGTTATTAGGAGTTACATATTGGATAGAGATAATTTGTGGTCTGATTTTATTTTGTAACAAGATCAAATCTGTAGCACAACTTAATTTAATGGACCCATTAAAAATTTTGTTTCCATGAAATGCATTCCTCAAAATGAAATGTAGGAGGGGGCTTTTGAGTTGTCATGTTGGTAACTAATTTTGAAAGTGGGTTGTCTTTGTTGTGTTGTTTTTCTGTTCCTCATTTAGATACAGTGAGGGCGAGATAAGGTTTAATCTGATGGCTATTGTGTCTGATAGGAAGATGATATATGAGCAGAGGATTGCAGAGCTACAGCAGCAACTGGCAGAGGTAGGCCACTGAATTTAAATTGCTAAAGTAGTTCTCTGATAGTTCTGTGTGTTGGCTTGACCTTTCACATCCCTTCCTTGCTCCAAATGGAGTAGCAGTAAAAAAGCAGGGAGTGATTGCTAGAGATCTGTCCAGCACAGTGTGGATGCACTCTGTGCTGCAGCTCTGAGCTGAGCACTCAGCACAGTGTTGACCATGTCATTTTGACTTTCTGCCTTAACTCATTTGCTGTGGTGCTGGAACTGTTCTTTTCCCAGTACCTGCTTGTAACTAACTGCAGAAATTCCTGGAATGTTCCTGTAACAGTAAACAAAACTGAATCTTTCTGTGATAGAAATACCCTTGAGACAAAACTTGCTTTTAAAAAAATTAAATTTAAAAACGGAGTAACATCATCCATTTAAATTTTTGTTTTGTGGAAGGAGGAGCCTATGGATACAGATCAAAGTAGTAATATGTTAAGTTCTATACAATCAGAAGTTGCAAAATACCAGATGTTAATTGAAGAAGAGAACCAAAAATTAAAAAGATATAAGGTATGTAGTCTTTGCTTTTCTGATGAAATTATTGGAACAGTTGTAAGAAAAAGCCAGCTTTTTATATATATATATATATATATATATATTTTTATTATATATATGGGAGCTTTGTAGTTAATCTGAAGGAATTGGATGGGGACTAGAAGATAGTTCAGCTATATAATAATCTTGTTAATGCTTTTAATTTATTTTTAGATTGAAAATATTAGAAGAAAACATAACTACCTGCCTTTCATCATGGAATTGTTAAAGACTCTAGCAGAGCACCAGCAGTTAATACCATTAGTAGAAAAAGTGAGTATATCCTGGCTGATAGTATGTTGCTATAATTCTTCATACCTTCTCTTTTAAATAAACAAGCCCATGTCCTTGATTCTCCCGCGATCTTTGGCCAGGGCCGCCCCCCGCACTCTGCGGCCGCTGGAGCAGGCGGTGCCCGCACGGTGGCAGCCGTGGCACAGCACTGGGAATTCCATCCCTCCCTCTTCCCTGCTCCTGGGCTCCTTTACTGCCTTGGGTTTCCCCCTTCCAAGGTGTCTAGCCATTAACGTTGATTTACTGCTAAGGTTTGTATGAAAACTTTCCGAAGGAAGCGTGTCTGCCATTTTGGCAAGGTTATTAAACTGGTCAGGTACTTGAATTGTACTCAGTCTGTGCTGGCATGCACTTATGCTTGAGTGCCAGAGGCAGGATCCCTGATTTTGTACTCTCTGAGAAAGGATCTCTGAATTAGCATAATGAAAAAAGAGCTGTGCATTATTTAATGAGTACATTCTTTAGCTGAATTTATTTAGGAAGGTAAAGTTGCAGGCTTGTAGTTTATAAGTGAGTAACTTGTGGAGTTTTAATCCAGTTTCATGTTAACAGAAGTCACTTATAACACCCATCAAGCTGCTTTCACAAGTAAATGATCAGTGAACTGGTGGTTAGAGATCTTAATTCTGAATCACTGAATTAGATGCTGTTCTGTTCAATAGTAAGTGGTAACAAGCAGCAGCCTGATTCAGAATTAACTCATGTTTTGACAGAAAGTCGTTGGCCAGTATTGCTTCTGAGTTGTCCCCTCTTCTTGCCCAATCTGTTTCTTAAGTAAATTCATAAGGAAGAAAGGGCCAGTTCCCTATAAATTTTAACTATTTATGATTGAAAAAAGTTATAAGAATCTGCAAATATTTTGACGGGAACTTTTGTGGGGTTTTTTCCCACTTATTTCAAAGACCTAAAAACCATAAGATCTTGGTTCATTTCAGAGTTCAGTTTTGATTATCTGTATGTATGTCTGAATGTGGTGTTTTCTTGTGACATAAAATGTTTCCATTAGGAAGAGTTTTTTCTTTGTTAAATGAAATTGGTATGGAGGTATGAAAAATAAATTTTAAATTATATTTTTAAAATAGTGCTTTTCCCTACAGAAGTTACCTAATCTCAGTTTTTTTGCATAATTTATTTAAACCTGTATTTATTCTTAAAAGGTTTTGTATACTAACCTAGTAAAATAGTAGTAGGATGCTTCTGAATGGTCCAAATTTACATTTAATTTTTTCTTTTTCCAGCATATTTTTAATATCCAGAAATGTAATTGAAAGCTCCAGAATGATCTTCATCTTATCAAAGCTTGACATCATCTCCCCTTGTTTCCTAGGCAAAAGAAAAACAGAATGCCAAGAAAGCTCAGGAGGCCAAATGAAGATGACTTTGCAAACTACCTACAGTTACTTGCTTATGATACTATTTTCATGACAACAAATAAAACTTTTCATAAACTTCAGTTTTTGTACAGTGCACGTTTGCCAGGTGTAATGGTTTGTCTTGTACTGTTTGCATGGGTCTGACTCTTCCTTCCCCTGCATCTTGTGCATGTAGTACTGCTGAGCAATGTTTAGGTTCTCCTGGTCACATTCAGTATTTAACAGTCTGTCTGATTGCTGAAAGCTTGGGAGGTGGACCCAGAAATGTGCAAGGAAAATGTCTCCATTTTGTCCCACTTGAACATGATAATGATACAAATGCCAGAATTTTAAGTATAAGCATGAGCTTTCTTTGCTCATCCCTACTAACAGTTACAATCCCTTCCAGTTGTTCAGTGACATAGTCTGTGTCTTTGTTTATATAAAATATGTGTCTAATTTTTTACAAAATGGAAAATATGAATTTAGCTGTAGAAACATTTGCAAAAACCAATGTTTAATCTCAAAAGAACTGCATTGCTTTAGTAGAAAAGATAATAAATATTCCCATTTTTATTTTGGCAAACTTTTTTCTGTGGTATTTTATTATGGGATAAGATGATTATGATACGGAGGTCATCAGCCTTGTGACTTGAGTATATGCATTCTAAATTTGAGGTGGAAAGAAGGCACACTATTATTTTGAGGAGTTACTATTCTTGGATATAAAGTATTCCTCTTCTGGAGTATGTTCAATTAAACTCTTTAAAGCAGTGCTTTTTATTTTACTTTGAGAAGTAATACAAGGAAAAAGGTGTATTGAAGATTCTTGTTGATGACAACATTGCTGTGGAAGATTCCTGAGCTGTGTCCCAAGGACCAGAGGAAGTACGTGGGGAATGGCGTTCCCTGAGTGCCCCGACACCTTACATACTTGCCTGCATGTGAGCTGTGAAGGTTGTTTTGGTGTGGATAGTAACAGGCCATTGCAACAATACACACTGTTTGAATTATTCACTGTCAGTGTACATCTATTTGTTTAGAAAACTTCAGTTTCTTTCTAAAAGACTCGGATAAGAAACACAAAGAAAAGAAAAAAAGGAGCTTTGAGTTGGGGTTTGGGGTTTTTTTGCCAACATTCAAAAATGTAAATAGTACAATATGTTTTGTTTCCCTTATTTTATCTGTACTTCATCAGACAGTGAACTCCTTTGGACTTGTAGGCTGAATTTTTTGAAACTCTGATATGAAACATTCTGTTATCTGTTGGTGCTTTGTATATATTGCATATATATGTATCAACAGGATAAAATTTTGGCTGGAGAACTAAAAACGTAGACGGTACTCTTCACCGCTGGAAGGATCTCGAGTCATTGCTGTGGACGAAAAGGTACGATCTGTTTCAGAAAAACCTGAGAGCCATATCTCTGTTTTGTACAAAATTGATCAGGTGAATGAGAACATAAACTCTGTGAGAATTTCCTACTTTAGTAATTTACTGCAGCATGATTCTCCGAGGAAATGCAAAGACTCTTACAGAGGAAGAGACATTCCTGCTTTTAAAGTTACATTTGAAACTGTTTCAACCTCTTGAAAACATTTGTCTGTCTTTTTCAGTGGCAGCCTGATGACTCTTGCTGCACCCTGTCATCCTTGGAGAATTTTGCAATTTGATATTAGATGTCAACTTAAATTTGTACTGAAATTGTTTCATTCTCCTTTTACTGGCATACTTGGGCATGTACAAAACTAAAAGGAATTTTGCTGAAGCAGAAATTATTTTTGCAGTTATCCACAAATTTTAGTACCAGTTGTTTCAGAAATTAAAAAAACATTTCACTCTTTCTGGATTTGTGGAAGGACAAAAAAGAATGGATGTAAAGATAAAATTTTAAAAAATTTGTTAGTCCAATGTGTAAGTGAAAAATATTTTGTTTTTTAAAAAGGCTGTTTAATGCAGAAGTAGAACATTTTGAAATTGTTTTCTGTTGTATTGTATTATGATTTTCCTCATCAAACTTGGAAAATTTGAAATTTTTTTTACTTTTTTTGCCAAATTTATACAACCGTGTTTTCATAATGCGTGTCTTGGCTTTAAAGGCAGTTATTTGTGTATTAGGATGGCTTTGCATGAGTGCAAGGCTGGACATGGAGTTGATCCTGGCTAGGCTGGGGTACAGTTCATTTTCTCCTTGGTGGCTGGTGCAATGCTGTGTTTTGGGGGAGCATGAGAACAATATCGATAAGACACTGATGTTTTCAGAGGGTGCTAAGAGGGCTTGCTCTGAATCCAGGGGTTTGCAGCTTCTCATGCCCTGCCAGCCCAGAACTGCAGGGCCACAAGGGCTGGGAGGGGACACAGCCAGGACAGCTGATCCCATTTAGGTGTCATGGCCAGCGTTTAAATCGGGGCAGAGCTGCCCCTGGGCTGCTTCAGAGTTTGCCTTGAAAACAAGGAAGAAACCTCAAAATTTTCTTCTTCCTGTCAAAGGAGGATGAAGGAGGTTTGGAATAAGGTGATGAGGTGATAAAACCAAACTGGGAATAGTAATGGGAAAGCCTAAGAAAGAATGCATACAGAAATCATTGGTTGGGGTTTATTTTTCCAGAAGGAGAAATTTGGATGAACATGAACGGTCCCTGCCCTGGTGAAGAGGAGATGATTAGTAATTACATGACAATCAAGTGTAAAGCTGCAAGTGAAGCCTCCTGGGGTGTTTTGTGGCAAAGAAGGTTTGCTGCTCTTTAGAGCTGCTCCATCCAGTGACCCTTCACTTCAAGGCATGGCATATTGTAACAACCAGGTAGGCTTCTCATATAAATATACATTTATATGACTCCTGTGTCTGAATTTCCTGAAATATTTTTGAGGCAAATGTTAAGCTTAGACTGTTTTTATTCATGGTAATCAGAAGATCTATACAAGAAATTTGATGGGTTTGAAATAATATTTACAAACGCCAATCCCTATGATGTTAATTTTTCTTACAGAGTATAGGAGTCCTCAGTGTGTGATGTATTTAGAGATGTTCCACTGTGCAGATTCTTTGAGTAGCTTTTCAATATATACAGTTTTCTGTATAGATATACGCATTATATACAGGTTTTCTGAAGGTAGTCAACAAGTTGGCAATATTGACAGCTTAGAACTGAGCACTTGCTGCAGTGCTACCATGGTAGTAATAGAAAGGACTTAAAAAATTTAAAAGCACAGAAAATGCAGTTGAGAGTAAAGGAAAATTAGCCATTCTACTGTTCTTCAAATACATCATTCTTTGAGTCATCATTTTCATGCAGTTTCACACCCTGAGCTAGGATCCCTGGACAGGAATCTGAGACAGAGTAAGCTTGTTAATGGAGTAGATGTGATGAACACAGGCCATGTGTTTTTTACATCAAATATAAGGCAGGGTTAAGCTACCCTTTGTTTAAGTTAGCTTGCTCAGAATTTTACTGGCATGATTGTCACTTAAATTTTTCAAGGAAAGCTCTGAATAGCTATGTTGATATAAAAATAGCAATTTATCTCCTGTATTTGTGTGAAGCAGGTTAATCCTTTAGCCATCAACAGTGTTGTATCCATCTTCCATATTGTGCTTAATGCTTATTAATCTACACCGGAATTGGCACGTGGAGTAGAATAATTTTTCTTTCTGAAAGCTCATGTAATTTGGCCTACTTACAGCAAATAATTAATTTTAAGTCCCCAGCTAGCATATTTTATGCATATTCTAACCTTTGAAACTAGTAACAAAAGCACTGTAAAATACTTTACTTTTTTAAGCACACCAAATGCTTGCCTCCTTTGCAGTTGGCAACTGTATAATGAACAATAAGTCTGCAGTATTTTAACGTATGCCATATTTAGCCAAGTAATTCAAAACAAAAAGCAGTCCCTTCAGCTCAACAATAGTTTTAATTTTTTTTTTAATATAAAAAGCATAAACTTATGCATTGTATGTAGCTTTAATTGTCATGAAAGCAAACCTGATTTTTACATTTGGATAGCAGTTTTCCACAATTGTTCTTGGCACACTTTTCTACTTACATGACCTTTAACGAACGCTAAAGTACTTCTAAGATACTGTAGTAAGCAGAAAAGGATGCGAGGTTGTACCTTATTTCTTACTTCTTTTTATTTCCTTTTGTTCTTTTTCCTGTCACCTTTCAAGATACTGTGTGATTTAGATTTATATTTTGCAGTTTACTAAACTATGGGTTTTGTCTGTAATTCTTGTAAGTTCTTGTAAAAACCCTGCAAATGTGCACCTTTTTATGACGTGCTAGCTACGCATAAAACCTTCCTGGTGCTCTACAATGCGTATTCGGCATTTAGGAGTTCTCCCTTAGGGGGTGGTGGTGTTGTTTCTCAGAAGGAATTTTCCCCCATAGGTGTTGCCAGGAGACAATAACGACTGGGTACTTAAAAAGACAAAAGATGTCAGCACAGGGGAGGGGTGCAGTTGGCTGCTCTCTCTTTACCTGAGGTTTCCCATGTCGGGCAGACGCACCTTGAGATTTGGGCTGGTAGAAGACGGGGCTGGGGCAGCTGCTGGCTCTTCCTCTTTCCCGGCTTCGGAGGAGGATGGTCTTGGAGCTGCTCTTGGGGAAAGGGATTCGCCGGCAGAGCCCAGGCCGGTTCTGCTTCTTGTGCCGCGGGCGCTCCTGTGCTGGTGCGAGCAGCCACTGCCCCGGCCCTCAGTGACCCCGTCACTCAGCGGCACTCTGCCCGCCGCTGCGCGGGGCTCTGGCGGCGCCGGGCCCCGATCCCCCGCCTGCAGAGACGCCCGGCGGGGCCCCGCGCCCGCAACTGCGCCCAGGGCAAAGCGGCCCCGGCTCGGCGCGGGGTGCGTGTGCCCGCTCAGACACGCTAGCCAAGAACGGCGAGAGTCCTGGGCTCGGGATTCGCCCGAGAGACCCTTAATTGCAAAATTATAGCAATTCGGAGACAGGGGGGTTACATTTTCCATTCCAAGGGAGGCTCCTGCCTTCCCTAGCAGACACCTGTCTTTCAAAGCAAGACAATGCATTTTTTGGATATGCATTTTTATCACCATTCAAATTAAAAGGGAACAGTTCTTATATTCACTGCTTTTGTACTGGATTCAGTTAGCAGCGTGGCCTAACAGTGCAAAAAAGTTTTGCTGGAGGAAATGATCGGTACATAAATTGACCAAGACACATGGTTCAGAATTTGTCTACCACTCCGGCCGTTTGTCTTCACAGTAAGACTTGGTGAGGTATTTACTTGGCTAGCATTTATTTGACAGAACATAGCAGCAAAATGTACAATTATCCCTCTGCTCTTTATCATTGTCTTAACAAATGTATTCTTGCTGTGTTACATAAATAACTCTCCCTCTCTCTGCTGAGAAAACGCATAGGAGGATGTACGTTTGAACACAAACCGCTGAAAGAATTCCCGGGCTTCCCCCCTCTTTTCCTGGGGTCTAGCTTAAGGCTGCAGGACCCGTGTCTGGCATAAAGCAGAGGACAGGTGATACAGTATCACACTGTCACCTCAGGACAAGGATAATGCAGTATCACTGGAAGTTTTAATTGGTACATTTTATTGGTTACTTGAAGCAAATTGTATCTATCCCTTGGTTTGAGGTGGCAGCTCTTTATTGTCCCTTCATTCTTTTAATTCCTTCTAATTATTTTTTAAACAATTAAGATCTACAGTAAGGAGAACAGCATTGCTATGCTGCTGGATTGGAAAATTCAAGTCCAGTTCCTTGGAGAGACTAAGAGGAAGGGGAATTGGGCCTCAGGCTGGGTTTTGGCAGTGGGAACTTGGTGAAGAGGAGAGAGGGAAGATTTCCCAACAAGTGTTTAAAGCCAATACTGCTGGGTTTAGGTGCCCTCAACCCAAAAAATTATCCTGGTTAAAGGAGACTTGAGTAAACAGTGAGATGTGCTGGGAAGCCTGTGCTGGGCCCCCCAAATCCTGTTCAGGGATGCTAGGCAGTGTCAGCTTCACAGGGACATTATGGAGGGGCTGTACTGGGACCCCTCAAATTCCAGCCAAGAATGCTGGGTGCTGCCAGACCTTTGGGATGCCTCCAAGGTAAGCTCTTTATAACCCCACAAGATGAAAATCCCCTGGGAGCAGTTGGAATCAGAGCTGATGACACAAAAGTACATCCAGGAGAGGAAATGAGACATACCTACAGAGATTTCTTTTTCCCAATGTGTTTTTAATTTAAAGCAGAACCCTCCTCCTCTCCCCACATGACCCAATCCCCCTACCCCTCCCTCCTCTCCCATCCCTACCTGCTACCAAACACAAGCCCCCTTTATTCCCCCTCTAGCCCTTCTGTCCACCCTCCCTCTACCCCCAACCAGCCCTTCTCTTCCCCTACACACCCTGACCCCTCCCTGTTCTGGCAGAACAAGGCAGTAAGAATCTGAGAATGGCTGCCACTGAAGCAAAAGCTGATTTTTAGAAAAAATGCTGTTTCTAGAGTTAAGATGAAAATGTGACCATTTTGTTATATTGAATTACCTTTATAGACTGAATTTTACCTTTAGCTGCCTCACAAAAAAGAAGTGGTTTTGTATTTTACAGAGAATAAATTGAGATCTGCAGTACCCACAGTCACCCAGAACTGAGACTGAATGGAATTTAGTCCTGGATTCCTAATGAATAACCATAAAGTGTTTGACAGTTAATGAGATGGTCTATAAATTAATAACCACATAAATTTTAATTAAAAGTGAGATTGTGCCTTTGAGATTCAAAAAAGTTACGAACATTCTTTTTGTAGAACTGAAACAACTATTTATTGTTCTTAGGTATTATTACAATATTTTAATGAGATACTGTATTTATTTGATGAGATATTGAGCTTTTTGCATGTTGCAGGTTTACAAATTTTGGGTTTAAATTCCTTATTACTTTTGCTCATTTCATTGAGCAATGTAGCTACTCCTCAGAATATTAGTACCTTATAGACATGAAATAAAATAAATAAGACAAACATAAAGACCTGTGAGGGATTACTGACAAAAGACGAACTTGATATTAATCCAGAGAAGCAGTCTCCAAAAAGACTGAGATAGCTTGAATGATAAACAGCATTATAGCAATTTGTGAATTGTTGCAATTAAGAATTAAGATGCAACTTATGATTTGAGAACCATTTCAAAACTACATCCAGGAGTTCGCTTGTGGTATATAAACACATAACCCCATAATGTCTTTTTAATTAAAGTGCAAAAATTTCTGCTGAATTTCTAAAAAAGGAGCAGCAGTCCTACTGCAGCAATACACTTTTTAGAATGTGATCTGTAGTTCACAAGACAGAGCTGAAGACATCTGTATAACACCATGCATGTGTAGATTCCTTTTTCTACCTGTCAACATGTCCTGTGTCTGTGTGAGGAGAAGCAATGCTCCTGTCTCTCACCAGGCTCAGCAGAACACTTTTCTGGTTGTTAGGTTCCTGATGGGAGCAAGGTTTCCTTTCATTTCTAAATTTCTCAATTTTTTTTTTTTAATTGCATTTCAGCTGTGTGTGACTACATAAAGGATCACAGGAATGCAAAGGCATTGTGCTTCTTCTTTCTGTGTACCAGGAAACAGTGTCTGGGCTGTTTGTAGCCTTTTTTTCCCTGCCCCATAACATCTGAATTGAGTGCCAGGCTTGAAATGGAATTGCTAAACTGGGGGGTCTCGGCTTGGTAAATGGTCAATAGGATAATGGGCATCCCTTCCCCTGGTTTGGGATGGGGAATGAAATAGAACTGGTACCAAGGAAGCTGCCTCCTGAGAAACATAGATTTGATAATTTCATTAGTATTGAGCTAAGATTTAATGGCACAACTGAAAGAAAGGCTAATTTTTATATTTTTATGTTTCTCAGGATAACATTTTTATATGAAATAGGTCTGAAAAAAATTAAGTCTTTCATGCAAAAGGATATAATCATAACAAGGATTATACTGATGTTCTATAGACCTGCTGTGCCACTTATTGTTCCACTGTGCACATAATACTAATTCACTCAACAGAGCATTTTACAGAGGTCTTATCACTATGACTTTTCATCTTTCTCATTTATGGCATATTGAAAAAGCAATGATGAAGCCTAAATCTGTATCAAAATTGAGAAACCATGGAGTGTGGGAAAGTCAGATCAATTTTCCCTATATATATTTTGCCTAACTGCTGTATGTGTTACAGTGCACAACTCATCAACAGAACTGCTTACTCACCTGCTGTGGCCATATTTGTATGAGGCTATAATTGCACTTACCCTTGAGTTGCTCAGAGATTACAGTGCTCTTGAGAAGAGAAAAAAAAAAAACAAAAAACAAATTAAATTTTTTATAGCATCAACAGTATTTTTTCCTGTTACTTTCATAGTTCCAATGCTTACATTTCATTCTGCTAACTTACAAGATCTTTATCTTGGTTTAGCTATAAGAAAGAAAATTAGCTAAGTGCAAAAATGTGTGACAAGTGGCCATAAATGAAAATGTGTTGACCTCCTTAAAAAATAAAAGATGTGCCTAAAAGCTTCCTTGAAACAGTGCTCCTGAATCTTCACATGAGCAAAGTGTCTGTAACTTCAGGCCCTTCTCAGGGAGACAGGAATTGGGTGGGGGTTATGGTCAGTTCATCATCCATGGTTTCTTCTGCTGCTCAGGGAGAGAAGTCATGCCCTTGCTGCACTGTGTGGTCCCTCCTATGGGAGACAGTTCTCTGTGAACTTCTCCAACATGAGTCCATCTTACAAGCAACAGTTCTCTGCAACTACCACAATGTGAGACCATCCCACAGGCAATAGTCCTCCCCAGACTGCTGCAGCACTGGTCACTCTTCCACCGGGTTCAGTCCTTCAAGGACAGGCTGCTCCAATGTGGGCCCCTCTCTCCATGAGCTTTCCACAGAGTCACAGCCTTGTCTCAGGCATCCCCTACTCTGGTATGGGGCTCCTCCATGGCCTGTGGGTGGAATGCTGCATCCCCATGCACCTCCAAACATGCATCACCATGGTCTACTCCATGGACTGCAGAGGAATCTCAGTTCCAGCTCTTGGAACACCTCCTGCCTCTCCTTCACTGCCCCTTGATGTCTGCTGTTCCTCTCACGTATTCTCACGCTGTAATTAGCAACTGCACAACAACTTCTTTTTCTTTATTCTTCAATCTGCCATTGCAGAAGCATTAGTGCCACTTCTAATTGGTCCAGCCTTGGCCAGCATCATCTACATCTTTGGAGCCACCAGGGATTGGTTTTGCCAGACAGGGAGGAAGCTTCCAGCAGCCTCTCACAGAAGCCACCCCTGTAATCCCCCTGCTACCAAAAACTGTGCAAACCCAGTACAGCTGGTTTCAGCCTCTGCCTCCCAAACCTTGTACGTTTTAGCAGCTACACCTGAGAGATCAGTGAATGACTATGTTTGCCCTCAACTGGTTTTCAGTGTTTGACTGGTCAATGTAGGGTAGAAACATTTTAACTTGTCTATTAATTATGCAAATAAATGCATACATGCTTATGTGCTTCTTGTGGAAGTAAGTCCAAGGAGAAGGTGGGGTTTGTGTATGAAAATACAGGACACTCCTTTTCTTTCCTTTTTTTTTTATCAGAGCACTGTGTTAAAGGAAACAATGATAAGAAAAAACACTGCTGGGAAGAGTCTAATAAACTGCCACATAAACAACTTTCTGATATCAAATTGCTGAAGCTCCGCTACATTCAAGTTGTAAAGACTGAGGACTTTAGAAGGAAGAAGGGTATGTTATTTTATGGCTCATATTTTTCATGCAGGTAACACGTCTGCCTAGCAAAGCCACCAGAAGACCAAAAGCACTGGGGACAAACAGACTGGAGATACTGTGCCTTATGTACGAGAACAAGAAATTTCCCTAACAGAACACAAAGTGTGCTTCTCAAAATAGCTGGCGTTTGTTAACGGGCTAAGACTTGTGCATTCCATGTGCCTCGATGAGCAAATAAAAGAAAAAGGATGCATCTCCAAGAAATTGACGACACTTGCTAAAAATAAATGAATTTAATATCTCAAAAATGCAGGCAATGTAAGTCTATCTGTGCTCACAGGATGTTTCGTTTTTTCTTTAGCAAGTAAATCAGTAGCTTATGTAGAAAAATAACATTAAAAATAGCTAACTCACCAAACCACAAATACTATCCTTTCTGTCTGGTAATAAGAGCCAATTTCAGTCAGTATTGCTAACTTTCATTCAAATTACTGATTTCCTTCAGTGATTTTCCTTTTTCTTCTTCTGGAAATGCTGCTTCTTTCACCTGCGAGACTCAAAGAAGAGTAGGGAACATCATTATGGCATATTAGATAATAAAAGAAAGCTTGAAAAAATATTTTATAAACAACAAAAAGACAACTTTTTTTTACAAAATCTGTCACCATCTTAGGCAAGTTTAAAAACATAATAGTTTAAATGTCAAATTAAAACAAAATACTTCAGTGTTAGGAGTGATGATGTAATTCTTGATGAACATTTACCAAAATCAGAACATAGACAACAGGAACAAACTGTACTGTACATTTACAATACAGAAATTTCAGTATTTCCTGCTAGAATGATGTGTAACAAATTTTTACCACTACCTCAATGAGAAGAAACTGAGAATACTGTGCTGAAAAGAAATTTAAAATTGGAGGAGGAAATTCTTAAAAAGATGGGGGTTTGCATGTGGGCCTGACAAAGAAGACATGATATCTAGAATCTGGTAAAAGACTAACAGAAATTGCCATACAGCTACAACCTCAAAAAAAAAATAAATCTCAGCCTACCTAAACAAATTTTGATGGGTTTTCACTGAAAATAATATATAATAAATATATATTATTTATATTTTTATATAATTAAAAAATGTTTATCCAGCATATGCTGCAGCTACATATATATAAATATATATATTACGTATATATTTGTGTAGCATAAAGTTGATCTATGTTTACAGATCTCTTTTGAAAAGCCACTGAAAAGTTTAAAACATGTCCCTCTGCAACTTCCTGAACAACATACGTTTGAAATAAAATCTCCGAGAACTGAGATCTGAATAAGCAGCCATTCCTTGAGATCCACACTACTATAAGAACACCTAAACATATTTTATGCAATTATTCATGTGTTAGGATTAGCTAAGGTTGGCCCTTGATTTTCCCGTGGGAACTGACAGTCCTATTTTGGAAGATACACTGGGGAAGTCTTGTATCTTTGAGAAGGTGTTTTCAAATCAAACCAGAACCAAACTCAGAGTCTTTATGGAGAATACAAAGGAAATCATCAGCACATTTTCTTTTACTGCAGAAATGTGATGTGTTTAGAAATGCAAGACAGTCCTACCTTTTATATGTGGTAAGAGTGGTTTCCCTGGGAAATTCAATTGGAAAAATTATTCAGATGGCAGTTCAGTCTTAATGTAATTACTGTAACTTGCATGAGAGCAGAGGATGCACAAAATCTAGTGGTTGGAACAGGAGGCCAGACCATTCCTCATCTTTTCACTCGTTGCTATGTGAACATGAAAAGTAGCTTAACCTTTACAGTTTAGCGTATTCTGCAAAACGAGAATAAGGCTATGGGTTTACATGGAGCTAAGTAAAGGTACTAACTGTACTGCCTTACCTGTCTCTCATTTTCTCCCACTTTTACAATACATGAGTAAACTTGCAAGAAAGGAACAAAAATTATATTGTTTATTTAGGTGGTTTTCAGCTTTATACACACACACAGAGGAATTCTTATAAAATATAATTGTCTTAATTGTTTATCATCCTAACATATATGTTAGCTTCCTCAGCTCCTTACGAGGCTGCTCTAAAATGTGATTCAGCAGTACTATGAAGCAAAAGAACAAATTTCAACCTAAGCAGCACTGAAGCAAGAAAAGGTAATAAGGGGTCATACTTCTGCTTTTCTGTTGAGACAGAATAGAAAAGGAAATACAGCAAGGAAGTAAAGTGCAAGGTAAAGAGGTGGCAGCATACAGTATTTGGCAGAGGCTCCTGTCCCTGCCCACGGGGACTCAGAAGCCAAGCAGATAGTTACTGCAGCAGAGGGCACTGGAGGAACAAGGATGTGGCGTGGTACTGGCTCTACATTGCTCTGCCTAGTGGAACTACAGCCTTGCTATGCTGCAAATTCTTGTACTTTCCGTTGCTTCAGAATTTTTATCACACAAAGAGAGGAGATGTACTGAATGGCACTGGAAGGGCTGGGATTGGAGCAAAGCAGGCAATGACATGTAAGGAAAAAAGGCAATAAGGAGAATCTGGGGCACATACTCCTGAGTCAGCATTCTGCACCCCACAACACCAGTGTAACAAGGAAAATGATGAGATGGGACGGTTAAGGAAGTGAAACCTCTAATGAGAAATCATCAAAACGAAGTTTCTTACCTGCCTTATAATTTGTTTTTCCACAGCAGCTGCAGTCAGAGGGGATATTTACATAGATGTCTGCATTCCAAGTAGGCTGAAAACACAAACATTAATAATTGTATTGACATTCTACAAATTTATTACGAACAGCATCAAAGAACTGCAAAAATTTTTAAACAAATCTGATGTTTGGTGGGTTATATAGTATTATTTATTTGTACAAACTGTGCATTTGTGAATGCTTGGGAGAGAAGCTTTCATGGAGGAACACTCATTTTACGTATATGGATTTCACATTCCTTTAGATCCTCTAGGCTTCTTTTATACATGGGAAATCGAAATCTTGTGTGTTACAGTGGAGATACTGAGTGTGTCCTCAGTGTAAGACTGTATTTTGCTATCATTGTTTTATTTTTTAAAATAAGCATATAAAACCAGCTTCAATAGTTGCATCTTTAATCCCATAGACTTGGATGACATTCAGCATGCTCTTTGTTGAACATCAGATTTTTTTTTCAATGAGTATGTTGGAAGGATACAGTCTGCTGCTTTTGTAAATAGAATTTTATAAAAGTGCAGGAATTTAGATTTTGTTAACATGATGGTCATTTTTTTAACATGATGGTCAAGCATATACAAGTACTAAAGATTTTATTTTTTTTATTATCTGTGGTTTGCGTGCAAGAATCTTCACTGTGTTAAATAACAAGGACATGCTTGCAGCCACCTGGTGAAGAACTTCATTCTTGCCTTCCATTCTGATATCACGGTTTCAAAACGAGAAATTTTTCCATTATTATCAGCGTTACAAGGCATGTTGCTAACTAAAACAGCAAACTGAAACACTGCCAAGACATTTAAAAAGTACATATTTCTTTTTATAAAGGCAGCTATCCTGGTACCACAGTTCTAGAGCAGTTTTATAAGGAAGGACTAATAAAAAAATTGAATGGTGAGATGATACCATTTGACAGTTACACTGGTATTTTAGGTATTTTTCTCAGTCATAGAGGCTAAAATGGGGAGTAATTTTTAACGTATAATTTGAAGAACATTACTAGTGTGGCCACAAATGTCAGATTTTAGAATCATGCCTACACTTTACACCCTTTAGGATGGGGAAAAAGAAATAATTAAAAATTGAGACTATATGTGGTAGAATAAAAACTAATTCCTGTGGGTTTTTAAAAACATAAGAGAAAGAACAAAGTAAAGAAGACAAATTATAGCTGATTTCATGATAAGCTGAAAGGATATTTGAAAGCAGTAATCCTAAAGACAAATAACATTTTGTGTTTGAAATGCTAAAACAGTGTATCACACAGGAAGAAACGCTGCATAACTGGGGAAAGCAGACACTAAAAATAATCTAGGTTATCAAGTGGGATCAGTTCCCAACAAGAGAACAAGCTCAACTACAAACTTCTGAACTTTCAAAAAACCTAATAAAGAATAAACATTAGAAAAGCCTGACTCTGATAGAGGTCTAAAGTGGGGTTTGAGAATTAAAGTACTCATCTGTGCAGTGTTACGTAATAAGAACCATAGGTCATTTCATACCCCACTTCTTTAAATTTCAACCATGTATTACTGTGGTAACCTTTGCTGTGATACTGAAAATTGTTGTTAGCATGTTCATACTTATTAATGGAATTAAATGTTGAGGGAAAACATAAACTACATGAAAAATTAAACCTTTCCACAATATAGGAGCCAAAGAGAAAGTGTTCGAAGTCCCCAGACTGGAATATTACAACCCAGACTGAACAGAACATCAGAACACTGTACAATCACTTGCTAGAAACTAAAATATAACAGGATTCGGGCCCTGACCACTTCTAGCTTCTGTGACTTTAAACCAAGGTGGCAAAGAACACCTGCCATTACATCTTCTGCTTCTAATCAGGACACTGACAGCTCCAACATGGTTCACATTTTTACTGTAACATTAAAGAGGAGTCTGCAAAAGATGGCAATTGTTGATTGAAAAGTTTCAGTGGTACAGAATATCACATTGGTTGGAAGGACCTTAAAGCTCATCTTGTTCCAAACTTTGCCATAGGCAGGGACAACTTCCACTAGACCAAGTTGCTCCAAGCCCTGTCCAATCTGGCCTTGGGCATTTCCAATTTACACTTCTCTTCTAGCTCATAGTAAAGCTCTTGCTAAGTCAAAGGTGACTTTGCCTTAGCAAATATCTTAAAATTTTTGTAAAATTACAAATATCTTTGTAAATATCTTAATCTTCTGTGTTTGTAATATCTCTATGCCTATAACTGTGGCTAGAAAACTCTCTTTTCAGAAATTAATAGCTTTTCTTAATATTTTATTTAAGCACTGATCCTTGATAAACATTAAGCTGTTTTTGGTGGAAAAGCCTAGAGATTATTTCTTTGATAAAACAAACAGAAATAACACTTTTAGTTACTAGCACCATATTTCTTGTAAAATTAATGAAAATCTGTTGAAGGTCAGTACAAGAGTCAGAAACAGGAGATGAAAAGTAACCTTCCCCAATGTAGTTTTTCCCCATGTATAGGAATTTCCATCTTGTATGCATGTCCTAACCCAGCTTCCTTTTGCAGGCTGCTCTCTCGAGTCCCTGGCTCCGGGCGTGGATACTTCTGGCTTAACGATGTCCTATTTAAATTGTATTTCCAGGTCATGCAATGCTGCGCTTCAGATGTTAGACTGAGAATAATACACTGGGTGCTTCTCGCAGTGTTACAAAAGGAAAATGGAAATGCAGAGATTCCCTGTGCAGCATCTTGCACAATGGCATCACAGCAGGATTGATCCCACAGAGCCTCTAGCTGGGCACAGACATGATAAAATATATGGGCAATAAAACGGGTTAACTGAATACCAATTTTGGTCTTTCACTTAAATATGGCTTCCTTAGTATTTTATACCATATTCACGTTCTCATAAACAGACATCAAGTGGCTGTTACCTTGAAATATCCTGATGCTAAATAATTAGCTCTTGTAACAATTTAAAACTGTCAGTCAGTAAGCGCTTAGTAGATGCTGCAAGTCAAGTGACGCAAGACAGTCTGTAATTGTGTTTTAAAATTTATTCTGTATCCCAGCTAGTTCTGACTGTGATACAGGAAAGCTTGCAGGGTCCTCAGACATCTTACCTGTGGAACTGGCTAAAGCTGAGGATGATTTGTGTCTTGCAGCACACAAAGCTACGGGGAACCTTCTCCAGCACTGAGTCCACCTCTACGCCTTCGTTTGGGACTGGCGGGCAAAACCACGAAAGCTTTGCCCTGCACGGCCACGTAAGACAGAACTTAATTTGTATTACTTTTCCCTTGAGTAAGAAAAGTAACCGGCTCGAAGCAATAAGGTGTGATGGCATGAGGCAGCCTCCGAGTCCGCCAACAGAGGCTCCTGAGGGAGAGAAAATGGCGGGCGGGCGCCGTCAGGAAGCTCTCGAAACACAGAGCGTTCCCCAGGAGCCACTCCGCGTGTGAAAAGCCTCGACCTCCAACCCCGCGCCCGCTAACTATGACAAGAGGAGGTGAGAGGGGGTGAAAAAAAGACCCCACCTGAAAGGAGGAAGGCATCTAACGCTGGACACTGCCCCTGCCGGAGCGCCAGGTACCCTCCCCATGACAGGCAACACCTCCCGACCCCACCCTCCCCTCACGGGCACCGGGCTGTGAGTCGGCTGTTTCACCCTGCCCCGGCCCGGCCCGGCCCGGCCCGGCCCGTCCGCGGGGGAAGGCGGGCGCAGGAAGGGGCGGGTGGTGCGGAGAGAGAGAGGGGAGGGAGAGAGGGAGGGAGGGGTTGGGAAGGAGGGAGGTAGGCGGTGAGAGCAGCAGTCGACGCACAAGATGGCCGCTGCCGGAGTGGCAGCGGGGCGGCGGCGGGCGATGGCGGCGCTGCCCCGGGGCCCGCGTGTGCTACAGGAGGAGCAGCATCAGGGCGCTGCGGCAGCCCCGGTGTGCCAGAGCTGAGGGAGCCGGGGGCGCTGCAGGAAGCCCGGGCCGCGTGGTGAGTGTGCTGCCTCTGCCGCGGGTGCGGGGAACAATAGGGCGGGAGAGCTCTGCCCGCCTTTACCGAGAAAGGAGGCGGAGGGGCGGGCGCTGGCATGAGATGATCGTCAGAGGTGCTTTCTACTTCTAGCAATTCTGTGACTTTGTGGCTCGCCAGGCCTCAGGCTCCTGCCGGGCTCGATTTCCGAACGCCTCGGGCAGGCGGGGAGGGACCGCGGGTCGCTGTGCCCGATGGGGGGAGGCGGCAGGGACTGGGTCCGGCTGGGGGTGGGGAGAGGCGGCATCGCCTTCGGCTGCGGCGGCCGAGGGACAGGCGGCTTTTGTGCGTCCCCTCTGCCGGCTGTTGTTTTTTCCAGGGGCTCTGCCTGCCTCTGCGTGAGAAAACTCATCCCTGTGTCGCGTTGAGCAACAGAGACGGAGGGAAAATAATAGCAGAGCCCTCCCCGTCCCCAGGACACCTCTGGCCCTGGGTTGTGGCTCTTTTGTCTGTCGCGCCCGAGGGAAGAGCGAGGTGGCCGCGGCTCCCTCTGCGTGGGGACAAACGATGGTGAAACCGCACAGGATCTCCCTGGCTTGCACTAGATTTTCCACCCTGGCATTGTTTTGGCAGTTGGATTACACCCACAGAGTGGGTAGAATTTCATGCTGGGTGTTGGTATAGCTGGGATTTAATTCGCTTTGATGGTTGGGAATGGCCTGGTGTTAGGTTTTGTCCTCAAAAGCCATCGTGAGGTCTGTCCTGTTTGAAAGCAGGGAACTAATGCAGGTTTTGGGGTTTTTTTTCCCTAGGAACTGGGAATGTTTTATTTACCTCCGTATGCCTTTTTGTTCAGTGTGTATCTCTTAATTTTTATAAATTTTAGTCAAGTACGAGTGACAAATAATTTGTTCCTCCAGCAGAAGCTACGTTTTTCTGTGTGTTTTTGCCGTATTGAATATGGCTGAAGTGGGGGAAAAAATTAAAAATTCGCAAAAGTAATTAAAAGGTTCAAAGTAACCTGGATTGTGGTGAGCTGCTTTAATCATTGTAACTGGTGTAGCAATGCTGTCATTTAATGACTCTGCTGGAAGAGAAATGCAGTTGTTAAATTCAGCGTTTATACTCTATTCAGATTATTTGGCTATAGAATTGTGAGTTAACACAGGAATACTATGAGGCAGAAGTTAATGTATTCTTAAACGTACCTTTTCTTACTTCTTTCAGGCTTATAAGGATGTGGAGGTGGTTAATTTTGTCAGCTATAGATGTCTGTATTGCTGTGTTTGAAGTCAACAAAGCTAATATGGGACTTCATGGTGGTATGAATAACTTGTGTTCAGGAGCAGTTTGTACATTATTGCTAGTTTCTAAGTTTCACCAGGAGCACCATGGCTAGCTTTAGTGCATTAATACTTAGTGCTGATAATGAAATTATGGTTCCCACTTAACATAAATAGAAGCAGACGTTATCAGGCACCTTTTCCTTCCCAGTGATAGTTTATGGCTTTGCCTTCCTGTCCTAGAAAAGTCTGTCAAAGCTGACAGCCTGACAGGCTGCTTGGAGGGAAATTTAGAAAGGCAGGTACCATCAGAGCAGTCTGTTTTGACAACCAGAGACTTGAGTTTGTCAGTCACTTATGAGCAGCAGAAACCTTCAACGACATAAGTGGGAAGTAACTTGTATGGGTTTTGGTGTTTCGTTGTTGTTTTTGTGGGGTTTTTTTGTCAGCTTTGTTTCCAAACTAGCTTTGTTTCAAGTGAAATATTTTAGACGTTTCTGATGGGATTATTGTATGCTGATAATTTAAAAAACTAATGTTCCAGTGAACAGATGAATGTATGAATCTGGAAATTGCAGACATTAATATCACAGAGTTTAATTTAGGGTCATCTTGGGATGTATATTATTATATAAAAGTGCTTATGCTAAAGCAGATGAAGAGAAAGGAGCAGGAAAGCTTTTGGAAACTTCTGACATGTTTCCAATGATTCACAAGCAATCTGGGTGGAGCCATTATCAATCTTGTTGAATTAAGCATCACAGAAGTTGAGATTCAGTGAGTGTGTATATTAAAATAATGCTTTAATTACTTCATATGTGGTTCAGAAGTCTTGTGTGACACTGATGCTAGCTACCTTTGATAGTGATGGCAAAAACCGACATCCCATTTAATTAGGGTCTCTATCTCTTAAATAACCAGTGCTATAAAATGGTGTTTCATGATACTTAGAAAATTGATCTTTCCCAGTCTGTAAATAGGTGGTGATAAGAAGGATAATAATTACCTTTTTTTTTTTTTTTTTTTTTTTTTTTTTTTTTTTTTTTTAAATAGAATCAGTTTACATGCTAGATACCTGGGAAGAAAAGACTTTCTGCACGTAGGTTCCCAAACATCCTAAGAATCCGAGAATAGTGATGCAGAAGCCACTATAAGGTATCTTTTAAGCAGGTGACCTTTATAAAACTTAGGAATTTTTTGCAAAGCCTACTCATTGTTTAAAATTCTTCTCCCCTCATGGTTTCACTGAATCATTTTGCAGATGAAAGTCTGTGTGGTTCTGTGTTGCTTTTTCCCACAACCAGTAAATCAGGTGATTGTTTGCTGGAGCATCCTATGTAACATTGGCTGGTGGACAGAAAACAAATCTTACTCAAAGTACATGACAGATAAACCATTGGGGAATTAGGGTTTTTTAAATTAATGTCTTGGACTGTACTAGGTAACAAATGTGAAACCATTATCATGCAGGAATAAAGATATAAATGCTCCTATTGTGAAAGCTTATTATATAAACACACTGCACCAACTGAAATTTCAGTATGACCTTCAAGATTCCATGGAGGCTCTGTTACAGTAATGTAGTCTGAAGTCTAGGGACTCTGCTAACTGAGAAAGAAAGCCACAAATGTTTACTTTCGTTATATTGCTTTCTGTGGAGAGATTCTGCAGTGTGCCCAGAGCTAGGTGCAGTTCCCATCACTTGTTTCACTGAAGAAGTGCATCTCTTAAATATTACCTTTTGCATCAGTCTCATTTTCTTCATTGCCAGTATGGTTAAAATTGAAATGGTATTAGATTTCCAAGGGCTAAGTGATTTCCTAATGAGTTTTGTTTTTTTTTTTATTTGTGGAAGTGTGTTAATGGGCAAGAAGGTGCAAAAGTCCTGATGGCTTATTATAAATAGATTTTTCTGATATAAAAAATAATTTCTGGTTAGAGTGCTTGAGGAAACTGCTTTCCTGTTACTGCATGGTAACAACATATTTGGTGCTACCAGATGAAGAAGAAAGAGAGTTTGGTGATAGAAATACCAAGAATTCTAAATCATTTGCTGTCAATGTGTGTTGCCAGGGGCAGTACCAGTTGTGCACTGCTCTGTGTTAGAAAGTGTAGAGGCTTGTTTCATACAAGTGTGACGGGTGTCCTGGCCTCACGTTGAGATTGCTTTCTAATGGAGAGAGAAGGAAGGCAGCTGCAGAAGGTCTAAGGGAAACTCTCAGCAGGTAGGGATGGCTTGTCTTATGCATCAGGGCATATATGCATATACAAAAGGGCCTGGCCATCTTAAGCAGACTTTTACATGCAAACTTCTGCCCCACATGCTAGGTTAGCTTTTCTTCCTCCAGAAAAAATAAGTATATCAGGAAGCCTAAAAACCACATGGAGAATAAGATCTCGCTTTACCACTTGATTGTACAAAGTAGGTAGTGGTCCACAATGTAAGCTACCTTGTTAGAATGAAGACTTTTTTAGGAATGTGGACAAAAATCTTCGTATGAGAGAGAGATGTGATGAGGAGAGGGGAGACAAGGGAAGAAGATTGTTTTGACACACAAGAGGATTCTCTTTTTCTCATTCTGCTACATAAGAAATGGAAGATATGCAGTTAAACTGAAAAGTAGTAGAAGTGTTGCTGGAGGAACAGATCTTTCACTTGCTTCGCATAGATTGTGACAGAGTTGCCATCTAATTTGATGCAAAGAATACAGAGTGTTTGTGTCAGGGAATACAGTGGTGAGTCTGGCATTCAATATTTCAGAAGCTGGAGGATTTATTGACAGGTATGCCTTACAGCCATGGCCAGTAAACACCCATAAGGACCACCATGTTCTTGCCTCTTGCTGAATCCCCTCTCACTACAGATTGCTAGCAAACCCACTTTTTAAATTGCTCATTTTCAATTACTGAATTTCTGGTGTTGTGGTGTGCATGTCATATTGATCTGAGATAGGACTGCTTCAGCCACAAGACAACTGAAGAAACCAAGTGTTGGTATAGCTGAAATCGTTGAAATGTGCTAGGCTGGGAAAATGAGATCTCACAGGTGGTTCCTTATTTCTTTTAGTTTGTTCTTTGTTTTAAAATGAGAAGTTTGGTTGGTCTTGTCTCTCTACTATTCCAGTTTAATAGGTGTTTTTTAAATTGTCTAATTAAATACTCTTTCAAAGCAGGCTGTTAATCTTAAATTAAAATCTGGACATTCCAAATGTAATTATTTTTCAGGATGCTTCCATGTTTATTAGACCTTGTCAGGATAAGCTTTGAAAGTTGAGGAATGGTTGTTTTTAAACCTGTTGCTGTTAGCAAAATGCTGGTTGATCAGCCAGTGGAGCAGGAATGCTTCCAGCCTGGACTAAAGGTCTTTTCACCACTTTCTCCTGAACACATTTTCAGCAATTACTTTAGTTCAAATGGTGAGCAAGTTGGAAGGGTTTTCAACTGCAACTTTTAACTTCCTTCCTATTTACAAAGGAGGCATCTATGAGAGTAGCAGGAATTTCAAGTTTTTGCTGTGCATTGGAGGTTTTAAGAGATTTGCAGCTAAATACTTTTGAAAAAATTGTGTCAGCCAGTGTTGGTCCCTAGCTCAAAATTAGGTTCTATCTTTAGGGCAAAAGGAGTAAGGTTCAGGGAAGGTATTACAAAGTGAATGAATTGAAATTCATGCCACAGAGGATGGTCTTAATTACCTGCTTTTTAATAAACCAAGTTCTGTGGAACACTCCCAGTGTTCGGTAGCATTTCACTTTCTCCATGCTTTGTTTTTAGAGTAAACGTTACTCATAATGACTTGGCACTCTTCACTTTTTGTAGCAAATGTGTTTGAATTAGTAACTTCTCCCTGTATTACTACAGGGACCGTATAATATAAATGCCGTTCAAAAGTGACTGAAATAAAACTCTTACTGTTGACTTACTTTTCCTGTAAGTCACATTCTTTCAGCTTTTTCTCCTTCCACCTCCATTCTTTTTGTTACCACTTTAGAATGGAAGTCCTTAAGGTACTATTGGATGTTAGAATTGTACCAACAAATGGAACTGTTAGGACTTCATTATCCAGCCATTCACAGTACTGCAGGACGAAAGTGTTCTGTCTGTGGGTTTGGGATTTTTTTCAATTCTGTGCTAAGGTGCAAGAACTGAGACCTTGAAATTAATGGAAACTAAATTGTAAAGCAACAGTAGAGAGTGAGTTTGATTAGCTTATGTGGCATACCTGAATTGAGGAGTGTTGCATAAACATTATTTTATGATCATTAGTGATTATGGCAGTTATGCAGGCCTAATGATAATTAAATCTCACCTTTGTGGATATAAGCTGTTCTCTGGGAGCTTAGTAGAAAAAGTTCCCCTGCCTTTATAAGTGAACATTATGCTAATGAATTCTTGAAAAATCTGTTCATGAGTCCAGTAAAGCAATCACTTTGTGGTGTGTCACAATTTAAATTTCCTATTTCGTTGCATGACAATCAAGCCTGGGTTTTGTGCCGCAGATTGAAGTGGTTTGAAGAGATAGGAAACAGCAACATGGTGTCCTGCTTTATAATCTTGTATGGAACAAGGAGCAGGAATTGTGAAGCAAATCTCGACCTCCACCCTCTACAAATGAAAAATCTTCACAGCTGTATATGATATTGTATATGTGTTTCTTGAGCTCTGCTAGAGCAATTGTTTGTTTAACATAGCGTCTGGGAAGTTGGTTCTGGACATGTCTGAGGGGTTTCATACCAAATCACCAGTCCCCTAATGTAAACAGAACTAATTCATCACATTTGAATATATTGATAAATAACTGTTTATCATCATATAGAAATTGTCACTGGTTGCCTGCATTGTTTTTAATTACTGTATGGCTAGACAAAGAAAGTTTTGGAAGCTGGCTTGCTCTAATTTAGCAGCTCCAAAGGAGCTTGGTCTTGCTTGCTTTGTAGAGGGGTTGTGGATTTTGGATCAAAAATTGATGATAATAGGGCAAAGTCTCACAAATTACTAAAGCAATTGCAAAGGATATACCACCCTCTGATGTAACTTTCCAGACTTGAAATAACTTTTCTCTAAGGAGTCTTTATCTCTGCTTGCTAAAATGCTCTGTTTTCTTTGTAGGATTTTTTTTTTCCTGGATGCATAGTTATCTTTACCTCTCCTGTTCTCTTTAATGATCTTTTATTCTCTGCTATTCTCTATTTTTCTTCTGATTTTTTTTTTTTTTAATTTAACTTTGTTTTGGTCTGAGCCACTCATCAGTTCAGCCAGCTAATACAGGTAACAGAGATGGCTTACTGCCTCTTAGTTTCATTGCTTTATAGTTCAGAGTTGCAGGATGGGTGGTTTGGATAGTGGAGCAACATGTGGTACTCTTTGTTCTTAGACTTTACTGAGGACTGTCAAAACATCACTGCTTCCTCTGGAACTGATGAGAAGTTAGGGAGCATTGTGACCGCTTTGTGGTTGTCAGTTCGAAAGGAGAGATGGAGAAAGATAAAAATAAGTTAGGCTAAACTGGCCTGATGAGATGGACTGGGTTAGTTAAACCAAAGGCAACGACTCAGGCTGTCCTTCCTGTTTTATGAGTCAGTCTGCCACTTAACTGAGAAGGCCTCCTGTAGAGTTAATTAAAAAGGAAACCTTATTAGTGCTGCTATAGTCAATTTTAGTTTGTCTTCCTTGTTTAAACCAGGCCTTATGGGTAGAAGCCTTGACACTGTAACTTCTTGGTACATGAATTATAACAGTGGAAAGAAAATGTTATTCAGCAAAGTGTGAATTTCTTAGACTTTGGTTGCTTGGAATAGAGCAGACTATTTAAAATATAACTGATTTGTTGCCAGCTATTGTCAGATTCTACTGGAGAGATGTGAGCCAGCAGGATGGTGTTCGGACTTGATAACCTATGTGTGGATTGTTGGTTTCCTTGTACTTGTGTGCTGTATTAAATCATGCAAGGTGAATATACCTCTTCCACGCTACCTTTTAAAGCTGATTATCCACAGTTTTGTAGTTCATACAAAGCCATTTCTTAGTTTGAAGATATTGAGCTTTGATTCCATCTGGGTTTGCCTCTTGAACACCTGATTCCGTTTTAAGGATGTATTTGTGTTAATCTTCAGGGACATGAATAATTTCAGTGCACAGAAAAGGGTGCTCAAAGTAAGGGTTGGCTGTGTTTGGAAACCCTCTAAATCATCCCATCTATGTTTTTTTGTAAGAGGTTCCCTGTTGATAACAATATGAGAGTGGAGGTATGCAGAATAACTGAGTTCTAACTTGTGCCAAAATTGACTTGCATTGGGAAACTGAGCTTTGTGGTTTTCCCTTTAGTGATACTGCTTTAGCATTTTACTGGTGACCTGCCTGTAGGCATAAAGGTTCTGTTGGAGAGCAAGATGCTTCTTATTTTTATTAAAAAAATAAAGTGAAAGCTGTGCACAAAGCTCTCAAACACCTTAACAGGAAGCAAAAAGGCACAGCCCAGTTGGTTGCAAATAAAAATAAATTCCTTAAGTTGTACTAAATTTACCCCTTTTCTCTAATTATTACTAGATTTAAGACTTATCTTCTCTCTGAGCAGTCTGATTTTTGCAGAATAGATCCTTAGTGGGAGAAACTTGGCAAATTTTAATATGTCCTTAATGCATGATGTTCTCATTTCTTTTTGCATTTGCAAAAAGGAAAAAATAAAATTAGGACTAGTAAGATGGTATTAACACTGGCAAGTAGCTTTCAGGGTTTGGGGTTTTTTGTTGGTTTGGTTTTTTTTAATTTCCTTTTAACATTCATTCCTTTACCAAGAGTTTTGGAAATTCATCAGTTAAGGCAGAATAACCTAGTGTCAATGTCTGCACTGTAGTTCATAGAAATGCAGCATTTCCCTCCTGATTTTCTGTAAATCTGAGGATTTACATGTCTTCAGCAAACAGAGATTTGTGGTAAGCTTTTCTGGTCGCTCCTTTCTCAGTGGAACTTTTCTGTCAAATGCTTCTAACAAACTAGCACTCAAGGGCTGGGTGGGGATGTCTGTGGGTGTGTTTCTGAGGAGAACTGTATGCTCACAGCATGTTTTATGTGAGGTTTTAAATTCACTGGACCAGTTGAGAATAGAGCTTGAGCTCTGTCACATTGAAGCTTGGCCATGATGTAGGTGATTTCAGGACGTACCAGGAAGAAAGGCTTCCACAGAAATCCTTGGTATTGGCATTTGAGGATGTGATGATGTGGCTGTTGCGTTAGGCACTACAGGAACGGCGTGTGGAGTCAGCGTTACTCACCAGCTATTAGAATAGTCACAGGTGTATTTTAGCTAAAATCTCGATTGGAAAAAAAAACCCCAACATTCTACTGTGTCTTCCTGTGAGTAATACAGGTATTCAGCTGATAAATAAAAACGTGATGTGTCCTTCCAAGGAGAGGGGGGTGGGGGAAAAAGCCTTTGCTTATTTACCAGTTCATATGACAGTAATTGGGAGCCTTCAGGAAGGGGAAGTGAGTGACAGCAATCCTTTCCTTCAAGCACATCTGATAATTCATTAATGTAATTTCTGAAACTTGGTGTAGCTTTTGAGAAGTGGGAGTAGTCAGTGATGTTGATGTGACAAGCTGCTATGTGAGTTGTCATTGTAGAATAAAAATGGACAGTAAGCCTATGGAAATCAAATGACTTAGGTATGGTAATAAATACATTTAAATACTTCGTTCTTGTAAGGTTTTGTATGCTGAAAAATTCCCAGTGCAGTTATGAGGGCTTCACTGGTGCTATTACCGTTGCCTTTGGCTTATCCATTTTTAGAATTTTCTATTTTTGAATTGTTTGTCATTAGGTTTTAGCTTACTGTCATTGCTTTTATTCCAAAAACAGCAAGTAGCTGAATACAGGAATGTGTAAAGGGACTGCATGGATGGTAAGAGAGTTTCAGTGCCTAGTTTTCCTTTCTTATACCTTATCATATATTTGGATACCTGCTTACAGGTAACCAGACTTATATAAGTCAGAGAAAATATAAATTATCAAATCATGTAACTATTGGCTGTACATGGCTGGCTTGTCACTTGTGCCTTGGACTGCAGCAGCAATGGTGCAATGGGCAACTGAGTTCTATTTTTAAGACTTTTAAAAGTGGGAAATTTGAAAAATGGAAGGGTCTTTCTGAGTAGTCCATGTGTGCCCTAACTGTAAAACATCATCAGATGTAGTCTCAATGTCCTGGGAAAGGTAGCACTGCAGTCAGGGTTCAAAGGCTCAAATACTTGTCATCTCGTAGCGGTCTGGGACAATGCCTATTAAAGCTTGTGGCGAGCTGTCAGTACTTCAAGGAGATTTTTAATGGAAATTAATCACCCAAATGAAGTACAGAGTTGCTTGATTTGCTACTGTTATTTACTTTCTGAGTGTATTTCAGTCTTATCTTAAGATACTGGACTAGATAAGCCTTATCTAGTCCAGTATTTTAGTTTCCCTTGAGTGAATTCTAAGTTTCTGTGCATAAAGTTCATTAGTGCAATTTTACCCTTTGCTTTTAAAAAGTTAAGCTGGTTCAGCATGCTGTGGAGATCTGTGCACTTTTTTAGTAACACAGCTCTGGTAATAGTTTGTGAGATAATTTGTGAGATTGTATCCCATGTATTTTTTATTTTACATCTTTCTGGTTGCTGATACTGCAATAGTATAGTTGTAATATTTTTTTAGAGATTAATATATCTATGAAGACTATAAGGATATTGAGAAAAATTCTTCTTTGTGGACTGCTCCCTTTAGAATAAATCTCATGCAAAGTTAGCAGTAACAAGAGGACTTTTTTTTAAAAGACAGCATTCCTTGTTTGGAGAACTGTTTTTACTAGTCATAAGCAGCAAAATTCAACAAATCACATCAAGTTGGCACTGGATTTTTAGTAGATTACTTCCAGGATTATTGCATTTTGCCTTCTTGATTGAATGATTTTCAAGTTATGTAACTTTAAACTTCCATGACTAGGGTTAATAATTCAAAACCTCTTTGTAACAGGATATAGGACATTCTTTTTCTCAGCTGAATTTAGGTTCCTGTGAAAAATAAATATACCTCTTATCCATTGCTGATAGGAGGATCAATGAGATATTGGGGGTTGGATTTTTTTCTCTTATACATGACTATCTTTGTTTGCTGTATTAAAAAATAAATGTAAGGCAACAACTTTCATTTTTGTGGTTAAGCATGAAATGTTTGTTACTGGTTTAACAGTAGGTGTTTAATGGAAACCCTGAGACTTGACCCTTTTGTTTCCACTCAGTAAAACTGGGTACTTTTGTCATGGGTTTGACGCTGGTCTAGAAGCCAGGTACCCACAAAAAAAAAACCAAACCAAAACAAAAAACAAACAAACAAAAACAAACAAACAAAACAAAAATAATAAAAAAAAACTATTCACTTATTCTCCTGTGCTGTAGTTGACCAGAGGAGGGGAAAAGAACAACTAAAAGGCTCATGGGATGAGATAAGGTTTAGGAGAAAACACTGAGGGCAAAACAGGCTTAAAAATTAAAAGGTATAAAGCAAAAGTTATTAACGGAATTAAAAGAGGATAATGAGAACTAAAATAAACATTTAGAACACCTTCACCACCCCAGCACTTCTTCCTCCTTCACTGACAGCGCAAGGAGATAAAACGTGGGGTTTGTAGTCAGTTTGTCAGTTCTGAAAATCTTTTAAAAAAAAAAAAAAAAAAAAACAAAAAAAACAACAAAACAGAAGAGACTCCCTTCTCTCTTTTTTTTTTTTTTTTTATTTTTTAAATGCTGTGGGGTCCTTCCCACGGGAGACAGTTCTTGTGAACATTTCAAACGTGGTTCTAATTTTCACGAGTAGCAGTCCTGCCCAACCTGCTGCAACGCAAGTCCCTCCCACGGCGCAGTCTTCCTGCAACTCTTCTTCGTGGGCATCTAGTTCGTAGGGTGTAGTTTTTAAGGATGAGCTGTTCTAGTATAAAAGCAAGGGTCCTCTTCCTCTATCTCTGGAAGCAAAGGTTCACTCTGTCTCTGTTCAAGTTTCTCAATTTCAGCATCCACAAGCTCCGGTTTGAGCACCTGGTTTTTTCACGGGCTGTGGGTGAATTCTGCATCCCCCATGCATTTCATAAATTAGAGGGAGACAGTTTGTTATATTACAGTCCTCACCACGGCTAGCAGAAGAATCTCAGCTCCGATGCCTGGAGCATCTCCTCCTCCTCCCTCCTTACCGACCTTAGTGTCGCCATGTTCTCCTCACATGTCTTCACCTTTTCCTTTTTTCTGACTCGGGATAGAATTGGTGTCCGTAGGTTAGTTCGTTCTCAAATTCTATCAACTGAAAAGTTTTTTCAGAGTTCCGCAGCGCTGAAGGGCTGATTCCGTCCCGGGAACGCCTCGGGAATTGCTCGCCGTGCCGCTCGCTCCGGTCCCGTGGGGCCCGGGGGCACCGCGCCGGCCGCCGGCCCCGCTCAGCGCCTCTCTCATGCGGGGCCGCCGGGAAGAGAAGCCGCTGCCGCCGCCTCTGCCCTTCTGCTCGCAGCATGGCTGGCTAAAAGCGGCTAAGCAAGTGAAGTTCATTGCGAGCCGTGCCGAAATGGCAGCGGCCGTGTGGCGCCGCCCCGGCCGCGCCGATTTCGGCCACGTGGTCCCCCCCGTGCGGCTGCTCCCGGCGCCGGGATGGCCGTGGCCGCGCCCGCTCCCGGCGGGAGGCCCGCCGCACGCTGCTCCGGCCTGGCCCGGCGCCCCGCGCACGCTGCTCCCGGCGCTGGCCCGGGCCGCCCCCGGCCGCACGCTGCTCCCGGCGCTGGCCCGGGCCGCCCCCCGGCCGCACGCTGCTCCCGGCGCTGGCCCGGGCCGCCCCCCGGCCGCACGCTGCTCCCGGCGCTGGCCCGGGCCGCCCCCCGGCCGCACGCTGCTCCCGGCGCTGGCCCGGGCCGCCCCCGGCCGCACGCTGCTCCCGGCGCTGGCCCGGGCCGCCCCCCGGCCGCACGCTGCTCCCGGCGCTGGCCCGGGCCGCCCCCCGGCCGCACGCTGCTCCCGGCGCTGGCCCGGGCCGCACGGGTTCGGCTGCGTGGCTGGTCCCCATCCCCGACGGCCGCGCCGGCAAAGGCCCGGTGGTCCCCTCACCACCTCTCGGAGAGGCAGAAAGGAATTGAGTTCCCTTTTTTTTTTTTTTTTTCCTTTTTAAATATGTCATCACAGAGGCGTTAGTAACTTCTGTAATTGGGTCAGCTAACATGTCCATCGTCAGAGCCTTTAGGGATTGGCTCTGCCGGACATAGTAGAAATTTCGAGCAGCTTTTCTTTCAGAAGCAGCCTCTGTGACTTCCTCCGCCCTCACTAAAAACCAGATTGTGTTAAAATAACAATTTTTAGTGGTGTTGTCAAGCTGTAACGAAAAGATTCTATTTTTATAAATCTAGAAGGTGAGACTGACACCAAGGCTACAAAATATTTAAGGATGGGATTTTTTTCATGTAATTGAAGGTTGCATGAAAAGTCTAATTCAAAAGGAATACCTTGCCCCAGGCTATTTTTGGCCTCTGGAACTGCTTTTTTTAGCAGTGCTCCAAATTGAATCACCGGCTGCCAGTATCATTTAAAGCAAGTGAGGCTCAATTACATTCTGAGTCAGATGTACCTGAATTAACCTGCTTTTCAGCAACAGTTGCGTGACCTCTCCTGCTGCTACTTGAAGACTTTAGACCCTGTGTTACTGGTAATTTAACACTGCCTGAAAGTCTTGAACAGGTTTGTCAGTGCTGAATAGTGTTTGGATTTTTGCATCAAATCTGTTAGAGGTGTGGAGAATAATCTTGTATACTGTGCTGACTAGCTAATTTTATTTATGCAGTTGATAACAAGAGAGCTGTAATTCTCCAGGCTTGATGCCATTTCTGCCACAGCTGCCTTTTGACCTTGGGTGACTCCAGAGCTGTAGTGTAGACTAGGTTGTGTATTAAAACATAATTGCAATCTCAGTCATAAAAACAGATAGAATAAGAGAAAGGGCCTAAGTTTCACAGATGAGTAAGTAATATTTCTGCTGTTGCAAGTGAAGCTATTACAGAACTCAACAAAGAAGTATATCTGGTTTTGTTTGGGCCCTTAAGCTATTTTTTATCAGCTATTGTAGCATTTACAATTACTTCCTTATTTGCAACTGGGTTCTAGGGGCGGTAAGGTGACATGATTTATAGACTGCTAGAGCATTCTCTGGACAGTACTTTGCTTGGTGCTGTAACAGAGTGAGCTGCAAGGATGGCTTTGACTGTGTTTGCATAACTTGCACAATTAAACATTGCTTAAATCTAGCATTGTTTTTGAAGTTAGATAATTTTGGTGTGAATTTAGTATAAAGTAACAATTCCACAAATTATTGCTCACATTCTTTATTCTGTTTCATCTACTCTCATAATTCCAACCTGTTAGTGTAGTCATCCTTATTGTTTAGGATTGCTGAATAGCTTTAAGTAGCTAGTTAAAATTTAGTCAATACTTTCAAGATGGCTTCCATTAATAAACAAATACATAAAAAGTCTGTGTTGCCCTGGTTATGCCCAAATAAGCTGCTTATGAAGCTACACCAAAAAACTTGACAAATATACTGATGCTAAGTTCCTTCTTCTGTGCTTCTCACATTTTTTCTCTTGTTTCCAGGATTTAACCATTTAACAGATCTGGAACTCTTTTGGAACCTTTTAGAAGTGAATGCGAGAAGGAGGGGAATGTGGTTTGAAATGACTTTGGTCCTTAACAGAGATGAAGCATGGGCACGGAGAATACTTTCTGTGAAGTAGTTTAAACTTGCCCTGCTCTAAGCCTATGCTTGAAAATGCACTGGAAATGCTAAATAGGTAAAGTTTCCATATCTGTCTTCCTTGGTTGTAGAATGCAAATATGAGTCTGGATGCTTGGGTCCTCACAAGGCTAAGGTGGTTAACACATATTAGTTTATTTGGAGAGATTACATTCTGTGCTGCTGTGCTAAATCTCGTTTGAAGTATCATGCTTGTAGGTGGTGGCTGTGATTTGCTGCTTGTTCACAGTCTTTTCAGAGTATCAGAGTGGATCAGTTTGGAAGGGACCACAGTGGGTCAATCAGGTCCCACCTCTCTGCCCAAGCAGGGTCACATGGCACAGGACTGTGTCCAGAGAGATCTGGAATATCCCCTGTGAGGGAGGCTCCACACCCTCTGTGGTCTCTCCTAGTGCTTGGTCACTGCACAGGAACGTTCGTCATGTCAGGTGGAACTTCTGGACATCCGCTTCTGCCCGTGGTCTCTTGTCCCATTGCTGGGTCCCAGGGAGCAGAGCCTGGCCCCTGTTCGGAGCCCTCCCTGCAGACAGGGACAGAGAGGGATGAGGGCCCCTCTCAGCTGGGTCTCCTCTTGAGGCTGAACAGCCGCAGGTCCCTCGAGAGAGCTGCTTCATGCCCTTCCTCATCTCTGCAGCTTCCACTGGACCTGCTCCAGGAGCTCCAGGTACCTCCTGTCCTGAGGAGCCAGCCCTGGACACAGCACTCCAGCTGTGTCTTACTAGGGCTGAGCAAAGGGGCAGGATCCGCCCTGGAAGAGCTGGCAATGCTCTTCCTAATGCATTCCAGGATACCATTGGACCCCTTGGCCACAACAGCACTCGTTTAATTAATGTTTAACAATTCTCTTAGCAGCTAGACTTGACTGATCTGAGAGAGAAATGAGGAAAACCTAGATTATCTTCCCTTAGCAGACTCCTCAGTCTGCCTGCCTCAACTTTTTGGTATAACTGCAGTGTTGTGGTGAGCACAAAAGTGCTTTGTTGTGCATGTTTGTAAGCATGCAACTTTTCTTTGAAGCTGATGGTGCCATACCGATTATCATAGTGCAAAAATGATATCACATGTTTGACTGAACAGGTGCATGGAATAGAGGAGCTGATTTCTTGAAGCTTATATAGTTCAATAATTCTCTATGAAAATCTTTGAGAGAACAGTAATGGGTAGAAATATAATAAGGCTCAGAGGGTGAAAAAAGTATTCTTTGTCTTTGTGAACTCCCGCTATGATAAAATGTATGTGCCTCAAAAATTATGTGCTCCATTGCCTTTTGAAATAACATCACAGTAGTCTAGAGGTGGCTTTGTATGTAACATAGAAAAAAAATAACCCTTCTTGAGATTATGATGTTTAAAATTAACTTGTACATTAAACAGCCAGGCAAGCAACTACATTGGTAGTTTTATGAAAATATTATTTAGTTTTCACTGCTCTTGACTTTCTGCTTTTATTAAATGATTTTTTTGATGTTTAAATGCAGTCTTCCAAAATAAATTACTTTGAAGGTAAATAGAATAACTGAAGCTTTATTAGAGAGTACTGTTATGTAAACAGCAATTATTATATGTTATTAACATGAAGCTTTTTGACATGTCTTTAAAATGAGGGCAACATCTACTAAGTTACAAGAAAACCCACCTCCCAATCAGAGAAATGAGAAGCGAGAAGAAAACGCTGCAAAGTCCTGAGACTTGTTTTCTTAAGTCACTTAAGGGCACTGAAAATGTTTTCTGATTACCTGTGGAGTTCTTAGTAAATGGGATTTTACATTTCCATTTTATGTTTTCAGTAACATTGAAATAGAAGCCTCTTATTGCCTATACTGGGCAGTAGCATTTCTATTCACTTTATACTGCTCTTACAGTATATTTTAGCATTTCTTTACTATTGCACCTGGAGTTTTTGACATATGAGGTTTGGTTTTTTAAGTCTGCCAGTCAGTTTGAAAACAAATAAATAGGAGAGTGACAAGTGTAATGCCAACACTTGGACATAAGGGGAAGGAGATGGGGAGGAAGTTCAGACTATTGCTTGATTCTAGCCATGTAAGTTTATCAGATAAAAATTTTTAGTAATATTTTCACAGTACGCTACAAAAAAAATAAAAATTTTGGGATTTTTTTTTTCTCTTTGGAGACAGTATTCTTACATAAGTTTGCTGGGGTACAGAGGGTAGGGGAAAATTATTAAAGGTTGTATTATAAGTTAGAGGGCTTTTTTTGGACAGCTTTTGACCAGTATCTCTAGCCAAACTGTAAGTCTGCCCTTCTGTTTCATTGTTTGGCATTGCAGTTGTAATGTTATTGTAGCTGTAGTGTCCCTGACATCAAAGCAGAATTAGAGCTGCTGGATTAAGTGGGAGAAAAGCTGTTTCTGAAGAGTGGGTGGCAAGCAGTAGTTTATTCCTTTTTGTTAGATTTTTTTAATGCTTTCTTCTTCATTGAGTTGTGCTGGGTCTTCTCAATGATTCATGACCAAGGAAGGATAAAGGCATTGCAGTGACACCAAGATCTTCTCTCCTTTCCTTAATTTACTTTTTATTTTCATCTACCAGATGCCTGTAGTAGTAGTTGTCAGGTAACTGTAGATTATTCTTGCATGGAAAAGAACCATACTGATCTCTGTGGTGTAGAACAGTACTCATTGCAATTGCTTTCTCCTCCTGAAGTCTACTACTTGGAGTTATTTTAGACAAGCTGTTTGTGTGGCTGATTTGTTGCCTTGTTTTAGTTAAAATGAGGTATTGGTTGTGTAATTGCTGTCCACCCACATTTCTGCCTACCTGTGTGTATTAATAAAGATCTATGTTTAAAACTTCATCTGGGACAGCTATGCAACCAGTCCAGCTGGAATATCTTAGGAAGGAGTGAGAAAGAGCAGTGACTTCTCTAGCTGACCTAAGAGGTAATATCTGTCTGTACTCTTGAATCTGAAGACTTCTATGAGCTTGTCCCCTTTATCCTTGCCACGGCTTTTTTCAAACGTGTCTTGTCTGGGAAAAGCAAACTATTAGCTTGCCTCTTTGACAGCAGGGTCGAGAGCTCTTGAGGTTTTGACCAGTTGCACCCAAGTCCCTGTCCTGAAAACTACTGTGTATTTGTGAAGTGCCTTCTGCTTTTCTTCTCTTAATCTGGGTTTTCCTTGATTTTTTTAATACTGGTTTAATCATTGTGTTACTGTAATGGTTTTCATTGACAAATGCAAAAACTCCTAATTTGAAGTGAGAAAATATGTTGTAGAGTTGTTGTATGCTATTAACTCCCTAGACTATATCATCTAGTGGTACAAAAATTTTTTCTAGGTGGTAGATCATAAAGCCATTTGCTATTAAGAATAGGTCACTTCCTCTTTTAAATAAGCTGTAAGGGATGTATAATATCAACCACAAGTTATGAAGCTGGTCATGTATATCTTCCCTGAAAATTTATGATTTTATTCTGTCACATGTAGGTTTTATATTTTGGAGGGCATGAACAAGAGCACTTAAATTTTGTCTAGCATGTTGTCTTTTAATGTTAAGGTCCTAATGGTGGTTGAGTGAGAATAGGGGTCAAGAAAATTATATATTACATTTCAAAAATTATATATCACATTTCAATCCATGTTTTTCCTGTTAAACACCATATAAATAACTTAATTTGACAGTTTTCTTTTCTGTAGGAAGACGTGAGGTCTTGCCTCGCAGGATGTTGGGAAGCTTAAATGATTGTAAATTCCTTTCCGAGCATCAGTTGGGGAGGTACTATGGTAGAGTTGTGATGTTGATTGTTTGGATTTCTTGTTTTCCTTGTGTTATTACTAGGCAGGAAGCTTCAAATAAGGAATAATATCTTGTCCTTAACTGACCCCATTTTCCTAAGGTACTTCACTGACTCTACCAAGTAAGAGACTTCTGCCTGAAATGACATCAGTTTCTCCCTTTGTTTTTGCAGTCAGAAATTACTGAGGAGATAAGAAAGTATATATTGAATCTGATTTAACTGAGCTTCAGTTACTTTGGGACATAATTTTGATGGTGTTCATGATTTTATCTTTGCTTTTTTTTTTTTTTTTTAAGAGCTTCATTATACAGCTACTAAAGCTGTCTAATGCTTTGAAGGAAGGGTGGGGATCTGCATTATGTACAGATTTGCAGGTTTTGGTGTTGGGTGGGGATTTCTTTGCTGGGCTCTGTGCTGTGGGCAGTGTTCAGTGGTGTTGGGTGTGTGCTGGCAACACGCGTGCGTGGAGCAGGAATGAGGAAGTCGCACTTGCTGCCAGCAAAGTTTACTGACAAGTTTGAGAGAGCAAACAGGGAGGGGAAAAAAACCCCTGAACCGGTCAGATATACTCTTCTGGGCTTATGGTATTTGTTGTTCATGGAGCTTCCCAGGCAGAGGTAAGAAGCTTTTTTCTTCTACCTACTCTTCTCTGATCAGGTATGGACTTTGCCTCTCACTTCAAAAATTTTCAGAGGTTTTTCTGCAGAACGGGATATGGAAAACATAGCTAGCATGGTTTATCCTTTTCTGTGAACCAAAAAGTTGGTACACAGCGTGCTTGTAAAAAAAACACATTACTTTTAGCTGCTCAGGGCTTCTCATAGGTTATCAGGTCAGTTTTTCCCTAAAATGAAATTCAGGACTTTTTAAAGTATTTGCTCAGGGAAGAGAAGAGAGCTCTTTAAGTGCCCTCAGAAACTCTGTTTATTACAATGAACACACTGGAGTAGAAAACAAAAAGGTTCTGTGAAGCACCAGCAAAAATTTGTCTCTTTGGCACTAGACAAGAGTGGAGGAGGTTCAGCTGCTGGCTAGAATTGTATTATGGGTATGGGGTAATCCTTATGAGTTAGGAATTGCTTTTCTGTTAATTTCATTAGGTTGTTGATTAATTTTTAATCTCAAAGTGTCAGAGAGGTTTTGAAATTTTGAACTACCACAGAACCAGTCTCACAGGAGAGAGAAATGTGCCTGGTTACTTTTTCTCAGAAAAGTATAAAGTAACTTACACAAAAAAGTGTAAGTTATTGTCAAGGAGTGGGAGTCTTTGAAAGAATTAATGAAATGGCTTATTAGAATTAGAATAAATAATGATTACTCAAGAGTTGTATCTGCATGAGCAATTCAGTTGGCAAGCCTGAGTTTGTTTTGGCTCTGAGGAGCTGCTGTAGTGTTAAACTTAGCACTGAATAGGCTTTACTTGTGTTCACTGGTAACTGCGACAGGAAGCTCCGCTTGGTTTAGCTAGAAGTAAGACTCAGCAAAAATGAAACAGCTTCAGCTTAACCGAGTTTTGGGTAAGAAGGTGATGATGCTCTTTGGATAATGGAATGCTGTGGGAATACATAAATCTCAGGAGTGAGAAGTGCTCTTAAGAGCTGTATCTACTGAATTTCAGGAGCGAGAAGTGCTCTTAAGAGCTGTGTCTCCTGAACTGGCAGGAGCTGAGCCAAGGGTGCCCCTTAGGTATGCTGAGTCATCTGCTTAATGCATGACGTGACAGTATGGACTGCTGCTGGGAGGGAGCAGTGCCGGCTCGGTAGTGATGAAAGGGCATGTGATGTGGCCATGTGAGAGCAGGCTGGGGCCAAATAACATGTTTGTGAGAGTTTGGGGTGTGCTTGGAACCTGCACTGGAGGACTCCCTCGGAGAGTGCGCTTAATGCAAACTGAAAGCAGAGGAGTTTTCCTGTGTGCCAGTGTGTGAAACTTGATGCCAATGGATGTTGGTACAGACTGTTCTGCATTTTACAAACATCTTTTTGTCAAGAGTTGACTCTGCAGAGGACGTGGGGAAGACTCCGGTTGTCACAGACATAACACAGCTTGGACATGAGGCTACGTCAGCCTCTGCATTGTAGTCCAGCACAGTAAGGATTGAGTGTTTTGTTCCCCTGGTTTATGGAATAACCATGTCTGAATCTGAAGCACTGGCGGGGTCCCGGAGGAGACAGGTCACCGATCTGATTACAGCATGATATTTCCAGTCTGAGTTGAAGGATGGAATTTCAAGGATTTTTTGGGGGCTGGGAGGCCCAGAGGAGAGGAGAAATTTTTCCAGGTGGTTCTAGATGTGGGAAAATGAGCTTATGGAGGGCTAAACTGGAGGATGAGACTTGCATACAGGTATTTTATATTTTCAGACTCAGAAATAACAAAATCAGTCTGTCTCTGGTTTCAGTGTAGGATTCAAGGTCTATGTCTTGAGGCGTCTTCATTTTTGATTACACCTTTTTGTCTTCCAGTTTATGTACTGTGGATGTGTCTTTTTAACTTTTTGTTTTCTTGGGTTTTGACATATCTCTTTTCTTCAATCATGCACAAAGAAGTGTGTATGGATATACATTTTACAGTGTTAGAAACTACGGAGTGTGAAATACTTAGTGAATTGGGGGTTAAAAATGTAATATTATGGGGAGGCTGAGGCAGACTATTTTAATAGTTATTTAAATAGTTATGTCTTTTATAAATTTTTGCATTCTTTGTTTTGCTTACCTCTGGTATAACGCTGAAGAAAACCATTTTTTAAAAAAGCATTATAATATAAAAGTGAATATACTCTTCCTACTGTACATGTTGAAAGTAGTGTTCTTTCTGAAGTGATGATGGTTCCAATAGCAGACAGTGATAATGAAACTGTATTATTTCCACTGTTTTACTGCTGTTTGTTTAAATTAGCTCTTAGAAGTTAGAGACTGGTTTTCCCCAGTTATTTCTAAGGTCATAGTGAGTTGCAAACTACAAGGCGTAGGTATCTTGGGCAGCTTCTGCATCGGTAAGGTTTGTGCCTGGAAGAGATTTACATTGTATCTTAGCTCTTGGCTCTGCTCCTTGTCCAAAGGTTGAAGATCTGTCGGGAAAACCGGACTGTATATGTGGGTAAGCTATGGCACCAGCAGCAGTACTTGGTGTGGTGCATGTGGCTTGTGAATCCTCAGTACCTCTGATGCCATTTCTGTCTTGTGTGGGATCAGAGTAATTTCCACAGTTGTGTGCTGATTTGCTGAGGAGGTTCATTAGAAGCCAGGGTTTATTCTTGCACCAGCTATTTTTTTCTGTGAGGAAAAGGCTGACTGCATCACACCAATTAGCCTTCTGTTGCAGCAACTAGACTGTGCCAAAACAGATGACTTTCTGAGCCTTCTCACAGCTGTATATTCTATTGTCAGTGGCTTTCTTTTGGCATTTAGGCACCAGGACAAAACCAGACAATGCAGAGTCCCTGAGAGCTGTGCTTGTGTATATGCTTTGCTTCCCTTGTTCCCCAGCCTTTTGAGACCTGTTTTTGACATGGGATTGTAGATGCCACTAATTAGTCCCTTCATCTCCAGACTCCCCAAACTTCTCTTTCAACTGTTGACTTTGTAAATAAATATGACCTCTTTCATTATGCCAGAGGTACAGGTAGCAACAACAAGGCTCTGTTTACTGTTTGGTTGGGGTTTTTTTTAATTAGTTAACTAACATTAAAGTTGCATTCAACTCATTTCTTTAAGTTCACAGCTTTGGATAGTGGTTGTCTCCATGTTCACATCTGCTTTCTGGACTTGTCGGTACAGCTTCGTGTTAGCTTCTGGTTTTAAGTCACCTCGGTTAATAAAAATATTTTTCTTCCTGAATGCTTGGCTAATAATTTGTTTTAAATAGATTGTTAGTTTGTTTCTGAATTGCAGAGGGGTCTGGGAATTTGTTGCTAGATATACTAATAGCAGTGTTGGTCAAAAGGAAGAACTGTGATTCAGCTCTGAAATTTTGATCCACAAAGGATATTTTATAGCACAGCCATACAGACAGTAGATTTACCAAGCCGTGTACTGCTCTTTGCAGAAGGATTTCTGTGGAGTTTCTGTGTAATTTCTGTTGTAGATTTAGTTTACAAAGGTTAATTCTAGTTTGAATGCTTGTTCCAAAGTTTACTCAGTATTTAAGAGGGCAGGTAGCTGGGCAAGGCTTGGAAATAAATTTGCTGAATGGTTTAGGGTATCATCTCTCAGTGAAATAACCTAAATATATAGAAAATTTCTTTAGGTTGTGGTGATACATTAGTAATGGGAGTGATTTGACTCTATGCTGACAAGGTGAAAAAAATGGCTGATTTGCCATTAAAGAGGTGTTTTGGAAGGGGGAACCCTGAACAACCTTGACATCTTGTTGTTGTGCAATGGTGGTGGTAGGGTTACACATGTGGTGCTCTTCCTTGTACCACCCTGCCTGGGTAATACTGAGTTTTTATTGATTCCTTATTGGCTGGGAACCAGAGGCTGTGTGGCATTGTATATTGTCTTTTGAAGAGAGAAATAATTATTTTTTTCCCTAGAATCTTAAAGCATTCTGAGTTGGAAGTGACTCAGAAGGATCATCATAGTACAACTCATTTTCATTAGCTTTGGAGCTAAGGTTAGGTGTTTGATGAAACTCAGCTAAAAGCTTAACTAGTAACACTTCATTTTTTGCCTTGGCAAAATAATATTAACTGTGACCAACATTGCACTAAATTCTGAAAAAAGGCTTCTTTCTAGCAAAAAAGGGGCAGAGGCTTTTCAGAGTCGTTATTTTAGCATTAGAATTTTTTTTTCTGTTTTAAAATGCTTTTTATAAAGTTTCTCTCTTTGCCATTAGAATTTAGATTTTAATCGCAAATTGTTTTTTAAGCCCAAGATTTGATAAAAAGTTGCTGTTTTGCTAATGTGAGAACTTTCTGTCAGAACAGATACTAGCAGTCAAGTGTGTAGTCCTTGGTTTGAAACTGAAGCCTGTGGTGTGTGGGAGAGAAACTAATGTGTATGGATGGTTGGGGTGGGGTTTTTGTTGTCGTTTTGCTGCTTGATTTAGAAAAAGTGGTTGTGAATCAGTAACTGGCACTTTTTTTTCTTTCAAACTCCACTGATGAAAGTAAGCCAGACATCAGAAATTATTTTATTACCAATTTTCTTTTTGATATTGATTTTTTCATATCATGTGGTCCATCTACTCTTCTACATTTCTCCTCATATGAGTTCTGCTTTTTTCCTGTCTCAAGGGGATATCTTATCTTCCATTCCCTTATAATGAGTGACATTTGATCTTCTTGGTAGTTTGATTTGAAAGTGATAAGTAATAAAGACCTCCCAGCTTTTCTGCTATTATAGTTTCAGTGTGGTTTCTCAACAGAGTAGAGATGTTGCTTTCTCCATTAATATAATCTCTCGGCAGGCAGTGAATTTTATAAATTGGGGTTGCAAAAGGAGCAGTTAAGGAACAACTGTCAGTCATAAATGACTACTAGAAGTGGTCATTCAGCTTTTGAAGGATGGAGGTGCTTGGATGGCACACAGAGGGCAAGGCAAGTTAACAGTGCTAAATTCCAGCAGGAGTGCATGCAGATTCCCAGGGTCACTGAGATGTGCCTGGATGGGTCCATGTGGTACCATAGAGCTCAGTACACACCAGGTGTGTGAAGGTGCTGTTGTAGCAGCACTTGGTATCACTAAGTGATGTGTGAGAGCTGTATTTCAGTGTCTGACTGACCCTGAGCCATTTATCTTCTCCTCCTCGAGGCTTGGGCAGCTCACACCTTTCTGGAGTCATGGTGTGCCAGTCCAGAGCCCACTGGACTCTGAAGAGAGGTTGCTTGTGATAGAGGCTTTGGGTGAAGCCTTGTCTAAGCAAAATTATTCAAATATTTATTTTTTTGTACAGTAGATATTGTAAAAAAGTGGATTCGTGGAATTGTCTTTTTTATTCACATTTTGTTGATGACACTTTGCTCATTTATAAAGAGAAAACATAAAATCTAAAAGTTAAAGCTATTACTCTTATAACTCCCAAGTGATTGTTATCTTCCTTGATTTATTTTAAGCTGTATAACAGCAGAAATGGTTTCCACTGGCTTTGCCAGAGACTAGCTGGAATTAAAGCAAGTCGTGACTTAGTTCTGTATTTAATGTCAGAACTGCACTCCTAGTTCAGCTACACCTCAGCAAGTGGTACTTCCCTAGCACAAAGGAGCTCATGTGCCTGTTCTAGTACAGAACGCTAATTTTGTGTTTCTGTTTTCTTCTAGGTTATGTTTCACACTATGTGCAGACTGTCTGTACTTACAGAAGATATTTAAAACCAAACAGACTTTTTTGCAAAAATTTGATTCCAGTGGAATCTGTGCTTTAGATTTTTGTCTTGTCAATTAACTTCCGAAGCAATGCCTGTACAAGCTCCACAATGGACGGATTTTCTCTCCTGCCCGATTTGCACACAGACTTTCGACGAAACGATCCGCAAGCCCATCAGCTTGGGTTGTGGCCACACTGTCTGCAAGATGTGCCTCAACAAGCTCCACCGTAAGGCATGTCCCTTTGACCAGACCACTATCAACACAGACATTGAGCTCCTTCCTGTGAACTCAGCCTTGCTGCAACTTGTGGGTGCTCAGGTATCCGTGCTCTTTTTTTTTTTTTTTTTTAAATCTGTTTTGTTATTTTCCTTCTTTTAGGAGGACAAGTCAGGAATAATAAAGAGTATGATGTCTTAATGATGTGAAGAGCAGGCATCTACCTTTTTGTAGATGTCTACAAGAAGTAGTAGAGGTGCCTGTAACAATAGTTTAAATCTTTTTTCTGCTGGTGACTTCTGCTGGTGACCGTCACATTTGTTACATCTAATTCTGTGGGCTGTCACCAGAATGGGTTTGCTATGTTTCCTTCCTTCTTCCAACTCTTACCTAGCCTATCTCTGCCAAAAGGGTGAGCTGGATGAGTGAGCTTATTTTGTGGGAAGACATTTTTCGGTGGTAGGTTGTGCTTTACTGTATTCACCCTGTCAGATTTGTGGTTGGTTGTCCCAAAAGCAGGAGGGGAGTGTGAAGGATTTGGGACAGATCTCTCTGATAGCAGCCTTTATACAGCCTTATTTGAAACTATGCAATGGAAATGTAACTTCCTGGGATGGCATGTTACTCTAAATCCATATCGATGAGGGGGAGAAGCCTGTTTGAGACTCCCTTTATTTTGCTGGAATAGGTACTGGTGAGGTAAGTTGAAGTGATAACATGATGGGGATGAGTGGCACTGGTATGGACAGCAGCCCAAAGAAAAGGAAAGGATGTGTGGAAAACAGGACCACCCTGTTCAGTTGCAGCGCAGACTAAAGCTGGCCAAAGCTTATTGATGTTAGAGCTCAGGTGACCCTGTGACCCACGCCTTCCAAGGCTTGTGGACAGGACTGTGGTCTTAGGAGAGGAGGGGTAATTGTGTCTCACTTATGGGAGAAGAATAAAAATGTAGATGGGATGCAGTTACCATAAAGGGGTTACGGTTTTGTTTTGTACTGCTTAAGTGTCTGGGACAAGTGAAATCAAATGCAGCAAAAATTTCAATGAGATCCATGTATTGGGAAAAAGGAAATGATTGTGGAAGAGCTGTAAAAGGTATGGAGGAAAGAGAGATGCTCTGATGTTGCTTTTTATTAGGTACTGTGACTTATAGGTCCAGGTATGCTTTTGCCACTTCTTAGTTTATCAAGTAATATTGCTAAAAGCTGCAAATGGCACCAAAAGATGCATTATTCCCACCCCAGTTCTTTGCCGCTCATTTCTGATTGTTTGTTACTCCCAGCATTCTGTAACCATAACCGTGGATCCCAGCTGGGTATTTTATTACTGACAAACTTTCCCCTTAAGAGAAGTTTGGACCACCTTCCCCTGCCAGCTCCTAATTTCAAATGATCATGTGAATGAAATCAGTGTTCAGCATAACTCACTCTCCTTTCTCTTCCCTTTCCCGTCCTGGCAGCTGTTACGGTGTTTACCAGACACTGGACTACTAGAAAATAAATAAAACTACTTTCCTGTGAGGTACAGGGAACAATTGCTGTTTTCCAGTGAACTGTCTAAGGCCATTTTAAAAAATCTTTTTACAGAAAAAGGCTTGCTTAAGGACAATTTTTTTTTTAAAAAAGAAGGTATTTTAATGAAACTAGTGATTTTTGAACTTTCTTACTAAGAGAGTGGACTATTCTGCTGTTTCAGCAAAAATGGTCTGTGAGCAGCAATTCAGCTTTCAAAGCATGAGTAGTGTCAACTTCAGTTGAAACCAGTTCATTTGTTTTTCCACTTCCAGGTTTAGTTTCAGGGGCATGTATGTGTCATTAGTGTCCTTTATTCTCCAACAAACCTCTGTACACCTTAACCTGAGTCCACAGAGACCTGTAATACTTTATTTGTAAGTGCTAAATTAAAAAAAACACAGGTTTAATTTTGGAAGGAAATACAGTAAAGCCCAACTAAAGCTTCTATCTGTGAGGGGGTAGAACAGTTTGTTCTTTCCTCTTTGGAGTGACTTCTAAGGAATTCACACATTTATACTTGTTAAAGTGCTTTTTTGCTGGAGGTGGAAGAGGAAATCAGGCAGTTTAAAGAAGCAATCTATTCCACTGTGACTGGCAGCAGTGACAGGATTCCAGGGCAAGTCACTTTGGCTTTTGCACAAGTACAGCGAGTGAAATAAGCAGGACTGTACTGGGGAAAACATACTGAATTGGTCATAGAGTCACCCAGGAAAGCTGTAACTTGTTTCTCCAACAGTAGCATCCTCTCTCTGGATAGATTTTATCACTCTTAACGGTGAAAAGAGTTGGTTTCTTACCTGAATTAGACTCTTTCTCCATTTTCCCTCTCCCCACCCCTTTCTGAAATGGAATCCATTGAAAATTAACTGTTGCAGGTTCAGGTTTCTACCTGCTCCCCTATATCATGGTGCACATCAACATTAGTTACAGGGGCTGTTCTGGGAGGCAGTGGTCATAGAATCACAGAATGGCTTGGACTGGGAGGGACCTTAAGAGCCATCTCATTCCAGCCCTGTGCCATGGGCAGGGATACCTTCCACTAGACCAGGTTGTTTCAAGCCCTATCCAGCCTAGCCTTAGACACTTGCAGGGATGGGATATCCACAGCCTTTCTGGTTAGGTAGTTCAGATAATGTCTAGATAAGTTTTGCTACATAAAATGAGGGAGGAAAGGGATCATAAGGGGAAGATGAGAACTATTATTCCTGCAAAAGCTGGATGTAGCTGGGTACCTAAACAGGAGCCGTGAGGGAAGTGAGACACAATGGCCTTGGACACAAATCAGCAAGGCATTCATAGGATACCTTGTTTCTTAGACTTCCTGGGTAAAGGAATCATTTAAGTTTGTTTCTGTGGGAATAAGGTTTTGAATTTTAGCTATTCAAGCACCCTCATATTTCTCACTATATGTAACTATTTTAAGCATTCACCTGGCTAGTGTTTTGAAGGTACTTAATCATGGATCTGTCATCTAAGCTTTTCCCTCATGTTTTTTTAACCCATGAGACATCAGCATGCACATTCCAAACAGGTGACATAGAGTGGCAGAAATGCCTGTGGTGCTTTAATTTTGGCATAGTCTCCTGCTGGACATGATAAATATGATTCTAGACATTGGAATTGGACATGATGAGAAACTGAGTGATCTTAACTCACAGCCCTTTCAAAAGGGGAAGATTGCAAGTGCAGAGCTACTAGAGGGAGATCAGATAATTTTTTATTTTAACTTTTGATGAAGTGCCACAAAAGAGGAATTCTGTGAAAAAGTTTTCTTTAATGTGAACTTTTGAGGAACCAGAGATGATAGGCATTGGGTTTTGTGTGGTTTCTTTTGGCAGGAAGCAAATCATTCAGTTGCAGAGAGGGGGAGGGAAATATTGCTGGAAACAGTTTTCAAACCATATAAAAAGGGGTTTGGTCTGTTTAACATGTTCTCATTCTGTGTAATTAGATGTCTAATGATAATTACTGACAACTCAAGCTGGCTTTCTTCATCAAATTACACTAATATCACTGATTCAAAATCACTGCCTGGTATGAGATGATGCTTTAGCAGTCTTTTCCGGTCCCCTTCCTTATGCTGTCATAACCTGTGTCTTTCCACAGGCACAAGCCATGCTGATGGGTAACATTCCACTGTCAGGATACTTGCAGTCGTTGCCAAAACAGATAACATGCAAAACCATCACAGATTTAAAGCAATTAAACATCTGAGATCATTTTTCCTGTCTTGCTCTCATCCCCTCTGGGAGGTGTTGATTACACGATGTGAATATATTTGCAGTGGAAACTGTCATAAGGGTGTGATGTCTGAGAGAATGGAGTATTGGAGTGAGGGTGAAAATAATGAGCTCACTCTGTGGGGCATCTGTTTGGAAGCTCCTGAGAGGCATTGTAAACAGCAGTGACCGTAGGGTCATGCATGCTATTAAAAGGATATTTTGGGAAGGGAAAGTGAAAATGTTTTCGAGTTGAATTACTTCTCAATCATCCCTCAGCAATTCCATGATGGAGCCAAAGTCAAAATTCACATTTCCTATTATGTCTCTATGATTTTTCTCTTGGTAGATGGTATTCTTACCATCATTCTAACCCTAAAATATTAAAATAAGTAACCAGCAAAAGGAAAATTACTTGTAAATTTTATTGTGAGGTGCACTGCATGAGGGAAGTTGTGTGCATGAGGAATAAATTCTCTTCTCCTGAACACTCCTGAAAGTCACAAAGGGAAAAAAAAGTTGTTTTACTCTCCAGCTACACTTACTCCAGCTTCAGATAAAAGTTGAATCTCTTTTGGGCTCATTTTGCCAACAGTACAGTTGTACAAAGCATTTAGATTTTTACATTGAAGCTTCCCTTCAAAAGAGAAGGAAGGGGAACAATATGCAGATAGTGTTTGAATAGCTTGATTAGCTCTTGGAAGTTTTTTCTCTTTCAGCTTTTCCGTGGGGAGGGTGAAGCTTTCTGTTAGTTGCTAGACAGTCCTTGTATCTCACTGGTGGAGTTGTGCTGTGTCTGGCATTCCAAACCACTGCTTTTAATGTGTGCTAAACCCACTTCAATTCAGGGTCAAAATCCAGGGCTGAACATGGCTTCCTGTCCCACGACTGTTCCGAGCCCCCATTGTGTGCTGGGTGCTGTGAGTGTCATTGTGTTTTGGGTTGTCAGCGGTGCTGGATGGAATGCTCTGCTCGCAGGAGCCACTGGGAGTCTGTACCAAATACACGGGTGCAGGAAATAGGGCAGAGACGGAGCAGCGTCTGGACATAGATGCTTGAGACCTGTCATTTGCTCAATAAGCCAGTCCTGCTAGGTGGCTCCCCTGGCAGGAGCAGACTGCTAAAATGGCAGTGCCTTTGAAAAGGAGATGTGGAATATTCTTATAAGGTGCAGGCAAATATTGCAGGAGTTAATAATTGTTTCCCAAATCCTGAGAAACCACTCAAGATAAGGCTGTCGTGACAGTTTACTGCTGACCACTCTAACATACAGAGTTGCAAAATGTCCTTTTGCTGAAAATGTTCTTGCTTACAGGCACAAAAACTCCTCATACCCAAAACCAAAATACCCCAAAAAAATGCTGGCCCAGAATTAAACCCCAAACCCCACAAAACATCACGAGTTTACTTCCATCAGTGATCAGTATCTAGGCTAACCTTGTCTTGGTGTGATTGAACTTGGATATTTCTCTTTAGTAGGAATGACAGCCTAGACCAGACAGCAGCCTCTAACTTGTTATGTTATTTTGGGATGATACTATGTTTGCTGCATCTCATATGTTGCATTTTGAGACTTCTTTGTTACCCGTTGGAAAAGCAAGATAACTTTTTATTTTGCTCTACATTTTAAATGAGAAACTTACTGTGGTGAGACTGTTGTCTAAGGAGAAGTGTGAGCAAATGGCTGAAGCATTGCTTTCTATTAAAATTGATAGGAAGGCTGTTCACATTGGTGATGACAACCATATGTGTATGTGTGTATATAAATTTTATATATATATTTTCTGCTTTTATTTGGTGCTGCCCTCATAATGTTGCTCTTGCCATGGCGGGGTTACACATGAAGGTAAGCAGGTTTGTATCTGTATTTAACTGAAGAATTAAAGGCTTTTGCTTTTAGATTGAAGGCCTGGGTTGGTCCCTGTAAGCAGCTATGTGGGATTAGCGTGCTCTTATTGCAACTGGAATGGGGATTGACTTGGAAATACAAGTCTGAGATCTGTTTGTACTTTGACGGCAAATACAGAAAGTTCTTGTGTTTAGTTTTCTGAAGAATTCCAGTTCTCTGTACTGTCCTATTGCGTTGACTGCTGAACAGTGGTGTTGAGAAGTGTTAGTACAGTGCTATACTGCACCCTCAAATTTGATGGAAGCTTTAAGAGTTTACCAAGAGGAAGGTACAAACAAAATGATAACTTGGTGTGGGGGGTGGTGCAAATCCCTTGGTGAATGTGTGGAAGACGAAATAAATGTCACCTGACAAAAAAACAGCACAAAACCCCAAGAGTGTAATTGGCTTCTATCATCAGAAATTCTCATGCAGTGTGTTGATATGCACTACATAGGGTATCTTGGTCATGCTGCTCCATAACTGGGTCTAGTCAGAATATGTTCCAAGGGTGTCTTAGTGTATTTGCAGCTAAGTCTTTCTTTCACTAATCTTAAGTAGTCTTTTATCCCTGGATGATTTTAGAGCTGTGAGGCTGTAGATAGAAATTTGTACTTGCGGACATAAGGGTTCTTGTCTTTTTTTTTTTTTTCTATTTTAGCCAAGTTTATAGTTATAAGAAGTGCCATATTAAGCCTTCTACTTTTAGTTCCTTTCAACCACTAAATAAAAGAAGCCTATTAAACAAAAATACTGTCTTTTTGTTTTCATTTTCACTGGGTTTTTTTAGGCTATTTGTTCAGTAAATAAGCTGTAGAGTGCTAAGTAATATAGAAAAATCATAGGAGGAGAAGACAACAGGAAATTCACCGTAGTAATAAGTGTTTATAAGCCTGGTTGCCACTTCTTTATGCATATTCATAGTAGATGTCATCTCTCTTCAGGTTCCTGAGCAGCAGCCGATTACTCTATGCAGTGGAGCTGAAGATACCAAGCATTATGAGGAGGGCAAGAAATGTGTGGAAGAATTGGCATTGTACCTCAAACCACTCAGCAGTGCAAGAGGTACTTCCTCCATTGCATCCTTATAAATGAAACCAAAAAAACACGTAAAATGCAAAACAAACTATCCAAATGATTAGTTTTGTTCGAAAAACAGATACAAATCTAGTTTAGAAACAAATTGAAACAGATTTCTTAAACATGAAGATTATGGTTTCATGGAGGGGAGTGGGATGTAGAATTGAAAGGTGTAGGCAGAATTGTAAGGTAGAACTTTCAGAGAAACAGCTAAGGTGTTTGACCGTGTCATAGTGAGTTGAGGCAGACTTTGATTTGATCTTTGCAAAGTAAGCAAAAATAGATAATTTTGCCCCTTTTTTTTCAGCTCTGCTTTGTGATCTCTTCTGTAGACGATGAATAAACTGATATGACCAAGTTACTGCATATAAGATAGATAAGGAAAATTATAAGTAATACTTTGTTTATACAAGGTCATATATAAGAGCTGGGTCAATCTGGGTAATTCTAAGTTAGCAAACCTGCACTGTGTTGAAGAGTATGGATGTTATATATATTACATGTGCTGGATTTGGACAGTCTGAGCCCAAGTAGTGGAATTTAGAATCCTGGACATTAGATTATAAAAAATGATTTTTTTTGAGAAGCTGTCCAAGTCTTTTGCAACCAGTGCAGTGTGACAGCAGTATCACTCTGGGAATTGGGGCCCAGTGAACACGCTTTGGCTGTAGAGCAAGCTCAGCATGGCAGCTGTAGGTCTAGTGAATTACTCGTTCCTTTAACTTGAATTAGGTGGTTCTCAGCCTGTTTGTGATTCAGAGTTTTGGCACATAATTAAACATCACCCAAGCAGTTCAGGACTCATTTAAGCTCTGCACCAAAACAGCAAAGGTACCACATGTAGGCAAGAAACTAAATGTGTTGTGAAAACAAACAAGTGTTCAAGTGTTCCCTAAAGTCCATGAATAAAGGATGAACTGGGGAATCTGTATGGGAGGGTGTGGAACAAACTGCCAACATGGGGAAAGGATTCATTGGAGGTTCCATCTTCTTAAAAAGCCAGATTCTTCAATCACAAGATTAAACCTATGGGGAAGCTAACTACCGGAAAACTGCTTTTATTGCCAAGTGAAACAAGTTAAATGAACTTCTGATACGCCTTGACTAGTATTCCCTTTGACAAAATAAATACCAGGGGAGCTAGTCCAGTACAGTCACTGAAGTCTGGCACAAGAAGAGGACTGAGGTAGTTTATTATTCTGTTTCATTTTGTTTTGAAGGTGTGGGTCTTAACAGTACTACTCAGAGTGTGCTGAGTCGTCCCATGCAGAGGAAACTTGTGACATTAGTCCATTGCCAGCTGGTGGAGGAGGAAGGGCGGATCAGAGCCATGCGTGCAGCTCGGTCGCTGGGTGAAAGAACAGTCACAGAGCTCATTCTCCAGCATCAAAACCCTCAGCAGCTCTCCTCCAACCTCTGGGCTGCAGTGAGAGCCAGAGGGTGCCAGTTCCTTGGGCCAGGTAGGTGACATTGCAGTATCACTGCTGTACTAAAAGCAATTACAATTGAGCCATTGATAAATGGCTGTCCAATTGCCCAAGTGATTTTATTAAGCAACAGCCTAATTTCTTAATAGTAGCCTTCAGAATTAATTGTGTGTCTGTTGGGCTGGTGCTGTTGGGTTTTCTTGTATTTTTACTGTTTTTTCAAGTCTTCTGTAAAATTCAGAATAGGTGTCCTTCTGTTCTTTTCATAAAGTAAATGACTTGTTGCTTCTCGCTTGCTATATCTAGAAGATCTTTATAGAAAAAAATAAGGTTACTGGAAGTGACTGGCATGGCTTCTTTTCCGTCTCTAGGGCAATGAACATACAAAATAGTTGTGGGGATAGATTTGTTACAGTTACATGTACACATTTTTAAAAAGTGCATTTATAAATTAAATTCCTTTGCTTGAAATAATAGAAAGAAACCAATGTTGCTTAAAAAAAAATTAAGACTTGTTATTGAAAATACAGGCTTCACTCATTGAGTCTTGAAATACAAAGCCGATTTCTTAAAGAAAAAATAGTGAAACTTTTCCTGACTGAAACGGATTAAGACTAAATTTGAGATTCTAACTTTCTTACCGTTTCAGGGAAGAGAGAGATTGGTTACATAGCAGAATAGCGGTGCTGCAGCCTGGTTGATTGGTGTGGGCACTCTTTTTTGCAATACACTTTGAAAACTCCTGTTAATGATCAAGAGATGTACAGACAGGAATCTTCTTATCAAATGATACCCAAAACAGATGTTGTTGTAGTGGTGGTGGTAGTAGTAGTAATAATAATATGAATATAATATATAATAATCATCATTATGATAATAATATTGAAGGTAAAAAGTCCTGTTTTCCCAAATCACAGTCTGGAGATCTGGAAGGGTTCCTTCTCTCTTTGCCCTCCCTTCTTGCTCAACTCCCTTTTTACTCTGTGCGTTTGTGTGTCTGTTGGTGGGAGTTTTTAGCTGTTAGACCAATTGTAGGTGAACAAGAAACTGCAAAAATTTTACTTGGGGTTTTCTTATCCTTTGTCTCTTTTTGCATTTCCCTTGACTCTCAGCAATGCAAGAGGAGGCTTTAAAGCTGGTTCTGCTGGCTTTAGAAGATGGATCTGCTCTGTCACGAAAGGTCTTGGTTCTCTTTGTGGTGCAGAGACTGGAGCCACGATTCCCTCAGGCTTCCAAAACTAGCATTGGGCATGTTGTCCAGCTCCTTTACAGAGCCTCGTGCTTCAAGGTATGAAGAAGATTCTGCCCAGAGGTTTTGTAATGCTGTGAAAAGGTTTTCCCTTTCAATTTGCATTGTCCCGTAACATTAAATGTGCCTGAAAATATGTATAGTTAGGGAAAGTATTGCTCATTAAGTCCCACATGAATTTAGAGAGTTGTTTCTCATTCAGCTGTGGTGGCAGTGTAGTCTGAAACAATTACTTGAAGCTGTAAAGTTAGGTTTTGCCTCTGTCGAGTTTGATAGAGGCACTGTTACAAAACCTGAATGTAAGGCAGCATACTTTCCTTCTTAGAAGTAGCTTAAAGCCAAAAAAAATCCCTAGTTCTGTTAATTTACGTATGGTGTAGTTAAAGTCAAAGAAATAGGAAACTTTTGGGTGCCAGCAGTATGAAGAGAAACTGCTTAATGTACTTTACAGTATTTAATATCTGTTACAAGATGCTCAACTTAATGTCACTCACTCTTGCTAAGTAGGAAAACACTTCGGTGTTGCTAATATATACCCTCAAAACAAAATTCTGCAATACAAAGTATCTTCATTGAAGGTATGGATGCTGTAAAGTGACTTAGTAAGTGTGACACTTTGACCAATATGTGAGTCAGAGTCCAAGTAAACAAATGTTTTGTATCCATTTTGTCGTGGTTCCACTCTCTGAAGTGTGTGTTACTTTAGTAGGAACTGATGTTCCCTCCATAGTGTCATAGTTGATTTTAGTTTGGGAGAAGGACTTAGTTGCTGACTGAAGACATCACTTACCTTGGACTTCCTGTAATCTTGGGCTTATCCTGCTTAATTGTCTTTGGCTCCTTTCTCATTGCTAGGTGACCAAACGAGATGAGGATTCCTCTCTGATGCAGCTGAAGGAGGAGTTTCGGACCTACGAGGCTCTGAGGAGGGAACACGATTCCCAGATCGTTCAAATAGCTATGGAGGCAGGTCTGCGCATCGCCCCAGACCAGTGGTCCTCGCTGCTCTATGGAGACCAGTCCCACAAATCCCACATGCAGAGTATCATTGACAAGGTAAAGCCACCTAAAACCAGCTCAGTCCATCTTGTTTGCAACTGTGGTGGTTTAAATGTCTGTAACGTTGAACTTAGGAACTGTGCCCACATGGGCTGGCCCATTAATCATTTGTCCTGTTATTTCAAAACCTTTTATGTCTAAATAATTAGAATATATATTTGTAACCTAATGCATCTTGCTCCCTCTGCCGTCCTGACATTTTTACTACTTTACTTCTTTCTGCAGATGGAAACCCACAAAGTTTAGCTAAATAACTGGGGGGTGACCTTTATGAACAGCTGATAAGTGACAATGTAGTGACAGAGGCTAGTGGTCCATGTGTTCTGAGCAGGAAGTTAGCGCATAAGTTTGAAAAAAAATGTGTTCCCATGTCTGTGTCTGAAGTAAGACAGAGAAGTGAAAGCATATTTTATAAATAAATTACCTAAACTCTTGAAATGCCCAGATCTCTCTGTTGAGAAGCAACATAGGATAAATGGGCTTTTAGATTAGGGGATACTTTTGTAAGTGCCTAAATTAGATGGGAAGAACTGAACCTTGTTGAATGGCTATGAAAGCTGTGAAACATCTGCTTTGGCTGCAGTGCAAGAGGACTAGTTTCAAGATAGCTTCTGCTGTGTATTTATGCCTTTGCTTACCTTTTGAAGTGTCCTGACAAACATCTCCTGAAGGATGTAGGTAGAATTAAGAGTTTTAAATACTGGAATTGTGTGATGTTAGGAAATGCAATGTTGCTAGCTATCTTTTCCTTCAGCCATCTAGTTGTTTATTTTCTTCTTGCCATACTGCGTTTAAAGCAAACCTGTTGCTTTGGGGATTGGGTATATTAGACTCTCCAGAAAACTAAATGGTTTTTAATGTGGTTTTTAAATTTAATTTTTTTTTCTTTGATGACAGCATAAAAGAATTGGGTTTTATTGCTAGAAATAATACCGGCCTTTATTTTGTCTATTTAGAAGTGTAATTTAATGCAGTGTCAAAGAACTGTGTATTCTTAATAGAAGGGGTTCACTGCAATGGGCTTCTGTGAAAGATGTTTATCTCTAGTTTTGGGAGCCAGTTCTTGTGAGCCTGTGGAGCAGCCTTCAGAAGCCATGAGGATTGCTATACCTGTAGAAAGTTAATTACAATAATTTTTTTAAGTTGCAGACCCCAGCCTCGTTTGCACAGAGTGTTCAGGAATTAACTATTGCTCTTCAGAGGACTGGAGATCCAGCTAACTTGAATCGTCTTAGACCTCACCTAGAGCTCCTAGCAAATATCGACCCCAGTCCAGGTAAATCTGTATGTTTTTATGAAAACCTTTAAGTTTAGCAAGATGAGCTTAACACTGTTCAAGGATTGAAAGCTGATCATCAAGTGTAAGGAAACGTCCTTACCCATCAACTTAAGAGTTTGGGATTCCAAAGTAGAATTTTGATAGATTAAATAGAGAGAAACTGGCCAAAAGTCAGTCTAGACAAGAATGGTTTGCTACTTTACAGAATTTAGTATTTTTCTTGTTCATACGTAATTCTGCAAGACTAGGAAAGAGTCTGGGAGGTGAAAGATAGCTGGAAAGAATTTAACTGGGAAATAACACCTAAGCTGTTGACAAAGGAGAGAAAGATAGAAATTTTTGAAAAAGTCAGCAGTGCTGTAAGGATGGACCGCCTGAGGGAGAAGGGAAGGAACAGAACAAAGTCCTATGGCTGAAGTTTTATTTTATACCTGCTAAAATTCATAAAATCAATATTATATATCAAAATAGTAAAAATATGTAAACTGCAACTTTAGGAGATGAAAAATTTTACTTCGTTTTTGTTTAAACAAACAGAAGTTAAACTTTCTTTCCCATGAGGACCAGTTGTACTTCATAGCTAAAGGAGATTGCAATGCTTTCTTCCCAAATTTTTCGTACTGGAACAAGCTGGGGGTAAACCTGTATACTGCAAATTTGTTTGCAAAAAACTGATATGGAAAGTGGCATCACTAATAGCCTCCCTTGACTTTGGTAGCCAAGTCTGGTCTTTGTGGTTTTTTCTGTACTGTTGAGTTGCCCAAAGAACAGCATGGAAGCACGTTGAAGTGCTTCTGGAAGAATTTAGTGCCTATGAGTGGAATATAATTCAATTCTGCTGAAGATCTTGAAAGGCTCTTTGAGGTACTGTGCTTTGCAGCAGAGTGTCCAGGCACAGTGGGAGTGTCAGCTGCTGGAACAGATACAAAAACTTAGAAAAGTAAATTGTCTAAAAAGAAAAGGTGCTCCTATAGAATTGAGACAGTGTTCTAGACGGTCATCTGATTTGTAGATTTGCCTTGTGATGTTTTTTTCACACGAGAAGCATTAATTTCTGTTGCTGTTCCACATCTGTGCCTGTGTAATCAGGACAACGACTGTATTTGTACAGAATGGTTTTACCTCCAGGAGTCTGAATGCAAAGAGGGATTTTGAACCTGATATTTTTCTTAATGAGAAGATTTTGTACAGTGCCTTTACTCTGGAGTTCTTGTCAGATGTGAAAGTTCTTGTAAAGGGAAATAATTTGACATGGTAATAATGGTCTTACTCTCTCATTCAGTATTTTGAGTAGTTCAGTCTTAAGTTTATAGATACCTCTATTCTGTAAGAACTAAATGTCTCAGGTTTAAGGTACTGAATGCTTTTTTCTACTGATGAAATATTTTTTGTAAACTTGGCTAGTCAACTTTTGTGATACTGATTTTATATCAGGGTTTTGTACCTGGTTTTGGAAAATCCTCTTTTTCTTTTTGTGTTTGCTGTCCGTGCAACAGATGCTCCACCTCCAACATGGGAACAGCTGGAAAATGGACTAGTTGCTGTGAGGACTGTGGTTCACGGCTTAGTTGATTATATCCAGAATCACAGCAAAAAAGGAACAGATCAACAACAGGTAAAAGTTAAATCATTTGGGAAATATGTACCCCAAAGTTTTATTTGCTGTATCCTCTAGTGGAGGTTTACTATGTCATCTGGAAAGATTTGGTTTGATGAGGAGCTAATTGAAAACATCACTGCAAGTCACATTTATCAAAAAAGAAACAAGAAAGGAAAAAAACGTGAAACAACACACATTTATCTCCAAAATGTGTTGAATTGATTTTCAGAGCTCACTCGGATGGAAGAACAGTCTGATCCAGCTGCAGGCTTAGGAAAATGAATAACAACCTTCCTGAGTAGAGGGTGGGGAAGGGATGCTGGGTGCTGCTGTAATTTGTGGGAATTTTCTTGGTTCTGCTTTAATGTGACATATTTCAGCCAGCTGGCTCTTTCTTAGTGGAATCATCAACCTGTGCTTAATGGTCTGTCAAGCTTGAAAATTTAACAACAGTTCATATGAACGTGTAATCCAAGTTCCTGAAACAATTTTTTTTGTTTCAACAATGACAATGTAATTGTATTTCAGCTTATCTCATAGTTACCTTATCTCACATTCCTTTGATGTAATTTTATTTGTGTAGCAAATATTATGGTTTAAATGCTGCTGAAATACAGAGCTGCCTGTCCCAGTCCTATTCCTCCGTCACTTTGGCATTCATCCTCTTGGAGAGCTGGTTTGGGGAGCTCAACTAGTAAAAAAATTATCTCTGCCAAAAAAAAAGGCTAAACTAAAGCGAATTATTTCTGCTGTTTCAGCTTGTTGCATCACTTGGGATGGATAATGAGCACTGTCACCAGCAAAAGGAAAAACAGTAGAAGCAGGAATCTGGGAGGGGAAAACTGCAAGAGTTTTTGTTGTGGGGAGCCTGTGGTACATGTTGTGCTGCTTGGAAGGGAGCCCAGAGCCTCCTGAGTACAAAAGGGATGTCTGCTGAGCTCTGGGTGAAATTGCACTACCTGTCAGCAGTGGCCAGTAAAAGGCTGTGTGGCTTATGTTCACTCTGCCTGGATCTTCTCACTACAGTAGATGGCAAAAAAACCCAAAACAAGCAAGCCCAAAAGACCAAATGAAAACCAAAACCAACCAAAGATACCCATGAAAAACCCCAACAGTTTGCAGGTGACTTCTTACAGATGAGAAGCATTTTGACTTCTCAGAAAGCTTGTTGACTTTTACAGACCTTTCCCTTGGTGGGCACTATTGGTAAGGTATATCTGATTATTGGTAATTTTTTCATCCTGTATTGGTTTTATCCACTTAACTGTGTCCTAAAATGTACAGCTGTGTTCCAGTCAGCCTCTCCAGTAAGGAGATTGAATAAACATGCTGTAGAAAACTGAGAGTGACTTAGTTGTCAAAACACGTACTCTTGACTCTCTTGGTTCTGTTGAAGAACCAAACACGAGTCCTTCAGGCATTTATTTCATATCAGGTATTCCAGAAACACTTAAATTTGAGGAACTGCAACGGTCAAACATCAGGCCTACATTCAGCTTGGCGAAGTGCTCTTCCATGTTCAGGTATCTCACCTGGTTTCTTTGCCCTTGTCAGCCCCCTCAGCACAGCAAGTACAAGACATACATGTGCCGAGACATGAAGCAGAGAGGAGGATGTCCCCGGGGGGCCAGCTGCACCTTGCACACTCACAGGAGGAGCTGGAAAAGTAAGTGTACCTCTGCTAGTAGAAAGCAGTCTGGTCTTGGTTTCATCTTGACTCTAGGAGTTATTTCTCATATCTAGGAATGAGGGGGAAAGGAGTTATAATCTGGCTGTAAAACTAGTAACAGTCATCTCTTAGGTTTTGGAGCTTTACTTGTTCTTCCATACAGCGGGATATTTGCTTTGTTCATCAGCAGTGCAGCTCTGAAAGTTTCATGTCACACAAGTGTTATCCACAGGTTTTTGGAGGTGAGCTCTTTTCCCACTTCTTAAGTGTGACTAAACCTGCTCTGTGATGGTATTCACAGTGGCTGTTATGTGAGAGTACTTCTCATCTTCCCTTTTTATTCAGGTAGATTGCTGGCAGTTATCCAAATGTAAGGAGTGTGTTGCTTGCTCTCCAAAGAGATAAAAACAAACCTTGCAAGGTTTTTTCCTGCAACAGTTCTTTGTGCAATCTGTCAAAACGTTTCAAATTTCAGGTACCTTCAATTGGTTGCATCTGTTGTTGTAGAGTTAAAAAATGATGGTCATAGCAAGTCTGCAGTCTAGATCCATTACAGATTTAGGAAGCGTTACCAGTTATGCAAGAGCAAGATGCTGTTGTTCTGCAGGTTGTTTTAATTATTTTTTTTAAGTAAATTGGATTATTTAGGAGCTAAAAAAAAATAAATTCAATGTATTTTATGTAGTATATTAGCTTTTGGTTAAAATAATTCAAAGAAAAGGTGCTGTTTAATGACAAGAATACTGAAATGGCTCAGAATTGGCATGCAGTGTTTATTTTTCCTTTCTTAATCTGAAACTCAGAGCATTAATGTCAGTTCACGGGCTGTATAGCCAGCACGCAGTGCATAGACAAAACACGAAGAAGAGTGCTTGGTGTTAGAATGACAGACAGTTACTCATTTGAAGAAGGAATAGGACTTTAATACTCGTGTGCTGCAGAAATAGTTGAAGAGTTTCTTGCTTTCTGTCATCATGCTAATGAGATGGAGATTGGTGGTGCCGCTTTGGGATAGTTTTGTTAACCAGTGTTGGGTGGTGAGTCAGTGTTACACCTCTGAGTCAGTTGTGTGTATCAAGGATTCTTTGTCAGCTTTGCAGGGGAGGAGAGGCCTGTTGTAGCCAGATTAACTTGCATGCCTTGGTATTAATGTTGTCCTGGGCTGAAGAGAATGTTTGTTCAGTTTTGCATTTCAACAGTTTCTGTGGGTGGCTGGAGAACTTGGGAGTTGTGATTGTTCCTTGTACCTTTGCTTAATTCCTTTAAGTAGCTATTGTGTTAGTGCTCCTCCTTTTAAACATTCTTGGTGTGAATAATATGCATTGCTGTTGCTATGTGACTCCTGTATAGCTTTATTTAGTCTCTCTATATAGCTTTAAGTTTGGAGGAAGGTTATGGGGTAATGTGTGGTAATACTTTAGATAGCATATTGTAGTCTAAACTTGCTTAAGCAGCAGCTCATTCCTCTCTTGACGAGGACAGACCCTGTGTGCATAGGCAAACACTGAACTTCTTAAGATTAGTCTCCTTCACATGTGGAGACTGCAAAATAATCTAAAAAACAAAACAGCCCCAACGATAAAACACCTCTTTACCTCTGTTGTGTTGCTGTTAATGCATGTGGGCAACTATAAAGATTATCTAAAGATTGAGTAATAACTGCCACCTTTTTCTGCAGTGATTTGTGTACCTTCCTAGTCTGGGTTCCCATCTCACTCTAGCTGTTATTTATGATATGACAGTGTTGGATTCAACCCTGCTGAAGAAATAGCCTCTTGTTCAGTGAGAACACTCAGGTCTGCAAATTATCCTCACACTTGCATTCTGGGATCTGAACTAATGACAGGTTACTTAGTGGAGGACCTCCAACTTTGGAATTTGTTCTCCAGTACCATTGGCCTACTGGTTTCTGTGGAACTTGGTTAAAATGCCTGCGTTTGCTCAGGCTTTAGTCAGAAGCAGTTAGATTTTTAGAATTGCTGCATGTTCATAAAGTTTCTATCTCTGCACTCACTTTATCAAACAACAAAAATGGTGTAATCTGCATATCTATATAGTAGCATAAATTTTAAACTGTGCTTTAAAACTTATCACGTGGTAGTAAACACTTGGCTTATTATTGGACAAATGGAGCAAAAGGGTAGGACTTCATGTTTTTTCACTTAAATTTTCTTCTATTAGTTTCTTCTTTGAATAAAACAGGCTTGAACTGTCTGTGATACTTATTCTGAAGCTTGTATTACTGTATTTTATGTGATGCTTGGTTTTGGTTTTCTTCTTTCGAGATGCATGTGTGTCAAGAAAGTAAGATTTGTAAATTTGCTGTGCGAAGTTTACCTATGAATTCTTGATGCACTTGTCATTAAAAGTCCATCCTTTTTCTGATTGAAACTTCTGTTAATAGATAGCTATCAGGGAAGTTGTATTTATGAGGTGTTCTCATAAGCCCCTTGGGGAACTTGAATAAAAGGAAGATTTCAGTAGAATCCATGTTTGAAAAATCTTGAAAATACAGCTCCTTTTACTTTTTTTTTTGTTTCAATTTTTGATATGTGGTTTCTCTTCCTGAAGATTCCGTAAAATGAACAAGCGTCTCGTTCCCAGAAGACCCCTTAGTGCCTCTCTGGGCCAGCTGAATGAGGTGGGCCTGCCTTCAGGAGCTATCCTCTCAGAGGAAGGGGGAGTGGACTTGCCCAATAGGAAAACTTCTGCTCTGCCAAATGGAATTGTGTCAACAGGCAGCACAGTGACGCAACTAATTTCTCGAGGGACTGACTCCGGTTATGAAAGTGCCCTGAAGCCGGGGAAGATGGACCATCTGAGTAGCAGTGCCCCTGGATCCCCTCCTGACTTGTACGGGTCTTCATATCTGTCGTTCAGATTGTTGTGTGTGTAAATGTGGAGTAGAAACGAAGTAAACCAGTTTTTTTAAAAACGAAATAGTGCTGGGGTTGTGGTTATTGTTGCATTTGGTTGGGGGTTTTTTAGTGATTGTAGAGTAGAGAGCTAAAACTCTAAACTGCGTTAGTTCCCTGTTTGCTTATATTTTAATTGGGAAGGTGATAGAAGCTTTCAGAAGGTGGAGTGTAGACAAATAACTGTGTTAGAGTACAGTGTCCTATACCAGGCCTTAATGAGCAGTGCCATCTTTCCACTTCTTTAGGCTGGAATCTGTTCCCAAGAGCTCTATTTCTGCCTTGCCAGTGAACCCTCATCCTGTGCCTGCTCGGGTGCCAGCAGATCTGCCCTCGGTGTCTGTCACCAAGCAGTTGCAAATGGTACCACGAGGGTCTCAGCTGTACAATGCACAACAAGCAGATATGTTTTATCAAGACCCCAGAGGAGCTGCCCCATCGTTTGAGCCAGCACCCTACCAGCAAGGTAAGGTTGACATCAAGCTCTTTCATCCTCATGCTGATTTTAGTCTTTCTTCCCACTCCGGTTTTTAAGCTCTTTAATTGAAGTTTTCTTACAAATGTCATGCATGAATGACACTAATATGGTGATGCCATAATAAAATGGAAATTGGTAGGATTTTATGCCTTGACTGAGGGCTTCAGTGCAAGTGAAAACAGTATCTGTCCAAGTGTTCCAAGTCCTTCCATCTTCAGTTCTTCCTAACTGGGCTGGATGAGAGATCCAGTATACTAAACCTTAATTCATTTTGACTCAGGGAAAATGGAAACAAAGTGTGTGTGATGACTAGAGATAAATGAAATTACAGAAGAGTGTTCACAAAGAAAAAGAAAACATAAAAAATGGAACTAAGAGGAAAAACTCTATAAGGAGAGCACATGGAGAAGGATAGTTTTGAAGGGGATTAAAAAGAGAAGATACAGCTATCTGTATGGAAACAGAATGATTCTTAGGCAATGTGAGGTTGCAGAGAGAAATGAGATAAAATGAAGTTAATATGAAAGAAGAATAAGCAATGAAAGACCAAAGGAAGTTAAAAGCAGAAAAAGTTCTAGAAAGGAAAGCAAAAGGGGGGGAAGCCATTTCTGAGAAAATTGCAGGGCATTTTGAAGAAAAACAAACTACTTACATTTGTTCATTAAGTGCCAGTGAACACATCTGAATTGTCCACAAAATCTGATGTCGTCCACATATTCATGCTTATTTTAAATTTATCCAGAGATCCCAGATAGAATAATAAAATCTTCAGGTAACGAGGCAGTGTGATATTACAAATCTTTGGTGATTTACAATTCTGAAATATCTTTCTCCTGTTCAAGACAAGAACAAATCTCTAGATAACTAAATCCTAATAATCCAAGTTCCTTTACCCAGCCAGTGGCTCTGATATGTTGAGATAAATTGAATTTAATTGCATGGAGGAAGATAAACAGGCCAATCTTTAGTTCACTTTTTAGGTATTTCCTAGCTGAAAGCATTTGTAGCAATCTGGAGAGACATTCTGGTGATTTATTTCTATTTGGTGTGCTGGCAGGACTTGTGGGCCACCTGTGGTGGGCTCAGTCTCACCAGCTCTTCATCAGCTACTGTAACATTGACACTGTGCTGGTATCTTAGGTAATTATACTATGTCACTTGAGCTTTGGATCTTTTGCTTCTTCGTGTCTTCTGCAGTCAATTTTTGTGGGCAGCTTTGGTAATCACTTTCTGTATCTTGTGTCTTTTTCCCGCCTTGCCTCGTTGCAGGAGTGTACTATCCCACTCAGTCCATGTCTCGCTTTGTCCGGCCTCCTCCCTCGGCGCCCGAGCCGGGCGCGCCGTACCTGGAGCACTACGGGCCGTACCTGCCGGAGCGCGTGGTGAGCCCGCAGTACCCGCAGCCGCAGGGGTACCCGGCCCTGGCGCAGCCCATGTACCCCTCACACTACGACGGCCGCCGCGTCTACCCGCCCGTGCAGCCCTACCAGCGCGAGGACGTGGTGCGGGGCAGCCCCGTGCCCATCGACATCCCGCAGGCAGCCGTGCCCCTCTACGTGCCGGAGGCCAGAGACAGATACCAGCAAACGGAGCCTTACTGCCCGGTGGCTCCACATCTCGGTCAGATCAGAGCCTCGTGCCACAGGGTAGGGCTGCTACACTGTGGCTTTGTAGTTGTTTTGATAGAGAAACTATAAACTGCTCGAGGAATTGAATATTTTAGTACTAAGGGGGTGGCCCTTGCAGAAGTCTGAACTTTTGGAAGCGGATCAAAACCTGGAATGTAGTTTAGTTACTGGTCGACTCTGCAGTTGTAATGGTGTTAATATGTAAAAGTAGGCTTCTTTAGTGCTCAAAGTAGAAAAGCATTGTAATTCACTCCAAAAATCTTGTTAAGTCTCTGACTTGTTCAGCAAAGATTAGGCTGGAGAGGGCTACTTAAGTGCAGAGTAGATGCAGTGTGTGGAAATGGCCACAAGTGCATTCTTGTACTGCCCATCTGTGACTGACCAACTCTGTACCTAAATAATAAATTTAAACATACCTGCCTTGATAAAAGAATTAAAAATTCTGCTCTTCTGAATTATTTCTAGTTAGATAGCTAACTGGAGGGTCTTCCTGTTGTAAGTTTGCAAATTAGTTTCGATAACTCACCAGCTGGAAATGAGTTCTTTAAAATAGCTGGAGGTAGGTCATTCAGATTAAAGGCTCTGAATCCTATTACTGAGTACAGGAAGTGTTAACATAACTTACAGATTTATCAGTTTGAGTGTGCTGTGTTTGTGTTTAATTCTATTACAAAGTGAATAATAAATGTGACTAGTGACCTGTAGAGTTCTATCAATTTACCCTTTATGACTGTAATGGGAACTTGCCATGCTGAACATATCCCAGTGGGAACTTTGCCAAGTTGTGACGTTGTTGTCTGTTTGTGGAGTATCTTGAACTAAGGCTGGCCAGTGTAGGAACATGTATGTCCTGTTTGAAAGCTAACAGGTAGACTTTAACAAAGTGATGATCTTTGCTTGTTACTTTAATGATTCTGTCTCTCCTCTGTATTTCCCTCTCCTTGCAGTATACAGCTGCCTTATTTTGTTCAGGTACACAACACTTGGAAAATTATTCATTTTGAACATTAATACTTTAGGAGCTCTGAAATGTTTTCCTTTCTTCATTTCAGCCTCATCCCAGCCTGGATGAACTTCACCGACGAAGGAAAGAGATCATGGCCCAGCTGGAAGAGAGGAAGGTGATTTCTCCACCTCCTTTTGCACCGTCACCAACCTTGCCTCATCCTTTTCATTCAGAGGAGGTAAGCATATTATGACAAAAACATGAGATACTGGCATGTTTAGAAAAATACTTGGGTGTTTACTTGCTGATAGTTGTAGACAACAAGAAAAACAGAAGACTACAGCACCGGCAAGTGTTGGAGAAAGTAGATTTTGTGCCTAGATGGGAAGCCCTTGTAGTACAGTCTCCAGTATTTCAGCTGGCTGTTGACCTACCACTGGTCCTAAGCTCTCTGCTTTTGGTGCGACCAAGAAAATTAATTTTGAGCCATTACTTATTAGAGTAATGGCTCTTCACAGTTACTAGACTTTACTTGTGACATATTTAGAATGAAGTAACAGCTTGATAGAGATTTATTTTTTTTAACCAGTGTCAAAATATCACCTTTAAACTAGCCAAGTGAACAGTCATCACTGGGAGCGTAGAATTTCCAGGGGCTCAGAATTTTGTGCATGAAGTACATTCTCTGGCCCAGTTCCAGAGGATGATGTATCTGATAAAAAATAATCCTGGTGATGTTTCTCAAGTTCACTACTGTTGAAGTGAGCAGGGATAGCTGTGAAACTGCTTCTTCCCCTCACTTACAGAACCAGATTTTTGTTTTTGTACAGTACTTGGATGAAGACCTGAAAGTAGCTGGGAAATACAAAGGAAATGACTACAGCCAGTACTCTCCCTGGTCCTGCGATACCATCGGCTCCTACATTGGAACCAAAGATGCAAAACCCAAAGATGTTGTGGCAGCAAGGAGTGTGGAGATGGCGGTATGCAGGGATAAAGGGAAAACAGAAGAAGAGAGGGTATTTCTGTGGGTTGGGAAGGACTTTCATTTGCTTTCCACGATGATGGCAGTGCTTTTATTTAAGCTCAAAGTGCATTGCAGTTACAAAAAGGTTTTACAGGTGTATGAAGCACTTAATTTTCAAAGTTATGAACTGTCCTACCCTTTTGTTGCTGGTACAAAATTCTGCATATAGATTAAGGATAGTCACTCTGCTGTGAAGCCATGGATAGCAAGAACATTTTGCAAGGGTTTTTCTTTGCACTTACTTGAAATGTAAAAATGATTCTGTCCTGGTAGCATGTTAGTTAAGCGTGTCCCTCGGTTGCTGCCTGTACTTCTTTTTGTCAGAGGAAGATGCTGTAACTTAACTTTAGGCAATTAATTCCTTTTAAGGTGACTGTTATTGCTGTTAAGTGTGTTACTAGTTTTTACTTGAAGGACTGTGATTTTTGGCCACAAGAGTACCCAGAACTTGCATGAAGTTTTGAGAAAAGCACAGTCAAAACATTGTACAAGGCTGTTTCTTCTTGACAGCAATTTCTAGCTCTGTGCTGTGCTTATTCAGCCCTTCACTAAACTTTGTGAGCTGGACTGTGATCTTCTTTCATGCTGTTCCATTTTTGCTAGGCCAGTGTTGCAAAAAGAAGGGGCTTCTTGGGTGTTACTGTTAGGAGTCGTGAATGGAGAAGAAAATAAAGAGGAGTCTTACATACTGCCACTATTCAGTTTCTTCCTAACATTCAGGCATCAGTCAACATGAGAAGTAGCCCATGCATGTAGGAAGTCATTCAAGTGCTTCAAGAGAAGAGACTGTTTAGCCTGAGGAGCTATTTTAGAGATTCATCTATTCTCCTTCACCCCCCATCTACAAAAGCCATCTATTTACTGTTATTTTTGTATTGTTGGAGTCATGGTGACGTTCCTTTGGTCAATAAGAGTTGGGGGGAAACATTTCTAATCAGAATTTGTTCTTCTGTGGACAGATGCTCACCTGTTGCAACCACTTAAGTATATCAGGATTTTTTTTAATTCAGCTTCTCCTTGAAAAGAATCCCCTTTTCCCCTCTGCCCCATTGGAATTAAATTTGTCATTTTTCTGTCTGCTGAATTGCTTTCCTCTTAAAACCTTGAAGCTACTGTTGGAAATGGACCCAAAAAGGAAGCTTTCTCCTGAAAAAAAGCGGAGCAAAAAACTGCATTTCATCTGCAGCTTTGGCCTTTTTACTTGTCCTCTTGCTGTCAGTCCTACACAGTGTGGTTGCCTGGAGTCATCACACTGCCATGTTTGACCTGGGGAAGTACTGAGATTACTTGGAATCAGCTTATTGCTGTCCAAGTGGCTGCATCCAAGAATGATAAACAGCTCTTGGCTTTCATCCCTGCTGCTAGAAAACTGTGTAAAAAACCCTGCAGCTCAATTAAGAGAAGTAATAAAGTTCTGGAAAAGTAACCTCCTTTTTCAAGGCTAAACAAAGTGTTCTTCTACCCCAGAGCTAATTTTTGGATAAGCAAAATGGGATCTCGGCTCCTTTGCAGTTTTTGTGTCCTCACAGGGAAAAATTATCATGAGACCTTTACTGAATTAATTCTTCAGTAATTTTTTTTTAACCATTCATAAGAGATTCCTTTTTGAAGGACAGGAGTAGTATCATCTGAGAGTGCATAATGCTGAATATTCTGCAGATGACATGCAGCTTTACCGAGTAAACAGAAGTATATTAAAATTGGTACAAACATACTATGCCTCAAGATTAAAATGTTATTTTTTCCAGAATTCCGAAGTAGATTTTCCCTAAGGTTTCAGTTTCCAAGTATTACATTGTCAAAGGTTTGACGTTGGCACAAGGCCAGTGCCCTTATAACGATATACTGTCTCTGGTATCTTTTGTGAGATGTGACTAAAAACAGAGCAAAACAGTGTCTAATTTAGAAAGCAAAAGGAAAAAAACTTTATTACTTATAATAGGCAAAGAAGACACATACAGAAGAACATGGAAACTTTAAAAAAACACTCTTCCTCCCCCCCCCACCAGTTCTCAACTTAACAAAACAAACTGAAAATTCCCCATTACGTTATCACCTTTTAGATAATTAATCTTCAGTCTATTACTACTCTTCTGATAATCAGTACTCAGCTCGTTGAGGAGAGATAGGAGTCCTTCTTGCACTACATCGTGGCCTCTTCCTCCATGTCCAGTGCTCTCACCACTGTGCATGGACCAGAGCTGCTTCTAGGGTTTCTCTTTTTTAAAGATGCTTTGGTTAGTTCCAAGAAACGACAGCCTCTCAAATTTTGGGGACACTTCTCATCTCTGTTCACACTACTGTCCACTCTTGGCTCCAAGCCAATGCCTCTCCCTAGATACAGTTTCTATGTTATAGAAAAAAAATGAGTCCGTCCATGGCTATACAAAAGAGTCCAGCCAAAGCCACTCTATCATCTCCTCTCACCTAGGATTCTTTTCAGCGTTCTCTGACAATCTTCTACTTACACAAACTTCCATCATCTTTGCTCAGTTCTTTCTATCTGTCTTCTTTAAATTCAGGAGGATTAGTATTTATAAAGTTTCCATCATTTACAAAAAGGGTTAAAATCTTGGGCTTTGTTTTCCCAGAACTCTCACGGTATTTTTGCTGTTGGGCACTCTTCTCGCGCTACCCCCCCATACTCCTTCGGCTGTACTGTTTAGTTGTTGATATCAAATTTCAAGGTGACGAAGATCACACACACGGTTTCTCAGTCTCCCTCCGGGGGGGGGAAGGGGGGGAGGGAAAGGGAAAAGAAGGCTGTCTGTCACCCTTCCATCTCACAGGATTTTCCTCTCCCCCTCTGTGCCCGAGGTTCCGGCCCTACCTCACCCAGGCCGCATGGCTTCCCCTCCCCCGCCCAGCCAGCCGCTGGGCAGGGGAGATCCCTCCGTCCTCAGGGACCGGAACCAAGAGAGAGCTTTCCGGGGAGCCCTCTGTTTTTAACCCCTTGTGTTCTCAGAGGCGGATCCTTGTCCTCAGTGGCCACACCAGGTGCCAGTCTTTAAACCTGAGCACTCATTGGTTTGACCACTGAAGTTCAGAAAAAACTCATTTTTTTCCAAACTACGACATACATTTATTGAGTTTAGCTTCCAACTTAGTTGTTACTGCCATTTTTCATCCCTTTATTCTTGCCTCAGATATGTTAACTGTTTCTAGCAATCCTTATCCCCACTGAAAGCTGCAGAGTTTTCTTTTAATATTCAAGTATACCAAGGGTTGTAGCCTTTAGACAATTTTCTTGGTGTAGTGGCTCCGCTTGCCTTGCTCTTTTTGTTTTACTGTGTATAATTTTACTTCTTTAGCAAAGTCTTAACTTGATTTTGGCAATTCTTACCATGTTGCATTTTCTGGTAGCCGACAGATAGCTTTCCTGTTTAACTCAGCTGTTTTAGGATGGAGTGTTCATATGCTGACCCATTAAGGTGTTTGAGTCTGAAACCAGTTAGAAACTAGGATGTTCCAAACAGTACTGCTGCTTAATGAAAAATGCCTGAGAAGATATACTAGACATGTCCAAGTAAGTGCAGTACTGAAAAAGTCCCATTCTGAGTCATTTGCAGGCTGTTAGGTGATACCATTCTTAACACTGGACTTCAGAGAAATTGCTTTTTGATTCTAGAAGGAATCAAAAGTTCCTTTATTCCTCAGAAATGCCTACTGATCTCTTCTTTGAGTTTATATAATGGGGAGGTTTTTTCCCCCCTTCTCTTGCCTTTCGACTTTCTCTGTCTCAGTTTCCGTTTGCTGCTGCTCTCTTCTTCTGGATTTGATCACAATTAATTTTGCAGCTTTTTCACTGTGGTGTAGTAATGGTCATCTTAGGATAGACCATTAAGGAGATGTCCCCTCTGACCAGTGGAGTTAGAAACTGAAGAATAGGGAAACTAGTTGAAAAGTGAAGGGAATAGAGAATACAGGAGAAGCTTACTGCATTTACCAAATTGTTGTGAAAGGAATGTGATCCTGTTGTTATTTTCTGAACGAGTTTTGGAGTGCCTTTTCCATGTCTTGCCCAGAATGTGGATAGCAAAGCCATGCGTGAGCAGCGACTGGACATGCAGCGACGAGCGGCCGAGACGGGGGACGATGACCTCATTCCCTTTGGAGACCGACCCACCGTGTCCAGATTTGGAGCCATCTCTCGTACTTCCAAAGCCATGTACCAGAACTCTGGGCCCATGCAGGCCATAGCAGTTCAGGGAGCTGCCACCAAATCCATCATTTCAGGTATGATCTGTGCTCTTGGATTTCGCTGGCTGTTGCTATTTTCTTTACTGCTACAGTGTCGTTCAGGTCGAAAACAAGCCCTGTAAACTTGTATCTTGTCTTAGAAATACAGCTATGGCGTGTGTTAATGCCACTTAAAATGACTTCAGGTTGGGTTATACTGAGAAGACTGAATTCAGAACAAGGTTGCCTCAGCTTTTTGAGATCACTTGGACTGGATAAGAGGAGACTGAGGGCAGACCCCATAGCAGTTCACAGCTTCTTCCCGAGGGGATGCAGAAGGGCAGGCCCTGATTTCTCTCTAGTGACAGTGATAGGACTGGAGCTGTGCCAGGGGAGGGTTGGCTTGGATATCAGGAAAAGGTTCTTTCCTCAGAGGGTGGTGGGGCACTGAATAGGGAATGGTCACAGCCCCAGAACTGCTAGAGCTCCAGAAGGACTGGACAGTACTCTCAGGCACAGGGTGATACTGTTGGGGCGTCTGTGGAGGGCCAGGAGTTGGTGTCCGTGGTCCTTATGTGTCCCTTCCTACTCAATATTCAAATGATTCCATAACATGTTTGTGCATACATAGTGTATTTGTTTGTGATAGGTTGTTCCTGTTTGGAAGAAGTTACTTTGTTCTGCCAGTCCTTCTGATAGGAAGCTTATTTTAAATCTAAGGCAGAATCCAGCAGTTTACCAGTTTCCCAAATACATAATACAAAACCATCTTGATGAAGTACTGTACTGCTTCTCTCCTGCTTTATGGGTAGCTGCTCCTGCAAGCTTAATGCAGCCATTACTTGTGTACTGTTAGGCAAATCAAAAAAGTAGGAGTAGTTAATTTCCAACATTTTAGTCTGTTTTCTAATCACCTGTATAATATGGCTTTCTGTCTTATTCCAAAAGATTGTCTCTTTCTTGAGGTGCACTGAATAACCTTAAGATAATATTTTATTACTATATCCCCCAAACTTTCTTCTAGCTTTTTCAGGCAGTAATTTTTTAGACTTTAATACATGTAGAATTCTGACTTCCCTGAAAACTTAATCTTTAAACTGTAGTTACCTAGGTATGTCAGAATAATCAATGAACTCCTGAGTCTTTTAGGAACTTCAGTAGTAAAAATAACTGCAGTCTTCATGTCTGTATGTATTGTTCTGTGTTTGTTAATCTGCCTGAGTGTCTGAAGTCCTTCACAATCTCAGACTCTGGAAGGCTGTCACAGACTATTAGACATACAGGAAGAGCAGTGTATTAGGCACGTGAACTTCTCATCATTAGAGAGCTGGCCTTTCTTCTTCTCTGTCTAGTTTCGTGTTGGCTGAATGACTGAAAGGGTGATTTTGTAGTAATGCAATGTGGTTTTCTTCTGTTCCCTGGTAGACTACAGTCCTTACGAAACCCACGGTGGCTGGGGAGGCTCCCCATATTCTCCTCATCAAAATATACCTTCTCAGGGACGTTTCAATGACAGGTAGGATTGCTTTATTTTTTTCTTTGCCTTTTTCTAAATTTTCTTTTATCTATTCTTTTCTGTGCCAGCTGAGTAAAGATTTTTTTTTTATTAAATCCCCTTATTTTCCAACCCCAAAGGGAGAGACTGTCCATGTCGGATGTGGCTGGTCATGGGAAGCAGTTGCCCTCAGCTGAGCGAGAGCAGCAGCTGCGCATGGAACTGCAGCAAGTTGACCATCAGATCAGCCAGCAGACACAAATGCGGGGACTGGAGGTTGGTACCAGCATTTGGAGCAGCACTAGGGCTGGTGTGGAGAGAGATGATGCTTATAAAAGCTTTTCATGGACTGACCTTTGCAGTGATATTCACAAACAATGCTTAATCCTGCAGTGCCAGGCATCAGGGCTGTGGTCAGCCTTTCTGCTTAGCAGCAGAAACTTCCTTGCACTCCACATGCACATCAACACCATATTTGAATCTACGGTCTGTGCTCAATCTTTTTTGCTGTCATTCTCTTTTCTCACACCCCCTCTGTTCAGCTCTACTCAGAGGCAAACTTGTGGTGTAGGAGCCTGTTTTTCTTGACTTCACTGCTGTTGGAAATGTCTGATTTTATGTACAGAAAGCCATGAGCTTCATCTGTTTTGTGTTTGGCTTCTGTTTGTACCTGTTTCTTCCTAAATAGCACAAACCACAAGAGTCAAAAAAGTAAATATGCAATATTTTTGAAAAATGAAGGCTTAATATTTTATGACTCCTCACTCAGAAGAAATGTAGTTATAGCAAAAGGAAAGAGGAGTGTGTGTTCGTAAAAGAATTAATGAGCTGAAATCTTTTGTTTTTGTGAGGCAGGAGGAGAAATTTCAAGCCATAATGAATGGTTTTAGAAAGCTTTAGTTACTTTTTTTCTCTTAGGAAAAATCAGTGAATATTTACCAGGAAACTGTTCTAGATACCTCAGCAACTATTCGTGTCAATATTTTCCCAGAAGAAATTGCTGTAGGTAGTGGATAGCAGCTTCTGCTGAAGCTATAGTTAGCTAAAGACAGAGGAGTGTTATTGCAGATTAGTTTAAGAGTTCAAAATTAAGTCACAGCAGTAGACACATTTGTTAGTTATTTGAAACATAGGTTGTGTTCTTGTGGTCTTGTTTGGGAATGAGAGGAGAAAATGTTTTCAATCTTGCATGTCTGCCATAATACAAGAGTATTGGAAAGTTGCAAAACCTGTAAGTGGCCTTCTCTCCTGCTCATCACTATTGTGATTGTGTCAGTGTTAAATCCTACAGAGTTCAATGCTGATTTTGCCATAATATGAATTTTGCATAATTAGCACTTGTTTTCAGTTAGAACAGCTTTCAGTTCATCTCCCGTGTTTAAAGCTGCATATATTGATATTGGAAATCAGGAGTCTTCACTGGTTTGCCTATTACAAGGTTGCAGCAATCAATTCAGCCAGAGCATGAAGAACTAGATCATTTTGCTTTTGCATTGCATGAGCATTTTTACTTAAAGACCAGCCAGATGTTAGGTTGTGTGGAGTACAAGATGGTGTATTTAAATGCAGAGCACACATTTGCAGAACTGATTTGCAAGTATTAGCAGATTTTTAGAATGGCTGACATGGCTACTGCTTTTAGTAACTTGCAACTTATGAATGACCATAGTCACTTGCCCCTCTCTGTTCCTCTGTTTCCTAATGTGGGTCAGTAGAGACCTACATATTGACAACTATCTCTCAAGATGATGTAATAATAATTCTGCCTCTGCTGTAGAATTAGATAAATTCTATTGCTGTGAATAAAGCAGCAGACTTGCTTATCTGCAGTTCTCTTTTGTTGAACATGGAGCTCAGAAGAGAGTAGTGTTACTGTTCATGGGCTTAGTCGTAGTTTTGAGAAGGGAGTGGTATATGAAAAAAACACATGCAAATTTATGACAGCAAGAGGTATTTAACACTGCTTGTTTAAAAATTAAAATACTTGTCCGTGTATACAGAAACATATTGAAACCTGCTTTGGAAGTGGTTTGGTTTCAATTGGGACACTGTGAAGTGTGGTGAGAAGCAGCCTTGGTTTTGTAAATGAGCAATACTCTGGAATTATGGCCTTAGACCTCTCTGTGCTTGATGTGTTGCGTGCTCAGTTGTGTATGTGCTTGGCTTTATGCATTTAGGCTGTTAGTAACAGGCTGCTGTTGCAGAGAGAGGCGACTACCCTGTCAGGCCAACCACAGCCCCCACCCCCACCTCCCAAGTGGCCTGGGATGATCTCAAGTGAGCAGCTGAGCTTGGAGCTACACCAGGTGGAAAGGGAAATTGGGAAGAGAACCCGTGAGCTGAGCATGGTGAGTGCTGGGGGAGTGGGAGGCAGAGAGATGCAGTGGAGAGCCATTTGTCACCATTTGAAATAAGCACAGTGCTGAATTTGATGGAAACCAAATTGTCTCCAAGGTCACTGTGCCATGAGTTGTATAAACTGCTTTAACATAGGAAACATTATCTGCAGGTACAGGCTAGTGTGCAGAAGTCTGTGTGCTGTTATGGTCTGTGGCCTTTGCTTTTTGTTACAAGGATCATCCCTTCCTTTTGGGAAATACTGTGTCATGAGAGGATGAGCACATCTAAAAAGTCTGTTTGTCTCATGGCTTTTGCGAGTTAAACTGTGTGACTGCAATTTACAGACCTTCATTGTCCCTAAGGGATGAATTCTTCAATTCTTTTAAACACATTCTTAAATAATTTTTCATCTGTCCTTTCTTTATAGGAGAGCCAGTCTTCACTGGATATGAAAAACAAGCTGGGCACCACTAAACAGACTGAAAATGGACAATTAGAACCACAAAACAAGGTTCCAGCTGAGGACCTTACACTGGCATTCAGGTAACAAGGATTTTTCAACCTGTCTTTGTGTAACAGGAGACTGACTTCTTCAAGGCCACTCTCCTGTTGAATAAATACCCTTGCCTCACATCAGCTATGTTGAAGAAGCATCTACTAGGCAAAGAGAATACAAGTTTTTTATCAAGTTTTTATAGTGCAGGCATGAATTAAGGACCTCTCTAGCTGCGGAGTAGGTGAATGGAGTAAGACTTTATATAAATTAATGCAACAGAAGACTTGCAGTGTCTGTCAGAGCAGAATCCATCTAGTTAGTACTGGATAATTTGTAGAGAGAAGCAGGAGTTATGCAGCCACACAAAAGAAATCCTTATCTGCTGTTTAGTTTCAAATAAAAGAATTCTCCCAAATGTGGAAGTTATTCCGCCCTGCTAAAGTTTGTGATGTGGATGTTGTCTAGGAAAGCACACATTTTGAAACTTAAGTTCACTTTCAGTTGTCGGTAGTGAACTTTTATCTGTGTAGATGCTAGGATTGATTTCAGTTCACATTTAATAGACATCTGGAATACGATGTTGGCTGGGAATGCTCGAAGTCTCTACAGCAAATATATTTCAAATGGCCACAAGCGTCTATGTATATTCAGGCCAGCACTGAACAGAGAAGCTTGGATGTTTACATAACTTCATGTGAGCAGTTTGGAAGATTAATATTTATTCAGAATGAGCATTTTCTGAATAAATGCACTATTGCTGATGAAGTCTGTGACTTCTTTTTATAACTAGTCCTGTGCTGCACTATCAAATTGACACTTCTAGAGCAGGAACAAATTTTTCCATATGGATCTGTGAAAGTAATGAAATTATAACTGCTTGTATTTTTTAAATTAGGGGAAAAAAAAGATAAATTATTATTAGGTGAGTTAAATATTCTGGAATGTGTACACTGATGTCCTCTTACTTACAAGAAACAGGTCAGTAATAGCTTCTTTTCACCCACTCCCCTTTCTTCTCAACTTGCCTGCAGCAGTGATGTTCCGAATGGATCGGCTTTGACCCAGGAGAACCTTGGGCTCCTTTCCAACAATATGGCATCTCTGAGCCTGGCAGAGGACCCCGAGGCAGGAGGAGATGGCCATGACTCCCAGCGAGCGGGAGTGACACCCACATCTGCTCCATGAAGCGAGGCCAGCACACCCTGGAGTTCCTTCTGCTGGGGTGTCAGCAGCTTCCATCTTGTGTTTGTTTTCCAGGGATGATTGGAGAAACCCAGGAGCAGCAGCAGTAGCAGAGCAGCAGTCCAGAGGCAATGTGCACAAACACAACTACTAGAAACAAATCCTGCACATAGTTCACATTAACGCATTTTTTAATTAAAAAAATGAAAATTAGCAGTATCTGCAAGCAATTCAAATTAAATTTGTTTTTGTTCTGTGAATGAACTTTATTTTAATAACTTTGGACGCCTTGAATCCCAGGGCTTAAAAAAAAAAGATATTATATATATATACTCTGTTTGATTAATTGTATGATCTTAATGAAGTAGTTTTTTTCTTTTATTTTGGTATTATTACATACCCAGTGCATAATTCCTTATTACCTTACTAAAACAATTTGGCCTCTTCCTTGTATGGTTTAAGGGTAAACAAGTAATGAGGGTTGGAGAATAGCTGTGAATTGCAGTGTCAAAAGATGTGCAGCAAACTTCACAATTCCTCCCATTGTGGCCAGGAATTTAACCTGAGCTTCTTGCTTAAGTTTCTGAATTTCGAATGCCAGAGTCTTTGCAAAGGTGTGATCCTTTTTAAAGGCTGGCGTTGTTTAAGATCCATGTATGTTAGAATCTGACACCTGAGTATCAACCTGCAGTTTGTCAGTGAATCTGCAGGTTGGAGCCACCCTGGATTCCTGTTTCGTGGGGGAAGAATTGCACCAAAGTAACCACTGAAGGTGCAGCACAGATCTTGCCAGAAGTATTGAGAACCAGATTTTGCCTGATAGATCTAATACTTCTCTAAGTAGATGCTTTGTAGGCATAAGCCAGCAAAGCCGTGTTTTTTGATTTTTTTTTTTTTTTTAATTAAAGATTTTGTTCTTGCTGCACATTTTTTTACTTTTTTGGCATACGCTGAGGTAAGATCCTGGATATGAAGAACTCGTGAGAGTGATTTTTCAAGTGCTGCTCCCTCTCTATCTTCTTGACCTGTCCTCATTTTTTCTTTCTGGCTTAGACTACTAAGTGGGAAAGCACTGGTTATGTAATAAATTACTGCATTGCTTTGGTTGGGTAAAGCAAGAGTTAATAAATTTTCTTGGGTTTTAGTTTTTTTCCTTAACCTTAACTCCTGCTGAGGTTATAGCAACCTTAGGCTAAGCTTTGCATTCATCATACTGTTAAATAAAACAAAAGGGGGGTGGGAGGGGATACAGTCTCACTATTGCCTACCAGTAGGAGAGTCCAAACAGAAGACTCTTTTGAGTAGCAATTATTTAATTTGCCCAGTCAAGGCACCGCGTTTATATACTATTTCACATTGAATTTGATTATGCCCTACAGACCTGGCTGGTCAAGGATTTGATACACATATTGGCTTGGGATTCGAGCTTTCTTTTTTATTTAAATAAAAATTTATATATAATATATATATACATATATACGTAGTTATATCTGTATATATATTGGGTATGTTTTAAGAATTTTTTCGCATGAGCGCAGCTGTTGTGATCAAATGTCTGGGAGGTAGAAGCACTGAATGAAAATAAAAGCATTTTTCAGCACACCCCCACACACACTTTCCATGTGTCTTAACACGGGTTTATTTCTCTCTTAGTTGAACTTTGGCCTCTTAATTGCCTGGAGTAGTTTGAAGCTTGCTTTATTCTAATGCCTCTTTTAATTTTTGGCAAAGAATCAACTTTGCACTGAAACAGCTTCATCTCCCCTTGACCCTCTCCATCCATCTGTATCTCCTACTTAAAGCCAAGCATTCCAGCCACTCCCCTTGGAGCTGAGCACAACTGGGGTGATGCAGTTGGGAGCCCATCAGGTCTGTTCCTCCCTTCTCAGCTCTGGGCATGAGGAGGATGAAGGTCTTGTCCTGTCTGTTTGCTCCCAAGTTACCTGACACAGGCCCTGCCTGGGGTCTCCCATCCTTCAGTGCAGAGCACCACCCTCAGGTCAGCCTTTTCCTTAATTTTAATTAGTTTGCTCCTTCCTGCTGTGACTTTATTAACACAGGGAGCTCATCTTAGTCAAGATAATTAGTGCAATATTCTAATCTAGGAGGACAAGCCCAGAATGTGCCTTTTTTTGACTTTAGTAATTGTGGATGTAAAACTAGTTTTTAAAGATGGTTATGATAGGCTGGACACTACAGATTCATTTGTAATACTAGGAAGAAAATCTAGCAGGGCAAAAACCTCTTTATTTTTTATCTCCTACTTCACTCCCCAGGTTAGGGATTATTCTTTTCTCCACATTTTCTCCTGGAATTCTTCAGTAAGCACTGTTAAGATTGCTGGCCTACGTATGATGAATGCTTCCAAAATCTGTGGATTAGAAGGGAGACCTTACTGGTGGTTTTTTTTCCTCCTTCATCCAGCTCTCTGTGCTGTACTTTGTGCATAATGTCCTTGCTGTGATCATTGTGTCCAGGTGAATGCCCTGTTTGCCCGAAATTATAGTTTGGCTTGTTAAATAGTTTGTTTAATATCTACTAAAAGTATTGATTTTGGACTTTGTTTCATCCCCTCTTCCTCCTACCCTTTTTCTGCTTTTTTTTGCAGAAGTTTAGTTGATTAAACAAATCAAACAGCAAAATGCAGTGCATGCTCTTAAGTTTTTTCTGGAAACTGCACCTAAAACGTTCCGGTTTTGTGGAAAAGCTGGGAGACCACGGGGGACAGATAGCTCTGTATGTAGTGGCAGCATTGATGTATACAGCTAACAAGTGTGAAAATGTCTGGAGCGACTGCATCTTTCTACACTCATTCCTGTAGCCCATCATTGTTCCAGTTGTACAGGAGTTCTGGCCACCTCAGAGAAATTGGTCTTTGCTACCAAGTGGTTTAGTTCCTTCTCTTGGGCAGGAAGGAGCAGTTATTACCATGGTGTCAGGGCACTGCTGCATCCTTTGGTAGGTAGGTTTCTGCTGCACCAGACAACTCATCAAATATCTGAGTTTCAGCCAGGTGCACAGCACGGACAACCCTTCAGAATAGGAAGCTTCAAGTGGTAGGTTAAGCTTCAATGTGTCAGTGATTCAGTCAGTGTATAGATGATGTCTGTTTATTCTGTGGTGTTATTTCCCTCCTTCTGTCAACATCTCATCTGTCTGTCCTGTGACCTAGTTCTTTTCTGTTAATAGGAGGAGTTTAAACTTTTTCTTCTGCCCTTCTTGCATGCTGTCCCATTTCAGAGTAGGACTTTTCTTCTGTAGATCAGAGCACCTTTCAAGCTAGCTGCACTTTTATCCCTGTTCTTCTCAAGTTCTTCTCTGTGTAGTTCTTTCTGAGCCATCTCTCCCCTTTTTATGTCTTTTTCTCCTGTGGCTTGCCCATCCACCCTCCCTGATTGTGTAACAGTAACAGCTTGCTGCCTCAAAACAGAGCATTCAAATGAATTCGCTTAGCCAATAACTTCTGTGAAGTTGCCTTTTCTAATGGTGTTATTACTCAGTGATGCACAAATGTGATATTGCCCCTACTGGTAGGCAAACGGGGGATCTGTATAAACATGGTGAACTGCTGTTTTTCTTTAAAGGAGAGCCAAAGACTTGTGCTTTACACTTTTTTTTTCCCCTGGTGTAGCCCTTTTGATTGTCAGACATTTGTGTAGGGTATTGTGAGTTGACTGTATTATCCTAATAACAATTTCCAAAAGTTATTGATTGTCAAGCCTTGCCCATGCATTGAATTGTGGAAAATCATTCCATTTAGTCATACAATTTGCAATGTACTGAGATGTATCTGAGGTGTTGTAATGTGTTTTCAGTCGTTCATGCACTCTCTCAGCAGACTGAGTGGCTCATTTAGAGAGGGAGAAGGAACACAGAAATGTTATAATCCAAGAAGCCTTTTTTTTAAGTGTTTCTAAATTGCATACCGACTGAAAAATTCTTAAGTTACAGTAAAAGATAAATCTGGTTACAAATGTGACTGACTTTTAAGTCCACTGGGACTGAAAAGATTTGTAAAACACTAGCATTGCATTAAATTAGATGTGGAAGAACCCATCTTGTGATTCTCTTGACAGCATAGACTGAGTAAGGTGGGGCAAATTTTACATTAGAAAGGGCCAGGAGTGTGAGGCTTTTATTGATAATGCAAGAAAGTTGCTAGCATTTCCCTTCCTTGAACTATTCAAACTCTGACACACTTGTTACTAAAGTTTTTAGGTTCAAAGGGAAATCTCTTAAAGTCCGAGTGACATAAACCCTCATTTTCATTGCCATTTATAATTTTGGACTAACAAAGCAGGTTTACAGGAGAGTCATCTGAAAGACCCCCCAGTATAAAGTTTTTTTCCTGAACTGACTCTTTCAGACCAGCTTTTATGGTCCAAGAAATGCCATGCCAGTATTCAGGAGGCTCACTCAGCAGGGGTGCCAGCCATCTTCTCTGCTCAAAAATAGGAGAAAAGACCCAAACATATGCAGTGTGCAAGTTTTTGTGCTTGTCTATGTGTGTATGGAGAAGTTTTTTTGATCCTAGGATAGATAGAAGGAACACAGAGCATTGCTGCTGGGGCATGATGTTACCTTCATATTCAAATTATGTCATCATTCACTTTCCAAAACACAGCCTTCCATTCCTTGCCTCCTAATGTTGCTGATTTAAAAACAACCCAAAATGTTAGCATGTCAGCAGCTTCATTTGTTGTGTCACAATAAATCAATTCCCCTGGGGGCGGGGGGGTGGTGGTGGGAAGAAAGAGCAAGAGTTCTTGAGTTGCCTACATGGTAATGGAGTTATGAACTGAAAAAATATCCACCTTCCTTGAGTAAGTGTAAACTGAATTTCTGAGGAAAATGAAGCAGCTTTTCTAAGCCACCTTTTGTGTACACCTATGGTGGCAAGAGATGGGTGGGGTTTACTTGTGGTAAATCAACATACAGATTATTATGTAGTGCAAATTGATTTGCTCTCAATTCAAATAGACTCTTAAAATATCAAGAACTTCATTGGGAATTTTCATTTCCATAATCAACTGTTACCAGTTACGTTATTTTCTGTTGCAATGTCAGGAGATGACAGAGATGAGAGTTAAGTTAATTCTAGTTAAGAATTACATAACGTAAGAAGGGGATTTGGGGAAATGTTGTCCCAGCACAGTGTCCTTCTACAGTTAACATGTGGCCTTTATTCTTCTGTAGGAGGAAGAATGTAACTGCTTAGTGTTGTCACAGTCCTCGAAGCACTTCTTGTGATGCAGGTAGAGTCTTGGTTAGCAGAGAAAGGAGAACAAACTTAACATTTATTTTCTTTGTAATTTTATTTCCTATTGGCAATTGTAATATTGTGCCATGGGAAGTGTGACAAGCAAAGAGGCTGCAGCTTTTTCTGAAATTTCCCAATATAAAGAGTGCATGGCAGTGTGGATTTGTCTGCATCAGGAACATCACAGTCATTTGATGCTTAAAATATGTAGCCATAATAATCAAAATTTGATGCCTGTAGCTTAGTAACATGAATAATTAACTGATCTTTCCCAGGCAATCTTTGCAATTCCATTGAGTTTCTGTATGTTTTTTAGTGCTAATTTCAAGGTGTTCAGCAGCTGGGAAGGTTTAGGTGCCTAACTTCCTCCTGCAAGGCAGCTTTCCTTGGATATACTGGTTGGATGTTTTCATATGCTAGGAAACAACTGTTTCAAAGATCTGCAAGTTTCAGGAAAACATAATTGTCCACCTCAATTTGAAAAATACAATACTGGGAGAGACAGAAGCAACAGCAGTGCTGTCTCAGGAAATAAAAAGTGTTATACATGATGGAATTACATGTGAAATGTATATGGGGTAAACGTATCTGTAAGCGGAAAAGAAAGAAAATATTGTGGCGTGTTTGATGCTCAAGAAATTATTTGCTTGTTTGTAATGTTAAAAAGATTTTATTACTAGTTCTGTGGCAGACAGTACTCACAAGTCTTTGGCATCCAAACCAGATTGTATATCAGATGGATCCCACAACTGGATGTGTGCACTGACCTCTTCATTTGTAGCTTTTTAAAAAGAAATTTGGCAGCAGCCTTTAATGCATGGGGCAACCTAAGAGGAAGAATCCACTTCACATCACGGCTACTGCACAGCTCACAATTGGTACCCTTCATCTGCAGCCTTTCGTGAGTGAAGCTGATCAACATGGGCAAAACTAATCACTTTGAGAGTTTTTCCTAATTTTAAGGAGTTCCCATTCCCCCTTTAGCCTCTACTTGCTGTAAGCTGTGTAAGCAGCTTCCATGATAAAAGGATCTTTCCTTGAAGTCAGCAACTGTTCTGTAGCCTGGCTGTTTCCACTATTTAATTGGTAGTGTTGTGTTAAGCTCTTCCCCCCCTTGTATTTTTTTGTTGCTAAAGGGGAGGAAGAGGTGAAGCAAAATATGTGTGAGAGGAGGGAGGAAGAATTGTGGGATCTGTATGACAGCTCCCACTTCTTCTTTGAAATCATCTGCTTCCAGTTGTGGGATTTCTCGATATATGATTTCTTTCTGTGGTTTTTGTAAGTCTAATTTTCTTTGATCTTGTTAGTTCCTTACAAGTCTCCCCGAGACATTCTGCAGTCATTATCACCTTTTTGGGTGGAGTTTATTTTATTTTTTGGGTTGTTTTGTTTGTTTTTTTAAATAACTTTTTAACATTGGTGCATATATGCTTGGGATAGAGCTCATGTAATTATCCAATCGTATTGATTGTATGTGATTGTGCCCTGCAGAGGTATATTTAACAAAAAAATAAAATAAAGGATAGCCTAGGTAATAAAGGAGACCATGAAATTCGTTGAGTCAGGTTATGAACTATTTCTTAAATTTATTTAGGATCCTAGATAAGTGAAATTCCATCTGTTGTTCTCATGAATCAGTGCTAAACAAAATATCATTCATTCTCTCCTTGTGTTTTCCCTTGCTTTTCTTCTCCTTCTGCTGTTTTCTTCCTTTCCTGTTTCTCTTTCCCATAAACAAAAATTCTCAATTCTTCATGGGAGTGGCTGACTCTGGTTTGACATTGTGGATATTTATTGTTTGTAACTATCAAAACATTTGCAATAGGAATAGAGATGAAATAGAATGTATGAGAAGAATTTCAGAAATTGAATTCTTTGCATATTCAGGGGAATTATGAAGTCTTTTACATACAGAGCTGGTTGTGGGGAAGATGTTCAGAGGTATATGGGGAATTGCTATGTCTTTTCCAGGAAAGTTTAGATGCTTTGCTACCTTTTGGGAAAAATGAGATAACAGAAGGAGTAGAAGGAAGTTCTTTATATAACTCCCTGTGTCTACTCCTACAATATACTTTTTAGACTTGAAAGAAAAACCTTCTAGATACTCTATTGAAGTGGGACAGAATACATTGAAGGAGGCAGAAGGCAAGAGGATCCAGAGATTTGAAAATCAGTATTGGTCTCCTTTATTTAATTCTCAGACCTGTAGAGCCAACAGCGTCACTTTTGTGTGAAAGAACAAGGAAGTGGAGACCTACTGTACATACATATATAGTTATATAGACAAAGCCATATGTTTGAAATGCTATTTCTTCTTCCCTCTTCACCTTGCTTTTCTCCTTCTTAAAGCTGACTCAACTTCACCTTGCTCTCACAGAATGTCTGAGGGTTCTCTGAGTTGCAGATTTTACAAAAAAAAAAAAAACAAAAAAACGAGTGGAAAAGTGATTCACTATTTGGTCTGTAAATAGATGGAAATGTCTACAAGGTCTTACCTGCATTACTTTTCTGTCAGCATTTATATTAAGCGATAAATTAATGAAGAACACTTTCGAATCTCTCTTGTTTTCTGTCTGGTATGAATGTACATTCTTCTAAATTTTGTGTGAGATGTAAGACTGTTGGATCATCTGAGTAAGATCTTCACCAGCTCAAGGTGTATGTGTTCACTGCTGGGCTGGAGCATAAGGGATGCCAAATAGCAGAGAAGCCACGTGTCCTCTGGGTTTGATCTGCTCTCTTCTGACTTCACCTGTAAACAAAGTGGGTCCTTCACTCGTTCACCAGAGGTGAACAAGAAAAGATACTCAAAAAATCGGGTTTGTTGCTCAGAGTGTACGTATTTTAAAAGCAAACCAGACCCTAATGAGCAAGGAGTGAGCAGCATTTGTCTAACATTGAGCCTGGTTTGGAACTTGCCCTAAAGTGAGAGTAAGTTTTGCTCCACAGTCTGCTTTGTGGTTTTTAATCTTCTCCTTTCACATGTTTTTGTGGTCTCTAACAAGCCATTGTCTCTAAATCTGAAACTGGATGAAGCTGCTGCTTCACTGAAAAACTGTTTCTTCTCCTACCCCAGAGCAAGCACAGACTTCTGCCCTCGAGTTTGTGCTTAATGTTCATTACTATTTTCTTTATTATTTTTGAGCCCAGGCACCATGGATCAAGGTAAGTTGTGTTTTGCTGGGCTGAAGTCCATCACTGCTCATTATTAGGCCCCCTCACAGTTCCACACTTATTTGCTGGATGAGTTGAAGCATTGAGTTCCTATAAAGGAATTGTACTTTGTGGGAAATCCAGCAGAAAACTGAGTTTCAGTTGGTGATGGTTTCCTTATCCTTTCTCCCACTAGTCTGAGCGTTCAGGATCCTCATGTAGTGACTCACTTCAGAAGTTAAGAAAAAAAAAGAACTAAACTACTGTGGCTGGCTTTTAAAAGGAAGATCTGAAGCACTGTGGAGAGTCAGATCCCTGTGAAAGGAAGTGGTGGTTGGTCTGCATCAAGAGAGATTGGGGGAAACTTGCTGGGTTTCTTTATGTGGAAAAGAGGCTCAAGTGTATGGTACCTGCTGGAATTTTTTTACCCGTTTGGATATGGATAGCAGGATAGGAAGAATCATGAAAAGGCTAGCTCGTGCTAGATCAAGTCAAGATCATGACCCCTTGATCCCATCTTGCTCTGTGAGTGCAAGAGTCATTTTCCCTGTGCATAGCCATGGAACTCAACAGTGAACACCCAAAGCACAAAACAAAATTAAGGCAATTTATGTTCCTCCTCACCAATCAAGCATGTTTAAGAACTGTTTCTTTCCAGCTAGGATGTGTTCAGTTGTTTCTGTAACCTCCTTCCTCCTAACTGTAAACTCCAACTCCCCGTCTCCAGGACTAAAACTGTGTGAGAGACTAAAGCCAAAGCTTCATCTTCAGATGATGCTTCATCTCTCTTGCCACAGGCTGCCAGGCTTTGGTGCTTGATGGTTTTGAGTCTCTGATCTTTCCTTTGGGTCTGGGAGTAGGAGCTTTAGGAGAAAAACAAACCCTATATTAGAGCAAACAAGGCATCTAACAGTTTGTATTAGGACTGGCCATCTTGGATGCTTCCTTAGGGATAGCTTTGTTCAGATGTGAGTGCTGGGTTGTTACTTGGAGCTAAACCAGCCATAAATTACCATTTACATCCTGCATTCAAAAGATACTCAGCTACCCTAGAATAAATGCTTGGGGAGTTCTGTGGGATGTGCATAGTTATTTGTTTTTTGTTTTACTGCTTGAAACTACCTCTGAGCACTGGATAAATGGAAACCTGTGCTTGGATGTCTGCCTGGGTGTGGAGCATCCCTAATCATTCTGAAAACCCTGGGAACTGTGAGCATGTCAGTTACCTCAAAAAATTAAACCAGCAGCCACCTAAAGTAACAATGTACAGTATGTGAATCCTTCCTTTCTCATGGAGGACTTTTTTTACATTACTCATCAATTTATCTCCACAACGTCTGTCCCATTTAACTATGTCCCATACTGATAAAGTCTTTTACTTAACCCAAACCAGTTTGCAATTGCATTTTCCATTAAGGGAAAATGTTCCTCTTACTGGAGACCAGGAACAAGATGGCTCCAGCACCTGCTGAGCCAGCCTGCTCCTAGGATTTGAAATTGAGGGTTAGTGCTGCAGAATTTGTAGACCAGCTACATCCTGGGTCAGAAATGGTGTTCTGTCCTGCTCACTACTCTGCCTTGTGAATCTGAACAGGAGCTGGGGGAGCTGCTGTTAATCCTCAGCTTTCCAGCTGTGCAAGTGAAAGGTCACAAAATCACAGAATATTCTGGACTGGAGAGGACCCACCAGTATCACAGAGTGTAACTCCTGGCCCTGCACAGACAATCCAACAATCCCACCCTGTGCCTGAAAGTGTTGTCCAAATGCTTCTGAAGCTCTGGCAGCCTTGGGGCTGTGACCCAGACTGGGAGACTGTTCCAGGTGAGTTTGTTTAAGAAGGGATGTATTTGAAACTGCAAAATGTGAAGTGGCAATTTCTCCCAACTTAGGTCTGTTCAGGAAATGAGGAACAGGTGACAGGGCTTAGGACAGATGGGGGAAACATTTTGCTTAGCTGCAAGATCCCAAAATTAATCTACCAATAGCGTATATAATTTTTATTCAAACTCTTGAAGGGTTTGAGGTTTTTCTTACAGGATAAGCAGTTAATTTTCTGTTAGCAAAAACCGAGGGCATGTGGCACTCATGTGGGGTAGGCGGTCAAACTCTACCTTGTCAGATTGAACTTTAAAACCTCTTTCAAACTAAACATTGCCTCTTTTTTTCCTACTCTTTGCTTAACCTTCAGCAGCTGGTCATCAGCCTTTGGCCTTAGCATCCTATTCCCCTCCCACCATCCCCTGCTGCCGCCTCAGCTCTGTTAGCAGAAATCCACTGGGGAAACTGCTTTGAGCTCAAGCAAGACTGTTCTCTCAAAAATTTGCATTTACCTCCTAAAAGCAGAAGGCTGGAGGTCTAGGGGCAGGTAAGAGAAACAGATTCCACTCATCTTTCATTGTTAATTAATTCCTTGAAACAGCTGCTTTTCCCTTAGCAGGAGCCTATGAAGTTGAGTTGCTACCAGAGTGATTTTTTGTTCTACTCAAGAGGATCCTCCCACCCTAGCTGTCATGAAGGCTGCCTTTCTAAGTTGTCAGGTTTGATTTATCCCTAGCCTGCAGCAATCATGGCGAGGAGGGCAGTTAAGGAAATCAGGATGCCCTGAGTAATTACTAGCTGTAAAAGAGCACTGCTTTGGACCCTGGTTTTGGGGTGTGAGGCAGTGGGAAAGGTTTCTCAAAAGCCTAAATTAATCTCAAAATGGTTTGAGCTATTTTACATTAGCTGGGCTGTATAGCACAGTGCTGTGGGATATTCCCACCACTACCAGTAGCCTCAGTAGGTTCAGCAGGGTGTGTGCTGGAGGTCTCCAAGCCCAGTTAATCATCCTGTCCTGCAGCCATGGAACAGTGGGATGGAAATGGCATGTGCTGGTGAGAGCCCAACCGTGTTGCACAGCAACTGAGGGATCAGGGAGTTTCTCAATGCTTCCCCAGAGACTTCTGATTTTGAGCTGAATCAGCAACTTGTTTCTTGGCTTTCTGCCCGTTTTGTTGCTTCACCCCTTTAAGAACCTTTTCTGATTTCTCCATTCCCCCTTGCCAGTAGCCCCTTTGAGGCAGTGCTGTTGTGGGAATACTTTTGGTATCCTTCCAGGTTGACACATGGAGTGTGTGTCAGTGCTGTAGAGGAAAAGGGAGTGTTGAAGTGCCGTAGGGGGAGGAGGAGTGGGTTTTGGTCAAATGCTATGACAAAGAGCTGGTCTAAGAAAGCAGGAGCTCTTGCCTGTAAGAGACAAGAGTGGATGTGTCAGAGGCTGGCAACCTTAATGGACAGTAAAGTAAATTTAAGGCATTAGCATAAAGTCCTGTATCTTCCCTGAATCGATGGGGTTGGAACTTTACTGCAGAGTAAAAACAGAGTCTTTCTCATTTAATGAGGACGGGGTGAGGATGGAGGTGCTCTCCCCACTCTTGTGCTTTGGTCTTTAAATATGAGATTAGATTAGCAGCACTTTGTGTGGTGGCAAACACCACAAGTTGCTTCTGGCTTGACAGAAGCAGGTGTTTGTCCTTGTACAGACAGGGTCAGGACATGCCTTTCCCTGGAGGTGAGTGGAGTGACAGGACAGGGACCATGGTGAGGTTGTTCTTTTCATGGTGGGACTGGCCACAAGTGTGTTGGTGCTGGTAGAGCTGCAGGACCAAGTGTGGGGGAGGGAGGGCTGCTGCAGTCCATGAAGGGCTCTGCTCCTGGCCCCAGGATTGCAGAACTCTGGAGTGTGTCTGGCTTGTTGCTGCCTGACTTTTCCTGTGGAATTGAAAGGTTTGGAAGAACAGCACTTGCTGGAGTATTTTCAATTGTCTTAATATTTTTCTTTTCTCTTGGCCTGGGTGTTGGGTTTTGGTTTTGTAATTGGTTAACCACCCTCCCTTTTTACATTTTGTACCCTTTGCAGTGTTGCATCTGTCGTAAACCTTTTGCAAGATAATCTGTGTATCATTACCAGTGAGATCTGTGGCCATGGCCTGAGTGAGTCCCTCTTGTTTTGCTGTGCTATCACACAGTGTTGGGGCTCCAGACAGTCTTGGTGCCAGATGAGGTAGTTTCTGCTTTTGCAGAGGAGCGGGAGCACAGATGAAATCATTGGCCAAGAGCCCAGGGAGGGAGTTGTGGAAGAGCCCAGAGGACTCCTTCATCCCAAATCAGCCTTTGAGCTGCTCCCATTTTCCTCCAGCTGGTGCTGGTCCACCAGCACTGGAAGATCACAGATATGGAGGTCACCAGTGCTAAATGAAGGTGACTTTTTAGTTTCTCAGAAGGCAATTCTTAGTAGCCCTGGCAGTGAATATGTGGAGGCAGGCAGAGACCCAACTTAGACACGTTTGAAAAAGTGCCCTGTAGCAGGCTGCCAGCCACTCCCAGTAGTTGTTTCCCAAACTACTGAACTGTTGTGGCTGTGGTGCTGGAGCTTCCTCCCATGGGGTACATAAACAAAGCAGTCATGCAAAGGGCATGATCTTAGAACCACAGCATGCAGGACATGCTCTGTCAGCACTGGGATGGCTCATGAGGCCTTGATGCCAGAGCTGGTGGGTGATGGAATTTAGGAGGAAATTCCTCCCTGTGAGGGTGCTGAGGCCCTGGCACAGCATGCCCAGAGAAGCTGTGGCAGCCCCATCCCTGGAAGTGTCCAAGGCCAGGTTGGACGGGGCTTAGAACAACCTGGGCTGGCAAAGGCGTCCCTTCCTATGGCAGGGGGTGCAACCAGGTGATATTTAAGGGTTTTTTTTTAACTGAAACCATTCTGAGGTTCAGTGTGCTTTAGCAAAGGGGAAAATATAAATTATCTCCCTCTTGCTGGGAGATTTTCAGAGACCTGCTTTTGCTGGAACACAGTAATTACCATTAGCCTGCATTCTTTAGGTACCAAGGACAACCAGTTTACACTGACGTGGTATGAACTTTGGACAGGAATTGGTGTGATACACCAGCTCACCATACATGCTTATAAAAAATGCATGGTGTCTGGGGATTAGAGATCTTCAGTCCATGGATGGACCAACTTCCTTGGAGACTTTTTTCTTACTACCTTTCTTCTCTGCCATAGTATCTCCTACATCAGTAACTGAAAAGTACTGTAAAAGCTGAGGTGAGCCTGGCAGGGTCCTTACACTGTAGCCACTTCACTGGCCAGTGGAGAGGACTCAAAAGTTCAAATCATCCATTTTGGTACAAATCTTTTGGGGCTGAACCTGCTGCTTAAAAAAGAGGGGCCCCAGGTCACTGGGAAAACACCGATTTCAGTGTATTGCCTCTAAAAGCTTTGTATGCTCATAGGCAGGCTTGTCCTCCTGCTATCTTGTCTGTCCTCATTTATCCTGCAGGCCCCGGGCAAAAGGATGATTGATGAGGGCTCTGGGGCTCCTCTCACTGTGATGTTGGCTGGAACAGGCAGTGGCAGCAGCATGTCTAAGCTCTCTCTCCGGTTCCAGGACAATGCATCTCCTTGTGGTGTGTCTGCTCAGTGTCTGGGGGCTGGCTGCCCCTGAGCACTACACCGTGGAAGACATCTGCACTGCAAAGCCACGCGACATCCCTGTGAACCCCATCTGCATCTATCGCAACCCTGAAAAGAAGCCCCAGGAGGGTGAGGGGCAAGAACCAGCAAAGGACAAGCTCCCCGAGTCCACCAACCCCCGGGTCTGGGAGCTGTCAAAAGCCAACTCTCGGTTTGCTGTCATCTTCTACAAGTACCTGGCTGACTCCAAGGACAATGGGGAAAACATCTTCGTGTCACCCCTCAGCATTTCCACAGCCTTCGCCATGACCAAGCTTGGAGCCTGTGGCAGCACCCTCCAGCAGCTCATGGAGGTTGGTGGAGATTCCTCAGCCTTTTCCTGTAGCAGGTCTGAAAGGCAGGAAAGATGATCGTGGCTAATGGCTACTCTCAGGGTCAGAATGGCTCCTTGCCTAGGGAAGGAAATCCCAAGTTAGAAGGACCTTAAAACTCAGCTCATTCCACTGTCTGCCATAGGCAGGGACACCTTCCACTAGACCAGGTTGCTCCAAGCCCCATCTCTGTATTTGGTTAGATCCTAGCTCTTCCCCCTTACTCTCTGTTGGGATCTGGCATTCCTGGGTTTGAGAACTTAGTTTTCATCTGGAAGAAAGGAAGTCCATTTGGAAGGTGAGGGAAGGCAATGGTAACAGTTTGCTTCTTGCAGATTGTGATAAGCTTCTTCTTGTGTAGAAAGCAGGAAAAGCCATGATATCAAGTCCCATTGGCAGAGACTTTTTCACATTCCTTCTCTCTCTCCCTTGGTACAAAAATCAAACACACTTGCAGTCCACCTGACTTCCAGGGCAGGGGAACCTGTACATGGGGAGCCTCTTCCTCCACCTATTGGCCCTATACTCAGGGGATAGTTCTGATCGCAGACTAAGACGTAATTCTGAGTTCTGGCTCTTCCATGTGACTAATTTAACTCCCTGCCTGTCCCAGCACCCTTCTCAATGTCAGACTCACTCACCTGACAACTCAACTGGGGTTTGATGCTGCCCATACCTTTTTCTCCAGCGGGACACCTCAGCCCAGAGGAGCCTTTCTACCTGCAACGAGGAGTTGTGAATCAAATTGCTCCGCTTGTCCCCTCTGTTGCTGTTCTTACAGACCCTACCTCTGGAACAAATAATGTTGGTGGTCTCCTGTCATTATCCACACAGCCTAAGTGGAGCAGCTATAACCACGTCTCCAAAATCTTCACTTGTGCATTCCCCTCTGGGCAGCCCTTCCCAGAGGAAGGAGAACCTTCTCCCATTGAGCTACCCACACCTGCCCTCCTAATTCCCCTTTTTCCTTTGGAATGGCTGCTAACACCAGCTTTGCCTTACAGGAAACAGTGCCAAAGATCTTCAAGGCTCATAAAGAGCAATGTGCTGTGGGATTTTCTGTGCCTTAAAGCCCTGAGGTTGGATAGCAGTAGACAAATCATAATTGTCCTTCCAGCTGGCAGCTGGTAACAGATAAAAAATTGCCTATGCTGCAAAACTCTACCCTCAAAATGATTGCTACATATTCCCATTCCCTGTAAAAATAGATAAGAAATACCAGAAATACTCAACAGGCCATGAGAATTCCTCCTGGGAAGGAGCAGCCTTTAGCATTGTCACAGGAGGGTTTAGCACATGTGACTCCTCCCATGACCTGGTATGACCCAAGAGCTGCTTCTAGGCCCTGTTGGGTGCAAGGCTCATCTCTGGAGTATAGCAAGGGGCTATGAACACTGTGTTAATTTTAACAGCACTTAAAGGGGAATCTGGGGCCAGTCAAAGGCAGGGTATTGAGAGCAAGAAAACTGGTGCTGGTAAGAGGAGCCAGCACCTCCACATCTGAGGATGGTCTCTCCAAAGGAGGTCTTGGGCTGGCAATGTGTTGATTTTCCATAGATTTGGGTTCCCACTCATGGAGAGTGAAGCTCTGAGGGTCTGCAGATTTGTTGCTGTTGAGACAAAGGCTGCACCACCATTTCCTCTGTGGCCCAGGAGCACAAGAGCCTTGTTGCTGGAAATTGTTGATGGATTCCTTGTTGCTGTTTGGCTTGTCCAGGTCTTTCGATTTGACACCATTTCGGAGAAGACATCAGATCAGATCCATTTCTTCTTTGCCAAGCTGAACTGCCGCCTTTACAAGAAAGCAAACAAATCCTCAGAGCTGGTATCAGCCAACCGTCTCTTCGGGGAGAAATCTTTGGTTTTTAATGAGACTTACCAGAACATCAGTGAAATCGTTTATGGAGCAAAACTCTGGCCCTTGAACTTCAAAGTGAGTTTGAACTACTCAGGATTTTACTTTTTTTGTTTGGTTCCACCCCCACCTCCAGTTCATCCCTATCTTTTGCCCAGAAGAAGTGCTGTGCTCTGGGTGTATGGGACATGAGTGAAAGCAGCAAGAAATGTGGGTTGCAGTTCCTCTCACTTCAGCTCACCTGAACCACAGCCACGTCCCCATTTGTCATGCCTAAGCTTCACTGTCCTCCCCCAGCACATACCCTGTGAACCTGTCTCCTGCAGAAGGGGTACAAAGAGGCATTTAAAACCTTGGGCTTAAACATATTTTTGTCTCTTCCTTTAGGAAAAGCCAGAACTTTCCAGGCAGATCATTAATGAGTGGGTGGCTAATAAGACAGAGAAGCGCATTACAGAAGTGATCCCAGAGGGTGGTATTGATGATCTCACTGTCTTGGTCCTGGTCAACACCATTTATTTTAAGGTACAGCTAACAAAACTGGGGAGCAGCATACTTCCCTGGAGGAGACATGGTGCTCATGTTTGTTTTCCCCCTCTCCTTTTTAGGGGCACTGGAAATCGCAGTTCCCAGCTCCAAACACAAAACTGGATATATTTCATAAAACCAATGGTGAGACCTGCCAAGTCCCAACTATGTACCAGGAGTCCAAATTCCACTATGCATTCATCCCCCAGGACAAGGTCCAGGTGCTGGAGCTGCCTTACAAAGGGGATGATATCACGATGGTGCTGGTCCTGCCCAGTACTGGGACACTGTTGGAGGAGGTAGAGCGAGACCTGACATCAGAGAAGCTGCAGGGCTGGATAGATTCCATGAAGGAGATGTCTCTCTTTGTCTACCTGCCTCGCTTCCGTGTTGAGGACAGCTTCAGTGTTAAGGAAAAGCTGAGGAAAATGGGGCTGGAAGATCTCTTCAGTCCGGAAAACGCCAGGCTCCCAGGTGAGATGTGGAGATAGGGAAGCACAGGGTAGGAGCGAGGGGCAGCCATTCCTCCCTAGATGGCAGGGCAGTAGGGGCAGCAGCACATGAGAAATGAGAACAGGAAAGCATTTGTATGTTGCAGCAGTCGGTGCTGGACTCTCTGGTAAAGTCCCAGCATGGACACTCTGCCCTGCTCTGCACTGAGGACATGGCAGTTTAGCTGTCAGTTTAACTGGAGGAGGATGTTTTTGGTTTACAGCAGCCATGCCTTCTGCCTTCATGCCAGACCATGAAGGATGGGAATATATTCTTTCTTGAGCTGTCTCTAAACTCAGTTTTACCTTTGTATATTTTTGTATTTCAGGTATCATTGCAGAAGGCCGCACAGACCTGTATGTTTCTGAGGCTTTCCACAAAGCCTTCCTTGAGGTGAGCCTTGTTTTGTTCCAGCGTGTCTTCCTGTTGCTTTTTAAAAACAAATGTTATAGGGGAAAAAACAGCTCTGGACCTACAGTGTTCACTTCTCAGAAGTCTGGGTCTTTGGAGGGAGGCTGGCTTTCTGTGGAGGAGGAAGGGTGAACCCTCTCCATGCTGCATAATGCCTGTATTTTAATCCCATCTTCTCTCTTGGTTGGCAGGTGAATGAAGAGGGCAGCGAGGCCTCAGCTGCTACAGCTGTCACCATCTCTGGTCGTTCCTTCCCTATGAACAGAAAAATCTTCAATGCCAACAGGCCCTTCCTGCTTTTCATCCGGGAAGCTACCCTCAACACCATTATCTTCATGGGCAGGATAGCTGATCCTTGCTCCTAAAGGGGCTGGTAGGGCCTCACTTCTCCCTCCTCTGCCTCTGGAAAAGGGGAGGTGGGGTATTGCCACAAAGCATGGGCTGCTCCTGGGGTGGTTGGTCTTGCTGTTTGGTGCCAGCTGCAGGGAGGGACTGCATCCAGCTGGGCTGTCCATGCTCCTCCCTGCCATGTCAGGTGAGGGGGCTCACAGGTCACCTCACCTGTCCTGTCCTCCATGGCAAGAAAAACTGAATTTCATCTGATGCCAGTACTTTTGTGGCACCCAAGTCCAGCATTGCTGTCCTTCCTGTGCCCAACCCTCTGTAACTCTGATCACTTGGTTCATTAAAACCTATAGATCTGTATGTAACAGACTGCTCTCTAAATGCACAGTTTATACTAAGCCACTTCCTAGACTTCTATAAATTCTTCTTTTCCAAGAAAAGGGGCCCCACACTGGAAAGGTGAGTGGAACAGCAGCATCCATAAGGCTTCTGCTGGCTGGGCTAGGAACACCCTTCTGCAGCTCCATGTGGGTGGAAAGCTGTGCCCTGCCTGGCAGCAGCTCTGGTGTGTCCTGTGTGCCCAAGTGCTGAGAGTCACCAGCAACAGTCTTGCATAGCAAAGGCTTTAAAAATCTTTCTTAATATTAAGATTTCATCTAACAGTTACTATAGCAGCAGTGCCCATGAACCATGGCAGTGCCCAGGGAAGGTAACCAGTACCTGTAGCTTTGATAAAAATATATTTCACCTGTAAGCTTACTCCAGGTGTCCTGGCCTGCTGCCAGGCTACACATGATCAGATCTCTTGTCTTCTCAGGGTGGCTGTACTGCTGTAGGACCTTTGTCAGGGCTGTCCTGAAGATGCAGAAGATTTCTCCATTTCAAGCAGCCATTTCAAAACAGACAGTGAAAGCACAATTCCTGTCCTCAGGAGGTGATAGAAGTGGTGTGTGCAGACAGTGGGCTGTGCTCCCCAGTTGGCCATTTACTCTGGATTTTGTAGGACCAGCGAAATATCCACCTTTGTAAAGGCTTCTCTTGGCAGGAATTGCCAGAGCAGCCAAGCAGTGAGGGACTTAACTTGGCTAGAGCTGGTATGTCAGATCTTTGGTCACTGGGACTCTAGTTTTGGAAGCTAGCAGGGGTTTGACTCTTTCCTATTCCTAGTAGGATTGTTTTGAGCTTCTGTGCAAGTAGTGTGTGACTGGGACATGGAGAGCCACCATGGGCTATGGCAAACCACACACATCTGAGAGGTGTCCTTTAGGGGCTCCTTTAGGTACATGCTCCCCTGGAGCAATACCTTGGAAAGAAGCTGTGATGGGCTGGGACCCTGGGAGAAAAGGAGAAGCATTTTGAAAACAAAAAAGAGTTCAGAAAGCAGCTCTTCCTCTTTTCCTCCCTGCCCTCCTCTAGCAGTTACCACTGTGTGTTTCCTTGCTGGATCCCATCTTCTGCCTGTGAACATCACTGAGACACACAACCTCCCATAATCTCTGCCTTTTTCAACTGTGCTCCAGGCTGTGCAGGTGGACACTGGTGAAAGAGGAGGGCTGACCCAGACCATGCCTGGGTCTCCCTGGCATGGCACTGAACCAAATGCTTCCCCTGCCATAGGCAGCTGGGAAAACATGCAAAACTTGGCCTGCAGCAAGAGCACAGGGCTTGTTCCTCCTGGCAAGACTGAAAAGGGCTGAGCCTGCCAAAGAGGTGAGACAAAACTCATCCAAAAAGGACAGAAGCCATCTGCCAGGAACAGCAGCCTGGCACTGTGCAACCTCTCTCAAGCTGCTCACCTTAGGACAGTGTGAAGCTGCCCACAGCTGGGACCAGGCAGAAAACCCACACTGGGTAAGGAGCAGTCAGCTATAAGACACAGGCAAGGATCTGAGTATTAAACCATTTAATTCTCATACCACTCACATGCATAATGTTCTTTTACACAGTGTTAAAAGAAAGAAGAAAATGTATTTTTTTAATACAAACAGAATTTCAAGTATACATTTATAGAATTTTCCAAGATTCTTACCCAAGTTGCTAAGTCTTCATTCACATTGTTCTTAAAGCTGTCCAACGAGAGCGCTTTTTGCTAAACTGCTTTCAATGCAATTGTACAGTCCCCTCTACCTTGGTTTTATTTCCCCCTTTCCTAACTCTGGTTCCCCTGCCACCCCTGCCCACCCCCCTCCAGCAGTGCTGGCTGTCCCTGGACACAGTGGCCATGGAGCTTGTTTACCATTGCCTGCTGGAAGAGGAAAAGGGAAGCAGTCATGGAGGGCTAGTTTGGAAACAGCTTGGAAAATCATTGAAGAACAGTCTGATATCCACAAGCTACAGCAGGCTTACTCTTCAGCCTACTCCAGACTAGTCTGAACACTGACTTTTTTTTTTCTTGAAATAAGGACTGCAACCAAAAATTAAATAAAATAATAAAAAAAGAATAATTAGTACAGCAGGAAATTTCTTAACTGTGAAAGTAAGTCTTGAGTGTTAGGACACCTGTCCTAAAAAGGTTTGAGTTATAGGTCACTAGCTGAAGGTGACAGCACAGTTTCTGTTACAAATGGTTACTCTGCAAACCAGCTCAGACCAGAATCAATGTGGGACACACAAACTTGGATTAAAAAGAAAAAAAAAAAAACCAAACAGAACTGATGAGGGCTCCATATTCATGTAATGGAAAAACCCCACAATCCCAGTAACAGCTTTTTCCTGGCTTTGCTGTTCAGCTTAGCCCTGGGCTGCCAGCTGGGTTGTAACTGCGTGCAACTTCTGACCTGTTAAAAGATGGGGTTTAAATCTTCTTGACAGGCAAGGCTGGGTTTCTCTAGACAGATTATAAAGTCCCCTAACAGCCACCAGCCCCCTCAGTGCTTGGGCACGGCGGGGCTGCTCCGGGCAGTGTGGGGGCCATGTCTGCCCGGGGGGCTGCTGGAGGTAGAGCTGCCATTCCCAAGGCTCTGGCAATGTTGCTCCCCCCGAGCTGTGGCTGCCCAGGAGCTGCCTGTCTGTACAGCTGTGTCCCAAGCCACCCACAGCTGTACTCATCTGACGAGTTAAAGTGCATTGCGGCAGAAAAGGGTTTGCTTTTTAATTTTTTTTTATTTTTTTTTTTTTTTTAAGAGGAACCTATTTAAAGTGCTGTTCTAGTTTGGAAAGGGACTCTTGTTTAGAAAAAAAATGGCACCTTTTCACATGAGAGAGTTGCTCTCTGTATGTGTGTATATCTATATAAATTTGCAGAGTCAGATCTGCTGACTAATGAACAACATATAAAAGTGTTTGTATTTTAGCTTATTGCTTTTTTTTTCTTTTTTTTTTTTTTTTTTTTTCTTTTTTCTTTTTTCTTTTTTTTTTTAAACTGCTGCCTGCTGCCTTGGAGGCAGGAGGGAGATGGATTCTCCTCTTCCCTTCCCCACCATTAAGTGATTTCCCACTGCAGGACTGTGGTCTCACAGCTCTGGCCCAGGGGACAGTTCACTATCACGCAGCACACAGGAGGTGACAACGTCCCCCTGAACTGTCACAGCCCCATGGCCAACATGCAAAGGGTCACAGTAAGGAACTGGAGGCCAAGAAGGACTGTGGACCGCAAGGGAGTCCCGTTGCTCCTGCCAGATGCCATTTTCATTAGAGTCACTTTACAGAGCAGACTCGCATTTCTGAAACACAGAGGTAAGGAAAAAACCCTCTTTAAAGTGAAAGCTTTGCTGCTAGAGTGTGTAGTGTGGTAACCTCAGCACTCCAAGAGAGAGAGGTAGTTTCTGTCCTGTGAATACACTGCTGTTTAATGCAACTCCATTTCTGGAGTAATTGCTCAAAAGAAAAAAAAAACCCTAAAAAAAAAAAAAACCCTAAAAAAAAAAAAAACACACACCAAAAAATTTAAAAAAACAAACAAAAGAAAACCCCAAAAAAAATAAAAAAAAGGAAAAAAATCCTGTGCTCTTTTTATTAAGTTATCCCAGTTAAATATTTCTGGTGAAGATATACTTGACTACTCCCTCTAAGAGCCTTTTGTATTTTAGAAATTGATTGTCAGTTAATTTTGTTACAAGACAAAATTTGATTAGCAAATTGCTATATGAAGCCATTTTCCTTGTTAACTCTTAAAATTTTCTCTCCCACTACTCAACTCTCCGTGCCCTGTTTGGAGGTCACATCGCATCTGCTCCTGCAGTAGGACAGCATTTCCTTCTCTGAGCAGTTCTAATGGAAAAAACCCAGAGTTTTAAAAGAGCTACAGATAGCATATTCACAGTGTTGTGGAGGAAAGGTGGGGTGACACCAGGGAAACGAGGGGAGCTCTGGGGACAATTGGGCCACAGCTCCTGGGAGCTTCAGCTAGTGTTTAACAACTCGAGGCTTGGGAAAACTTCATTCATTCCCTTCCCTTTTCAGACTAAAGCAGTGCTTTGAATACCTTGCTTCCATTTCCATGAATTAACATCTGATCCAGTCTTCTCATCCTTTGCTAATTCTCCCTGCAAGTGTGGGGCACGAGGTGAGGAATATGTTACTGCAAGAACATACAGGTGCATGTTATTCTCCTCCTCATTCAGCTTCTAAAAGACTTTATTCAGAAAAGTCTGTTTTGCCACCTAGGATTGCTCTGGCCTGTCCTAAATGTCAGCCATGTTACCCACCAACAGAAAAGAATTGTGCCTTATTTGAACACCACCACTCTCCCTTCCCAATATTCCTTACTGGCAGTTGCCCCATGACACCACAGCCCTGCAAGCTGTCTGGTGTCAGCTTTCTGCCCAGCTCAGTGCCTTAGGGGAGCCCAAGGAATTAGTCTTAAGCAAAGGGTATGACAAAATTCTACTCTTGATCCCACCTGGGGTGCTTCCCCCAACAGCACAACCCTGGCTTAGGAAATTATCTAAGACATCAGAGAAGAGCCTGCATGCCACCTCTACCCTCCTTCCCTGCATCTCTGGTGGAGGCCCAGGCTGCCCTGTAAACAGCCTCTGCAAACAAACATCGACTGAAAGAACACCCTGGGGCTGGGACTTGCCCAAATAGAACCTGTCAGCCCAAGAAAATGCACTGTCCACTCTGTGTCACCACAGCTGCCACCCTCCTCCCATGGGTCTCTTGCAGGCAAGAGGTGTGTTCAGTTACCAATGCACAGGCAAGGAAGGATTCAAGAAAAACTTCACAGTAATTCAGAGAGTTTCTTTAGACATGTGAACTCTCAGAAAATATGCCCAGAGGCACAAAGCCCCCTATTAAACCAATGCCCAAGACATATGGACGAACAAGCAGAGCCAGGGAAACCTCAAGAAACAGCTTTTAAAACTTGACCAAATGGGGAACCAATTAATTGGCATCATCAAGTTAAAATTTGTTTCTTTCAGAAACTAGTTTTGTGACTCTTCCCCCTGCTCTGGACTCACTTAATTTCTCTTGGAATTCTAGCAGAAGACATCCCTGCCTATGGCAGGGGGGTTGGAATAAGTTAAGCTTTAAGGTCCCTTCCAACCCAAACCATGCAGTGATTCTATGATTAGAGTAACTAATTTCAACTGTATTTTATCTTTTTATACTGTCACTTTCTGTATTTTATGACCAGCACTAAATTAATCAACTTCATTTTTCATTTCTCATTAGTTTCACAGTTTCATAGCCAAAGGTATTGGGTCTGACTGCAAAGGTAATGGGAAGGTTTAAATAAATAAGCCTCACTGCAGTATAAAAATAATGCGGCCATTTCACCATAGATCTGAGGGGAAGGGTGTTAAGTACATTAACAAAAACTAAGCTGAAAGTCTGCAAAAAAAATTAATGCACTGATTTTCTTAAGTACTGCCTTAGGTAACTGCAGTAAAATAATAAATCAGAATATGTCAGATTAAACAAGGAACTTACACAGCAGTATTTAAAAATACCTGAACATGTTTGAAAAGCTTAACTGATACAAACTAGGAAGGCCAGTAAAGCTGCCCATTTTACATGGTAAAACTAAAAATAAAAAAAGGTAACAAAAATACAGCTTGGTATTTATAATGGTAACAGGAACTTGGAGGCTGCACTCTCCCATGATGGAGATTTCCCAGCCTCTCTGGACAACCTGATCCAATGCTGTTTGACTCATGGTGAGACAATGTCTTATCATACCTAACCTTATTTTCCCTTGTATAAACTGCTGCCTACTGCTGCTCCTCCTTCCACCGTGTGCCTCCAGGAAGGGTCTGGCTCCATCTTCTCTGCACCCTCCCCTGAGCTGTGGAGTTTAAATAGGAAAAATTATATAGGTAAAGGAGAAAGCACTGAAACAAAACCAAAGTTCAGTCTTCAACACTTGCTAGAAACCTCAGAAAATGGCACTTCGAAGTCTGGTACAGCCCTTCCCACCCTTCACTTCCCACCCTTCAGTTCCTTGCAATGGAGTTTTGGAAATGGTCACAGCAAATCTACCCACACTGGGGACTGACCCCTCTTCCTTCTTTACTATTCACAGCTCCAGCAAGGAAAACTGGTGCTGCTCAGCTGAGTCAGGAGAGGCGTCTTTGGACACCTGTCTCACAAGGCAGAAGCATTTCCTGCATGCTCCTGCCCCCGTGCAGGTTCTAAACCCAGCATTTCCCTGTCCACAGCATCCATGGCATGCCAGATACATGCACTACCTCTTCCCAGTGATGCTTTCCTGCTGTTCCACCTTTCTACCCATCCCCCTGTGCGGTTCCAGTGCCACCAGCGCCAGCCAGGGCTGAAAACAGATAAGCTCTACTCTTATTTCAGCTGTCTTCCTCCTCTTTAGAGGAAGCAGAGCCGCTGCCAAGCCTGTGGGACAGGTTAGAGGTGAATTTGTTCTTAGCACTTGCTAATTTCTCGGAAAGGTAATTTCTCCCTGGCACAGAAAAATCAGCAAGATCTTATCTTTGAACCCATCATTGCTTCCCATCAGTGACAGAAGAACACGCACCTTCATAGAAGTTATTAACAAACCCCCCACCACTTCTAGACATCAGTAAATAGCAATGGCTCGTTTCCAAAAACTTAAATTAGACACTAAATACATCAGTGGCTGGTTTTGTGGCTTCTTCCCCAGCTCCCAGCTGTGTCAGATCACAGTCTGATTTTCTGTTTTCTCTGCTTTTATTTCTAGCTTTGCCAGAACGTCCCTGTTTTACAACAAAACAGTTAAGGACCATGAAGAACACCTTCAGAAGGCCCTACCATCCAACTTTACCCAACAGGTTTCAAATCCTTTCAAGGCTGCAACTCCCCAGCAGCACAAGTTCCTAAGTCTTAACTCGTGTCCATGTTATTGTCACCAAAGACCTTTCAGAACTCCCACCTAATAAAGGTTCCTCCTATTTCTGAGAGACATCATTTCACAAGCTGCAATACTTTGGTTTACAATTAGATTAAAATATAAATTAAATAAGAATAATGCTAAATGAGTTTATATTGAAGCACATTATATTTGTTTCTATATATGTATATACAGGTATGTGTGTGTGCACTCCCTAATGACAGCTAGAGGAAGCAAAAGTCATTCTCCAAAGGCTTCTACTCTTCCAACTAGCATGGTCAACTTATCCATTGCAACAATTCCCTGTGCATAAAAGCTAATGAAGCACTGGAAGGTGGTGCTGGCAACCAGCTGGATTACACAGACATTCAGGAACAGAAAGACTATAAATTATAAGAAGCAGTAGTAACTTGATCACAGTTGAGGATAATGTTATGGGAAACCTGAATTGTCTACAGTTCCAGGAATAAAAAAGCAAAGGTCACTGAAAGTTTCAGATACACTGCAGTTAATCCTAAAAGCAAAGATCAGATCTGACACAAAGAAATGGCAGAAATCATGTGGAATTTCTCCCAGCAGCCTAAACTCTGGTACCATCAGATTCAACAGGAAGCTTCCCAATACCTCCATCTAAACCAGAATTGATCCCAGGGATGCTCTGATCACTGCCTCCATCTCAGCAATGGACATTTTCCCAAGTAGGAAGATTCCTTGAAAACAACTCAATCCTACATCCAAAAGAAAATGCTCCCACTCCTTTCTTGATTCCATCAGCAGCCCAAACATCACATTCAATCTCTCCTAATTCCCAGCCTCCGTATTCTCCTATGTTTGCCAAGCCAAAGCCTTTCAGCAGATGGAAATATTTTAGAGATGGCAGGACTCTTCAGATAATTTTATAACCCATTTGCATGGGTTCCAGGTTAGGAATAACCTAAATTTCTAGTAAGACTAACTGCTGCAAAACTTTGGTCTGCTGCATTTTACTGGTTATAAAACAAAACCAAACCAAAAAAAACCCACAGCAAGTATATTCCAAAATGTTCTGGTAGACTTCAGTTTCAAGAAGCAGCCAGTATTGTTTGCATAGTTCTAACTTCTATTTGGTTACAAATATATATATGTGTGTGTGTATATATATACACACACACATACATACATACACAGGTATATATGTATTTTATATTAAAATATCCTTTGAATGACAGTGATTAAAATAAGGACTCAGAGCTCCTCTTTAGGCCCTTTAACTGCAGATATCAAAACTCTGTGCATGGCTCTCACCTTGTGACAGCCACAATACCACAATTATTTTGCTATGGCAGTGGATCCCAAGTTTTCTGACTGCAGTCCTGGCCACAGGCTTCCAGGGAATACTCAGAGCCCAGACCTTGGCAACAAGTCTCTTTGATTTATAGCTTCTTGACTTATAGAATAGTACAGGTTGGAAGGGACCTTTAGAGGTCATATAGTCCAACTGTCCTGCCATGAGCAGGGACTTTTCCCATCCCCAAAATATTTCCAGCAGAGCCTGAACAGCATTTGATTTCACTAATCTGCAGAAACATTTGGATGCTGGCATGGCTAAACAGGCAGGCATGTCCTGGATCAAAGAGGAGAGTTTGGTCAAGTTTAAATAACTCGAAGTGCTGTGATTTGTTGGTTTTCAAGCCACACGATCCTATCTACTTCCCAGGCCACCTTCCACCCAAATCAATGGCACCTTTGCAGCTGTCTTCCTATTTACATGTTGGATTCTGCAGGAGAGATGAAGTCAACAACAAATAAAAGCTACAACTCTTCTCTTGCAAAGGCCTTGTTAGGGCTGAATCACCCAAAAGTGCCAAGGACTCTACTCCAAAACCAGACTGCTTGAAATCACTTCCTGAAATGAGCATCTCATAGTTAAGTGACATTCCTATTGCAGAGGTGTGGGATGGAAACACAGCCACGGAGCTGTCATAAAATGAGAGCAGGACAAGCAGGGAGAGCTGTCCTGTCCATGTATTTCAACCCTGAGCTCACAGAGGGCTGAAATCTGGGCTCTGTGCCCTCTATGCCGAGCCAGCCCCACGATACTTTTCAGCAGGGCTTGTTTCAGCTTGTCCCCAATGCTATTCCAGCTCTGGAGAGCTGTCAGATGAGAATGGCTCAGGCACTGCTGACCCCTCTGGGTTTAAAACAGCAGCAGAGACACAACATGCTTTCTGTTCTTCCCAGCACCCAATGAAGTTAAATAATACAGATCACAGCTTGAGAGTATTGTAGAGAAGATGTAGGAAAGTCCAAGGACTGAACCTGATGGTGGATAATGCTGAGAGGACAAGGAGGGACTGCCCATTTGCACTGGCTGCTCTGTCTCTCACCAGGCTGTCCCTGGATCTTACCAAGTTAGCTCTAAGCATGTTCTCAGCCTCCTGTAACAAATTCACATTCCATAAAGCCTCTCATTCATCCCTCTCTAATTGCTGGAAATACAAAGCACAATTTGTTTTCATGTCCTCTCATCGTATTTTGGCCTTCTTTTCCCAGCTTCACATCAGTCATCCTCCTGAGACGAAGAGGTTTAGCTTTTCTCCAAAGCAGCAACACAGTATTAACACAATTCCTGCTATTTTCACAGCTATTCACAGGGAACCTGGCAGCAGCAGTGAACAGTCGTGGCAACCATCATGTCACTTGGCTGACACTTGGCACCAGGGCTTGCTGCAGGCTTAAGGAGATAGCCACAACTCTTCACATTTCTGAGGTGAGTTCTTTGACAGCGAAGAACTAAGAAATGTGTCCACCTCAAAGAAAGCAAACTGTAAAACCAGAGCGTGTTCTCCCTGTCGCCTGAGGCAAGAAAACAAATGGGTTAGTAAGCACTAACTCTAAAGCAGACAAAAATGTTACGTACAGAGGTATTAAAACATGAGAGTTCTCTTCACATCCTCCTTAAATCACAGTTGAAATCACAGTTTTGGCAGAACAAGATGCAGCCAGACGTGTGAATGCAAAGCTGTGCCTCAACCCATCACAGAAGCATTCACACTTGGAAAGTTGGCATCTGATTCTCCACAGCTTTGGTGCAACCGTAAAGAGCCACACCAACGCAGAAGCAACAGGACACAGTATCATTCTGTTAGGGAAAGCACTTCTAAGTAGCTACAACCACTGCCAGAAAATTCACATGAGGTTTTTCCATACCATATACGACCTCCAACCCCTTTTTTCTTGAACCTTGGTCTCATCTGCACTCAGGAAGTCAACCATTGAAAGAAATGCTTAATAACGATTCCTTCAGACCTGGTTCCACTGTCCAGTGCGGATGGGTCTCTGAACTGGTTTCAGCACTGTTCAAGAAATATTAGACATCATGATTCCCACACATACATAGACATCCATTAAATGTACAGAAATAATATCAAAATGATTCCCACTACCATACCTTATACTGACTCTAGCTACAAGCTATAAACTTCACCTCAGCGAGGCCTGGGCAAGAATATTGGCTCTTTCGCATGCAATCAGAAATGATCATTTATACAGTGGCAACCTCTACACAAAAAAACCAAAACAAAAGAAAAGCAAACATAAAAGAGGAAAAAATAAAAACCTTTCACAAGCTTTGTTTTCAGCCTAGTAAGGTATGAAGGACTAATTTCATGGTTTTCACCAGGCCACTTGAAGTAGTGAATCAGCAAACAGGATGCACTGTTGGCATCCGGTACTGTTTGGATGCTCCTCCATTCACAGTATTGATACAGTAAAATAAAAACCTGCTCAAGAAACTCACAGCTATGCCATGGGAACAAAGGCTTTCACCATTTTATGTCAGCCCTTCTTCACTACGGTTGCCATCTGTCTCAGAAAAACGTTGCTTGTGTAGCAGTTACTGCACCTTCACCCTTCTCTTCACAGCAAGCTTAGCAGGGAAACTTTCCCACTATATTTTTATATAATATATGTATATAAATAATTTTATGTTTTTATAGTTTGGTAGTATTCTTTTTAAATTTCTATTTTAAAACACTTAAAAATCTTTTAAGCAACTAAAAGTAACTTTTTATGCTCTCTACTGTGAACAGGATAGGATTTCAAAGTTTTTAACTTTTTTTTTTCATTTTTGGTAACTTCAAAAGCTATGACTAAAGCAGCACATCTCCACTCCTCCCTGCACCTTGATTGCAACAAAACCTACCTTGGCCACCCTGTCACCTCGTCCTCTGCCACTGCTCTCTGGCAACCTCACTGTTTTGGTACTGTGATGTTTGACCTTTGCCAGGAAACCTGGCGGAGCTGGTTGGATGGGCGGCCAAATTACTCCCTGTGTGGATGGATGCCCTTGACAGGAAAGGAGGAAGAAGGCACAGAAGGAAAACGGAGGTGAAATATCAGTTTTCCTGTTTTAAATGGTTAAATGGTACTTTGCAGGTGCCCAGCTCAAAACACCTGTAGAGGTTCCTCTTGTAGGATCACATCCCTGTTGCACGTGATACTGGCACCGAGCCCTTTCCCACACACAAAAACACTTTAGAGCTACATCTCTTTTTGACAGAGAGATGGGAGGAACAGTGAGACCCCTCACATACAAAAAAATCTATAAAGCAAGGCAAGAATACATCACGCTTCTCCAAATTATTCCCTCCAAAGGGGCAGGAAAATGATCCCAAGTACCAATTTGAAGATGGGGAAAGCAAGGGCTGGAGCTGTTTCCATGTGCCCAAAACTGCAGTCAGACTGCAGGTCAAGCTTTATTGTCATTTGGGCAATCTCCTGCCTGCTAAGCCCCTGCTCTAACCACTCATCCAGCTTTCTTGCTGAAGCAAGATGAAGTGTATTTCTTTTCCGATGTCTCCTTGTTCCTCCCATCATCTTAAGGTTCAGAACTTCACCTTTCCTTATCATATACACATTATACATCCTCAAGAGAACTCCTTTGCCAAACCTGATACGCGCGACCTGTTGTTCATTCCCCTGCTTCATTGTGAACAACTTGGCATCAGAACTAGAGAAAACTCTTAATATATTGCATATTTTTTTAAAAAAAGATGTCAGGATATTTGCACTTATCTGCCTGTCCCATGCTTTTCCGGTTATGAACCACGTAAGCCCGTGCAAACACCTACAATACACACGCAGGCATGTCTCTCCAGGTTTCCTAAACTTGCTGTAAACATCAGAGCTACTCAGAATACAAAAATGATAAGTCCATGCAAGGGGACAGAGTTGTGATTGCTCTAGGAACCGTTCACTTTTAAGTCTCCTGAACTGTTATAAGGAAATAGAGTAGGGTTCTCTTTTCTTTTTGTGTTTCATTGATAAAAAAGTTATCAAACTAGTTTGTAGAAACAGGTTTAAAAGCAACCACCTGCGATTGCTCGGCTGTGACAACAGCATTGCAGTATTCCCATATCCCATATTGCTGTTCTAAAAGATCAAGTGTATGTCGAGGGGGAGCAGGGGTGAAAGAGGACTTTGGTAGCCAGCCTCTAACTCCACAATACAGCAACTCCAGAAAATCTCTTCCTAATCCTTGGCAACACCTGAAGCATGGCAGCACTCCAGCCAGGACCTCAGAGTGCTCTGAGCCCTCCAGATCAGCACCAGCAGAGAACAGCCTCCTCTGGAAGACCCCTCCAGCCTTTCTCCCAATGCATCAGAATCTCATGCAAACCTCACAGCTGCTAAATTCCACTCTCAGTAGGTGAAGTACTTCCTTCACATTTTGCTGACCTCTGGAATACCACTTTGTAGCTGTGCCCACTTAAACAAGGGGCACCAGGGCTGCATGCCTGGAACACGCAAGCCCAAAGCCCTAAAATAAGTTTAAATAAAAACGTAAAGAAACACACCAAAAATAAGACAGGGATAAATACACTCGGGCAAGGCAGGTTCCACCAGGACAGTATTTTTGTTTTCTTTGCTGTGGCAACTACCTGGGGAAGGGAGAAAGGCAACGGCCCCTTGCCCCTGCTCTCCCCTCGAGTGGGAGCAGTGGATATGGCTCTGTGGCTGAACCCGGCACCGCCGGCGGGACACCCTGCTGGGCCACAGCACTGTCCAGAAATACAAATGACTGCTTGTCCCAGATCACTACAGAACAGTTAAAAAAATTTAAAATCCTGTCGATCCCTGAATAAGAAGTTGATTGACACAGTTGTTCTGTTTTTCTCCAAGAGGAGGAAGAATAAGGGAGAAAAACATTTAACACTCTATGGGTGTGTGTGTGGGTGTGTGAGAGGAAGAGAGAGAAAGAGAGAGATTTTTCCATTTTGGCAACATCTTGGGAGCTTCTTTCTGTTCAGTGATGGCATTGCACTAATTACAGTACCAGCCTGCCGGGTTGGTGCTGACTCTTTAGAGCCAGGAATGGGAAGACGGTCCTTTCTCCTGGGACTCCACAGCGGCGTTTCAATCCGGCCCAGTTGTGGACACAGATCCCTGGGCCGTCTCCCCCACTGCCACAGCCTCTTCCTGTGGAGGAGACTCCTCCTCTGCCTGCCCCCGGGATGTGACAGTGGTCTCAGGGGAGATGCTGTGGGGCCCCTCCAGGGGCAAACAGCCGGGGTGGTTCTTGCGAAAGTGCTGGTTGAGGATGGCCTGGAAAGGGAAGCTTTTGCCGCAAACGTGGCAGTGGAAGGGCTTGTTTCCTGTGTGCTTGCGGATGTGATATTCCAGCTGATCCTTGCGCGTGTACTTCTTCCCACACATGCGGCAGACAAAAGGTGTGATGCCCATGTGGAGCCGCATGTGCCGGTCCAGGCTGCCCTTCTGGTTAAAGGACTTGGCACAGTAAATGCAGGTGAGCCGTGGGTTGTACCGGAACCAACGCTCTGAAACCTCCTGCTCCCGCAGATATTCCACGTAACCGCTCACGCCAAGCATGGCTGATTCCTCCCCCTGCCAAGGAAATGGCATAGATTTAAATAACAAGCAGCCTAAAACAAGTTGCAGAGAAGATCAGGCCCAGGTCCAGCCAGTAAAGCATGTGCCAAACCTCAAAATCAGCAGCACTAATGTCTGCAACCTCAAGCACGCATTTAAGTGCTTAACTGGGGCCTTGGGGCTGAAGACAAATGAGCAATCAATTAGAAACCACTGCTGCAGAGGCCCCTTCTGCCAAGCCATTGCCTGGACCTGGTGAAGAAAAGACAGCTCTTGACACAAGGGCACTTGGCCAATTCAGTTGTGGACCACATGTCAAAACTTGTTACTTTTTAAAAAATTTGTGCCAGTTTTATTAAAACATTTGGGTGTATCACCTTCTGTTTTCCTTACTAAAAGTAAAAAAAAAAAGAAGCCCATTAATGAGCGTGCAGTAAAACAAAGGAGGAGTAATTCACATATCATATCTGAAAGTCTTCAGGTGTCATTTTACAGGTTTTTATTCAGGTGTCACTTAGAGTTCATTTTATGAGTCACGTTTGCCTTCTGGGCTGTGTAACCCATCCCAGTCCCATGACATCGCAGGCAAGGATGTGCCTGACCCAGCTTACACAGCAAGGACTCCTCTGTTTTCTGAAGTCACACAGACAAACAGCCAAGGGCAACCTGAATCACTAGCCTGGTCTCAGTCAGACACTTCATTGTATTCAGACTGAACAGAAACACACTGACTCCAGAATGCTTGTGTGCTGGATTTGCACTGTTTACTCCCCCAGTGCTGCTTCCCGGTGGTGCCAAATGTGGAGAAGCAACCAGTGTAACAGCAGGAGGGCATCTCCTCTGCAAGCCAGGGCTCTTACAGGCATGAGCAACAGTGTAGCTGTGCCAGATGCTGCTGAATCCAGCTGTACAGGCATAGGGAAATTGCTGAGGACTAAAGGAGACATACAAAGCTCTGGTTCTTTCTTTCCACTCGACCACTGCCACTGGGCAGGGATCATGGGCAGGCTATTTTAGTATGGATATTGCAATGCCAGGAGAGAGGAAGGTGATGATACTTCCCCATGGTGTGTAAAGCCTAAGGTTTCATGTTTGAGACTGTCTCACAATGGAGAAATAAGAGCAGCTTTTCTGTAGGCAGAGCTAAAATTGCTTAATATGTCACATTTCCCCTAGAGGATTGGTTTGACCTGAAATTTTTGCAGTGCCTTCTGAGGACACAAAACAAAGCTTTGCAGAACAGGAACAAAAAGGTATCTGTCATTTTATGGAAGCGTCTAACAAAGTCAGCAATCAAAATTTTTCCCCCCCTTGCTTCACCTGGTCCTACTCAAGGGCAAAGCAGTCTAGTATCTCCTTATCCACCTCCAGCCAAGTCCTTTGCTTACACACTGACACATTCCCTACCTGTCAGGCTCACAAGAGTCCTTCTGCACTGTGTTGGCTGACACTCTTGCACTACAGTGGCACTGTAACACCAACTGGATGCAACTAAACTAGACCAAAATGATAAGGCACGGGCATTACCGCTGTGTTCCACCTTGCTGCACTCTACAGCCCACTGCCCTCCCTTTTCTGTGCATCTCCCCCTCCTACCCCAAAACCGTGCCCAAGAAAGCAGAGAATTCAGAGCTCCTTTATGTTGCAAAGTCTGCTGTGCAACAGTCACTTGGAGAAGAGACAGAGCCCTCTCTAAAACTCCACAGCTCTTTGACACTCCACCCCAAAAAGTTTACTGGTGTTGCGCCTGAAGGGCTTTTGGGAATGGTCTTGGTACCGGCATAGAAAGGTTCAGCTGTTGTCACCCGTCTTCCACAGAAGCCAAGCCACACCTCCTCCCTCTGCTCAGGCATTTGCTGCCAGTGTTTGAGGGCAGATCCAGCTCTGCAGGCAAATGGGGTTTCTCCTCAGGAGTTGGTGGCCTGCCCAGAATAAGGGTGGATATTTATGCCCTCAAACAACATGAGAAACTCCTTGTGTTTTCCAGGTATCTGGCCAAAATCCCATACAACAGCCAGAATTAGTCTTAAATTGTACATGGTCAGCACATATTCTCAATATTCAAAGCAGACCCTTTGCCAAAGTAAAAGGTTCTTGTATCACATACATTATTGCTTGCAAATATAAAATATGACACACTTCATCACAACAAAGTCCCCTTCACTTTCGAGCCAACGTTTACTTGCAAAAGTCTTGATCTGCCTACCTGGGAACTGGGCTGCTTAGGCTCATCCATCCGCCCGGGAGACTCGCTTTTTGATCTGTACCGCTCAGTCACAGCAACCATACTGCCGGAAGGGCTAAATCTGTGGGGTGGGGGAAGAGCATCAATGGAATTTTTAATGGGCATCAGGTCACTACAGTGTTTAGAACAACGGGTGAGCAATAGAGGCACCTGTACAGCATCTCTTCATCCTCATTAGCTCACACACTGGAGGTGGAACAGTGCAAGTATAAAGGAAAAAACAAATCATACCGGTCCATGGTTTCAGTCTAAACATCTGAAAAATAAAATTAAGTCAACTGACTTCCAGTTCAGCAACAGAGAGGGGTTGCTATCATGAATAAACCAATATGAGCCTGGTGACTCAGGAACTGTACAACAGGACAGAAACCATTTCTCAGAGGGCACCTCTCCTCCAGCACCCTCCTCCTCCATTCCCAGTGTGAAACATAGGGATGTGACGGACTAGAAGTGGGAAACAGAGCATACAAACTGCAGTGCAAAAAGATGCTAGACACTAGCTTATCCAAGAAAAAGAGAAAATGAAGTAGGAAAGCACTGCTCTCCAAGGGCCAGCTTGAGATTGTTCCCACTGATCGATTTATTAAGCTGTAAGTGACAGAATATCCGCAGCTTCCAGGTAGCTGTTTCCCCATGGGATTAAGCTAGAAGAGAGGCAGATGTGAAGGGAAACACTAGATTTACAACCCCACCCCAAAAAACCAGACCTGTCCTTTATCAAATCCATTCTGTGGCCTGAGCCTGGGCAAGAAAGCAAATGCTGGAGTGGAAGGGAAGCAGATGGTCTGAGAATCCAAACACAGCAGATTTCACCACTCATTTTCAACACAGGCTTTCTGGTCTCTCATATGAATCAAAACAACCCAGCAGAGGCCACTGGTCTCCCCATTTCAACTGCCTTAGAAGATGTAAACCCAGGGCCCACTGCTGTCATGGACCACTAGGAAGACCTAGACCTACAGCTGGTGTTTGGCTTGTTTCTCAGCCAGAACTGTCCCCAGATCTTTGGGCCAGAAGGCACCAGTGCAATGGAGATATGTAACACATATTGTATACGACCTCATTAATCCAAGTGCCAAGTCCGGTATCTACTGAGGCTGAACTGAACATCTTTAAAAAAAAAATCCCACCTCAGCTGAAACACTGAGAGGTAGAGATCCCAACCTGTAAGAGCTAATACATAATTTCCCAAGCTAGCCTGCACCTGGAGATCCTGGTCTGATCACTACCCAGCCAAAATACTATTACCCACACTGGATACACTTCAAAACACCAGGTAAGAACCCTTTCACTCTTATGCTTAAGATGGCCAAAGGAAATAGAAAGAGGCAACATTCCAAAGGGACTGACCTCCACCAGTGCCAGCCAAGTCAGAATCTTGCATAACCTCTTTTTACAGACACGAGTGAATAATTAAGTTTAAGAAAACCCACCTGTCAATCTCACTGCTGGTCGGCCTGACCACTTTGGCTCCAGAGGAGCCTAAGGCAAAAGTGTCCTGGCCCAGCGATCCATGGCCCGTGGTGTCGATCACCATGGCTGTGACCTCCTCAGCACTGCTCCCATCTTCTCCCGAGGGCTGGTGCTCTGTCCCCAGCCACTCCTCCAGGTTTTCCGTCTTGATGTGCACTCCTCCCAGCACCCGCACTTCCTCGTCATTCTGTGCCCCGCGCTCTCCCATTCCTGTCTCAACGTACCACTGTCCCGCTCTGTTAATCCGGAGGATAGGCTCCCTGCCTTCCACATCTGAACTCTGCTCGATTATTTGGGGGCTGGTGGACTCCTCGGGGGGGCTTAGTTCCCGAATGTCCAGCACTGTGCTAACCTGGCCCAGGCGACTCCCCTTGGGGGTGTTGTGACGTGGGCTCAGGGAGCGGTTCAGATTTGGCGTCGCCCGGTGAGACTCGGGTGGTCTCTCCTGATGCTTCGTCCTGGTCTGGCCCAATTCTGCTTCCACCTCTGCCACATTAATTTTGAAATGAATCCCTTCGAGTATCTGTGTGCATTTGTCTATGATGTGCTGCATCTGCAAGAAACTGGCAGCTGTCAGGTAACTGATGATGTCAGCCAGCTGCAGACATATCCTGCCGGTGTAGCAGAAGGAGAGGAGCTGCTCGAAAACAGAAGGGTTCTTGATGACAGAGATGGACACGGTGCTCATCTCGTTCAAGGACATGTGGTCACGGAAGTAGGGCGAGCTGGCAGCCAGCACAACCTTGTGTGCACGGAAGGCCTGGCCCTGCACGTTGACCACAATGTCACACAGCCGACCCTGCATGCGCAGCTGGTTCAGGTGGCTCAGCACAGAGTTGCTGAAGTTGGGAATCTCCAGCTGAATGTTCCCGCTCTTCTCCATGGCTGTCCCAGCTGCAGGTGCACGACTCTACTGGAAGAGGAGGAAAGGATCCCGTCATTAGCAGAGCCTACCATTTGAAATTAGAACATTCTTCACCTGCTTCCACAGTTTCAAACCCTGGAGTTTTTATACCTTCCTTACACCTGGCAGCAGCTCTGTCATGAGTGAGTGTGTTTGAGATCACTTAAAAAAGCATTGCAAAAGCTGTATGATCTCTCCATGCTATGCATACCTCTGCACAAGAATTCTGCTAAACCACTACCCAACAGACCCCCATTCCCTGAAGCTTTAGTGTACAAAACACTTTGTTCTGCCAGCCTCAATAAAAGCACATCTGCATGTGAAAAGAACATTAAAAATGGCACAGGTATTAAAAATAGGCACTGGATTGCATAACTCACCACTTGTACCTTCTAACCATTTTGAAAAGAGAAAGTAATAGGGAAAACTCCTTTGTAAACCAGGAATCGGGAAGGAGACACTGGGACCTAAATATTCCTGAGACTTTTGAAAAGTAGGACAGCACACATCTGACTTCAAGGCATCCTAAGTGCCTTGTTAACCTGTGATGTCCATCATATGTGGCACTTCTGACACATGCCAGAAAGTATATAACAGGAAAATGAAAAAAAAAAAAAAAGCTGTGGCCTAGGAGAGCTCAGAGGGCCTCACTCAGGGTCACTTTTGTACAGACCCAAGAGACTTCATGCTGGTCATCACTAAGTTCCCATCCTGGCCATACCCTAAGTCAGGAACTCCTGGACTCTTTCCCAAGCAGACTAATAATGGGACTGTTCCACTTGGGCTACAATTCACAACAGTGCTGCTCTGCTTGGGCTGCAATCCAGGTAAATGGTTTACCCAGCTATACATGGCTCAGCCCTTGTTTCCCACCTTGGCTGGGACGTTCCTAGCTGTTCCCACCTCTACCACACAAGAGCTCCTGGTAGGCTCAGGGAGTACCTCACTGCCCAGCTGGTGCAGTCGGGGGACCCTTCACCACTCAGCTGAGTCCACCAAGGCTTATCAGGAGATCTCAGAGCAGGGCCAGGGAGGGGGGCTGAGGGATGCACCACATCATCACATTTCATTCTGGCAAGGTTTGAAAACAAGCCCTCATCATATATGGTAAAAATTTGGAATGAATGAAAGACTTAAGTGAGACATAAACTCAAAAAAAAAAAAAAAAAAAAAAGTAAATAAGCTTGTTAAAGTCCACTCATAAGCAGCTTCCAAGCTTGATTGCTTCAGAAGTGTGGACTGAGCAGAGTCCTGCAGATGTCAAAACCACTTCAAGCAGGCTGGGAATACCAAGGCTTATAGTGTCCACTCTGAGGAATCTCTGAATCAAGGGTTTGGCACATGAAGAGCATGTCTGCCTTTGGAGGACTTTTTATTTGGAATTTATGAGCATTGCAGCATAGCACATGTCCATATGCCCAAGCAGGCTTTGTGCAAATGTGAAGCTGCAGGACAGCCTGTCAATCTTGTGGAGCTGTGCTAAGGGATTTCTGAGTGGCAGGATGGCTGTGCGTCCCTAGGGAAGTCAGATCAGAGTGCACAAAGCTTCACAAGGTGCAGCTGAACAGTGCTAAGTCTTAGGGCTTCTTCTCTCCTTCCCCTATCACAGAATCAAAGAATGGTTTGGGTTGGAAGGGACTTTAAAGTCCATCCCATTCCACCCCCTGCCATGGGCAGGGACACCTTCCACTAGCCCAGGTTGCTCCAAGCCCTGTCCAACCTGGCCTCAGACGCTGCCAGGGATCCAGGGGCAGCCACAGCTTCTCTGGGCACCCTGTGCCAGGGCCTCACCACCCTCACAGGGAACGATCTCTTCCCAATATCCAATCTAAACCTACTCTCTGTCCTTGGGAAGCCATACCCCACTGTCCTGTCACTCCATCCCTTGTAAACAGCTCCTTTGGGCACTGGAAGGTCACAATTAGGTCACCCTGATGGTTCTCTTCTCCAGGCTGAACCACCCCAATTCTCTGAGCCTGTCCTCACAGCAGTTTCTTCATCTCTCTGATCATCTTGGTGTCTCCTCTGGACTCGCTCCAACAGCCCCATGTCCTTCCCTATCTTTTAGAGAAAGCAACAAATCCCACAAAAATCAGAAAACCATAGTGCACAGGTCTGTGTCAACACAGCATTGGGAGCAGAACACTAACTGCAAAGTACAAGGGGAAATAGAAAACCCAGCATCTTACCTGGACTGCTGTGAGTTACATGCAGTGGGAAGGAAATGGGGGTGCTGCCTTCTTTTTTATTCTTCTGATGTAGTAAGAAAACTTGTTGCCCCCTTCCCCTTTAGGAGGTAAAAAGAAAGAAAAAATGAAGTGCAGAGGAATTGGGCTCTCCCAAGTACAGTTGTGAACATCAAGCTTTGACATTCTTGGTTTTGCTGGAGGATCTAGCACCAGCATTAGCTCACCATCTTCCCAAAACAGCTGTTCCTAAAGCAATAAGCCTCAGAGTATGCTCTCAAGGAAGGCAAGGGTGAAACACCCCTGCCAAGGCCATGAGCACCCAAGGAGGCAAGAGGGAGGCAGAGGCTGGGCTTGGTATATACAGAAAGAGGAGGGGAAAAACATCATCAGAACTTAACTGCTGAGCATGGCTGGGTATGGCTGTGGTCAGAAGGCAGCTGCTCCCCAGAGAGCCCAACAATCTATCTGTGAGTTCCTGCTCCAAAGGCAGGGAAAATCCATCTTTATACTCTTTATAGCCCACAGAGCTCTGCTCACCTCCGTGGCAAGGAACCTGTGTGTTACTATCCACTCAGGGGCTGGTGAGAGGGAATCTGTCTCTTGGTTCAAACTATCCTGTCAGAGGCTGATTTCTGCCCCTCTGAGTAAGGGAACCTCTCATCAGCTTCTGCACCTCAGCCACAGGGCAGTGACATGCTGGTTTCTCTCTTCTCTGGGAAGTCTGTCATCACCTATACCTGCAGGCTGAGCTGAGTGAGCACAGAGCACACACAGATAGATTGCCGTTTTTAAGGCAATTTGAAGTGTCACCAGCTGAGACTCAGACTTCACTTATCTCAGCAAATGCCTTCCACCCTGTGAGGCAACTACCAGGAGCGGGTGGAATTCTTGATCCATCCCGTAAGAAGCACAGACAGACCACCCAGCAGATGATACCATCCGGGAAGCTGCACTGTAAACTCTCAGCTTTTGGGTTGAGATTTACCATGACTGAGCAACTTCACAGAATCACAGAATATCCTGAGCTGGAATGGACCCACAAGGACCACTGAGTCCAACTCCTGGCCCTCCAGACACCCCAACAATCCCACCCTGTGCATCCCTGAGAGCGCTGTCCAAACACTCCTGGAGCTCTGGCAGCCTTGGGGCAGTGCCCAATACTTGGGGAACCTGTTCAGTGCTCGACCACCCTCTGGGGAAAGAAGCTTTCCTTGATATCCACACTAAACCTTCCCTGACACAGCTCCAGCCGTTCCCTGGGTCCTGTCCCTGGTCCCAGAGAGAGCTACTTAGAATCCCAGAATGGTTTAAGTTGGAAGGGGTCTTAAAGCCATGGGCAGGGACACCTTCCACAATCCCAGCTTGCTCCAAGCCCCGTCCAGCCTGGCCTTGGACTCTGCCAGGGATCCAGGGGAACCCACGTTTTCTCTGGGCAACCTGTGCCAGGGCCTCACCACCCTCATAGGGAACAATTTCTTCCCAATAAACCTATTTGGCTGCTTGCACATTCCAACGGGACTCCAACAACTATAAAGCCAAGCAGAACTCCAAACAGACGAGCGGCGACGGCTCCTCGCCCGTCCCCACCCCTGCCGCAGGACGGGTTCCCAGAGCCCGGTGTCTCCCCGCCCCATCGCTGCCGGACCCTCCCCAAGCGGGGCCCGCGGCTCCCTCTCCCCCATGACAGCCGCGCCGCGGCCCCGGCCCGGGGGTGCGGGGACGGGCGGGGCCGCCCTCCCGCAGCTGCCGCCCCTCCCGCCCTGGCCCGGCGCGGCGCGGCCGCCCCCCCGCGCCCCCGGGGCCCCGGGCGGCCCGCCCGCCCCGCCCGGCCCAGCCTCACCTGCCGGGGGTGGGAAGGGCCCGCAGCGCCGGCCCGGAACCGAAACGCGCCAGCGCGGGCCGCGCCCCGGAAGGAAACGCCGTGCGCACCGCACGCCCCCGCCCCGCCCCTGCCTGCGGACCACACGCAGGGAGGCGTGGCCCCGCCCGCCCCACGTGACCCGCGCTATATAAAGGGCAGGCAGGCGGCGTTCTTTCTCTTTTCCGGTGCCGCTGTGCTGCGTGCTGCCGGTGCGTGCGCGGCCCCGCCGGTGAGTCGGGGGCGAGTCCGGGCTCGTGGGGTGCTGGTACCGCTCCGGGGCACGGCCCGGGGGCCCCGCGGGTGCGGGGCGGCCGCCGATGGCAGGTGGCGAGGGAGGATTGAACTGGATTGCGCGGCCGGGCCTGCTCCGCGGCCTAGGCCGCCGGGGGCTCTGCCGCCTGCAGGCCCTGGGCATGTGTAAGGGCGGTGCTGTAGAGCCCTACGCGGCTTTGGGAGAGTGACGGCTCACGGTAACACCTCGGGCGTTCAGTTACTGCGGCTCGCCCGCCAGCCTGAAGGCGTGAGATGTGCTCGTGGAATGTGCCGCGGTCATGTGCCCGCTGGATAGGTCTCCGCTTTTTGTGGGTTTGGATTTTTTTAACTGCACCGGGCTTTAAGGAGCTTGTTTTTGCAGTTAAACGGGAAACGTTGTGCAAGGAGCAGTAGTAGCGTTGTAAAAAGATTAAGGATCCCCGCATGGCTGGGATCCGTGTTCAGCGTGGAAGGGTTGAGGATTGGCTTCACAGCCCCAAGGCTTTGAGAAGCATTTGGACAGTGTTCCCAGGCGCATGTGGTGAATCCTGGCCATTGTCCTTTTTGAGTCTTAAGAGTTGGACCCCGTGGTCCTTGTAAGTATTAACTCAGAACATTTAAAGAGAAGTGGCTCACTTCACTTCCATATGCTCTGCACATGATGAAAACTATGTTGGTAGGGACATCTGAGAGCGTGATGAATGCCAACATATCTGAGCTGGGCATGGAATACTTCTGATAGCCTGTCCGAGAAGGCTGAGTCACCACTGGGCCTTTCTAAGCAGCGAGAGTTCACGCCTGCCTGGCTGCCCTGGTGAGAATAAACCAGAATCGATGCTGCAGAAAACAAAGTAATTTAGTGATCACATCCTGCTGAAAGATACATAATAGCAATTTTTTTCCTAGCCTGAGTTGTTCAAAGAGCCGAAATTTAGGTTGTGTCGGGGTAATCTTAAGACTCAAAAATATTTTGGATGTTGCTTGGATTTTTCAAAGTAATATTTGTGAATACTGTATCCTTTTCGGGAGAAAAAAAATTAATATGCTTTCTTCTTTTCAGTTCAACATGTATCAGCTACGCTCCTCCTTGTGGCTCCAGTGCAGGTAAATGTTGCTTCTGAAATACAGAGTCGAAATTAACAAATGTTGGATTTTTGTGCACCAGCGAGACTGGAGTACTGTTGTATCGGGGAGCTACAGTATCAGTAGTTGTAATTGAGGCATTGCCTCTAGTGTCTTGGGTAGGCCTCACTTTTCTGCTAGGAAAAGTCACCTGTTTATTTGCCCTGGAGAGTGCTTAGGAGGCTCCTGTTCATGACCTGCTCATACTGTAACCAGACTGCAGGAGTACCCCCAGCTCCCTTTTTTCCTTCTTTACTGCTTTTGCTTTGTTCAAAGTAATAAATAATGTTTTGGGGAAACTGCTTGGAGTATGTTGTAGAAAATGGGTAACTGTGGGGACTGATGGTGGGTAAATCGTAAAGCCTATGATGGTTTCAGTATAAGAGTAGTGGACAGAAGAGATTTCTGAAAACTCCATGCTGAGGCTTTCTAATGGGATTGCCAGAGAGGCTCCCTAGTTCTGCACACATCTCCAACTCTCTTATCTCTTGCAGATCAGCTGCCAAATGTGGAGACTCAAAGCTACTTCTTCCCAAGGTAAAAAAGAAATCCTTGAAATTAAGTACAAAATGGTGCTTAGTGTTTGTCTAGACAGCATCTTCTGCTCTCATGATAGCAGAAAACAGTTAAATTCCTTGAGCAAAGCTATCCCTCTGGTGCCACAGTGATGACACTTATTTGCTACTCTTGACGAAGAGAGTGATGAGCATTTTTACCACCATAACAGTTTTCTGAGGCACAGCCACTTAAAATTCCCCTTGATGCTTTGACTGCTGAATATCCTGTTTACAAGTTTTTTTACTTCTAGGATTTGAATCCTGCACTTCAGATCCATGCAGAAGGAGCATCACCTGGTAAGAAATACATACTTTGTGTAAAGTTCCTTCCACGGAGCTGTTGAAACACTGCAGTAAGAAGGGTGGGATGTGTTTTATATGATAAATTTCCACTAAGACTAGAAACAATTCTTGCTAGTATTCAAACTTTTAAATATTTCTTTATTATTGGGAAAATTTTCTTGTCAGAGCAGTCATAAGAGCTATACTTGATTCAAAAGCAGATACAGTGATGATGGCATAGTTCAGCAGAAAATCCTGTGATGAACACTGTTATTCGCCCCTATCTGATGTATCTGGCTCTTGTGGTCTCCCAGTAGGAGCTGTGGGCTTGGGCACAAAGGCTGAAGGGATCTGATTTTGTTTTCTGTTGTTGCAGGCCCTAGGAAATGAAACTATAAGCTGTTACAAGGTAAATACTGCATTGTTGGCATCTTTGATCCCTGCTGTGAGGCAAGGCTGCTGTGTGATGACTGCATAGTTCAGCAGATGACCTGTGGTGATCGCAGTTACTGTCTTTCGCATCCTGTCTGATGCAGCCTCCTGTAGCTTAAGCTGCTTTCAACCAAATCATGTGGGAAGCTGAAACACTTCTTTTTGCTCCATGAATATGTTATAAGAATTTATCTCAGACCAGACCAGTATGGTCTCAGACCAGTCATTGGGTTAAACATAAAACATTTAGTAAGATGAATAGAAAGATAGAGAGTAGGATGCGGTTGTGAAGTCAAGCACTAAATATAGCAGAATAAGGTTTTTCAGGTGTTAGTGCTCCAGGTTCTAAAAGTTTTGTTGCTTTGCAGACTGCCCTGGACAGAGGGGACATGCCTCTTGTGTGAGAAACTTTTTCACCTGTTACTGATGTTGGTGAAGAAGACAAGGTCTTCCTAATTAAAGGTAATTAATAAACCTTTATTTTTTTAGATGGATGCTATTTTTGTCTGCTATGCTTAAAGAGTTTGCTTTTAGAGAGGCTTAAAAATTCATTTTGCTCTTAAAATATGTGAGCAAAGATCAGTACCGTAAGTGTGCCTTTAGCTTTCTGTATTTCACAGTAATAGCATGAAATAATTGTGGTGTTCATGAATTTTCCTGTTGAAACTAAATGGTGAATGCCACATTACTGTGAATTTAGTGTCTGAAATGGTTTTCCTTAATATACACAACGTGGTTACCCAAAGCTCATGTTATTAACTCTGCAATTGCAAGGTTTGCTCCTTTGTGCAATTTCAGCACAGTTTGGAGTTGAGGAATGAACATCAGTGTTGAAGAGGTGCTGGGAAATGGCTTTACAACCTGCCTTCAGAAGGGGATGGGAGTGTTGCAACTTACTGTAAATGATGTTGAATCAGGTCTCTGATCCCCATGAGGATAAAATGACCAAACCCTGATACAGTATTTTACTTAAACTGTTCTTAATGCTATAACTTCCTCCTGGACCCTGCCTAATAGCAAATTTTTCTTTGCAGGCTTCTAAATGTAAGCCATTGGAAGGTAAGTACTTGTTTTAACTTCTTATTGTGATTTCAACATAGGCCCATAAGTTAAATATATTTAACTGCTTGTGAGCTGGGGAAAAGGGGCAAGGGGCTCATTGACTGTGGCTTGCATCTCAGCCAAAACACCAGGAGCATGTTTTAAAGGAGAACTGCTGGCTGGAGCCCAATCTTGACAGGCTGGTGTGTGCTAAACTTGTCACTGTGAGCTCTTGAATTTGCTCTGATGGGTGCTATTTAAGTATTTGCCCATAGCAGCCTGGCCCTATAGCTGGGCAGTACAGGGGCTGACAGAGTGAGCTGCCTGTGTGATGAGATGTGACTGCCTTGACTTCAGTCGTGGAGGTCTGTAATTAGCTCTATCTGACTGCAGGCACCTGACTTGGATTTTTTCTGTTCTCTTTCTGTGCTTGTTTCTGTGCTGTCTTAATGGTTTGCTTTGTTCCAGGTGTGATGGAGCTGGGAAGTGATGCACCTGGTATAGTGCTGCCAGCAAAAGTAAGTTGCTAATACCCGAGATTGACTGGTCAGAGCTGTGTGATACCAAGAATAAGGAAGTTACTAGATTCTGGCCTTGACAGCGTAGCTGCAGCTTTAAACAGGATTCTTGAGGATTTTCTTACCTTTTCTATGTAAAAAAAGCCCACAGATTTGCCAGCAGGCTGCAGGATTTACTCACCCAGGGTGCTTTTTATCTCAAACTTGAAATTAACTGCTATCTGTGACTAAAAAGAAATGGTGGTAACTGTTTTAAATGTATCACTGCTATGGACTGCTTGAATTCCGACTTGATAAGAAAAACTCTGTGCTACCATGTAGCCACACATTCTGGGCTGAGGAAATGCTGTACAATTTTACCTCCTCTTAAACTTCTTGCTGCTTAAATCTAGTGGACTCTTTCAGACAGTAGCTCTGATCTTGAATGCTTATGTGGTAAATGGTTTATCTCGATGGCTGGATCAGAGCTCTTAGGGTGATGGGAGTGAAGATGTGGTTGGCAGTAAGGTCAGATCCCCCTTTAAAGGACAAATGAGAGACACAGTGTTAAGCTGCTCTTGGCATGTACTGTTTGTGATGAATTCTAAGCAATGGGAATCTCTCTGAAAGAGGCTGAGGAGAACTCTTGTGCTGAAACAGTACTCATATTCACACTCTCAAACCACTGCCAAAAGTGTGTTAGTACAATTTCACTTCTTTACAGGGTGAAGCTTGCATGGTGTTTGAGAAGCAAGATGGATGTGTCTGAGTTAAAGTCTAGAATACGTGTGGTTTAATAATTTCTGGAATACTGTCTTTGTGCTGAATGCTACAATAGTGGTGCCTGAAATTAGTCCTATAAGATACCCGATTTGTCTTTATTGTGTCTGGCTATTCTGTGGGCACTACTGTAACACTGCACTCTGGATTTAAAATAAAACACCTTGTGCTGTTACTGCTAATCTTTATATTCGCTCTACAAAAATTTAGCTCAAGTTCTAGATGATTGCTGTAGAAACTTATTTTCAAACAAACTGGAACACTCCAAACATTTTCAAAGATAGAAGCCATCTTGAAAATCTATGGGACTTGTATTTTAGATATTTAAAATCATGAAATACAACACCATTGGGAGAGACAGTATCAAAAAGCAAAGTAGTAGCTTTTTACTTTCCCTGATTCTTCCAGTGTTAGTAATTCTGTATTTCTAGTAAAGTTAGGATTTGTAAGCTCTGTGTATCTTCAAGTGTTGTAAGTTGAACTTGTAAGATCCCGGCTAAAAGTCAGTTTCCTTTTAGCTAGAAGTTGAGTGGTTAGAAATTCATAGATAAATAAAATTTGCAAGTACTGCTGCTGTCTCTTATATCTCTTATTCTGAAAGTACTTCTCTCTTCCTCAGGAAGGTACTGTGTTGTCTGCAGCCTTACTGGGTAAGTCCATTCAACAGATGAATTGTATTAAAAACTTCTGGAAATATTTGTAGCCACTGATGAAATTGATTCTGCCAAATGAGTTGCTGTGATATTACCCTTTCCGTTCCTTTTTCTGAGGTTACAGAGCTGTTGTGGAGCTTTTAGAGTTGTGCTGCTGCATATGCTAACAGTGTTTTCTTGATTTAGGTGAAGAGGCAGCCCTGAAATGCGCGTATGAAGAATTGAGAAGGTGAGAATAACTGCTGTAATACTGTATTTGTTGGAACAAGTGATGAAAACCTTAACTTGAACTCTCTCACTGAACAGAGATGAAATTCTAAGGTCTGAGATGTTCCCATTAAATGTGTTGTGCTGGTTTCGTACCTTATAATGGTTCTTATGTCTGTCTTAATAGGTGGAAGTTGCTGATAAATGGGTTACATTTGCATGAACAGCATTAAAAAAGATGTGTTTTTACCTCACTGGCAATGTTTGCGTGATGCTGATTGGAGCCAATAAAAATCTGCAGATTCTACCTGGTGTTGTGACCTCCTTTCTGGCTGAAACAACTTGATGTCAGACTCCTCCAGGCTGCTATATTTAGATTTAAAATGCTTAATTAGAGCAGGGACTTAACTAGGTTAGATGCTAGTCCTGCAAATGTCTTAACTGAGCTGTCAAATACTGCTGATGTGCAGGCTGCAGGTGACCGTATTTAGACAAAGCTAAATAACTTGAGTATTTCAAGTGTTTACAGTGAGAGATAAATTTACTACTTGTATATTTACTACTAAAATAATAGTCTACCAGTAATCCTGGTATTGCATGTTCAGGTGCAGGTCTTCTCAGAACAAGTGTACAGCTTGGACTTGGTAACCCTTCTCCAAGGTTCTGGATTTAAACAACACAACATTTGGCCTTCATGAGGGGAGAAAAGTTCAGTTGGAGAGGTGAGACATTTTGATAATACTAATTGACAACAGTTACTGTTGATGAGTCACTAAGGCCTGCTAAGATGTTTCTGCTTCCTAATACTCCTTAATGGAAGCTTGCCTCTCTGAAAAATTTATTTAAGTTCCTGTTCTGAGGGTGATGTAAGTATAAGGAAAGTCAGTTATGAAGAATTCCATTTTCATAACACTTGGACTAGTGCTGTAGCACTTGTAATGGAAAGTAAAGCTATATATATAAACTTCAGCAGGATTATTTCCAGATTATTACTGTTGCTTAGAACCTTTAAATAAGAGGAGTAAGTTTGTTATGTTTCCTGCCCACTCCATGTGGTATGATCTTGAATTACATTTTGAAATGTTTTTATCCAGAACAGCACTTAATCATAAAGAAAATAAATTTAGACGTAGTCCACATGTGAATTCAATCTCTCCTGCACTAAAACAAAAGCCAATAGTGAGGTCTGTTTTCATCCAGAGCTGATTAGTAGCCTCTTAATATTCCCACATCATGTTACTTTTTAAAATACCACACTTCATTATGCCTGTTAAAGAGCTTGAAGGGACTGTCATAGCCTGCAGTATAAAAGAAGTCTTCATGGAATTGTTGGCCTCTGTTTCTTAGGGTTCTGGCCAAGGTGTCAGCTTCCTCAGCATATTTCTCTGGGGAGGCAAATCCACCAAAGGACCTGGTAAAAGTGAGAAAGGGAGAATTTTTGGTTCAAGCCCTGGCTTTATTTTCACAGACAAACCTCAGACTTTCAGAGCAAGTTTGAGCGCTTGTGCTGTAATTTGTAGTTAGATTGCCCTTGCAGAACTGGCAAGCAGCACGGGTATTTATGCAGTTTTCAAAGCTAAGATAGAAAAAAAGCAAGCACCCAAATATTGCATCGTGTGGTTGAGCAATCTCCTCTCACCCCTCCCCCCGACCACCAGAGCCACCCCTGTCAATCCTGAGGGTCTGGATTTCAATATAAGGGATCTCCCTGTCACCCCGGGAGAGGGCTGCCGAGTGACTGGGCAAACCGAAACAGCCCCCCCTCCCCAAAGGGGACTGGACCCCTGCCTTGTCCTTCTGCCCCGGGTCGCTCTGGGTCGCCCCCTCCTCACGGGTAAAACCAGCAGCGCTGCATGGTCAGGGTTCTGCTCGTGCTCGTTGCCGTGTCGGAAGCTCCTACACGGAGCTAATCTTTTCACGGAACCACAGTAGAATCGGTTTCTTTCTCCACGGATCATCTAGCTTCTCTGCAAGACTGCAGGGATCTCCCTGCTTCAGCCGGTGCTACAGTTTCCAGGGTCTATCGCCTCTGCCTGGACCCCGGACTTGCCTCTTGTGCTGGGCCACATGGCCTCTGCCAAGGAAGGGATCTTGTGGAAAATAACCACAGAGCTGCCTTCCCCACCCCGCCACCACGGGGGACCTGGATCTTGGATACAGTAACACGGCGTTGTTACAACCAAGTAACAACTGCCCTGCATGTGTTCTGGCCGTTCAAGACTAACTAAGAGGGGGGCCGAGAGAGTGGTTTGGAAGTTCTGTAAAACAGTCTTCAGAGGATGATGCTGGAGGCTGCATCTCTATGAAACTACACAGTTTTCAAGTGTCTATTAAAAGAATCAGTTTCACAACTTGGTCACTTGACTTTGTGATAAGACACCCAAGCATAAGATTTCCTAAAGGGTGGGTTTTAGCAATTAAAGCTCTGAACTACAGCGTTTACCTACATTTAATCATATCTTAAAGTGTAGCCCACACTTAAGTGAGGGCAGCTACTGCCCTGGATTCATCTGGTGTCAGCTGTGCTGGTTTTGCTTACCGGACAAAGAGAGCTGCTGCCTTCCGTTCCTCAATGAACACATTGGCATCAGTGGGCTGGGGGGGGCAGTCCTGGTGTTCAAATGGCACAAAGAAAGAGATCTTGAAGTCTGTGCAGCCTGATTTTACCAGGCAGGTGACTGGCACAGTCATATCAATCTTCATTTCTAGAGAAAATGAAAACCAGGTGTCTAAGCTGCATTTTCCAGCTCCTCTATTCATTATTATTTGTGTTCATTAGCTACCTGTAATTCTTTCCATTCACAACCAGCATGTCCTACCTTTTTCATTCTTTCCCTGGATGTAGTGGAAGAGTTTCCAGAAGCCCTGGCGCATTGCTTCCTTCTGGGTTTCTCCCCTAATAACCGTGCTGACCCACTTTGCTGTCTCGTACTGACGCAGTTCATAGTCCTTGGCCTGAAAGGTAGCAAAAGTCACGATAGCCATGAGAGGGGTATTGACAGAAGTCGGGAACTACTTTTTCCAGATCAGCATACAAGTAGTATTGCAGTTACCATTGCCTCTGCTGAGCTCCAGCGGGGGGACTGCAGGTCCAGGGACAGAAATGTCTGCTTGAAGGACTTGATCATCTTGCTGGAGCTGGAAGACAGACAGTTCATTGGCATCTCTTAAATTAATATGGCGCTAGGGCTTTTCAGTTGCTGAGCTGGTGGAAGGCCTGGAAAAAAAGGCTGAAAGCCACTTAGTCCTGAAGGAGCAGAGCACCAGCACCAACTACCTCTACTGGAGGAAGTGTTCTTTCAGCATGCCCTGCCCTTGCTTCTCTGACATTTCCTGACAGCAAAGTGAGAGTCTGCAAGTGGGAATTTAGTGGAAATCTGTACGTCAAAAGGATTTCTTTTCAGTCTGTTTGCACCTGGATGAAAAAGCAGTAGTGGTGTGGGTGATCTGGTGTTGACTGTGCCCTTAACTTGATTTGGGCTCCCATGATAGCAAATGGCTTTCTTAAAGGCCTTTAGTCTCAGAGTCCTGTGAATAAATGAGATTTTATGCATTTCTGAATGAATAACTATTTTCCTCCATAGCCTTCACATGGGAGGTAAAAAGGTAAAAACGTTCCAAACAAAGCGAGTGAAAATATTCAAAGTTACTGTTGAAATAATCAAATCTGGTTAAATGCTGATATTTTAGTGGCCTCCATGTATGGCTTCTGTTATTAACCAGGCATACTGTAGTGTATCACCTACATTCTGACAGTCTCTGCCTTCTGTTACATTACAATATCCTTTGCCCTTTGTGTTGCAAAGAGCACATAATTCAGTGATTATCTGGATTCTTAGGTTATAGAATGTTGTCTTCTCTGACTATAACTTAATTACCTGTTTCTTGGGTAACAATATGAGTTTAGTAAAATCAACTGCCTTGTGCTATTTAACCATCTTCTTGCAATACCTGGACTATGGTTGAATTCTATTAATCCCCTCCTGTACCCTGCCTAGAGGTGGCTACAAGAGTTCTTGGGATCTGAGGTTGAAAAGTTTTTATTAAAACACAGCAAAGAAAGGCCACAAACCCTGGTGGTACTGGGTTCCTTTAGAGTGTAAAATGAGTAGTATGTGGAACCACTTAAATGTTGAGCATTTTTGAGCAGCTCCTTCAGTTGTCACCACACAGATCAAGGGAAGATCAGAAGATCAGAATCACACAGCTGGTTTTACTACTGGCTGCTAGTAGTAAAGGCAGGTGCTGTTCCCTTCCCTGTCCCAACCTGGAGGTACATCATCTCCAGCAGACCTGACCAGAATTACGGGACTGCTGCACAGCTGTAATCTTAATAGACTTTGTCCATGGTGTTTTAAAAATCAACAAAGCATCATAAAGCAGGAATCCATATAATTAGAAGCAAATATGAGCAATCACATGGAAACTTCCTACAATTTATTGCCACTTCAAAGACAAAGATGCTGCTTAACACTTGTATTAGCTACTGAACAAGTTGGTTTCTCTTTCCTGGCTAATTCCAGCCACTTCCCAACATACCTTTCCTTAACTACTGGGTAGACCTCACAGCTCTGGATTTTGTAACTTTATGGCCAGTAGTGTCAGTGACTGCATGTTAGAAATTTTTTAATTGCGTAAAACAGTGCTTTGGGATGGGAGTGACAAATAGAAGAATCCACATACAGTTGAATTTTTTTAGTTGTACGGGAAAGCTGAACTTTGAAATGTCCATCTGTTAATATAAATGTGTCTGTAGAGTGTTTAGGTTTTTTTCTGCAGCTGTTAACACATGGGCCAAAGGGACAGGCAGCCAGTTACACTGCTAGCACAAGTAAGTGTAGCCAGAACATGCCACTCCACAAACTACTAGAGCAATTAAGGAAGTGGAGAAGGTAGACATACTTACAGTTTCAGCTGTTCTTGTCCTCGTAGCTGTTGCAGTGTGTCCTGTGGAGGCTGCACATCCTCATAAGATGCTGCATGTCAGTGTTTATTTGAGTTTGGGCTAGCTCCTCCCATGCCTCAACCCTACTGGAGAGGGCTACTGTTATGAAAACCAGAAGGCTGGAGGCTTGTCCTGCCCTGTGTCTCATTGGAGAGCTCCCACGCAAATGCCAAAAGCCCCACCTACTACCCACAAGGCAACAGTGGGACTAGTGTGTGATTTGGCTCCATAAACAGTTTTGCACCCTTGTGTAACTTCCCCTGTTTGCCATGGCTGTGTGCCCACTTATGACAGGGTCAGTGGCAGGTTTTGTGCTTTGGGAGAAAGGATTTCACATAAATAATGTGTCTCTTCCCCCCCACCCAACTTGGATTACAGGAGAATGATGCTATACAGAATGCCAGCTTTTCCTTTTTACCACAGGGGTAAAGGGTAGGTAGAAATCTGGCTGCACACTCTGCTGAGCCCATCCTCACGAGATTTTTGCTGGCATGTTATGAAAGACAGCCTGTTCTCTGATGGCTGGCTGTTCTGATGGTATTTGAGGTTAATCAGCCCTCTTAGCCCTTGGATATCTGCACAAAGGGGTTATACAAAGCTATTGTGAAATCCTGTCCTGCTTGTAATACACACAGTGAAGCTGGGCTCTTCATTTAGCCAGCTGCAGCTCCAGACATAGTTTGGTACCAGCACAATAGAGCAGATTAAACTCCACAGTTTGTATTCTGAGAACACCTCTCAGTTTGTCATGGTTTGTGCAAATTCCTCGCAGCCAAATTCAGCTGAGCTCTCGGGGACATTTGACATCAATAGCTGGGAATGACTTTTAACAGGAAACCCACTTTGCTTGCTGGGAACTTCATCAGGATGCTGTGTGATACACTCCTTTTCTGAAAAGGGAAGTAAAACCATGCCAAATAGCAATTGTGAATTTATCTCTAAAGCCACAAATCTCTCCAGAGCTACAGAAGAGAGTGGTGTACAGTCATTTGCTACTGGAGTTTATTAAAACAGGCTGAAGCCTGAAATGCATAACCAGTTTTCTGCATGCTTTGTGCTTTTTATTTTACAGAGAAACATATTTCATTTTACCTGTGCTCTGCTTGGGTAAAACAGGAACATCAGGAGTGTGTTTGGAGGAGCTGAAACTGCTTGGTCTTTGCTCGGGAGCTACAGGCATGCAAGGCCTGGGCTGGTGTAAGGTGAGCTGTTACCTTACCCTGTTACTCCAGGGGTAGAAGTGTTTTTGAACACCTTCAGAGTAGAAAAGGCCATGTGAAAAACAATACCCAGCAACAATAGTTTGGCATATCTCCACAAATTTACCCCAATGATGAGCACTGAGAAGTATTACCTTGGAAGGGGGGCAATAATTCTGTAGATAAAGACAAGCCCAGAGTGGATTCTTATTTGGTTTCTGAAGCAGAGAGGCCCAGAACAAAACCCCAGTGAGTTTGTATGTGTCCAGCTGATGTCCCTGACAAAGAGCTGACTGTTCCTGGTGGGGCACCCCCAGGCTGGAGAACAATCCTCAGTGTTTTCCCAAGATGTTGTTTTCCAGTGCTCTTGTTTTTACACATAAACATTGAGGGGACATGTCAACAGCTGCATGAGACAGTAGGGCAGGCATGGGGACATGTATTCTGTTTATATACATTCCAAAACTTAGAGAATGGGGATGGGATTATGGTGCAAGCTGTCACACAGTCTCATTAGTACCTCCAAAGAGAGGAAAATCCAAGTACATAGAGTCTCAAACACTCTATGACTTTTGACCTCTGTGTAATGTCATAAATATGTGTCTGGGACTTGGCTGGCATTTTCTATAACAGCTAACAGAGCAATATTTTTCTGTTCCCTTGCCTTAAGGAGCAGAGATGGGGGCACAAGCAGATAAAAACATGTGGTTTGTACCTTAATTTTACTGTCTTCATCTGTGCAGGAACACTGTAATGAACTGGTACTTAGATAAAATCTTCGACTGGATAAAGACAAGGACAAGCCTGTGATATGACCACCTGTGATTTCCACTTTTCCTCTCTGTAACAAGACCTTAAGCAACATTCTTCACAGCAAAACTGCTTCCATGTGCTCTGTGGAAGCATTACATCTGCTGCTGTCACATCGATGCAGTTGTGTTTTAAGTTACCTTTGTCCCTGGAGGCAAGCAGAGACTGTTTGCACAAGCAAGAACCTTTTCCATTGACCTAATTGTGTCAGGACTGGAGGAACCCAGGAAAAAGTGTGTTGTTACAGTGTGGTTAATGATAACTCTGAGTCACGTTCTTGTAGCTGACAAGTCTGCAGTGTAATATCAAGAATGGGGGTGTGAGGGACAGACAGGGATGTGTGGCCACTCACATGTTTTATCAAATGGTCTCAACCCAAAGCTCCAGGCAGTTTTGCATTGCTGCCTAAGCCTGTCAGAGAATCTTTGACAATGATTTTAATTTAAAAGAACTGAGTCTCTTCACATATAAATGGCCTTTACTTTTGTAAACATATACTCATCTGATGGTGCAGAAAACCTCACTTCACAGCAAAGGACCTGAGCATGTGATGTTACTGTAGTTACTGTCCAGGGCAGCAGAATTGTCCTTATATGTCGTTAGATGAACTGTGGTTTACTGCAAATTCATCTCCCAAAAGAAGCCTCTTATCTCCTTGCTCTAAAGAGAGCCTCTGTTTTATATCATATTCTCACTCCCAGCATGGAAAATGAAGAAGCAGAAACAGACCATCTTCTAAGGAAGCAGTTGAATGTACTGTAGTACTGTTCCAAGGAGGTTCCTTACTATCCTTAGACATTGTGGAAAGGAAATCTCTGCCATAACTGCAGTGAGGTGGTATTTAGATCTTATGCTCTGACCTCCGTATTGTATATTGGCAGGGGAGTTTGTTACCATCGGATTCACCTTCAGCCAAAAATCATCTGCTTTCTGTGTATTTGGATTTTGTCCATGGTTTTGCCTGATTCAGCTAGTTTGTTACAAGTGACGTGTGAAACTACTGCATCTTCCTGCTTACTTAGTGGCAGTGTTACCTAAATCTTGCTGAATGAGTGATTCTGTGCTCACTTCGTCAGAGAGTGCATGGAACTGGCTGCTCTTAACCAAATAAAAAGCTTCCTACACCCAACACCACTTCAGAGCACTCCTGACTTGGCATTTTCCAAGATTTCTCTGCTGAAGCTCACATTTTGAGACCATTCCAGGTTTGTGGAATTAATCCTAAATGAATCCTTGCTTCCAGCTGCTCTGAAAAACATTCCAAAACCTTCCTGTCTTCTGTGCATGGAGCCCAAAGAGAAGCTATCTCAGCTTTATATACTGCTTTATTCAATGGTTTATTTCTACAATAAGGCTTATTTTTAATATGCATCTGTTCTGGGAGCTAGCTAGAAACTGAACTCCACAAGCAATTGTCTCAGCAAGCTTTAGCCAGTGAAAGAAGTTACCTAGAACCGCAGAAACTTCCAGTCCTCTCTGAGTGCTGAGAGGAAATGAATTCATCTTCCCCTACGAATTCATCCACATTTTGTTATTGACAAATTCTTCTCAGAACCAAGAACATGGAAAAAAAGTAAATTTTTGTCTTCAACACAGGAATGTCTCATTAAGAGAAAGAGGTAATGGTGCTTGCTAGGAAAAAAGTCTTGACACAAATTTTTTGCATTGCTGGTTTTGCTTTTTTAAATGGTTTAGGAGAGACTTAAGCCTAAACTGTGACAGAATACACCTTATTTGCAAACGTATCTCTGAAGAGGCAACAGCTGTCTGGGCAGAAACACAGTGGGCTCTGCATTTTCTTTGATCCCACTTACCAGAGTTTTAAAGTGATCTTTTCTTCTCTTTTTTTTTTTAACCTGCTTTGGTCTCCCCTCCTTCCCTCCCTCCCTCCCTCTCTCTCATTCTCAGCCTGCTCTGTATGCTGCATGGAGTGAGACCACCTGGCAGCTCCTCTGCCAAGAACCTGGGTTAAATTCCTGACTCTGCTGGAGGGTTGTTCTGAAACGGTGGGAACAGCCCCACGTGTCTGAAAAAGACCCTGATATGCAGAAATTGCCCTGGAGAGCTCAAGATTTCCCAATGTAGTCCCAGGAAACTGAGGGTTTATCTCCTAGGCTTCTTCCTCGTGTTACTGGCATGAGTGTGGACCATATCAGAACTCTTCTTCTAACAGTGGGGATATTGGTAGTGGGTGTGGGGTTTTGGTGGGCACGTCTGTTCTTTAGATGATGTAAAGCCTTCAGAGAAAGGTGCTTCAAGAACCTGGTCTCTCTTGCTGTTTCCAGAATGAGACAATGCTGCACTCTGCAGCAGATGGCACTGTTGGCTGTGTTCAGAGGTGAGCTTTACTTGAAGAGTAACATCCCTGATACTCTCTTGGTTGCCTGTGGTGACTTCGGCTCCAGTGCACCCTGATAGCTCTTTCTATTTCCAGAGACAAAAATTAGATTATGTTGACTGCTAATGGGAAAGCATATTAACATCTGAAAAATTAACAACTTGGCATGTTAAGACATCTTTTATGCAGCAGACACAGCCACCAGAATCAGAGAATCACAGAATGGTTTGTGTTAGAAGGGACTTAAAGAGCTTATAATTCCAACTCCGTGTCAGGGAATGTCTGTGTAAGACAGTTAAGAAAATGCAAATTTAGGAAAATCCTCCAGGTTACGCTTAACTCTAGAACAGTTAAACTGGCAAGTTTTCAAGTAGAATCAACAGCAAACTTAATAGTTTAAAATGAAAATTTAATATCCGAGGAGTATTTATTTTGATTTTTGCATGTTTATATTTAGAGCAGAGTAAATGTAGGTAGGTAGGTAAATAGATAGATACATATATAGATACATAGATAGACAGATACATAGATAGATACATAGATAATAACATCACATCAACTCCCCAGGTGATGTACTTCTGAATAGCAGCCAGCCATGATGGTATCTAACAGAATTTCACAACTTTCACAGGTACTGTCTTTCTGAATTTTCACTTAGGCTTCAGTACTTCATATTTCTCTGAAAATAGACTTGGGTCTGTCTTTGAAGGAAAATTACATCTGGATACATATCACAATAGTGTAGTTATGCCAAACCAGAAGCCCTCTTGAGAAATGTAAAAGCTTGGATGTCAAAACTGTATATACATAGAACTGTCATTTGGGGAAAGTAGAAGTAAATGGCAGGGGTGCTAAGTTGAAGTCAGTGTATTTGAAAGTAATGAACAAGTTAGTACAACAACAACAAAAAGTCTGAAGGAAACTTGCAGGGCCTTTGGCTTTAGTTATTAAGCTCCTTCAGCAAATCAGTTACTTGAATAATGGAGTTTCTCATTAAATATATGAATCCACTTTGTTGGCACATGGCAGCAAAAGAGTGTTTATAACTTCCCTATTTATAATTGCCTTACAAAGTTATTTGGATAAGCTTTTGATATTCATGTGCTTTTCCTTATGGAAAAATTGCTTAAATTTATTAAAAACTGTATTTTTATTACTGTCTCTAAACCACTCTAAAACTATTCTAATCAGCTCTAGACTGCCATTAAATTGTATTAAACATCTCTAACACTTTATTGCCACCTTTAAAATACCTTTACACTTCCTAAAACAGCTCTGAAGATCTGAAAAATAGCTCCAAATTCGTCCAGAACTCCTCAGAGGTACATTAAGTAGTTCTGAGGAGCTATAATATCCCTTCGTAGGCTGACAGAGTCCTCTAAACTTCACTAGCACCTTTCTAAACCTCCTCTAAAGAGTTTTTTTCTGATTGTATCTAGAACTCCTCTACACTGATTTGAAGATCTGTGAATTTCCTCTTAAACTCCTCTAAGGACTTCTAAACCTCCTTGAATATGCTGTGAGGTGCTCTAAGCCTGTCTAAAATACCAATACACAGCTACAAAACACTTCTGATGAGCTCTGAAAGAGCTATTATTACGCCCCCTAAGTTACACCTTTTAAAATCTGATTCTAAAACACTCCAGAGTGCTAAACCAGTATGGACTTCTTTAAAGAGCTCCACAATACTCTAGAAAGCTTAAAGAGCTCTAAAATGCACAACACTGCTCTACAACAGCCCTAAAACTATTCTAATTTGCTACAAACAACAGTGAGAAGTTATAAATTTCTCTGAAATTTCCACTCTGAAAATCCTCTAAACAACACTGCTACCACAATGCTTAAAGTAGCAGTAAAATGCTTCAAAATAGATCTCAAGCCCTTCTCAGTTTCCTTGCAACTGCTCTAGAACTCTTTTTTGCAGTTCTGGAATTCCTGCTTAGAGACAGTGCTGAAACTCTTCTGAAGCCCTCTAAACCCACTCTGAACTGCTCTAAGTTGATCTAAACATCCTGTAACCTGTTCTAAGCAGCCCTAAAGTGCTGTGAAATGTGCCAGAAATCTTGTAAAGTACTAAACTCTTTAGGTCTTCTAATCCCCTTCACGACACCTCAGAGCTCCCCTGAACTAATCTAAAGCTGCTTTATGTTGCTGTAAGCTGCACTAACATGTCTTTAAATGCATTTAAAATGCCTCTAAATCTCTACTGTACTACTCTCAACTCCTCGAGGTGGCTTTAAAATTCCTCTGAAGAGCTCAGAACAGCTCTTAAACCCCTTTTATGCTGACCTGTGACTCCTACAGAGTTCTAAGTATCTCTAAACCTCTCCAAGCTACTGTAAAGCTTCTCTCCTGTAACACCATGAAGTAGCACTAAAACTACATTAAAATACTCAGGAATTCTTGAGGACTTCCTCTAAATGGCTTTATGAAGCATTGAATTGTTTGTGAACTTCCAGAAATACACTGGTGCTTTGGGGAGTTGGAAGAGGTTGCAAGAGCTGAAATTATTGAGCCTGAAGAAAGAGAAATTACCCATGGGAATGGAAGAGTGTAGAGAAAGGGGATTTCTGGAAGAACAAGATGACCCTCTAAGAAAAGGGAAATATATGTGCTTTGTAGGGAGCTGCTAATAAGGCCAAAACCCAGAAAGTGATCTCCGCATGCAAACAGCCCACAGTGATCATATTTTGGAGTGGAGGAGGAATATCACAGCCCCAGACTCATGAGGTTATTATGTGAACACGTGAAAAATGTGCTCCTGGATCATACAACAGGGGATTGTTCTCTCTGAAGGCACTGGGTGCTCTCAAAACGTGCTCTAATGGAAGATCTAAGAGTGCACACTGAAGACAATTTTTGAAATTTTTTTTTGAAAGTTTATTGCTATGAATCTGTTCAGGGCAGTACCTTGTCTTATGGGATGCTAGTAGTCCTCTGGTCAGATCTGCAGGGAGCAGATTTGAATCCTGGCCCAGCTGCAGTTCTGGTGGGACAGGGAAGATTATGCTGTGCATGACTGCTGTGGAGCCCACGCTCCACAATGGCCACAGTCACATCTGGTACAACCACATGCTGGGCTGCCTGCGAGGAGCAGGAAGCCTGAGCTCTGTTTGCCTTTCTCGCACAGGGACATGGATCCGTCCATGTGCCCCAGAGCAGGGACACTGCACTGTTACTGGGAGTGCTTCCAGCACCTCAGCGGGGCTGAGAGGACAACATCAGGGGAGATATTTGGAAGAGGTTTCTCCGTGTAAGGGTTGGGAGGCCCTGGCACAGGGTGCCCAGAGAAGCTGTGGCTGCCCCTGGATCCCTGGAAGCGTCCAAGGCCAGGCTGGATGGGGCTTTAAGCAAGCTGGGATTGTGGAAGGTGTCCCCGCCTGGGACCCCTGGTCTCCCTGGGTGACCTTTTAAGGTCCTTTCCAACCCAGATCATTCCAAGATTTTGTTTGTCTGCATCCTGTTATTTATTAATATTTAAAGGTTCATTTATTATTTTTATCTCGAAGCTTGGAGATAATGACGGATAACTCAAACCAGCCTTATCTCTTGCGCAAAGCGTGGGCAGTAGGAGCCCGCGGGGGCCCGCGGGGCGGGCAGGAGATGGGCTGTGCAAGGGCAGGCTGGGCGGAGATGGGCTGGACACGGGGACGCTGAGGATGAAGGTACAGCTGGGCTGGGCGAGGGGAGGCTGGGCTGAGCCGGGCTGGCTGTGCAGTCGACAGCTGCCGCCGCTGTCCCCGCCTCTGCCCGCCTGGAGCGGCCGATCGAGGTGCGGGGACAGCCGGAGCGGAGCCCCGTGCCTCGGCTCCCCGCCATCCCTCCGTCGGGAATGGCTCTGCAAATGCCCGGCCGGCTCGGCTGCACAGCCCGCGGGGTTTTTACCCTTTCATAGAGGCACTTCAACAGAACTGCTAATCCCTTTTATATCTTTTCTTTCCCAAACAGCTCAATGACGCCTCGAAAGAAGTTAAAGGGTCTTGTAGCTGCTACCATCACTCCAATGACTCCGGATGGGTGAGCTGTTAAAGTTGCATTGATTACTGTTTCCTTCCACCCTTAGTTTCCTTCTTTCTTATTTGGAATTGATCTGCTTTGTTTTCTTGCTTGGTTGTTTGTTTCTTTGTGTGTTTTTTGGTTTTGTTTGTTTGTTTTGTTTGTTTGCTTTTGATTTTTTTGGGTTTTTTTTTGGGGGGGTGGTGTTTGTTTGTTTATGGTTTTTGTTTGTTTGTTTAATCAGATCTCTGGTGGGATTGGGGGAATTATTAAATTGGTCCCGCTAGGACTCGAGTAAGATTCCCCTGTCTCTGCTTCCTTCTCTTGCCAGCAAGTACTGTGGTTCTGGATTTGGAGAGTTTGGATCAGTCTCATATCTCCTTTTCTGTTGCTTTATAGGTGCAAATTAAATCATAGTACTGTTACATGTGTAGAGCATTTCAATGTTTTCACATTTGTTAAGGAAAAGTGCAGTCCTACTTACAAAGAGGTCTTGAGAGCTAGAAAATAATTGTCAGAATCTGAAGGTCTTTCAGACTTCTCTCTGCCTTAACTAAGTCATGCATGCAGTCATGTGTGTATGAGTGTGTGGAATAAGTCAAAACTTGAAGAAAATTCTGCAAGGACAGCACACTTTTGAAAATAACATCAAACTGAAACTTGCAATTCAGCTTTCTTCAGAGCAGGCATGGCAAACAGAAGCCTCCTCATTACATTTTGATGTTGCAAGACCGAATTGTTTGAAATCAGCAGTCAACCCTGAGCTCTTCTTGGGGATGTGTCAGGATCTTTACATGCTTTTGAGAGACAGTGGAGATTTGCTAGTACATATCTCCAAAAGTGAATTTTAAGTGCTGAAAAACATGTCTCCATCCCAGTCAGGGAACTCATTCCATTGCAGTCACTGCTTTCGTTCTTGCTTTAAAGGAAACTTATTTCTGATTTTTTTTTTTTTTTTTAATTATGACTCAAATTTATGGCAACATGGTATTTAGAGAGTGACCTGAGCCCTCTGCCTGGACTGCATGGTCCTTGTCAGATGTGTTCTGGGAATGCATCTATGGAGTTTTGAGTGTTGTGTAAAACCTATCAAGGCATCAGAATTGACTTCCAGACCAGAGGTTTGGTCTGCATTTTTAACAAATGAAAACAACACTGCAATATTAAACACTAGTAAACAAAATGTTTGTCTTGCATGAAGATAACCCAAGAATTCTCTTTCCCCTCTTTGCCAGGGGATTCTGTTGCTCTCCTCATCCTTTAATGAGAGAGAGAGGTCAAAGTCACATCCAGCGGATGCTGCTTCACTCTCTGTATCCAGCAGTTATAACCATCCAGCAGTTTAACCATTTGCCAGCACTTGCACAAATAAATTGGTGCTCTCAAGAGGATTCCTGTTTCCCTCAAAAGAGGAAAAGGTTTTAGTGTCTCCTGTTCTCTCATATCTCCCAAAAAAAGTTCTTTGCTGTGACAAGCCTGCAGCAATTCCCAAAAAGTTTGGAATGGCACACTACTTGTCAGGAGGAAGAGAAAATTGCAAGAGGGAATTCAAGGCTGAGCTGCTACCCTCAGATGTTAAACAGATGTCAAATGTTTCTTACCTTTGGGTAACTGTGTGTGTACAAATGCAAGGCTTCAAAATATATGGGGATTTTTTTTTTTTGTTTCTTAATCACTAAGTTTAAAATAACTGTGAGTGGGGGCTTAATGGTTGCTGTGGTTCCTTTTATTGCAGAAGAATTAACCTCCCAGTGATTCGTCAGTATGTGGATTATCTGGTGAATGAGCAGAATGTGAAGAACATTTTTGGTAAGTGATAGAAACTGCGTTACAGCCGTTTTACCTGTTTGGGAATCCTGTGATGTCTTACCTGATAGGAGCTGTAGTGGGAGGGAATGTGGATGTGGGATCATCCTGGCCATTTATATTCACCAGTGGAGGGAATGCAAGAGGTACTTAAGGCATCTGGTTTTGCCTACACCCCATTTCTGTGGGGGATAAAATAAGGTGCCTTCGAAGGTGACATTCCCAGAAATGAATGGATAATGTTGTGTTGACAGAGAAGACTCATTTAAATGATTCTTTCCAACTCAAAAATGTTAGTTCTTCTCTTCAGTGAAATGGATGTGTTTGGGTGAGGCCTCAGGCAGTGTGTTGTGTTTTGTTGTGTTGAAACAGTGAATGGCACAACAGGAGAAGGCCTGTCCCTTAGTATCCAGGAGAGGAAGCAATTGGCAGAAGAATGGATGTGCCAGGGAAAAGACAAGTAAGTAACTGAGAGGGAATGGGGAATTCCAGATCTTACCTTATAACAATGCCTGATTGCAAAACGAAGTGTGCTGATGCCTCTTTGGGTTTTTTTTTTAGTATTGTGTTGCTGGGCTTTGTTCCCCAGATCCTTTATCACAGAAGTATATTTTTGCCACTGCCAGTTAGCTGGTGTCTGTTCCTGCTGCTTAGAGAGTTTGTGAGAGTCCTTCTCTTTGGTACACTGAGAGGTGGGGAGATGAGAAAGGGCTTGGAAAAGAAGGGCTGTCCCCTTTGGTTAGTCTTGAGAAGAAATGCAAATAAAGAACATTTCTGAACTTTTTAATGTATTACATTATTTGGTGTGACTGATGCTGAGGTGTCAGGTGCTTAACTGCTTTCCTAAAGGTGCAAAATTAGTAACAGAAGAAAGAATTCAACCTGGGTCTGCAGCTGTGTATCCAATTGCAGCTTCACTCTCCCTTTCTTGTACCTGTCATAGCCTTGTACCCCTCACTGCTGCCTTTCTCTTGGATGGTGGGTCAGAGGATGTGCAGAGGAGGAGGTGTTTTGGGGAAGAAGGAAAACGAGGAGAAATAAATTGGTGTGAAGGATCACGGCCTTCAGATCCATAGGCTTTATATCTACATCTCCTGTGGATATAAAGGAGAAAAACAGAGTGGGGTCGATGGGTGGAACCTGGAGGATTCCCTTCACAGGAGCAGACAAGCACTCAAAGGTGCTGTTGTGAGGCTGAACTCTTCTGGCATGTTTGCAGAGAAATAGGTTTAGAAAGTTAAGATATACTGTGATTTCCTTTACTCTTCCCAGCCTCCCCTTAAATCATTGAAGCTTAATTTTAATAATCTAATGAAATGCTAAGATTCATCCCTCCTGACAGCCTTGCAAGTACAACAGCAAGAAGTCACATATGATTCATGTTTACAAGTGTGTTTTCTTTCTTGCACCACTGCTTGTTACTGTCAGCATTTTCTCCATGTTTCTGTTAATCAGGTCAACGCAGGCTCAACTCTTTTTTTAGGTTCTTGTTCTGTGGCTGCCTGGGCTGAAGTGAGTAACTTTGGCAGCCTGGTAGTTCACCATCACTGAAATCTCCCCAAAATCTTCTGAATTTGTTTTTTTTGTGCAGATTGGACCATGTTATCATTCATGTGGGAGCACTGAATCTGCCAGAGTGCCAAGAGATGGTGTGTATATGATATTTTTCACTCTGTGTGTGATAAACAGAAGCAGATGTACCCTCATGTACTTTCCACTCTGTCTTTTATAGGCAAGACACGCAGCAGCCATAGGTGCTAGTGGCATTGCTGTCATAGCCCCCTTCTTCTTCAAACCCACCAACAAAGGTGAGTAGATGTGATTGCTGAGGCCTTTTTATTGCCCTCCCAACCTTCTCATAGATAAAGGATTAATCCCATGTACTTTCTTTGGAAAATATTCTGATAATAATGTTTTCACAACTGTAATGGAAAAGCAAAACATGAAAGAAGCGTTTTTTAAAGATGAGAGATAGCAGAATTGTCCTGGTAAGGAATGGGAAGGATGTCTTTTGGGATGTATTTTGTTAGCCTTTTGTAAAAAGAAGAATTGCTTTTGGAAAGAATAGTCTAGTTAATTAGTCTGTGTTCTGAGTGGATACTTTGGTGCTCATGCTTGATCTGGGCCACACTAGGAAGCAGCTGGTTCCATGCTGACCCTTGCTGGACACTGACCAAGTTGAGCAACTGCTGATACACAGATGTGGCTCTTGTTACTGAGGTGATCAGGTTTGGTTCTGTCTGTCTAAGGTTACCTCAAAATTTGCAAACTCAGTATTTTGTCCTTAAGATCCTGACAATAACATAAAAGAATCACATGAAGGGAGGTTTGTAAAAGAAATATTAAAAGTTGTCTAAATGAATTCTGAATGGAAATGTTCGTATGAAAGCACCAGAAGAAACCAGAGTAACTTGCCAGAATGGCTGATAGTGACAGCCAGGACACAGTCAGTGGCAATCAGACTGGTGCTCACAGAGGAACAGCCCAAAAGTCAGTAGAAACCTTGCTGAGAGTAGGATGAGTGTGGAGGTTCATAACTGTTTTTTTGCCATTCTTCTTCCTTCTGTGTCAATGAGAAAATTGCCTAAGATCTGTGAAAAATGCAATGAGCAAGATTCTCAAGAAGAATGTCAACCTTTGATTCCTAAAATGGTGCAAAAAAAGTTGTCCAAAGCCCTGCTCATCATCTTCACCAAGAAATACCCTAGGGAGGTGAACATGAACTTGATCCCTTGTCCTCTGTTGCACAGAAGTGATCCTGCTGGCACATGTGAGAGCATGCCTGAGTTACACCTGTAAGAGAATGAGTGGGAGCTACTGAGACTGGTTTGGTTTAAAAGAAATATTGTCTTTACCTTTCTTAAGGTCTTCTCCTGATTTATGTCACATTTAATGTTTCCTGACACATGAAGGGTTTTGTATGACTTGTGTGGTGCACAATCTGAGGCCTCTCCACAGCCCCTGTGCTGTGAATCTGAACTGTGTCTCCCTGTGGATAGTCTCCTTCTCTTACGTGTTACCTGATGGTTTCCTTCTAGGTGAGCTGATTGCTTTCTTACAGAAGGTTGCATCTGAAGCCCCTGAGGTGCCATTTTATTACTATCACATTCCTCCTCTGACAGGTGTGAAGAGTAAGTACAGAGTACAGGTCTTTGGTTATTTGCTCTGGAGTGCAGATTATATGGTGTTTCTGAAATCATGGATTTATATTTAGTTTTAAATGTGTTGTTGCCGGTTCATTCCTAAACTTTTTTTGATCTAGTAAAACAGTCTTACTCTTTGTTGTCTTAGTCATTGTTTTAGAGCTGTATAGTTTACTAGGCTTAGGCCAAAAGTGAACAACTTGTAAAATATGAAGTCTTTCTCTTGGGGACAAGGCAGGGAACTCTCCCTGAACAGGCCTGTCTTCCCTCACATGAGATTGCTATTCTGCACAGTTCGTGTGGAAGAGTTGCTGGATGGGATAAGAGCACAGATCCCCACCTTCCAGGGTGTGAAGTTCAGTGACACGGACCTCTTGGACCTGGCACAGTGCATACACAAGAATGAAACAGAGGAGTTTGAATTTCTTTATGGGGTGGATGAGGTAAGAAGCTTCTCTGAAAAGTAATTTATTCTAAGGGAAGAAGTAACCCTGGACACTCGGTGCAAGGCAGTTTTGCTGCTCCCTCCCACTACCCCTTTTTTTCCTTGATTTTATTACATGAATTTTTTTTAATACAAAATTCTGAATTTTTTAATAAAAAATTTTCTTTTTCTCTCCCTCCACCCCAAACTAGCAACTGTTGGGTGCACTGGCAGTAGGGGCCAGTGGAGCAGTTGGAAGGTCAGTATGGCTTGGACTCCCTCCCCTCACACGTACACTGTGCTGTTTTATATTCCAGCATCTGTGTAGCATTTCCCTGACTGTGTTTAGTCACAGCACTGGAGGATTTTACAGGACAGGGAGGTACAGAGGCAAACAGACACATAATCTAGCCCCAGTCTATAGTGATGGGACAGTCTTATAACCCAAGAACCGAGATTATGTTCCTTTGGGTGATCATTGCTGTGGTTTCTAAGCCGACTCAAAAGTTTCAATGTACTTTTTATCCTCATGGCAACTTTCAAAGTAGGTAATCACTTCTATCTGCATTGGATAAGAAACCAAATCCCAAAGAGGTTAAAACTGTCAGTTCACATAAGCAGTCTGTGAGGAAAAGGGCTGTGCTGAGTTTAATCTTCTAATTTGTCCTCTGCCCCTCATATCAGGCTGATTAAATGAATATAACAGGTGTGATACCTGTGTTCCCATTTGGGCAATCCATTAAATGAACAAGCAACTGGAAAACTGAGTGATTGACTTTCCTTATTGCCTGATGATGTCTTTTAATTTTTATTATTATATTTTATTCTATTAATAGTATTATTCTATTATCTATAATTAGTATATTTATTATAGTTTATTTTATTATATTTATTATATTAATAGCTATAATAAAATAATTATTATAAATATCAATTTATAAACATATAATTATTATGAATATAATACATTATTATATAATAATTATTATGTTTTATTTTATTATTATTTAATTTTGAAAAGCAGTTCCATTTGAAAAGAACTGGGAAGAAAAAACAGCTTTCTTCATTATTCCATGGAGCTTGGCATACTTCAGATGCTTGACAGTAGATCACACCACACATAAATTCCATGAATTTCTCTCATAATAATGACAATGTCAACATCAAAAGCCTACGGTTACTTCTTTTGTTCCACTGGTTTGAAGTTCCTTCTTTGCATTTACCAATTCTATTTTTGGATTGTTTCTTTGACAGTACATACAACTACTTGGGCCGACAAACCAATCTGATGTTGCAAGCCTTTGCAAAGCCAGACTTTGCCTTGGCACAGCAGTATCAGGTACAGCATCTTCCCAGGCCTCACTGGGAGCAATATTCTTTCTCTCTGAGCTTTACTGTGGCTGTTCTCCATGTGGTTCTGTCATCCACACCGAGGCAGCTTCTGTAAAGAAAAATTCTTTCATCTCCATCCCCCCTTTTTGTTATTCATCCCTCCTCACTTTTTTGACCATTTCTCACTTCCTTTTAACCACTTACCCTTCAACTCTTATCTCATCCATGCAAGTGAGCAATTATATAAGATATAAATATAGTAGCTTTAGATGCTTTTACACCTTCAAATTTGAGGGTGTTAATAAATTACTGTTGGTCTTTTCCAGTTCCTCATTGGGGAATTTCTCAACTTTGTCATCAAACTGGGTAAGTAAACTGGGTAAACACTGCCTGTTTCCCTCATTATGTCTAAAAGTGCAAACACTTACGTTGCTGTACTCTTAGAACTTCCTTCCTGAAAGATTTTGCAATGAAAAACTGTTGCATCTGCTATTTCCCAACTTAGTAGCGGTTGGGAGCTCAACAAAGGGAGCTGACCAAGCATCCCTGACAGATTCCACTTTCCCTTCCTTCCTCTGCTGTGAGATCTCACAGATTTAAAGCTGTGACTCTGTGATTTACCCTTGTACCCTTGTTCTTATCCTGTCTCTTTCTGTGGGTTGGGTTTTTTGTTATTTTTTTTTTCCTTCTGTCTCCAAAATCTCATTTCCAGCTTTATTTCTACAGTAATTTTTCCGAAATTATGGTGCCCAAGTAGAGAAATAGCTCTGATACTTCTCTCTTCTGCCTTGCTGTAATTAAACAGGAATTTTGTTGAAGGCTGTACAAGGCCAAAACATTTTAAAACTGAATGATTTCTAGAAACAAAATCAAGTTTAAATATAAAAAGCAATTAAAACCAACAGAGTGGTGTAGAGGCTGAAACAGACAGGAAGTGTTCACATAAAATTATATCTGACATTTAATGAAGAGAGCTGCTTACTGTAGGTTTGCTGTACATATGCAAGCCCTGATGAATGTCACCAAGCTTTAGAGCCTAGTTGTATTTCTTGGGTTCAAAGTCAGAGGAATTGCATTATTTTTTAGCCTTATAGATGGAGAGGTAAATACTAAATATGCAGAGATACAGAAGAAGTGGTGAGCTATGGACAGGGAGCATGCTGTCACTACTCCCGAGGCTTGGCTCTGTCTGAGTCTGCATTGGGGAATGCTTAGATAAGAATAAATGTAGTAAGTTGGTCTAATTTTTACTGCAGTGTCATTCCTGTCTGCAAGTACAATTTCCTCTTTTCAATTACCCTGTTCGCACTTCCAAGAAGTACTTGAAGCCTCGTTGATACTGGATTACACAGAAAATCTGTGCTGCTGCTTTTTTAGACACCTGTATTGAGGCTGCTCTAAGGGAAGTGGTCTGCAAACGTCCTAATTTTGCTTTTGTCTGCCCAGGTTTTGGTGTTGCACAAACTAAAGCTGTAATGACTTTTGTTTCTGGCATTCCCATGGGACCTCCACGGCTTCCACTTGTTGGTGCCTCCAGTGAGTTCATCATCAAGGCCAAAGCCAAGCTGGACAGCATTGTGTGGCCTGATGGTGACTGTTCATAGAGTCATGGAATCATTAGGGTTGAGAAAGACCCACAAGATCATCATGTCCAATGACTAACCTGACACTCCCTGGGTCCACCACTAAGCCACATCCCCAAGTGCCACATGTATGACGTTCACTTCCATGTCAATCTGGAGGTTTCTTTTCTGGGATTCTCTGCCATATGGTGCATCCCCCACATGATGGGCAGGATTTCTTTCAGGGAACTGGCAATGTGCCCAAGCCCCTTCCTGTTAGGGCTGGCTTTGCTGGTGCACATGTGACCTCACATTTTACACTGCTTCCCTGGAGCTCTGTATGTTCCAGGACTGACAGGGATTGTTTAATGAAAAAAACAGCAAATTTTTCCCAATTGGAGGGAAGGGCTGATGACTTTTGCCTGGAAAGGAGGAAGATCTGTCTCTGCTCCCTCTCAGCTGGATGGTGTTTTGACCTCTCCATGAGGACACTACATTGTGGGTTTAATCAACAGTATGACACAATCAGGTTGCTCAGAGTGGTATCTGTTTATCAGAGTCACTGGGACATTGTGCATGTAAAATCCTGCTTCTGTCTGATCTCTGTGTTTATACACCTGAATACAAAACTAAAAAAAGGAATCTCTTTTGTAACAGCAAGCTTTGGATCACTAATAAGCAGGTATTTCTCCATTTTTTTTCCTTAGGACAGAAATAAAGCCACAATTGAGCTGTGTACCTCCTTGTGGCAGTGCAGAATGCTGTCATGCATGTTAGGAAGGCATAGAATCATAGAAACTTAGAATGGTTTGGGATGGAAGGGACCTTAAAATCATCCCATTCCATCCCCTGCCATGGGCAGGGACACCTTGCACTACCCCAGTTTGTTCCAAGCCTGTCCAACCTGGTCTTGGACACCTCAGGCAGCTACAGCTTCTCTGGGCAACCTGTGCCAGAGCCTTACTGTCCTCATATGGAAGAACTTTTTCCTAATATCCCATCTGACCCTATCCTCTGGTAGTGAGAAGCCATTCCCCCTGTCCTGTCCATCCCTTGTCCCAAGTCCCTCTCCAGCTCTCTTGGAGGCCCCTTTAGGCACTGGAAGGGGCTCTAAGGTCTCACCTGAGCCCCTTTTCTCCAAGCTGAATACCTGCTGCTCTCCTAGCCTTCTCTCCAGAGCAGAGGGGCTCTAGCCTTTGGAGCATCCTCAAGGCCTTCTCTGGACTCGCTCCTGAGAGGATTAAAAGCCTCGTGCCTAGGCATACTTGGGCAAGAGTAAGATACATCATAACCAATACAGAAGCTAGCAAATATTAAGCCACAAGCTAAAGACACAGGATGAAACTTGGCTAGAAATAGGGAACAAAACTTGCATAAAATGAAGGACGGAGCTTGCCAAAACCAGTGAGGAAATCGCTGAAGCAGCTAACAAGAGGGCGAGCATGCCTAGAGGAGAAAGGTGAAGACGTCCAGCCTTCATCAGGGACCGGAGCCTTCCCCAGTGCCACCACCAGGGCGCGCTGCGCCCCGCGTTTGCTACAGGGACACGGCGCGTTCCGAGCAATAGTTTGCATGAACACACCTTTTCCAAGGAAAACCGTGGATACGCATGAAATATAACCATATCTCGTAATGTGCTGTGTGCCTGAGTGTGCGCTCTTGGCAGGAGTGATCCCCGTGCACCAGCGCGCTGAATAAAGCAATTACCCACTTCTTGGACTTTGTCTCTGAAATGCCTCTTGGCCCGGTTTGGAGCGATTCACTCCAGCAGCTCCATGTCCTGGTGTGGGGGGCTAAGAGCTGGAGGGGGTCTGCAGAGCAAGACCTGATGGTGGGGTCTCACCAGAGCAAGTCACCTGATGTCAGGTTGAAAAGTGCATTTTTTTGTGTCCTGGGCTGAACCTCTTGCTGCCTGATGGTCCCTCTGGCTGACACATGAGAGGTCCCATGTCCTGATGGTTCCTCATAAAAAAATTATTGCAGCGGGGCTGGAAGGAGGGAAGAGAGATCTGGGATATTCTGGGGCTTGAGTGGTTTTGCCACAACCAGTGGCACCACAGATGACGACAACAACAAAATTGAGATGGATTGCATCCAGAATTTCACTTTCAAAATTCTTCAGAGGTAAGGCCTCTCGCTCTTCTTGGATCTGGAAAAAAAAGTCCAGGACATTTCCAAAATCTCCAAAAATCAGCCTGTTCCGCTCCACATCTATAGTTTGCCTCACTTTTCTACACCTTTCCCTTACCCACAGGAAAAACTGCCAAAGAACAGGTCATAGAACATGTATTTTTTCCTGACACAGCACAACTTACCCCCACATCCACCCCAGTGGAACAACCAGCACTTCTCTGGTGTGTATTTGTGTAAAATGTGCTGTGTATTCATGCTGAAATCCAGCCTTATCCACTTTGTGTTACGTTCAACCCCTTCTGGAAAATGAAGAGCCCAGCGCAAGGATGACAGGTCACAGGAAACACACTTACCCTCTGTAATTCCTGATCCTGCTCCAGACGGTACAGGAAATCACTTCTCAGATCCATGCTTATTTGCTCCGGAGTGAGCTGGAAGTGCAAGACATTATTTGGAGGCTTTTTGACCCCCCTTCTTATCTACATCATAACTTCAGCATCAGATCAGTCACACCAACACCATGATCCCAAATATCCATAAAGGATCGTTTCCTGCACAACTCCCTGAAATCAGCTATGCCTCTGAGCTGTTTTATTTCCTTCATTCCAGCATATTAAACACTCACCTCCAAAGAAGTCTCTTAGAAAGACCAAGAACACTGAGAAAGAACGATTGTTCGAATTGAAACCCGTTGTCCGCTCGATAGGCGCGCCCCGCTCCGCAGTAGCGCGGAGGGTGTGGTTCAGGCGGAGCCCGCTGCGGGGCGCTGCAGGGCCGGCGCGCAGGCGCTGCCGTGCGGGGCTGCCGCGGGCCCGGCGCCGGCTGGAGCAGGCGGCCGTGCCCCGATGCCCCCGGCCCGGCCATGGGGGACGTGAAGAACTACCTGTACGCCTGGTGCGGCAGGAGGAGGGTGATGCCGGCCTACGAGATCCGCGCCGCCGGCGGCCGCGGCCGGCAGACCTTCCTGTGCGAGGTACGGGCCTGCGCCGCCGGGGGAGCGGGCTGGCCGGCGGCGGGGGCTGGGAGCTGTGAGGGACGCTGAGGGCAGTGCCGCGGCCTTGGGGACACAGAGGGCGACTGCGGCCCTCCGGCGCCCTAGACGGACTCTGCCGGGCTCTGCGTGTGTTGCCGGGGCTCTGTCGGGGATCTAAAGGCCCTGAGCTGGCTCTCGGCCGGAGCCCTGCCGGGCGTCTGGGGGTTGAGCTGGGGGTTTGGAGGCTGCGACGGGAGCCTGGGCTCCACCACAGGGAACTTGGGCCGTGCCGCGAGCATGGGCTCTCCTCCGGCAGGGACCTGGAGCTCTGCCGGGGGTCTGAGGACGCTGTCGGAGGGAATGTGGGGCTCTGCCGGGGATCTGAGGTTCGTGATGGGGTCTGGGCTTTGCCAGAGGTCTCGGGTGCTGCCGAGGATCTTGCCGGGCCGGACACGGGGCTCTCTGTCTCTCCAGAGAATGTGGGATCAGTGCCGGGCGCCTGGGGCAGGTCTGGCGGCTCTGTCAGAGGGAACCTGGGGCCCTGCTGGTGGTGCTGCAGGGGTCTGGGCTCTGCCAGAAGGAACCTGGGGTCAACACCGGGGATCTGGCCTCCTGTCCGGGGTCTGGGCCCTGCCCGGCCTGGGTGGGAGTCACTGGAAGCCGAGGGCTCGGGGAGGGCTGGCGCGCTTTGAGCCAGGGTGTCCTGGCTGCGTGTGTACGGTGTGAAAGGAGGGAGGAAGCCTAAATGATGTTCTTACATGTAAAACGGATTGGTTTATTTAAGGGTGGTGTGTGTCTGCACTGTGTGCGACCTTTCTTGCAGTTAAAATAGTTGGTGAGGGGTACTGTATGTCACCTTCGCCAAGAGCTTTGGTCTGCTCTTGAACTTGGAATGAAACGTATTAAAGAATTCTTGTTGGAATGGTTGCTACTCTGCACTGCTCTAACAGTACTTTACTCCTGCCTCTAGATATTGGGGATGAGGGAGCTGTGAATTCAGTTTAGCACTGACAGGTAGCTGGACACTAAGTGTGAGGCAATGTGTAGAACAGATCAGGTCATGAGTGATGTTATGGATTTGCACTAAACACCTTAAATTTGTCATTTTACCCTTCCCTTCCATGTTTGTCTTCCGTGTCAGTGAAAAAACTAAGAAACACAGTGACATTAAAGCAATTTTCAAGGTATTGTAACTGGTTAAGCAATACTCAGATGGAATGGTTGTATGAATAGCTATATTCACAGAATCTTGGAATTATTTGGGTTGGAATATTATCTTAGAGCTCATCCAGTCCCATCCCCTGCCATGGACAGATACCTTCCACTATCCCAGGTTGCTCCAAGCCCCATTCAACCTGGCCTTGAACACTTCCAGGAATGGGGCAGCCAGAGCTTCTCTGGGCAGCTTGTGCCAGGGCGTCACCAAACTCACAGGGAACAATTTCTTCCTAATATCCCATCTAACCCTGCCTTCTGTCAGTATGAAGCTGTTCCCCCTTGTTCTGTCACTCCATGCATTTTGTAAAAAGTCACACTATACATACATATTGTGTATTATACAATATATGAGTATTGTACTGGTTTTGAAGTACTGATGCCCCATGATTATACATGGAAGCTTAACAGGGAAAGGATCAGTCTCACTGAAACATCTCACTTGCTGATTTTTGCAGCCTGGTAGGATGGCTGTGAATCCTGTATGGTTACTTATATTGTTGGAGGTACCATTGTCCAGGGTGTAGAATTGCTGTTCTAAAGTGAAAAAAAAAAAAAAATCCGAAATAAATCTGTGTACTTGTAATAACCTGGAGCTATGGCTCAGTGGACACAAGGTTACTCCTCTCCTTGTTGTCCAAGGGTTTGGGATTTAAGTTGTGGAAGGTGATCCTGTGCAGAGTTTGCTGCAGTGTGTTGCCAGGGTACCTTCCTACATTGATTTTATTTCTTTCACAAAGTTTTGGGAAGCCCTTGTGCTCTGAGAGGAGAAATTCTCCAAATGTGGGGGTTTGCTTTTCAGAACCTACAGAAATATATATCTATATATAATGATATGTAACAATTCTTAGTAATATTATTCCTGCTGTACTTAGCAGCAGCCAGGATTTGGTGTTCCAGTTTGCGTTGCTGGCCTTCAAGGCCCTTCCAGCTACCAGAGCAGTGTGTTGTTCCTTGCAGGTCCGAGTGGAAGGCTTCAACTATGTTGGCATGGGCAACTCTACCAACAAAAAGGATGCACAGAGCAATGCTGCTCGAGACTTCGTCAACTACTTAGTGCGGGTGAATGAAATGAAGAAGGAAGAAGTTCCTGCTTTTGGAGTAAGCTGCTCTTTCTCCTTACCAAAGACGACTCTGTCCTTCCTTGTGCTGCCATGCTCCCGGGTGTGTTTCATCCCTGGAGTTCAGTCCTGTGCCCCTGTGCAGTGAGGAATGTGAGGGAGCTCTGCTGGGAGGCTGGGGCACATACAGAATCTCATGGAATCATGGAATCATTTAGGTTGGAAAAGACCTTTGAGATTATCAAGTCCAACTGAACGTTGTTGGATGATCTGGTAAATACAGATGCATGTTGGGCTGCAAAGCTGATGAGGCTGGAAAGAATTCAGAGTTTCTGTGAAGTGCAGCGTGGCTTTAAAAGTGCTGAGTATTCCACCTGACACTGAAGTTCTAGAGCCATGTTCTAATATATGTACAACATATATAATCCTGTGTGCTTTAAAAAAAAGACAAAAACAAACCCAAAAATAATAATCACAGATATATCAAACCAGACATTGAAAATCTGACATTTTTAAACCATAATTGCTTCAGGTGTGTAACAGGATCACTGCTTTTTATGATGTTTTATGAACACTCAGCAGTGACTATCACTTAAGGGCTGAGGAAGAGAAACGTAACTGTTATTACAGCAAGTTTAGAGAACTAAATAAAACGTAAAGTTATGTGTTACCTATTGAGAGGGACGAATCTTCTTCTAGTGCTCCATTGAGGAGTTTTCTCAGTGGGAGCAGCCTCCCTGCCTCATCTGCCTAGGGGGAACCCAGTGGGAGCAGGACTGCTATTTTGGTTTTGCTGTGCCATCTAGTTTCTTGGCAGTTCAGTGTTTAAATGTTCATGGTTGTGTTACTATTGGGGTTGCTTCTGGGTAGTAACTATTGCATATTTACTAGAGATACCTGTTGCATAATGTTGCCTGAGGTCTTTAAACTTCCTGAACAGTTTTAAGTTGAATAGTAAAATGACTTATTCTGCACTGATGTGCTGAGGTTTTCCTTCATTCCCTTCCCTAGCCAGCAGCAGGTGATATCCCCAGTGGAGGACAGGAAGGAGCTAGAGATGTCACTGTTTCCAGTTCAACCATGGGGGGACCTCTTCCTCCACATTTTCTTTTAAAAAGTGAAGTAGGTAAGACTGAAAACTGTAATTTCTGTGTATTTGAATGTATTTTGGTGGTGATTTCTCCCCCAAATTGCATCGCTCTGCAGACAGGACACCGAAGTCATAGTTTTGAGGCAGAGATGTGATGACTGCATGAGATCTGAGGGACTGGTCATGGCCCGTCAAGAAGTCCAGGCAGTGCCTCTCCATTGCTAAGAACATGTTTTGGGGAGTTATTTTATTTTCTAATTTTTTTTTTTTCTGTGTGGTAGACAACGGACCAGGTGCAGCACCTGGAAACTGTGGCAGTCATGGAGCTCAGTGGGATCGGGGTGCAAATTTGCAAGATTATTATTCCAGGAAAGAGGAGCAGGAAGTACAGGAGGTAAGTTATGTAGAGGAATTTTCCTTTAGTTCTTCTATAGGTATCTTTTATCCCCTTTAATTTGTTATTTGCATTTATAGTCAAGCTTGCAGTTTTCTTTTGATATTTTGCTGTTAGTTTAAGCTGCAGATTTATTTGCTGACTTTTAATAAAGATCATTTGTTTAAGCTAGGGACAAATAAATCACTCTGAACATCCAGGGCTTTGTATAGACATTTTATTCTAAAAATAAAGCATTACATAGCATTTTCTGTGATGTCTTAATGATTTTATAGCATACAGGTGAATTACTTAATCTTTAAACTGGTAAACAATACTCTTTTTTTCCATATTAGACCTCAGAGTCAAAAGTGGACTTAAATGCAGATCTTCACGGGGGTTGGACCTTGGAAAATGCCAAGGCACGTCTGAACCAGTTTTTCCAAAAGGAGAAGATCCAGGAAGAATATAAATATGTTGAAATGGGGCCTGATCACAACAGGTTTGGTAGTTTTAGTCACTGTCTGTGTATGAAGGGTTCAAAATATTTGTGACAGTGGTTGTTCACACTTACTTGCCATGCTGCATAGCGCCATAGTGTTCTTTGCCAGGACCAACAACATCCCTAAATATTGATCTAGGACTGAGGAGCCTCAGTGCAGAGATCTGAGGGACTGAAGAAATTTCTGAGAAATTCTGGATGTACAGCTTTTAAAGTGACTTCTTTCCCTGGTCAGCTGCAGGGGTGTCAGTTTCTGTGAAAAGAGAGCTCAATTGCTTGTGGTAATTGTTCTGTGACTGTTGTTGCCTTTGTGCATTTTAAGTAAATCTTAAATTTGCTTATGTAGCAATGTGCTCTCAAGACATTTTATTTATATTTTTATAATATTGTCATGTCATATTATATTGTATATATGTATTATAATTAACTTTTTTGACACTGGAATCTTCTTTTGAAAAAAAAAAAAAGCAGTTTGGTGGAATCTTCCCAAAGGAGTTCTGAGAGTCTGAAATTTCAGTTAAAACCAGCTGGATGTTACTCTTTTTTGACTTTCAGCCATTCCACCAGAGAATTTGCATGTGTTTCTCCCAAATGAAAGTAGTTCACAACACATTGTGCATAAAGAATTGATGGTTTTTTATTATTTTACCCTGTTAGGAACAGTCTTTACAAATCATGCAGACGCTAGGACATTGTATTATTTCTGATGAAATATAGTGATGTTTTGTGGCCAAAAACAATGGCATGCTGCTGCTGCTGGATTGTCCTGATTTGGTTTGGCATTGGGCTTTTTTGCATTATATAAACTTGTGTTCTATGAGAGTTACATTTTAAGAAAGACAAGAGAATTTTCTTATTACAGCTTTTCAAGAGAGTCTCATTTGCAGGACTTAGGGTATTCTTTTGAGTCTTCCATTCATTTGGAACATCTAAAAGATGCGTATTGGTGCAGAAAGTTGTAAATTCTCATTTAAAACCTGTTCTTAAGTCACTTCATTTCAATTTATGTTTCTCAGGCAAGGCCATTTCCTTCACTTACGTGAGTGACATAAAAAGTTAGTTTGTACACTACTAGGAATTTAAATTATGCTTGTTGCAGGCATAGCTTCTGAACATTTCTTCTGTCTTGTAGCTTAGGGATTATTTGTGTAGCTCATTTTTTGTTACACTTTCTGCAGCATTAAACCCCATGTATTTAAATTTATCTAGTCTTGAGCAGAATGAAATTATACAGATGACAGTATGTTTCTCAGCCTGGTTATTGTTCTTCTGGAGTGCATTTCAGAGTTTCCTATACACTCTTTGTTCAGGGAAGCATGTGTGGATTGCCCTGGATGGAATGGCAGAAGGGGCTATTCACTACCTGCTGCAACAGATGAAATAGGCATGAAACAATCCTAATGTGTTTGATTAATCCTTTTAAAAAAAATATTTAAAAAAAATCTGTTTGATTTAATCCTTTTGCTGTGTGTAACAGGAGAGAGATGTTTTTGGAGTTTTAAGGACATAATATAGTTTAGATTGTTGGTTTTTTTAAAGAAATAACAGTTGGGGTGCATCTTGCCAATCTGTTTTGGGGCTTTTTTTTTTTTTTTTTTTTTTTTTGAGCTAACAATCAAAGATATAGATTATTAACAGATAAGTCAGCCATACTCTTAGAGGTTTGTGGTCAGTTAATCATATTCATGGTCTGAGAACTTAGTAATAGCTGGAAAATTTGAATTTGGAAACTAACTATGACAGGAGGGTGTAAGTTGTAAATATAAAGATGGCTCTCCTAAAACACAAAGCATGAGCTCATATTAAGGGATGGGATGTGGCTTTGCTATGTTGGGATGCCTGTGCCTCCTGTTCCTGCTGAAGACTAATGACACAGACCTGTGCCTGCTCACACTCATGCTGCTGAGGCTGCACTAGGGAATCATGTGGGATTCTGCTGCAAACTGATTTCTGGTGTTGCTGTTCTCCCCTCAGGTGGAGGAGAATGAGATTGAATGCTGACTGTAGGCCTGGCTGAGAAACATACTGTCATCGGTGTCTTAGGTGGCTGTTGTGTCCCTGAGAGCCAGTGGCCTTCGACCCCTGAAGCCACTGTGCCTGAAGGTCAGTTCGCTGGTAGCACAGGAAGGAGGAATAACCTGAAGTTTAAATCACTCGCTTAACCTTTTCTATTGTTTGTTTGCAGCAAAAATGAAGGACGCAGGTGCAAGGCACAGCCTCCTCCTGTGCAAATGCCAAGGCCTAGTTCCCAAAGAGGATCTCAGTCCAATAAATTCTAGTCATATGCCTTGAGTCACATTTGCCAGTTTAAATCCTGTCTTACAAGAATTCAGTTTTAGTATTTCGTGTGGCAAATACAGGCTTAGGTTTCGGATTCTTAAAATCATGGATCATGATTTCTATTCTCCTCTGCTGAGGATTTTGTTTTAAAGCTTGATTTTTTTTTTTTTTTTTTAACCTGAATTCTTCCCTGTGAGGGTGGTGAGGCCCTGGCATAGGCTGCCCAGAGCAGCTGTGGCTGCCCCGTACCTGGACGTGTCCAAGGCCAGGTTGGAGGGGCTTGGAGCAAGCTGGGATAGTGGAAGGTGTCCTTGCCCGTGGCAGGGGATTGGAATGAGATGGTCTTTAAGGTCCCTTCCAGCCCAAACGGGTCCATGATCCTATGATTCTGTGATGAATATGCCAGTTAACCTTTAACTGATCTGGTTACATGTCTACTAAGCAAACTGTTGGGTTTGTTACCGAGTTATCCTTGAGTAACTCTGTTACTCTGTTACTCGAGTTTTGCTGTTTTTGAATATGGCAATAAGGGAATGGAAATTCCTGCAAATTCAAACATTCTGGCTGCTGTTCAGATAAGTTCCTTGTTTTTGACTAAATGACCTGGTTTGGTTTTGTTTATGCTCTGAGCTGATCGAATGTGTGGGAAAAAGCAGAGTAACTGTATTAAGTGTTGCATCTAGTCATTAAACACAGGCTGTTAGTGGGTTACATTAGAGTTATACCAATGCTAATGTGGGATACAGTTAATGGTACATTGGCATGCATGTTAACATTACATTAACATCCCACCTGCTTTATAACTGTTGCCTTAAACCAGGACAGCTCAGAGCATATTTCCCAATAATGTGGCTTTAAATTTCAGTGCTGAACAGTGGCATATTCATAACTCTTCTTATCAAATGTACTGGTTCTGTTGATGATAGGTCTGTTACCTACTACTTTGGGGTTAAAGGGACTAAAAGCAGTAATGCTTTATTTACCTTGGTCATTGGTGAATTGAGAGTTTCTGACTGAGGACAGAGATCTTTGCCTAGAAATATTGGAAAGAGTTAATATTTTTGCATATTATTTATGCAAATACCAACAAATATTATTTATTGGTAATTGTACCTTTGTGTTCTTTCTTTCTCTTGCAGGAGCTTTAATGCAGAAATGAACATTTATGTGAAGCAGCTGGGCAGAAGTAAGTGCTTTATTTTTTAACTTTATTTTTAACTTAGCAAGAGATGGGTGTTGGTATAGAGGGACATTTGTGGGTACAGAGTTTATTATAGTTTTGTGTTGGGGCTACTTCCAGAGGTAAAGGATAATTTGTATGATGTTGCTGGGTGGTATTGGTTAATCATACTTCCTTAAGCACTGAATGCAGAAAAACTTCAAAGGCATTAGCAGTAAAGTAACATCACACAGCCAGTGTGAGCATGGAGGGGCCTGGTTGGATTTTATGTTGGAATTCTGGATTTATCAAGATTTGAGACTGTCCATGAAGCCTGTTTTGGAGTGTAAATCAGAGAGCCAAGTTCAGAGTAGTGTCTTCTGTGGAAGCTGCATGACTCCTCTGCTGCTACAGCTCTGACCTCTGTGTGCTGCAGGGATTTTCAGTTGTGAGCACGGATCAAACAAAAAGCTGGCAGCACAGTCCTGTGCCCTTTCCCTGGTCAGACAGCTCTACCATCTTGGTGTCATTGAGGCTTACACTGGGCAGACAAAGAAGAAAGGAGAATCGGTGAGTCTGGCAGGAGGGACAGGAACTATTGCTTCCATTTCATAACACAGAAGCACTCTCATAAACAGGAGTGAGTTAAGAGTTTGCTCTCCATATTTAACATCTTACAAGTTATTAATAATTTTTATTCTTTAGCAACTGTTTCTGTTCTAGTGAGTGATTTGGATCAGAAATATAACTTAATGTGTATGTGATTGGAGCAGTAACTAATTTTACATTCTATTAAATGAAATAGTGTTTATAATAAATGCTATTTTCAGTATAATTTTTTTACAAGCTTGAATATTTCTATTTAGGCTCAGCTGTTCAGATTGTCTGTCACATGAGCATCTTCTGGCAATTCAAATATATATATGTACACACACATACCAAGGATTTTATGTTATTTAGCTATTTGGTTGCAAGTTTGGGAACGTGTTCCTCTGAAATTAAACTCAGATATTTAAAAATAGCCTACAAATCCTTATTCAAAGAAAAGCCAGCAAAACATTTCAAGAATGTGAATTCTGAACTGATGATACTCTTTTGCCTTGTTTCACAAGGAGGTGTGTGATGGTTCACCTCTAATAGCCCACAGATCTGGCTTCCAGTGCCTGTTATTTTGTGTGTAATGACGTGTAGTTTTTAAATGTTTCCTAGTTGGAACCCTATGAGGTGTCACTGTCTTCTGACTTAGAAAATCATCTGCAAAAGACTATCCGGGAGCTGTCCCTGGAGATCGTGCCTTTGGTGAGTGTGCGCTTCAGTGCTCCGGTATGGAATATCATGCCTGCTCATTTAATCATTTGTCTGTCTTTGCCCACTCTGCTTTTGGATTCATAGCCTGAAGATCCCAGTAATCCAGTTCTGATCAACGTTGGAAAGTTGGCCCATTTTGAGCCATCGCAGAGACAAAGTCATATGGGAACTGTTCCCTGGTCACCACCTCATTCCAACTGGAACCCTTGGACTGGCTGCAATATTGATGAGGGTCCGCTAGCAAATGTAAGACAGCTTAAAAAATGGATCTGTTGCTTGATTATCTCATGCTTTCAGAACTTCTAAGTGCTTCTCCCCCACCAGGATTTAAAGTATGAGCTATTTCAAAAAGAAAATATATATATATTCATCAGAGAAGACTGATAGAATTTCTTCCCTTCTTGACCTGGAGACAGAGAGTTCTTTGTGTTTACTGCATGTTTTATCAGGTCTTGAGCAGTAGTGTCTTGAGTGTCCCAATTCTCTGATTTGTTTCACCTTTTGCCTGCTATCATGCAGCCCATACAAAGTTTATAATTGAAATTACAAGGTAAGTTCATGGGCATGTCATGTATAATTCTCTGGCTTCTCTTTCCCATACTTCCTTGCTCAGACTCTTTTTCAAGGAAAAGAAACTGCTCCAAGCCAGTGCCACTAAGCAAGCAACTAAATTCCTTACTTTCTGTAATTTCTAGTCCCATTCAGCACAGAACAAATGAAAGGCAACAGTGCGGCATGAGAAAATGAAGAAGGGAAAGAATTAATGGATTGCTAAATTCAGAGGGTAATTAGGTCTGAATGGTATAACCTGGTCATAAAAGACTCTCAGGGCAGGAACTTGATTTTCCTACAACATTCAGATTGCTTATGGACAAAATAATAATTTAATTATTTTTCTACTGCATTTTTTTCCATAAATTACATTAATTTAGTATTGATTGTTATATATTGATTTTTTAAATTATAGGAAAGTAATGTAAATTTAACTCTTTCTGCATAAACCACATAACCAATATGGACACTGCAAATTGAACTGGCTTCAAATCTCTTCAGGATTTACCTGTGCTAGTTCTGACTGGAACAGCTGACTTATTTGCGGTAAAAACAACTAGCCCTTTGGTAACTATTTGGCATTTCTTCAGGTTTCTTTTGCAATTGAAGGACAGGATTTGCCTGATGAGACCTCTTCAAACTTCTTTTTTCAGTGACTATTTTAAGGGTGGGTTTGTGTTTACATTAGGTTGTTACTTATATTAAAAACTCCTGTTTAAATCATCATCCTCTTGGTTTACTGCAGAGCAGAGCATGTTTATCAAGTAGTCAACATGTTTAAATTTAAACAATCATTCTTTCTCAGTGTTCTTGGTCTTTCTAAGAGACTTCTTTGGAGATGAGTGTTTAATATGCTGGAATGAAGGAAATAAAACAGCTCAGAGGCATAGCTGATTTCAGGGAGTTGTGCAGGAAACGATCCTTTATGGATATTTGGGATCATGGTGTTGGTGTGACTGATCTGATGCTGAAGTTATGATGTAGATAAGAAGGGGGGTCAAAAAGCCTCCAAATAATGTCTTGCACTTCCAGCTCACTCCGGAGCAAATAAGCATGGATCTGAGAAGTGATTTCCTGTACCGTCTGGAGCAGGATCAGGAATTACAGAGGGTAAGTGTGTTTCCTGTGACCTGTCATCCTTGCGCTGGGCTCTTCATTTTCCAGAAGGGGTTGAACGTAACACAAAGTGGATAAGGCTGGATTTCAGCATGAATACACAGCACATTTTACACAAATACACACCAGAGAAGTGCTGGTTGTTCCACTGGGGTGGATGTGGGGGTAAGTTGTGCTGTGTCAGGAAAAAAATACATGTTCTATGACCTGTTCTTTGGCAGTTTTTCCTGTGGGTAAGGGAAAGGTGTAGAAAAGTGAGGCAAACTATAGATGTGGAGCGGAACAGGCTGATTTTTGGAGATTTTGGAAATGTCCTGGACTTTTTTTTCCAGATCCAAGAAGAGCGAGAGGCCTTACCTCTGAAGAATTTTGAAAGTGAAATTCTGGATGCAATCCGTCACAATTCTGTTGTTGTCATCCGTGGTGCCACTGGTTGTGGCAAAACCACTCAAGTGCCCCAGTATATCCTGGACGAATACATCAGAACCAACCGAGCAGCTGAGTGCAACATAGTGGTGACACAGGTGAGGAATGTGTAGCCAGTATGGCCACTGTGGTGGATATGAGAAATCACCTGTTGGTTAGGATAAAATCACAGAACCATGGAATGGTTGGGGTTGGAAGGGACCTTAAAGCTCATCTTGTTCCAACACCCTTCCATGGTCAGTAATGCACCCACTAGGCAAGGTTGCTCCAAGCCCCTTCCAACTTTGCCCTGAAGGATTGAAGGATGTCCCGAGGAGCCTTATTATCATTGCAGGACATGGTTCATAAAGATACCTCCTCAGCAATAAAAGTAGGAGGAACCTCAGCATCATGTGTATTTTCATTTGGAATGTTACTCTTATGTAGATTTGCAGTTTGGATAACCTGGCTTGAACCTTGCCCAGGTGAAAACACTAAGCAGACCAAGGGAAATTATTTTGGAAATGGCAGCTGGTAGTTGCCATATATCTTTATACACCTCCTTTGTGGAAAAAACCCTGTGCTGTTAAAATATTAATGTTTAATGATTAATTTGTGAAGAAATCTTAGGACATCTGTAGCATTTATAATTTCCTTTATTGCTTTCAATAAATTGTGATATTGTATTGTGATAAACTTCTAAAACCTCTTCATTAAGTTAGGGAAAACTTTTGCATCCCTCAGCCCCGGAGGATCAGTGCAGTTTCTGTGGCGGAGCGTGTGTCCTATGAGAGGGGGGAAGAGCCTGGGCAGAGCTGTGGGTACAGCGTGCGCTTCGAGTCTGTGCTCCCTCGGCCGCATGCCAGCATCATGTTCTGCACTGTAGGTCTGTATTGCATCCTTATATTTGGAGCTTACCATAGGTCTGAACTCTGAGTTAGCAGCAAAAGCAGAAATATGGTTAGATTAAAATTTATTTTATAAAGTCTGCCTAGAAGACTAGAAAGGATTTTTTGGATAAAAGTTTGCTGCTATGCCGATGTGCAAAGAAAAATTAAGGTTGAAGTTTTTTGTTCAGAAGTCTGATAATACAGGTCTGATAGTACACAGAAATAATCCCATGAAGAGATAAAATTGCCATGTGTTGATTGTCCTTAAAAGACAAAAAAGGGAAGCAGCATTGGGTGGGAAAAATGGAAGAGTCTCTCTTGTGGTAATGCTTCATGGCCTTGCCATCACTCATACAAAGGAAAGAATGGCAATTAGAGATGGGGTTGGAAAAGGGGTGCACAGCCTGTGCACTTCCTGATTTTTAGACCCGGGGCTGGAAGGAGGAAGGTTGAACTGTTACATGAATATTTACCTACTGTCTCTGGTTTAGGTGTTCTCCTGAGAAAAGTGGAGACTGGGATCCGCGGCATTAGTCACGTTATTGTTGACGAGATCCATGAGAGAGACATTAATGTGAGTTAGCTGGTGATGACAGCCCTAATCTCTATATATGCTTCTGTTCTGTTTAACTTCTGTATGTGTTTGTGTGTAGTAGCCAAAATATGAGAGGAAACCATGTCTTAATGAGTGTCAGATGTGTGAGTTTTCCTTCTTTGATAAGATTTTTAGAACTCTGAATTATTCCTTATCTAAGTACAGAGCAAGGACCCACAGCAGCCTTCTTGCTGCCCTCTGACTATTTTCCTGGTAGGATCCCCTCTGTCCTGGTCCTCTCTGGAAAATGGAACACCACAGTACAAACACATCTTGTCCAAGTGAGGGAGCACTGTTACTTTGGAGTGCTGTTTCTACTGACTCTGTTGTATTACTGGTGGTGTTCACAGAACCTTCAGTCTTGATAGTGATACATTGAAATTCAGGGTGTAAATGAAGTAAAATAGAAGTTGATGATAGAATTAGGAGAGGTATTGTATATAATTTGAAATGGCAAACATTTTCTGTTCTTTTCTTTATTCTGTATAGTTTTCAGCTTTGTCATATCAAGAGTAAGAGAAACTGTGAAGTTCTGATATGTTGTTTAAGCTTCTTTGGACAGAATTTGGGAAGTCATTTGAATAAAATTGCAATACACATTTTTCTGATGCATCTCTTCATCTATTAAATATATGTTAATGATGTAAAATGCAGGTTTGGAAATTGTGAGTGAGATTGGAATTTTGTCTCTTGAGCTAAGTGCATGCCTAACTAACTGCATGGCAGAACTAAATAAATGCCATGTTTAAACAGAACTACAAACATCACACACACCTGCACTGAGTAATTCCTATTTATTTTATGAATTATGGCTACTTTATATGTAAGCCAAGTTTAAAAATAGCTGGGGTTGTAATGTACTGTTAGGAAGGAAGCAAACTATTTTTGTAGAAAAGAACAACCCTTCTTTACACTGGAAATCCTAAAACTCACTTATCCCAGGCATGGCAGTAGTTTCAAAATAAAGCACTGACAACTGTTTTTTGTTTTAGAACACTTTTGTTGTACTTGTTGCTTCTCTTGCTCAGTAAATGTATAATTCCTTCTGGTTTCTTGGGAAGATACTGCTTTTTATAGATATGAAGTTAATGATGCTCTTATTCTCTTTCTATGCAGACTGACTTCCTTTTGGTGGTGCTGAGGGATGTCATTCAGGTGTATCCTGACATCAGGGTTGTCCTCATGTCTGCCACCATCGATACCAGTATGTTTTGTGAATACTTCTTCAACTGTCCCATCATTGAGGTCTATGGGAGAACCTTTCCTGTCCAAGGTAAATCCTTGGTTGTGCTTCCAGAAACTGCTTGAGTTTTTATCAGTCTTGGATTCATACTCTGAAACATCATGATTTATTTCAGGAGATTCTTGAGAAGTGGTGTAAAGAATTATGTTCCTTTGCACAGGCTTCCAGCAGTCAGTCCTTATCATCTGTCTGTCCTTACAGATTATTTTCTGGAAGATTGTATTCAAATTACTCAGTTTGTCCCTCCACCAAAGGAAAAGAAGAAGAAAGAGAAGGATGAAGAAAATGGGGAAGATGATGATGTATGTTTGAATTTTAATATGAAAAATTAAACAAATGCCATTTTTAGTACTCTGGCTTGAGTGTAATTCATTTGGCTTTGTTGAAGTGAGGCATCTCTAGCAGCTTTTCTATTTTTAGTATCTGAGATTGCTGTTAACTTCAGCAGTGGAACTAAATTTTCTTCTTGCCCTTGAAAACTGAAGAATTTCTTTTTCATTGAAGCTAAGGTTCTCATGTTTCATCAACCTACTTCTCTTTAAAGCTAAAACAAATGTTTTCAAAAGTGAAGATTGGTAACCTTGGAAGAAGAGAGAAATATGAGCTTGGTAGTACCTTTTTAGGGTGAAAATTTAGATTCTCCCCCTTCTTCTCTTGCAGTTGATATTGTTAATGCTTACACACATTGTTGAGGAAATAGCAGTTTTATTCAACTTTTAATTTGTAGTTTTGAAACTTGTTTTGGCCCACTAAATTGAATTTTTTTTAAATGGCCATTTTTTCTTGAAAGGCATCTGCCCACATATCTCATTTTCTTATTTGCCTGGCCAGCCAGTCTCCATAGTTTGAGTAAATTAATTTATATGATTTCCTTTGTGGTATTTTTCCTTTGTAGGCCAACTGCAATCTTATTTGCAGCGACGAATATGGCCCAGAAACAAAGCACTCCATGGCTCAGCTGAATGAGAGAGAAACCTCTTTTGAACTCATTGAGGCTCTGCTGATTTATATCAGGACTCTGAATGTCCCAGGAGCTGTCCTTGTTTTCTTGCCTGGATGGAACTTAATCTATACAATGCAGAAGCATCTAGAAATGAACCCACGCTTTGGTACAAGCAGCTGTTTTGTTATTTTTCATCTTTTCCCAAGGAAACTACTGACCGTGTGAAGATGGGAGTTGGATGAGTGGCTTAGGGAGCTAATTTTTGTGAGAGTGAATGGCCAGGAATTTTTATGTTGTGGAAAGAAGAAATGAGATTCACATAGGAGTAGTTACCAACCTTCTTGTATTCCTGTTGTAGGAAGCCACCAGTACCGGATTTTACCTCTGCACTCGCAGATTCCTCTGGAGGAGCAGCGTCGAGTGTTTGATCCTGTGCCTCCTGGGGTGACCAAAGTACGGAGCCTGCTCTGCGTGGAGTTCTTTTGGGCTTTTGGGGAACGTATTGCTGACTTTTTCAATAAATTCTGTAGTTTATCTGGCTGGGCATTATCAGCTTTTTCAGACCAAATAACGTTACTTTGCATTTCCTGGTTTTTATAGGTTATTTTATCTACCAGTATTGCCGAAACCAGCATTACCATCAATGACGTGGTCTTTGTTATCGACTCTTGCAAGTGAGTTCATGAAGCAGCTTTTTGTTTCATAAATCATACCCTTGGGAATGCAAAAGAGGTTTTGGAAGCACACAGAAGTGCCTTGTGTTCCCATGCTCCCTGATCTGAGTTTGAGGACTCTTAACTCCCTCAGGACAGATTATCATTGTCTTTAGCTGGTCAGCCCAGTGACACATCATGCTGGCATCTCAGGGGACTGGGTTGGCCACTGGCTGGCACTATTCATGTGAGATGTCACTGGGTTTCCACAGCAATTTGATAGATGTTATCTGCCAAAGGAGTTTTACAAACTCTCAGTGTCTGGCTGATGATAAAGAGGAAGGAAGATTTTTGTAGTCTGTTACAGTTCCTGCCTTGCTGTGCATGCTCTTTGAGAAAACTACACACAGGGAGCTCATGAATTCATGAGAATTTTATGTTTTTTGGACAGTTGTGAGAACATTATTCTGTGCAATAGTTTGGGGCACTGCTTTAGAAAGAGTGTAATGCTTTAGTTTCCATACTGATGCCTGACTAACCAAAACTTGGGGCTGGCTGGTTTCTTAAAAGCAGTGTGGCTGCAAGCCATAAAATAAGAAATGATTCAGCACGGCCTAAGATGAAGGACATTTGATCTTTAGTGGTGTTTTTCCTGTAACAGGCAAAAAGTGAAGCTGTTCACTGCTCACAACAACATGACAAACTATGCCACAGTCTGGGCATCAAAAACCAATTTGGAGCAGCGGAAAGGCAGAGCTGGGCGTGTGCGACCCGGGTTCTGTTTCCATTTGTGCAGCAGAGCTCGCTTTGAGAGGTGAGGCTGTGGTCTCCAGAAGTAAAATATCCTCAGGGAATTCTCCCAGAACTGTTGGGTGTTGCTTCGGGTCAAACTGGGGAAATCATTGCAGAAAGCACAGAGAGGAAATGGATGATGTTGGCTCTCACTGAAATATCTCAGTTCTTTGGCTTAAAAAAATGTACGTATGTTATGCTTTTACCCACAGTATGAGGTGGGTACACAGTTCATAATTTTAGTATTAACACTGTCACTGCGACCTACCAAACTTCTCTAGTGGAGAATACTGCTTTGGAATTGAGGCAAGGAAAATAGCTTTGTAATGAGGACAAGGCTCTAGTCTGCCTTCAAACACTGGGAGACCTGGCATTGCCATGTAACAGGCCATTTTGTCATGAAAGTGGTAAAAAGCAGGGATGGCAGATGTTACTTTTCTCTCTGTCCCCATTCCATGGCCAGGAAGCCCCTTCATGGTGCTCTAGCACATTCCCTGTTGCTGAAACTTTTGACCTCTCTGCCAGACTGTTTTTCCATTACTAGAGCCATGGAAATGTCTTTGCTGGTTGGAGAAGGCAGCATTGCTGTTAGTTACACTCTGATCTCTCTCTTGGAAGTTTCAGTGCCCCTTTCTCTGGCTGTTACAGCTGTGTTTTGATGTTCAATGTTTTGTAAACTCTTGAAAGACTCAGTTGACCAAAAACTCTCCTTGAATTTCTCAAATTTATTTAGATCTGTTGTTGAGTACAGTACAATGATTTTAATTAACAGTTTTTGACAATGAACTGATTTTAGGCTACTGAAGTAATCATGGTTTTAGGATTACTTTCCTCAGAGAATATAAACCAAAAATATACAAGTTCCTTGGTGCTTAGGAAGGAGTGTTTGTGGACTTGTACAGATAGTTATTTGAGAGAAATCATCTAAATCTGGTGCCAGGGTTTCTGTTCAAGGTGTTTTGAAACCTCTTCTAGCTGCAGTAGAAAAGCTTCCTTATCAGAGTAGGAGAGGATTGCAAAGGACAAATGTGGGGCTGAACACAGCCATGCTGGTAATTGTGCTCCAGCCCTGCAGGCTCTCTGTGGTCAGGCTAGAACCCACAGTGGGCAGTGGAGATGTGAGGACTATTCTCTCTGCATTCCCAGCATAGATTTACCCCAAAGGAGAATGGAGAAGTACAGAATTTTATGATAGAAGAGCCCAAGTTCCAGGAGCACAGAGAGAGCCGATGGGTGGGCTCAGAGACAGAGTTTACTTTGGAGGGCAGTGGTTTCTGCTGGTGGAATGACCCCTCATGGTGATCAAAGCCTGTGTTCAGAGCAGTGGGACTTTGTTCTCATTCCAGACTTCAGCCTCACATGACGCCTGAAATGTTTCGAACACCGCTCCACGAGATTGCTTTGAGCATCAAACTGCTGCGGCTGGGAGGGATCGGGCAGTTCTTGGCCAAAGCCATCGAGCCGCCCCCTCTGGACGCGGTGATTGAGGCAGAGCGCACGCTGAGAGGTATCCCCCTGTGCCCACGGCGCTGGCTGGTAATGCTGGCCTAGTGGAACTACCTCCTAGTGCTTTCCCACGTGTGTGATCTCTGAGAAACGCCTGTTCCACCTCTGGGGGCATTGGTGGAGCAGCATATTCTGGCTGACATGGCAACCTGGAGGCATCCTGTGGGTGGCAGTGGCTTGTGCAGCTGAAGAAATACTTGAATTCCCAGTGGAGTGTTCTTCCTTTAAGAAACTTGAGCCTTCAAACTTGAGGCTTGTTTTGTTGTTTTACCAGTAACTTATGTTAGCTTCCAGCTTCCTGTTTTTCAGCTGTGGCACTGCTGTGTTTAACACAGACTCAGGCCAGTGCTTGGGGCATTCACAAAGCTTCTATAAAAGTACTGAAAAACAGAGGTTGGTAGTTTATTAAATAATTACCACTTTGTAGAGTTTGCTGACCCAATAGCTCAGATTTTGTGAAGAAATTAAATCTCCGGTTTATGAATCTGCACGAAAAACAGAAGAAACTGATGTGTGGATTAAGCTGTCTCCCCACTCTCTTCAAGGAACTAACTAGAATGTGAATAAAATAGAGCAGGGAAGAACTCTAAATTTGTGCTTTAGATGTAAAGCATAAAAGTAACCTCAAACCTCAGCACACTTTGTAAATGTCACTAAATAAGCACTTGCTACAATTTTTAACAATGCAAATATCTATTTAATTGTTGATTTTATGGAAAAATTGTGTGCTGAGCCTACGTTTCTTGTATACAGGAGGGAGACGAGAATTGAAAAATATAGCTGGGGATATGTAGTCAGGTTTAATGACTTTCTGTTCTGAAAATTGTTAGTACTTTTCATACTGTGCAGCTGAGAATTGCAGAGCCAGGAGAAAAGGCAAACATTTTCAGTTTTAACATCAAATAGCTATTTCTGTAGGTGCATCCCTTTCCTGTATGACCTGTGATTTTTCAGTGCAAGTAGACTGCTAGTATGTTCTTAGGAAGGTGAAATGTTAATCTTCAAAGTATTCTTTAGGCTTTTGGGTTCAATAGATACCAGGAAAAATGGATTTGATGGTGGCAAATCAAATCGTTTGTGTGTTTCCTTTCCCATTTAATTGCTGAGGCTACAAAGTTGTTGTTTTTTTGGTGGGTTTTTTTTTGGTTTTGTTTTTTTTTAATGTGAAAACACCTTTGATAGCTTTGAGGATGAATACAGGTGATAATTTTTAGGTAATGGGAAAGGCAGGTAAAGCCTCAAGGAAGAGAGAGTTTGTGGTGTTCTCTTTGGTGAAGAGGGTTCTGTGATTTGGCAATGGCAATGAAGACTTCACAGCTGGTTGTGACAGGCAGAAATTCTGAGGCAGATATTAGATTAGATTCATTAGATAATAGGTGGTTTAATAGTGTAATAGGGGTTTGTACAGAAGCAAACTAAAAAGGAATGGAAAATTATGTATGTGAATTACATTGTGATTATTCTAATTTCAGAGGAGGTAGTAAAAATTCTTGTAAAGCTAAAGTAAAACTTCCTGATCTCAAACGAGTTTTGAAAATCAGGTCTGCAACAGTGTAATAAACATTAAACTTAAATATGAGTGGGGTTCAGTTTAAACACAACTATTAAAAGTCTGAATTTCTTATTTAAAGATTTCTGGGGTTATCTAACTCTCTTTGATAACAAGGGATCTTGTTTCAGAGCTTGATGCCCTGGATTCCAATGATGAGTTGACACCTCTTGGAAGAATCCTGGCCAAACTTCCCATTGAACCTCGTCTGGGCAAGATGATGATCATGGGCTGTATTTTTTAGTAAGTTGAGTGGTCTCAGTGGTCATGTTCTTGTTTCTCTGAGTTCCTGAGCCTCTTGACATGTGCAAGAGAGAAAAATATATCTTGATGAGCAATAAATGCTGCAGCTGGGGAGAGGTGACTGAATCTTCGTAGGAGCAGAGAAGAAATAACTTCCAGTGTAGGCAATAAGGTGGTCATGAAATTCAGTTAACAGCAAGACACAGTGGAAGCCGAATATTTCTGAGTTAAGAGTGAGACTTGAAACACCTAGGTATACAGGTGTATACAGGTATATATAGAGGTGGGTGGATCTGGAATTTAACAATGAGATAAGGAGAAATGTCCATCTCTACATTTTGCTTTAGTACAAGATCCATTCGTTGTCACTATGATGGCTATAGAGTCCTGTGATTACTGTAGGGACCTTTTCACCAGAAGAAGGTGATGTATGGATGGAGGGGAGGGCAGATGGAGCTAATTTAACATCCACTTTCAGGGAAGTGTTTCAGTGAAGAACTCTAGCAGATAAAGGCCAAATTCCTAAGGTCTAAGCAGGGAGGTTTTCCCTGCTATGTGCAGCTGCAGCAGGTGCTGGCAGCACTAAATCTGAATGATCCAGATTCCTTCTGTGGTTCCTTTCAGTGTGGGAGATGCTGTGTGTACCATCTCTGCTGCCACTTGTTTCCCTGAACCTTTCATCAATGAAGGCAAACGCCTGGGATATGTCCATAGGAATTTTGCTGGGACCAGGTATTCAGATCATGTAGCTTTGCTCTCTGTCTTCCAAGCCTGGGATGATGCAAGGTACGTTGTCTGGCACAGCAGGTAATGGCAGGTTACAAGTAGCACAGGGTGGGCTTTTCTTTTCCTTGGTCAGGCTTCTAATTCCCCTGGTTTGTTTTTCAGAATGGGTGGTGAAGAAGCAGAGAAAAGATTTTGTGAACACAAAAGACTCAGCATGGCCACTCTTAGAATGACTTGGGAAGCAAAAGTCCAGCTAAAAGACATACTTATTAGTTCTGGCTTTCCTGAAGGTGATTCTGATTAAATTCAATAATTTAATCATGCATTTTTAATTCTGAGATGATAAATAAATGACCAGGATAATCTGTGTTGAGCACCCAAGCACAGGGGGAGTACAGTGGATTTGCCATTACACTACTCCACTTTTACAGCTGCATTCAGGTGGAATTTTAGTGTTCTCTCCTAAACTTGTGATGGCTGTGGTGCATCACAGAGATTTTAGAGGCTGAGGTTAGAACTGCAAGATTAAAAGTCTGTTAAACAAGTGTCCTTAGAGTGTTGCCTCCCTGATTTTCTTTCTCCTTCACTTGTTGCCACTCCAAAATGTGCTGTGTTGTGCTTTCCCCCTTCTTTCCATAGACCTTAGTGGGGAGTCTGTGTGAGCTGAACAGTGTTCAGTTCTGTGACTTCCTGGGTTTGTACTGCAGGAGGGATGTGCCAAAGTATTCCATTTTCTAGAGAAAAAATCCTTCAACTTCACCAGGTTCTGAATTTGCCTAATACTGCTGAGGAGCTCAGTGAAATGGCATGGCTGCCTGGATTAGCAGATGTTTATCTCCCCTCCTTTTATTTTTTTTTTCTTTAAATTCCTTTAATTTTTTTCTCCTTATGCTGTTAGGATCACTGCTGCATTTATCCATAACTTTCTTTCCAGGCAAGATGACTTGAAAACAAGCCACCAGAGACTCTGGGGAAGATTTGTAACAAATGAACTAATAAAAACATCCATTTTAACTTCCCCCAAAAGATCTGTCTCCAAAACAAATGGAGTAAACACACTGTGGTACAGCACGTTCTGGGCAAACCCATCTCTCCTTGTTTTTGAAGAGTATGGGAGAGAAAAATACTCTTTGTAGTAGTTATTTTTAGCTTTTCATTCTCCACTAAGAAATTAAAATTTGAATGTAGAATTTAAATGCTCTGAGTGGAGAGGTCATTTCTGATCACATCTAGCAGTTGATTCAATCAGAAAAGGCATTGATCCAGGATCCTAAACAGCTCTGCATTGATCCAGGATCCTGAACAGCTGTGTTGTGCTCTCCTATGTATCCCATGGATTTGAGCCACTCTTCTGTTCTTTGCCAACAGAATGTTTGATGACTCAACCGTTTAACAACACTGGCCCTGATAACAACCTGGATGTTGTAATCTCCCTGCTGGCTTTTGGGGTCTACCCCAATGTCTGCTACCACAAGGAGAAGAGGAAGATTCTTACCACTGAGGGGCACAATGCTCTTATCCACAAATCATCTGTCAACTGCCCTTTCAGCAGCCAGGACATCCAGTATCCATCACCCTTCTTTGTTTTTGGAGAGAAGGTAGAGAGTTTGGGTTTATTCTTGATCATGTGCTGCCAAATGGTCCAAGAGGCTCTTTTTGGTAAAGAAGTCATAAGAAAAAAACCTGACTGCAATATTTAGCTAGTTCTGGTGGTGGTGGGGGATAGGGGTATTGTTTATTGGTTGGTTTTCTTTCCAGAAAGTATATATATTATATGGTCCTGGTGTCACTCAGCCTCCTAGTAACTTCCATTCAACCCTCCATTATACCTATTCAACCACTTTCAGTAGAAGTAGAGGTGCACAAAAAGTTACTGTGGGTTTTGTTACAACAGCCAGGTCATAGAGAAAGAATCTAAGTCATTATCTCTTTAAGAGCTTGTTTTAGGAGCTCTTCCATACTAATTAGGCATCAGAGAATTTTCATCCTTATAATTTCTGCTGCTTACAAATCCAGGGAGAAAACAGGAACATGGAATATGGCAGTGGGGTGCTCCTCTTCTGGCCTGTAGGTAGTGTGTCATCTCCCAAGGAAAATTTACATTTCCCAAGCATCACCCAAAAGGTCTCCATCACCTTTTCCACCATCCTGTGAATTTGATGTACATTCTGTGCATGTCCATTGCAAGCCCCTTGAGCTCTCCTGTGCTCCAGTGACAGCCATCATGAACTCAGCTACTCCTGCTTAAGGAGCAAAGAAAGGCAAGGCTTTTGTGTTTGGTAATAATTGGAATTTTAAATCCTTTGGGTACAGAGATTTTGTCTTGACAGTCTGGATTGCCAGTCCATACTTCAGAGCTGTGGTGAGGCTTTGCTGCTTCTTTATCCTTTCTATCAGGACCCCAGGAGGGTCAGACCTTTGATCCACCTTGACCATCTCTCTCAAGTGAGACTCCCCTAAACCCAACAAAAGACTTTTGAGCTCAAAAAATGTTTTGCATTATTAAACAAAGTACACACAGCAAACAGAGAGTGACTAAGATGGTGGCTTAAGAGCAGCTTAGACAGCACCTGGGTGAGGCTGGGATGCAGGAAGGATTTGTGTGCAGCTCTCTCCCTGCCCATTAGGTATTTCTTCTGTTCCTCTTAAAAACTGAGGAGCAGGAGCCAGGTAGCAGGGCTGTTATCTCTGGCTTGATGTTGTCCAAGTTCTCAGTTGAAGTTCAAGCTCAAGGTCAGTGTAACATGACACAGCAGTGACTGCATGGACATCTGACAACTTCCACACTTGCTTGAGTAGGACCCCACTAAAGCTTTTCATAACAGCCTCAGTAATTGAAGGGTGGGAAGAAAATTCAGATGTGCCCTCGTCATTTTAAGGCTGGCAAAGCATGAGGTGGCTCTTGTAAAAGCTACATAACTGCAGACACAGAAAATTAATACTTTAAAATGGACGATCGTTTTCGTTGTGATTTTACACCTGCCAATGCTGGATCCCTGTAAGCCTCTGCCTGGCATTCAAGTTTGTATGTGCACATTCTCTTTCATAATTTCATAATGTTATACCTAGTTTTGTTGTGTGCAGTTTGGGGCGTTTGTTACACAATTCTCTGGTTTCAGTGTCCAGAGGAATGTGTAGAGCTGTGTTTTCAATTTCAAGAGTAATTTTCCTCTTTCACTTGCAGATTCGAACACGAGCCATCTCTGCCAAAACCATGACCTTGGTGAGCCCGCTGCAGCTGCTCCTCTTTGCTTCCAAGAAAGTCCTGTCAGATGGGGAGCTTATTCTGGTGGATGACTGGTAGGGATTTCCTTGGTGCTCAGAATCATGGAATCATGGAGTGGTTTGGGTTGTAAAGGATGTCAAAGCTCATCCAGTTCCAACCCCCTGCCTGAGGGGAAGTGCAACTAATGTAGACCAAAACTCTATAGAACAAAGATCCCAGTGCAAGCCATGTGCCACGGGTGTGTTGGGAAGGCATCACCTTTGTTTCCTGTGAGGAAGGGACAGGTTAATATGAGCACTGTTTCATGCAGATTGTTTGCTTAAACTGAAATCAGGACAAGGCAGTTTCCATAAAAACTGCTAGTTTTTTCCTCTTTTACTGAAAGGTAAAAGGCACTATGTGTTTTGGACCTCCTCCTCAGGCAAAGGCTGAGGAAACATTGTTTTCGAGGCACAGAAACACAGCTTGAAGGAAGAAATGCCTCTGGCAGTGTAAATTTTATGGCTATCACCAAATACCATCTGGATAGTTGTTTGTTTTGTTTTGTTCTCTTTTACCCCCAAGTCACTAAAACAGAAGCAAAGAATTCCTTAAGCTTAATTTGCTAACAATTTGAAGGTTGGACCTTTCAAAATCTTCGAGCCTCATGTTTTCAGTTTACTTTATATTTTTGTATCTTGCTGTTTTGATGCACGGGTTACATGTTGAATTTATCCGAGTATAGAATTATAGAATCACAGAATGGTTTGGGTTAAAAAGAACTTTAAAGCTTATCTCAGGTGGACACCTTCCAGTAGACCAGGTTGTTCCAAACCCTGCTCCACCTGGCCTTGGACATTCCCAGGGATGGGGCAGCCACAGCTTCTCTGGGAAACCTGTGCTAGGGCCCTCACCACCCTTACAGGGAAGAATTTCTTCCCAGTATCCCATCTAAGCCTACCCTCCATTGGTTTAAAACAAGTCCTCCTTGTCTTATCACTATCTGCCTGTATGTCCTTTTAAAAGCCCTCTTTAGGCACTGGAAGGGGCTCTAAGGAGAACTCCCTTGAGCCTTCCCTTCTCCAGGGTGAACATCCCTAGCTCTGTCTCCAGAGCAGAGGAGTTTCAGCCCTCAGAGCATCTTCATGGCCCTTGGTTAAATTTCAAGAGCAAATTTTGCCAGAAGAATAGTTATGTTTTAACAATGCCAAATTTTAGGGATCTTTCAAATTTGCCTCCTGAATTTCTCACCCCTTCAGTGACAAATGAGAACTTCAGAGATAAGAACATAGGTTTCTGGCTCAATGAAAAGCCACTCTGCAGAACCTCTTCCTTCCCTGGAAGTCAGGGCAGCTCTAACATCCTCTTTGTGCTGCAGGATCAAGCTGAAGATGCCGCACACGGCAGCCGCCTGCATCACCGCTCTGCGCGCTGCCATGGAGGCCCTGGTGGTGGAAGTGACCAAGGATCCTGGGATCATCCGGCAGCTGGACCCTGCATACGAGCGGATGCTGAATGTGATCCGGCAGCTGTCGCGGCCAGCGGCGGCGGGGATGGCACTCACGGCTGCCAGCACCAGGTGAGAGCCGGAGCTCGCAGGTGAGCAGGGCGGCTTGAGGCTTTGGTTTCAGTGCCGTGCTCTGAGCACACGTGAAATGCTTGCACTCAAAGCCTGATGCAGAGACATCACTGCCTGTTTCCACAAGGCCACACAGCTCTCAGGAATAAAAGCTGTCATCTCCTCTTACAAAACACAAAACACAAATTATCTTTGAAAGAAAAGATAATCCATATTTATTTTGGGCAAAACTTTTGCTGGAAAGAAAACACATATTTGGCTGGGCTTGCACCCCTCTGTTGCCCCTTGTTTCCACCCCTTGCTTCTGAAGCAAAGGAAACTTTTCTGTAGTGAAAAAGGTGCAAAAGTGCAACTGTAGTTAAACCATCGTATTGTGCTCACAGAAACTGAGGTGGTTCAGCTGAGGATCTGCTATTTCGCACCTTTAGGAGATGCACTTTGTGAGATTGCCTCAAGTGCATGGAGTTCTTCTTTGCCAGGTTCGGGGATGGCCCCCGCCCGCCCAAGATGGCTCGCTACAACAACGGTGGAGGCCCTCGAGGCTGGGGAGGGTACACACACAGCTCTGGCCACAGGGGCAGAGGCTACGGGGGCTACTCCAGCTGGCACTCGGCGGGAAGAGGATACCCTGGCAGTCCTGGGGCAGGCTACGCAGGTGGGGGTGGCTGCCGAGGAGGAGGAGCATACCGAGGAGCAAGCGGGGGCTACCGAGGAGGCTACCGGGACACGGGCAGAGGCGGATGGTAGCGATAGCAGTACAGTGGAGTCTTCCAACTTCAACAGAAGTGCGTTTCCTTCCTTTCCTTTCTTCCTCTTCCCAGTTTGTATGCCTTTTTTGGTTCCTTAGTACAAGTACAGCTCTGTAATATATCATGCCCTTAGGGAATTCCTGCAAGTTGTATGATTTATTCTTAATAAAGAGTTTGTTTCTAAAGACTTGCATGTTATACCTTTGATTTTGTGTTTAGATTTGAATTTTGAAGGTTTCTGTTGCTAATTGTGATTGTTGAAGATACAAGGTATTCTGAGGAAACCTTTTCAGTGTCTAAAACCATTTCCTGCCAAACAGATTCCAAACCACATCTTAGGCTCAATGGGGATTTCACTTCGTTGTCTGATGAGCTGTGCAAACAGTCTTTGCTGCAGTGGTTTTCTAACCATGCCAGGCAGCACTAGGTTCGTTTGCAGCCAGCCTCCTGCATGCTGAGTGAGCCTCTGTGGTGAGTTGTTTGGGTGATCCAGATCATGCAGGAACATGGAATACCTTTTCCAAGGCTGATGGGATGATGCTGGTCTCTGCAGAACCTGGAGTAATCTCAGAAGCATGAAGTGCTCCCTTCATCCAAGACAGTGTTCATTACTATTCCCAAACTGTCAGGCTTCATTCCTCCACATTGGTGTGGAAGAGGACAGTTCTTTCATGGGAGCACATTGGATTCCAGACACTGGAAGCTCGGCTGGCTGCCTGGTGCTCACAGAAATATGTTGACACAGTGGGGATAAAAAGCCTTCCAGCCCTGTTCCATTACCAAGTCTGATAAAATTAACCTCCCCACTAATGCCACTGCAGAACCAGCAATTATTTGGTTTTTTAGTAATTGCTTGCTGGGGTCTGGGAGATGGTGGTTGCGAAGCAAATCCAACATTTTTTGTGTTCTCATGAAGAGTTCTTAAAAACTAGGTGAGGGTGAAGCACTGCTTCTTTAATCCAGCTCTGAATTATAAAGGATCGATATTAAGCTCCAAATTTAATTGATTAATACATGTGGAGCATGTATTATCTCCTGCATGCTCTGCTGCAGTAAACCCCACACTTCCTTCTGCTGATGCAGAGTTTTCAGGTTGAAGAACGAACGAACGAACGAACGAATGAATGAATGAATGAATGAAGAATTGTCACTCCATGCCACTGTTACAAAAAACTTAATTAATTTTCTTTTCCAGTTTGGGCCCAGGAACAACCTATGGGGGAGTCAGCAGGGATGGACATTGGAAGATGTGCTATAGCATTAGCCACCTTCCCTTTGCACATCTGTAGTCACTGCATCCAGATAAAAACTGCTTTCCTTGGCTTTCCCTTCACACAGGGTCTTCTCGGTCATGTTACTAGCACCAAACTGGAAGCATGAAGCAGAAATCCAGTGGTTTTAAAGATAACTCAATTTTACTATCAAACTCACAAGTCTGGACTGTGATTTAATATCTGTTAAAGCTTTCTAATTTCCTCTGGCTGTTACTGGTCAGCATTTAAACAGGAGGCAAGAGAAGGGTACAAGGTGAGAAAGTAGAATGGGATACCAAGGATTATCAAGTATATGTACAATATTCTATGATACTAGCAAAGAAATAGTTTTACTGGGGTATTTGATGTTAAGTCCTAGCTAAAGAAATTTCAGAGTGAAGTTGATCTTTCTCTGGTCTATTTACAGAATTGTTTCTAATTCTTAACTGTACAGCTATTATTTACTATTACTGGGAACAGAAGATTAAAAAATGTTACCATATATGTTACCATATATGTTACAAAAATGTTACCAATACCCTGCTGTTCTGTCCTGGGAGGTCTCACTGACTCTGGTACTGATGCAGTGATGAATTTTGTAGTTCCCGAGACACCTGTGCCTCTTGGGTACATCTCACCACCACAGCCCTGTTCATTCACATAGAGATCTAATTTGTGTGATCCTTGGGGTGTCCCGCCCAAGGCCAGGAATCTGGCTCAGTAATCCTTGTGGGTTCCTTCCAGCTCGGGGATACTCTATGATTCTAATTTCATGTTGCTTTCAAGAACTGGTAAAAAAGTTAATGAGCTCTTAAGGAAAGAGCCAGGTGTTGAAAGAAGGAAAAGTGTGTCTGGAAGTTCAGCAGCAGATTGTAAAGGGAGAAGGAGCCATGGACTTTTTAGCATCTACAAATGACAACTTATGGTTTTATTTATGTGCTTAGTGCTCTACATATTAAGGAGTGTTGAACATGAAAGTAGTGCTTAACAACATTCAGTCTGGTTTTTATTATCTAATCCATCAAGGCCAGTTAAGTGGAGAAGCAATAATCCTTGCCTGCACTTGATGAATGGCACAGTCTAAACAAGGATTGACATGCTAATGAGGAGCTTAAGCAGCCGGGTTACAAAAAACCAAAAATTAACCTGAAATGACATGTATGTTTTCCCAGTAAAGACAGAGCCAGCAGTGAATTTACTGTGCCAGGGCATGGATCTGTGCTTTGCTTCAAAGAGCCAGAGTGCCAGAGGACTCATGGGTCTTGTGCAGCACATTGAATTACTGAAATTCAAGAAGAAAGAACTACCTGAGCCACGGTGCCATTGGCTGCTCTCTGCTGCACCCACCTGAGGCACCTTGGGTTTGTATATCACATACATCAAATATTTTTTGCTTTTGATATCACAGAATTCTCATGAGGGGATTTGGAAATGATTATGTTTTCTTCTGGTTTTCCAGTTCCAAGTGGAAAAGGAGAAAGGTAATATTAACAATAGTCTCAAAACCATAATATGAAGGATAACACTTGACAGTTACTTGAATTTTTATCTTTGTCCTAGTTTAGGGCAAATCTGGGAGAAAACCTCCAAAGGAAGATCCCTCCGGAGAGCAAACCCACACGGCCCCTCCCCCCAGCCGTTTTGGGAATGATTCCTCGGAGAGAAGTGGAAAGAACCTGTTTATTTAACAGGCACAGCCCCCCCAGTACACAAAAGGAACAATACCAGATGACAACACTCTTTCACCGCTCTGAAAAAAGATGACAAATGCAGCAAGTCTCTCTTGGGGGTGGTCGCTCTGTTGTCACTCCCTCCGGCGCTGGGGATGGCTGCTGCCGGCCACAAGGTGTTCTCAGGTGCCAGTCCGGAGCAGGTTCCAGTAGTTACAAGAAAGAAAAAAAGGAAAAACACAAAGCAAGAGCAAAGCAAAGCAGGAGCAGGAGCAAAAGCAGCAGCCAGAGCTAGAGTCAAGGAAAAAAAGAGACCAGCAAAAAACAACAGCCACACTATGTACTGCCCCGTCTCTGTGTCCTGCCAGTCGTGGGGGGGGAAGCAGGCTGAGAACAGAACCAAAACAAAACATTTGTCCTTCAGAGCCCGTCTCACAGGCACAGAACATAACATCCAACATAGCAGAACACAAATGGGGATACAAACATCACCCTAGGACAACCTTGAAAATTAGGATTGCAATGCACTAACTGATCTTTTTGCTGCCCCCAAATCAAAAGAGTGTGGAGTGCCAGCCAGCAAGGTGAGTGGCTTAGCATGGAAGATCATGAGGCTTTATTTATGTATGAAAACCATACATTTGAGATGACCCCTCTAAATCTGAAACTGGTCTGTTCACCTGCACCTTTGATGGGAAAAGTTCTGGAAATGGCTGCCTGCAAGCAGTTTGTCAGTTCAAACATTGTCTGTTATAAACGTGTTATTTTAAACAGATTTGTCACTGAATTCCTGTTCTCTCTATTCCAGCAACACAATTTTTTGCCTAGGCAGTAGCTAACAAACTCTCCTCTGCTGTTTATTTTCTCACTGAAAGTTTTTAATCCCATTAAAAGCCCTGGGGAACTTAACAGGTCTCGATCATTTGCTGAGAACCATTAATCAGGACTGTGTTGAGCTATGGCTCATAGAGGTAAATTAGAAGAGAACATAATACTAAGGCCCAATAATAATGTGTTTAGTTAACAGGGATAAGTTTACAGCCTCATATTCCCCTGGGAAAATGACCTCATGGTCTACCACTTACTAAAGTGACATTTAAATTATCTTTCTGAAATGGAGGGTCTGTAGGAAAATCTTTCATGTCATAGAGCTGAACACCACTTCCTAGATTTGAGAAACTAAAAAAACCCAAAACATTCAGGCTCTGTGTTAAACAAAGCAGACATCTGATTAAAAAGGCAATTTTTTTAATAGATCTGAGTGCTTGTTAGCAAAAGGTCAGTTTTTAAGGATAACAAGTGTCAAATACACCTTGGATTTTTTATATTTTTTCCTTCCTATTTTTCCCCTTAATTTTCAGATGGGTGATGACTCAGAAGGATTACCAGAGATACAGTTCCTCCACAACTTCATCAGTTCAGAGAACCTGACTAGGTCACTTTTTCCTGTATTTATCAGCTTCTCCAGCTGCTAGTTCTTCTTTAACATTCCTCTGATAATTAATCCACTCCAAAGACAAGATCTTATGTTTCCAGATATTTTTTAACATGGGACCTGCTGCAGCATGAGGAGTTCCTGGACCTGAGCTGACTATTTCAAATTCCATCACCATCTCAGCCCCTCCAAATCATGTTACTGAAGAATGCAAAGGATATCATGGGCATCATTGCATCATGGTAAGGGGGTACAAAAGCCATATAGAAAGCAGGAAAAAGTTGGGGGTTTTTTAACTGACATGCAAAAATCTTGCAAATAATTTTCCTAATATGGAAAGACTGCAAAAAAATAACCAAATGAGACAAAATCCTGGCATAACTATCATTCATGGGGGAAAGGGAAGAGCAAGAAGCATTCTAGGACAATAAAACTTATCCGTTCTACTGCAGAACACAGTCAGTTGCACACAAAATAAGCAAAACTCTCCTAAAGAGAAGAATTTGAGATCCAGCCACATTATTAGCTGTTCCAAGGCATCTCCCGAATACATCTCTGCCGAGATAAATCTGAAGGAAGCAAGAACTTGTAAACTCTCTGCAAAGACCACTGTGGAAGCAGAAGGAAAGGCCTACTAAGCTCATAATACAAACATTAAGCACAGTAATGGAATCTGCCTGGTCTTGCTCTTAAGAGAAGCCAAATGAATAGTTTTCTAGTACATCCCTGAATGTGAACAACTTTAGACTTTTAGTTATTTATAATCTCCTGGAATGCCCCCATGCTTATAAACAAAGAAGCCCAAAAGCCCTGGGGCTTGCATGAATTTATGTGGAAAGACAGAATGTGCATTTTCAGACAAAAGTTTTTGAGTGTTACAGGTCATGAGACCCATCTCAAATAGAATAACCAGTCTCCCACTGGATAGAACAACCCCAAATTAATGAAGTAAATTTTGCTAATTCTCTAGTTTGTAATGTGAACCTCACAAAGCCAGGCAAGAGCTTTGAATTTCTGGCTCTCCTGCAAACCACTCAGGCATCCAAGATGCTTGGGTCACTGGGAGAGCAGATGAGCAGTAGCTGCTGTTTACTCCATGACCTTTTACAGCTGCCATAAAATGGTTCATCCCCCTCCCTTATGGCTAGTGCAGACATTTGCTTTGGCTAGTGGAGCTGGCAGGCTGCTCACAGGCAGCTCAGCAATGCTTCAGGAATGGAACTTGGCTTCGCTCATCCTTTGGGCGTGGCAGCAGTCTGCCACAAGAGGAGAGAGAAAGAAGAGGGGGTAAAAAATACCATAAAAAAATACACATTAAAAAATCTATCTGTGGAGGCCAGTTCTGTGTAGTTATATAGGACAGATGCACTTGTATGAGCCCAGCAGAAGCACAGTGGCCCTGCTGTGCTGGTAGAGATGAGCAAGGGCAATGAAGTGAAGATGGGCTAAGCCATGCTGACCAAAAAGAACAGACTAAAAATAGACAGCAGCGGGTCAGCATCTTTATCCTGCACCAACCCTGCCCACAGCAGAGACAAACGGTGCCTTTCCAAGGCCTTGCTAAAAAAACTTGAAACTTTCCTATCCCAGGAGAGGCACTGGAGAGCCTGTCAGCCTCAGGAACATCTCTGGTGCATCAGTTATGGAAGACACCTTTATTATATAAACAAAGATAACTTTGCTTCCAGGACTTTTCCTTGTTTTCAATAGGAATGCCCATGTTCCCACTATTGTACTGGTAAAGGCTCCCAAAACATCTATACCAGGACATGGATATGAGGTAAAAGTTGAAGGAGCAACACACATTGATCTTGGTTTGATGTAAATTAGGCTAAATCATGCAGAAAGACATTTCTCTGCACATGCTAATGACTGCTAAGGACCATCACCATCACCAGACAATAGGAGAATCAGAGCAAGTCTCTATATCAGATTGTCCCCAAAATATATATTCAAAGTTGTCTAAACAATGCAAGTAACTTTCTTGGCTCTTTCCCACAGTATGTAACTTACTTTGCTTCCAGCTTCCATGGAGCCTTCGCTTTTGGACTGAAGATTTCCAGGTTCAGCCTCAGTAAAGGTGACCTTTAAACTGAGTAGAGACTCTCCAGAAGGGGCCCATGGAGGAGGAGTTACTGTAAACTTAATTACAGACTCAGATCTGTTTTGTAGATGTCAATGATCTCTGTCAGGAAAACAAGTTTAGTAAAACTGCATCTGCAGAAAGCATTCTCTGAAGAGGGCGTAAAAATCATTGTAAATAAATAAGGGAAGAAAAAGACCTGAACATATAGTGGCTGCAAAGACATTTGTATAAAAACATTTATATTATTTCTGGGTATCCTAATGAAAAGAATACTTCTATTGTACCCAAATCTCACATCCAGCATTTTTACAGTTAAAAATCTGGAGAAAGTTCAAAGTGGTCACAGAGTATCTAAATTGGCAAATCCCACCACAGAATGCAAAGAAGGTAACACACTGGGAGAACATCTGCCATCCCAACTGTGAGCTGGAAGGGAATGTGAGTGAGAGTGCCTGGGTTAAATACAAGAAAAATGCTGAATGTCTGCAATATATTTCAAGGGACTAACAAAGTCATGTGCCATCTGTTTGTGCTGTGTTGTTCATTCTGTTTTCTCTGTTTGGAAAGCCAGATGTTGGTAAACTGGGACCTGGCCAGGTGGCTTCCAGTGAGGGAAAGGTTGTTGTTGCCTCTTGTCCTAAGAAATTGAATTTGTTAAAACTGGGGTACCTGTATTTGTCCAGAGGTGAGATGGAGATGAGGGGAATACGAGTAAAAGCTTTCCAGCCCGAGTTTTACAGGTTAACAAACCAGCAAAGTCTTCTGCTGTTTAGTTCTCTTGGGACTTGTGGCCTCACATCCAGGAAGAGCAAAGAATGACTGGAAGACATAAACACAAGGTGGGGGGAAAAAAAAAAGAAGAAAATTTAAAATATTTTAATAGAATCATAGGATTCCAGAATAGTTTGGGTAGGAAAGGCAGTTAAAACTCATCTTGTTCCACTCCCTGCCATGGGCAGGGACACCTTCTAGTAGACCAGGTTGCTCCAAGCCCATCCAGCCTGGCCTAGGACACTTCCTAAATTTAGGTGATCTGAAAAGAATTCTTGGTGATTACCTGGAAGTTTATGATGCTTTCAAGTACTGTCTGGAGAACTACATTTATATTTGGGTAAATTAATTGGAAGGGAGCAACCCTGAGGGTGGTGCTGGCAAAACTCATTAAATCAAATTTACCTGTTGTGCGACCAACTTCACTGTAAGAAGAAACATGGGTAGTTCAACAAAATGAGAGAGAAGCTGAATATTTCTGTGGGTTTGTAAAGCCCTCAAACAAGGGTATAAAATTAATACAATTGTTATCTGGTGGTGTTAGCTAAATCATTCAATAAGGCAGCCTTCCCTGCTCATAGGCACACATAGGGAAATGTCTTCATTTTAACTGCAGGAAAATGCAGGACAAACATGTATAAAGTTTCCAGTACAATTTTGGAGCTTTGGGAGTTGCACTGAAGCATTGGTGGCAATGGCATGCTTATGTATTAGTGGGAATGGTATGTGTTACTGCATAAAGATGTTTGTGTTCTGGAACCTTTTTGTTTTCTTAACCTTTGAAGTCAAACAGTTCATGTGGCAAAAACTTGGTTACCACAAACCAGTGGCTGATGAGGAGGTGTGAAATGTGTTTTGATAATGACTCAAGTAAAAAAGTAGACCAGCAAGAACTACATTCTAAGTTAAAAAAACCACAGGGCAGCAACAGTGAGATTCTATTTTAAAGAGCATTCTGTGATTTAAAATAGTATCTAAATCTTCAATGTTGATTCGATGCTGCTTTAAATATCTTTCGCTGACAGGAATCTGAACCATTGTGAGAAACAGGAGCTGAAGAGATTGACACTGTCATTCTATAAAGATGTAGGATCTCCTCTGCAACCTCCTCTGGTGTTTATTGTAAGTTAACTTCATCACAAACAATTACAATTCATTGTTTAATAAATCAACATGCCAAATCTTGATTTTGTTTCTTCATCTGATTTTAAAATAACAGGCTTATAGCTGGAGGTAATTTACTGTTGCATTCACATTCATACAAATATGAATGTTGCAGTTGATCTACTCGGATAAATGCTTTAAATACAATAAATATACTGCTTTTAATATAATTAAACACATGACATAAAAATTTTCCTGAGCTCCAAAATGGAAGAAATCAATAACAGTTGCAGAAGCTATAGATTTCCTATTCTTTAAAGATCTGACAAGTAAAAGAACAGGATACAGGGTATAGAATTCCCCCTCCCTCCACAATCACTCCATTTTGCTGAACATTTGCCTTTGTTGCTCTGATATTTCCAGGAACTGAGTGTCAGGAATGAAAATGTGGGTAGTATGCTGTGTTTCCCAGAAAGCAAAATGCAGCCTACAGCTATAAAATCTGTGTTTTTTCTTGCCTACTGAGTTCTTATTTTAATAATAATAATAATAATTTTTAAATCTCCTTGCTAGTGGAACTTCAAAAAGAAAAAAATATATACTTTAGCAGGAAACAGTCTATTTATAAAGTATTTTATACATTTTCCCATTGTTTATGGTATGCAGTGATGTGTTTAAAAATATCATTTCCTTTCCAACTATCTCGATTTTCCTCTTTGCTTTGATGATATGTAAGTAGCCATGTGAGTGTTTACACAGCATTTTGCATGCCTCAAAACATCAGGAAAAATTCTCCTTTTATTAAAAAAATTATGGGTACAGAGGGAAACGGGAATTCAGATCCTCCCAATGGATGAGGTTCCAACACTCCGCCTTATGGATCAGGATTAATTATAAATTAAGTGTTTTATTTTGCACATGCAATTTATATCAAAGCCGCTGTACATATATCACGGTGACTCTGTTTGATCTGAACAGCCATTCGACATGGAGATGGCATTGATATTAAAAGAAGCTTTCAGTGTTCTTGCAAGCATCTACCTAAGGATGGCTGAGTTAGAAACATCTGAAAATAGCAGTTCTGCAGAGAGTCTGTAGAGCTAATAGCTGTATTTTCAGAAGACCCTGTTCACTCTAAGTAATTTTTTTTATCATTTTGGTTCTTGGCTACAGAGACCAAACAGATTTTCCCTCAATGGCTCCTTTTGTCTATTAAGTTTTTGGTGGCAGGCGGGCTTTGAGTTCAGAGACTGTCTCTGCTGTCCTCTCAGCTGGTAATTGTCTGACCATCAACAGGGTGATGCAGGGGAGGACAGAGTGAGCTGGGGGTACCAAGACTAGAACTGGGACATGCTGACAGAGAGCCAAGGACATGGGTATGTGTCCCAAAAGCAGCCCTAGGCTTAAAGAAAATCAGACTGCAAAGGTGAGCTGTTGTAATGAGCATTTGAACCAAGGCTGCTCTCAAGAGCCATCATGTAGAAACTAAGGGTTGTACCAACGATAGAACAGCACAATTCACTGGTAATGAAATTATAGTCATGGCAAGATTGATTGGCAGACAATGCCATGAAAAGACAGGCTGTGACCATAATTATAAAGAACTGACCAGGATGAAAATTTCATCCTGTTGTTACTCAGCAAAAAAAGTTAGCTAGCTTTCTGTTGAAACAATCTTGGTAATTCTTCTGGAAAGCCAGGAAGTAGTTAAACAACTTCATTGTGGTCATGCACGAGATTTCCATGACCACCTCCAATACACATACTACTTTTTGAGATGCATTTTATCAGGCTTGGAAGATAGCTTCACTGAGAATGTTTTGGTGTAGTGTAAACAGGCCCAGCTCGTGCATTCACAGGATTTGTGTAGCCAAGGAAATTGGTAAAGAACAGGACTCACGCATTATCCAAATGGATTAGGGTAAATGAGTCCTGCTCTTTACGAAGCAAACTTTGCTGGCTTGTTGGAAACCTAAATATTGTTGGAATTTTTTGGTGGCAGAGAATCCATTAGTGGACCCTGTAGTGCAAGGCTGATGGTGGTGAAATTCTCAGAGAATTTGGTGTCTCTATACTATAAATTCAGTACCGTACAGAAATAAATCTAATCAATTCCCCTGGTGCACTTCCATCCATGCAGTGCTGGTGTACTGTCCAAGAATGGAGTGAGAAGGGAAGGGAAAAGAAATGCTGAGGAACATCTCCTCTCCAAGAGATCCATTGGATGTTTCAAGGCTGAATGCACCTATCCATGCATGTCTCTTTCTCCATGGGAAAGGTATGGGACAGGTGAGGGGAGAGTTTGGAGAGGGGATGGGAGTATAGTTTGGGTTGGCTTGGGTCCTGATGTTACTGCCACGGTCTAACGTAGACTGCAAGATGTGTTTGATTAAATTCCACACAGGGGTACATGGCAGAATAAAAGCAGGGAGTAAAGACAAAACATACAAATCTTATCTGCTAGGAATAAAAGATTACAAATTCAGTTTATATATGTGAAAAAAGTTAAAAGGATGGGCCGTGTTTGAATCCACAATAGGAAGATGGAAAGTTGCACAGGCCTTTCATGTTTTATTTTTGTTTTAGTACAATTTTTCCCAACATTGACAGTATTAAGAAAATGAGAGTACATCCCAGATCCACTTGAGAAAAGAGATGAAATTATCTACTTACAGCTTTAATTTCTCTAAGGTTTGCAGAAACTTGTTAAGAAGCAGCTTACCTCACATGATCTGATTCAGAGATATATTTTTATTCACCTTTACAGCAATTACCCACAGTTGCTGTACAAGATTATTTAGGACATTCTGCAAAAGAGTGATGAAGAAAGTCAAACCTAAATAAAAAACCATTTTATGAAACACCCTTCTGCTTTCATGGCTAATAGCTCTGTTTTTCAATTCTATTAATAAGATTACAGTAACTTTCTTCTTCCATAAAATCACAATGAGATATGCATATTTAGTAACTAGTATGGTTGTCTGACTTATTCTGTATTTGTACTGATTGTGAATACCTCAGGCCATTTACCAAACAATTTCACATTCTTTTCATACCTGTCCTTGACTGTGGAAGAATTTCTCCTAAGCAGGATGGCTTTAAGCTCTATTTTAATACAAAATTGTGTATCTCATACACTGTGACATCAATCCTGTGCTGTGTTAGTCCCCAGTGCACTACTGGAGACTGCAGAGGGGTTTCTTTTTGACTTCACCTGTAAAAGCAACTGAATTGTGTCACCCAGCCTTTCTGAATTTTGACTCATCCTCACCAACTCTTTGGTGGCTCAGCTAACTCACTTGCTTTCTTTTAAGTCCTTTTGGCTGTTGGGTGGCCAGGGGGTGGATGTCTGCTGTGGTTACTGTTGCTTTTATTGTGTGCACCGAGAAAAGCAGTGGGGCAGCGGGAAGCCCCCTGCATGACAGCAGGGCTGGAAGCTGCTGGAAACTTCTTATACTGCACAAACCAGCCGGATTATGACAAGTGCCATTTCCTAAACTTGCTTGGGTGGCTCCTCCACTGGCTGAGGAGTGCCATGGGGCTTTCTGTCTTTCAGTTTTTAATATAAACTGACATCTGCGTACTGGTAATGAAATATACAACAGTTTTAATTTGGGTATCCTAAAACTATCTGTTTAATTTTATTAGCAAAGAAGAGGTTCTTTTTCTGTGGGTGTTACTTTTAACTGTTTTAATAATTGACACACATGGAGCAACCAAAGTCTGCTGTCGCAGTCTGAAATTTCTGAGTTGTTCCTTAGCATTTTCCTTTCTTATATGCACACATGCTGTCCTTGAACAAAGGCTGATGCTAAATCAGTGTGGGAAGACTGAAAATTAAAATGAGTGCTGCCCAGTGGCTCTTGCAAAAAACATTCTAGACCTCCTAAGCCCCAAATGGGTCAAATATCTTGGTGCATAGGTGTGCTAGTGCTTGTTTGGAGCTGCTGTAGAAGGACAGAGGCCAACAGTGCTCCTGATTCATTATTTCAACTTGCTTGTGGACACACCCAACATTGTTGCTTTTTTTTTTTTTTTTTTTTTAATCAACAGGAAAAAAATCCACTGTTTTGAGTTTTTTTGTTTTGTTTTGTTTTTATTTTTCTAAAAGGGTTCTATTCTAAGAGGGAGACTGCCAGCCTTGGGAGTTCTGGCCTTCTGACAGCTAACAGAATTTCCTGTAAGAATTGCTTTTATAAAAGCTGTATCAGGTTTTTATGTTGCTTTTCCTTCTTTGTAATTCTTGTCTTTGTTCTTAGACTCTCCCCACTTGTTCTCAATCATTTAACCTGATCTGTATATGTCAAAAAAACCTGAAGTAAGAACATACCCATTTCAATACCTAACTTACAGTAACAATTAACTTACAGTCAATACGTGTGTCTGAGCCCAGCACAGTCATGAACCTTATCCACAAATACTCTGATTTTACAGCTGGTTAACTGTAAAATCCTGTTATCAAACAGGATGTCACTTCCTTCCAGGCCTCTCCTGCCACACAGGGGTGTTGCCAGCTGAAACAATTTATTTTCCAATGTATTTTTACTATTATTTACCCTGTAAGCATTGCAAAGTCACAGAAGTTCTCCAGGTCCTGTGCTTTTAAGACACAGTTATTTTTCATAAGGATGCTTTTTTTTTCTGTGTTGGGAAGAAAATGGGTTTAAGGGAATATGTCACAATACTTTGATAGAGTATTTTAGTAGATAAAAAAGGAAAAGGGAAGCAAAAATCACGTCTTCACAGGAATATGAGATTTAATTCTGGTTTCAGTTAAATGAGTGTAGGTTTAGTGAATGAAATATAACTGCAGCACTCGATCTGTCAGTGTTTTAAATATGTATGTTAAGGTGAACTTGCATTAAGAGTAAGAACTGGATTTTGATGGCAGATAGTAAATATCAGAAAATATCTCTTTGTCAAGATTTATTAGAATCAGTACCATGAAAATGCCAGGGAGGACTTTAAATAAACTGTGGAGCATGGTCCTATATGGGTACTTTAAAATGTTGGAAACTGAATAGCTAAAAAAACTCAAGTAAATTATTGTTTAGGTACTAGACTATCTAGTACTAGGACTATCTTTAAACCCAAGAATGCTGCATGAAGCTGAATTTTTTCCATTATCTATGGGAACCTTCCGCATATGGTCAGATGACCTCATTGTGTCACTGATAGGGATTTGTGGCAACACCCTTTGATCCTGCTTGGAGTCCCTGCCCCCTTCTCACCTCTATCCTAATCCTGCTCTTCTTCACATCGAGCTGTTCCATGTGCCTCCTTGCTGGCGGTCCTGCTGTGTCCACTCTCAGCTGCAGGCACCAGCCAGGCTGTTGCTGAACCTCAGGAACTCCATCAGCACGTTGTTTTCAGAGCTTCTGCCCTGATGGCATCAGCTCGGCGCTGCTTTCACAAGAGACAGCTTGTTTTCAGAAAAGGAGGAAAAGTGGGGGAAGCAGCGGAAACCCAACTTTCCACTGGAGATGTGTCATCCCAGCCTGAACAATAGCGCGGCAGCGGTGGTTCTGTTCTGCACTGCATCCCTTCTGCTGCTGCTGCCGGGGAATGCTCAGCGCAGACATTCACACCGTGGCCCGCTTTACACTCTGTGTGGAGGCAAAACCAGGAATCGCCACTCTGATGTGTAAAAACAACATGCAAAAACAACATCTACCAGCAGCAGGATAATTTCTAGGCTTACTGACCAGTATGCGTTGTTCAGAACTTGTGAACGGTCTGGCTCAAACTCTTAATGCAAGGACTTCTGTAGGATACATGTGTTTACTTTAAAACAACAATGTGCATTTTTTCCCAGAACAGACTGTATTTTTTTGGTTCTTTCAGCCACGGGCTGCATTCAGGCTTTCTCGGGATACAACCCAGATTACAAAGCCTTTCCTTGACTCCCCTATCAATTTTTTCTCAAGGAGTAGTTTCCTGTTTACTGAGAAGGCTTCTGGAGGCATTTTCTCCTGTAAAAGCAGTTTTATAGATTTATAGAATGGCTTGGTTGGAAGAGAGCTTTTAAAGGTCATCAAGTCGAACTTCCTGCCATGGGCAGAGATATTTTGGCTTTACAGGATTTCTGGATTTTACACAATCTTTACACAATTCCTCAACCTGAAAAGTTGCCAGGAGATCTTAGGATAGCTAAAAACTGTAATGCAGTCTATGGCCAGGTCTGACAGAGCTGATACCTCTAAGCAACAGAGAGATCTGGGTTATGGTAGGGAAATAATCCAAAGTTCATTAAAAATTACAGTAGCTGAGGTGGGTCCCCTCAGAGCTGCTTAGGATCATGTCCTTGCACAAACCATCCAGGTTTGGCATAGCTTCTCTGGGAACCCACACGCAATTTTCTCGTATTTCTCAAGAAACTTTTTTTTCCCCTATGAAAAACATTTAAATGAAAAAAGGACCTGGTGGTGGTGGTGTACAGGTGGCTGAACATGAGACAGTGTGTGCCTAGGTGGGCAAGAAGGCCAGTGGCACCTGGAATCAGAAATAGTGTGACCTGCAGAAGCAGGGAAGTGATTCCTACCCTATACCCAGCACTGTTGAGGTACCTTGAGTACTGTGTCCACTTTGGGGCCCTTCGATTCAGGAAGGAGATTGAAGGGGCTGGAGTGCGTCCAAAGAAGGGAACAGAGCTGGGGAAGGGGCTGGAGCCCCAGGAGCAGCTGAGGGACCTGGGAAAGGGGCTCAGCCTGGAGCAGAGGAGGCTCAGGGGAACCTTCTGGCTCTGCACAGCTCCTGACAGGAGGGGGCAGCCGGGGAGCGTCGGCGTCTTATCCCAGTAAACAAGTGACAGGATGAGAGCACATAGTCCTAAGCTGAGCAGGGGAGGTTTAGGTTGAACATTAGGAAGAATTTCTTCATGTAAAGAGTGATTAGACAGTGAAAGGGGAGGTGTTGGAGTCCCCATCCCTGGAGGTGTCCAAGAAACGACCGGACGTGGCATTCAGTGCTCTGGCCAAGCAGGGATCGGTGAAAGCTTGCACTTTATGATCCTGGAGGTCTTTTCCAACCTGAATGGTTCTGCGATTGTGTAAAAGGCGCAGCTTTGCGGGCTCTGCCGGTGCGGAGGCGCTGACAGGCCCGGCGCTCTATCGTGGTCACTCCCGTGGTGATTACCGCGCTGCCGTAAGGGCGAGAAGCCTCCCGACCGGCTGGGAGCGGGCCCACAGCCGCCATCGCCGCTTTAAGCCGGCACATTCCGCAAGGCGGGGGCAGCTCCAGGCCTGCTGCGCTGCGGGACTCCGCTCCCGGCCTGCTCCGCGCCCGCCCCGCCTCGCCTCGCCTCGCCCCGCCGGGCCTCGCCCGTCTCAGCCCGCGGCCGGCGCGGAGCGGTGGCACCCGGCGAGCGAGCGACCCCCGTCCGTGCCCCCGCCGGGTCCCGCAGCCCCGCCATGGGGGGCGGCGGCGAGCGCTGGGCGCTGTGGCTGTGGGTGCTGTGGCTGTGGGCGCCCGCGCCGTGCGGCGGTGCCATGGACGAGTGCGTGGAGGAGCGGAGCGGGCGGGCGCAGCGCTGCATGCCCGAGTTCGTGAACGCGGCGTTCAACGCTACGGTGCTGGCCACGCACACGTGCGGGTCGCCGGCCGAGGAGTACTGCGTGCAGACCGGGGTCACCGGCGTCACCCAGTCCTGCCACCTCTGCGACGCCGCCCAGCCGCACCTGAGCCATGGCGCCGCCTTCCTCACCGACTACAACAGTCCGGCCGACGCGACCTGGTGGCAGAGCCGCACCATGCTGGCCGGCGTGCAGCACCCCACCGCCGTCAACCTCACCCTGCACCTGGGTAAGCGCGGGGAGCGGGGAGGGGGCACCGGGGGAAGAATAAGCCTGGGCACCAGCGCAGGCTGGGGATGGCCTGGAGAGCAGCTCTGCGGAGGAGAGCTGGGAGTCCTGGTGGACAACGAACTGTCCGCAAGCCAGGAGCATGCCCCGTGCTCAGTGGTGTCCTCGGGTGCAGCAGGACCAACGCAGTCAGCTCTTCCAGAGCTGATCCTGCTCCTGTCCTCAGGCCTAGTGAGGTGCATCTGGAATGCTGTGCTCAGGTCTGGGCTCCTCAGGAAAAGAGATGTGGAGCTCCTGACACAGATCCAGCAGAAGCTGTGGAGATGATGGAGGGACTCAAGCATCTCTCTCAAAAGGTGGGAGTGTTCAGTTTAGAGAGGTTGTGAGGAGCCTTGTCTGAACCTGTCTGCAGGGAGGGCTCAGAGGCTGGGCCCAGTACACTGCTCCCTGGAGTTCAGCAAAGGGACAAGAGTCCACGGTCAGAAATGGATGCCCAGGAAGTTCCCCCTGAACATGTTGAAGAACTTTCCTGTGCAGTGACCAGGCACTGGAACAGAGACCAGAGAGGATGTGTAGTCTCTCACTTGCAGGTATTCCAGACCTGTCAGGACACAGTCCTGTGCCATGTACTCTGGGATGACCCTGCTTGAGCAGGGAGTTGGGGCCCGATGACCCACTGTGGTCCCTTCCAGCCTGCCCCATTCTGTGATTCTGGGCTGACAGGCCATCTGCACTGGGCATTGCTGGGGCCCTGCCTGGGTGAGTGCTAATAACCAGGCCCCAGGTGGTCTGGTGTTCAGGGGGTGTCACTGAATTCCTGCTCTGCAGGTTCCCAGCCATGTTCTCCAGGTCTAAATCAATGCTGGCTGTGCCCCACGGTTGTGTTGCGATGTCCTCAGCCAGGGATCTGGCCCTGCACTGGTTTTTCACCACTCAGCTGATAGTTTGCTCACATCTGCTCAACAGTGCTTGGTAAACTTGATTTTCAACATTCTCTAGTGAATATTGCAGGAGTTGCTCCATTGGAGTCTGCATTGGAGGTGCTGTTGGTTTGTGAGAGGAGGGGCTGTGCTGCCAGGGGTCATAGAGCCATTTAGATTGGAAAAATAGCAGAAAGCAATTCTTCCCTGTGAGGGTGGTGAGGCACTGGCATGGGTTTGCCCAGAGAAACTGTGGGTGCCCCATCCCTGAAAGTGTCCAAGTCCAGGTTGGACAGGTCTTGAAGTAAACAGGGCTAGTGTAAGGTGTCCCTGCCCATGGCCAGGGGTGGAATGAGATGAGCCTAAAGCCTCTTCCAACTTAAGCCATTCTATGAGTCTGTGAAATGACCTTTAAGATGAAGTCCAACCAGTAACCCAGCACAGCCAAACTTGGGATTGGATCATGGCGTTTTCCAGACAGCAAGCTTCGGATGCAGGTGGGAGATGTTGGTTTGAAAAGTGGAAGGCGCTGTGGGAAATCACGTGTTCAAGGGTACATCTGCTGTGTATCCTCTTACCCCCGGGGCAGCATTGTCCCTTAAATGCTGGGTGGGTTAGGTGTGTCAACAGCCACCATTGCTGCTGAACTGTAACAGCCAGTCAAAAAAAGAAGGTGATTTTTCTGTTTGGTTGTCAATTCCAGAGGTTCTTATGGGATAAAGTATTTTAGCCTTCGCTTTGGTTTGTGGATGAGCTTTTTCTTTCCTGTTCATTGAGTTATTGAAGCTGTCATGACTTGGAGGAAGAGTAATCATTTAGAACTGGGAGACAAGCCACTGAGAGAAAGTTAAAACCACAACTTATATCCTCATGTCATTAAATCAATTAAATATTAAAGCCCCTCTGCAGCCATTCACAGCTTCTAATCAGGAGCAGCTGTTGAGCATTAAGTTTAGTATCAATAACGGTGTAATTCAGATGAAAAAAAAAGGTGTTAGGGCTTGGAGAGCTGGAACTTGTGAGAGCTTGCACCTGCATTGAAGAAATGTAGTTGATGGCACCGAGTCCTGTACCAGGGGTCACCTGATGAGCACATCCATGTGCCCCCGAAGCCTGCTGTGCCTCTCTGCCCTAAAGCATTTCCTTGTGTTTGGAGCTTCAACATAAAAGTGTAGCTAATCGTCCTTCTTTATTTTCTTTTCTTAGTACATTAAAATTTTTTTTTCAAGACTACTGGAATGCAAAAATTTGATCTCAACTTCTTTTTTAATGATAATCATTGACATTCTCATTCTCGAGGCAAAACTTAAAGACCCACCTGTATTACTGCTGTTCTTGTTTTTGCACATTCATGTGTATATGGGTGTTCTTTGGAAAACAGTACTGGGAGCAGTGTGCTGTGTCCTGGGCTTTGAAGAAAGAAACGCACACATTTCTTTGCTGAAAACAACTGCATTTTTGAAATACTGTAGCATTGCAACACTTTCACTTGTGTTCCAGGTTTGTTTGCAGGCTCTTGGAGCTTTGGGAATTTGCTTTGCCATGTTTTTTCAGTAGAGTACAACTTTAAAGCAGATCTTTCCTGGCCGGCTTTCATATATTTGATGGTATATTTTGATTTTTCCTAGTTAGGTTTTTGGGTGGGGTATTTTTAATATAAAGCCTTTTAGGAATCACAAGCTCGTTGTGGGCATGGTGATGGTGAAGTTGGTTTTTAGATGACAATAGTAAGCATTTAACTCTCTGCACACTTGCTTGTGAAACTCTCTTCCATTCATGGCAGGTTGAAGAGCTGTTGGGTACTGACAATGCCTTTTTAGCCTGAAATGCTCCAAACTGCTCTGCAGCATTGCTCTTCCCTACTTTTGTGAGGTCTTAAAACCATCTTTCTTTGAGTGAGCTGCTAGGTGCTTCTTTTGGGTTCTGTGTGCCCACAGGCACTTGGTCTGTGGGACACTTAATCACATCACTAAGAGAAAGAGGCAAAGAGCTTGACAAGTATTTATGTACTCCATAGGACATAAAGGCATTCTGGGGCACAAAGCCCTTTCATACAGTTATTTCTGCCTGATCTTTGAGGATTAAGCTCTGTGCTCAGACCCATATTCTTTCTTGGTGCTGCAATTGCCCTCATTTCTGAAAGCACTGTTGTCTTGAATGGTTAATGTAGTTTTGCACCTGGTAAGGACCAGCTGCATTGACTCTGGTTTCATGTACATGCTGCCCTGTGCTGAGTTTTTTGGCAGTTTGAGATGTCTTGATTACCATCCAGCGATGTTCAGTCCCTGTAGAGTAGCATTAACATTTCAGAGGGGCCTGCAAAAGGTCAGTAAGAACTGGAGGTCTGTTGCCAACATCTGAATGTTGATTTCTTTGAATCTTCTTACAATTTGTGGTTCAAAACAAGTTTAAATACCTTTCGTTTTGGGTCTAGGTGCCAACACAAAGCCTAATACAGAAAAAATACAGCACAGATCACTACTACCAAGTTAAAGGCTCAGGTCCCAGGAGTGTTTAGAGAAGACATCTGTGTCCAGGAGTTAAGGGTGCTCCCTGGGGAGAGGGGAATTGGAGTAATTACCACTCCCTGCACCAGGAACATCTGGAGTTAGAAAGGCTATTTCTCTTTGTATGAAAGGGTATTAAGACCCTCTAAGTAAGGGTAACTAAGAGGCCTGGAGACATAAATTTGCATCTGTAAATCAGGAGAAGGGGGAAGCTGAACCTGTTCACAGGGTGGTGTCTGGATAATTAGGTTAGTAAGAGGGGGGGAGAGCATTGCTGTGTCCTTTCTTAAGCATTTCTTAAAAGTATCCCTTGGCTCCCCCATTTTCCATTTCCTCAGAATTTATTACTTATTTAGACTTGACCCAACCAGTCTTTTTTTTTCTTACTGCTTTTCCACTATGTTTTCATATATTCTCAAAAAAAGAACTTTGAGGCAGTGGTGCCAGCTTTCAAATAGAAGATGGAAGCCAAAGCCTTACAGTGTGTGTTTTTTTTTTGTTGGTGTGTTTTTTGAGCCAGGGTATCACGTTATTTTTACTGTCTCTGCTGTTTGCTTGTCCTGGGAGTGTTGAGATAGTTCTGGCATCTTACCAGTGCTTTGTGTGCATACGCTTGAGCACAGCGTTGCTGTTTAGCCCCCTCACACACAGAAACAAAGCTGTGTGTTGAAGATGCTCCCTTGAACACTGGAAGAAGGGGAAAAGAGACCGCATGGAGGTACATGGAGTATTTTTGGTGCTGGGTGCTCTTGCTGGGGCAAAGGTTTGCTTTTTTCCAGATGTGGTATCATTTTTTCAGAGCAGATTCTCACTCTTTTCTTCTGTAGCTCTAATTTCTGTGTGCTTTCTGTTGTTTCTACACTTTTTTTTTTCTCCCTTCTACATGTGCCTTTGCGTTACTTTCCCAACCTAGCTCTAGCTCTGCTAGAGCCACCTCTCGTTTTTCCCCACCACTTCTACTTTCTGGCCAGGTCTGATTGACTTCAGCCAATGTGATGCCAGTGTTTTGTTTCTCAGACAAAGAGGCAGCCTCCTCAGCATGCTGGTGGCTGTTCCATGGTGGGGTGACTCCGTTGCCGCTGAGAGTAGCCGTGCTTTTTTCAGCAGCCTGTAAACTTGGAGCAGTCCAGTCTGGCATTCCTGGAGCAGGTGACTGCTGCATCTCAGCAGAGATGGTGTCCAGATGTGCATGACCCATGATGCTGGTGGCCTCAGCTATGAATTCAGGACTATCTGGAAGGCAGAAAAGATCAGTTGCTGCCTCTTCTGTCATTGCCTCAGAAGAGGAGGCAGTGTTTGGTGCTGGAAGCAGCCCTCTGGTAGGCTGCCTTTCAAGAAGAAAGGTGAAATTGCTGGTTGTGTTTGTTAAAAACAATGTCGGCTCCTGAAATCCTTGCTATAGACCAGCCTGGAAGCTCATGTCACCAAGCTGGATGGTGTCTCGTATACGTAAAGTAAAGAAAAACTTGTGAAAGCTGTTGGATGCTAAAGAAATTAATTGCCCGCCTCCTTCACCGCCCCCTGTTCTACTCGCTCACTGCTTTATTTGGCTCTGAGGAGAGCGATGATGCTTGGTTATATATACTCTGCCGGCAAAGCGTGGTTTGGGGCATGACTGCCATTTGAAGGCATTTACAAGGAAACCCAGGCAAGCTGCCAGTTCTTGTGCTCAGCCCTGGCTTAATTTGCCCATTGTTTTTAGCAGACAAGAAGTTTGAGTTAGTACAGAAAACCAGTGGGGTTTTTTCAGAAGGGAGAGCTATAAAATGTGACAAATCAAGTAGGGAGCTTATACCACTGGGATGCAGTTGTTCTGTTTCATTCAGTGCAGCGATGCCCTCAGTTTGCCAGTTATCCCATTAAAAATTTATGAGGCTGTGGTTTACTGCTTTCCTTAGGGAACCACCGTGGTAAAACCAAGGGCACACAGGCACGGTGTATGCACGTGAAGCTTTGCCTAGGGTAGCTGCAATTGAAAGACTCACTGGTAATTAAGGAATTGGGAGGGCATTTCCAGCTCCAAGGCCGGCGTGCAGGGTGTGTCGGGAGCCTGGGCTTTGCCGTGGTATTTGCGGAGCCCTCGGGGAGACACTATTTTAGTTGGTCTCGAAAAGGCTTGATTTACATTTTGCAGGTTTCAACACGGGTACTGAAGGGATCAGGGCTTTTAATGGCCAGCAGTTATTCAGTGCAGTTATATAAAGCTATCACTTCCTGCATACACTTCTAATTCCCAAGGTTTTTTTCTATTCTGTCTCGGGATGCTGATGCCACTGCATGATGCCTTTGGGAATACTATACATGGCAGAGCACTTATTTCGGGGGGTGGAGAGAGCTGGAACTGTGTGGTATTTTGCTGCAAAACCAGCTGCTATTTGTGGTGCTTGCCCTGAGTTGGTAGAAGAAATAGTTGCAGGTTTTCACACACTCACACAGTTTCTTTTTAGGTTTAAACCTTCAAAACTGTTTGCTGCTCAGAATTGTTAGCGTGCTGAAAAGCTTCTGGCTTATTAGGTACCGATTCTCTTGTAGCCTGAAGCTTTGGGAGGCTCTTACGGCCTTTCTGAGCCTGCAAATAAAAACCCCAGGCTGCCGCTTCCCACGGAAATGAAAAAGGGATTGCTCTGCAAACAGCACTTAGAGAAAATAATTTCCAGTGTAGAGAATGGGATGGGAAACTTGGATCTTGGGTTCACCGTAAGAAGAAGGGCTGTGAGCGTTATGCTTACTGCCTTTGTCTGGCTAAGACCTCCCGCTTGTGTCCTGGGGCCCTAATTCAATGCTCAGCACCCCTGGTGGGGCCATGCTGAGTGATTTTTGCCATCTGGCTCCACGTTCTTCCCATGGGTTAACTGGTATGGGTCTGACATCTTAAATGTCACATTTAAAGTTGCCCTCTCTGGTCTGCAGTAACCTTTGGAAGCTCAGCCTGGGCTGCTGCCCCCCATGTAAGCTCCAGCATGCAAAGAACCATTCTAGCCTGCTATTACACGTCTCTTAACCATGAGATATTTCTAACTGGTGGCTACCACGGTGTGTTTGGATCAGAAAATAGCATGAATTTCATAGTTTTCCAGTAAATTGCACATATCTTGGTGGGTCTGTTGTCCTACCACACAGAAAGGAATATGTTGCCCCCCCACTCCCATGCGGCATAGCCTGCATGTCTCAAATCCAGCTTTACAGCCTTTAAGTCAGGGGTGAATGTGGCTGCTTGTGTTGAGGACATGACTAGCTGTGTTTGACACACTGTAATATTAGGGTAATATCTTAGCCATTTCCCAAGGGTGTATTGGTGATTGCTCTCGTTGTCCATAGCTTTCCATCAGTAACATCGGATTTTTAGCAATGTGCTGATGGTGTTGGTTGTCACATCAGCGCTAATGAGACCTTCGTGACAGCTGCTAACAACCCATCTACGCCATGAGATTAGGGAGCTGCTGATACTGGACACGTGCAATTGTCAAACAGAACCAGGAATACTGAGAGGAGAAGCTGCCTTTTGTAGCTCACCACACCAAAGGTGCAGGCTGCTGGTATCTTTGGTGGACTTTTAGGTATTTCGAGGTAAAACGTAATTTTTCATGTAGAAGCTTGGAAAACGGTGAAATCTCATCAGCTGTAAAAGGATCTGAAATAATTTAATTTAAATTTAAAGAAAACCTCAGTCTTTTTTTTTCTGCCAGCACAGCCCTATTTGAGGGATCTTTCACCAAAAAAAACCCAAATCCCCACCAATCTCCTCATATATTATTCAGTGGTCTTCAGCATTCTGTTTGAAATTGGGTGGCAAAGCACTTTTTGTTTCCATGCTTCTACTTGTTTTAGATATTCCAGTGTGATAGTCATCAAAGAGCTGTTTCCAGTGGTAATCATGCCTGCAGTTCTGGTACAACACAGCTGTGTTCAGCAATGGAGAATTTCAAAATTTCCTCTTTTAGAAATATCCAAAAACTATCCCTAAATGATTCTTGGACTTTTTTTTTTCCCTTTTCTTTTTTCTCCTTTGGTAGGTAAGCTAGTACCATCTTGTACATGGGAGGTACATTTCCAGAGGGCTTGAGGCCTTGTTTGTACAGTTGTCTGGGGTTTGGTGTTTTTGTGGGGGAAGGGGAAGACTTTTCAAGGTGTTTGTAGAGATGATATATTGAGAACTTGAAAAGACCCAGAGTTTGTGTGTTCTTGGCTCAGCTTTCTGCAATGTTCTTATTTCTGCTACAGACTTTGGTGTGCTTGGAGAACTGTTTATCTGACTTGGCTTTGTAGTGGGTCCTGTGTTTTACAGGAGAACTAAATAAATAGCTATTTCATCCTCGGGGCCTTGAGATGCTCCTGTGGGAAGGCCAGGGTGCAGAACTGTTAAATGGCTTTAGGAGTGGCACCTGGCCTGAAGTGGAAAGCAGGCAGACCTGACCCTTCCATTGCTCTTAGCCCTCTGTAATGGGAAGATCACCTCTTAAAAAGACACTCCAAACTGCCTTAAACCTACCATATATTAAAACCTGCTCTGTAACAGAGATTGCTCAGCACATGTGTGTTCCAGTGGGCAGTGACTGGCTAAACATGAGTTGCCTGAAATGCTCATTCCTCAGACTGCTCCAAGGATGAGGGAGTGCTGTGGAGTTTGGGCTTGGCACCAGCCCAGGTCTAAGCACTCCGCTTTCTTCCTACAAGTTTTTTTTCAAAGTCTGCTGTATAGCTCCACCTACTTGGCATCAGAAAAGACCTTGTTCCTACCACAGTGAGCAGCTGCTTGGTGCAGCATGTTGTGCTTGGGCCAGTTTGCTTTATTTTGGTGGGGGGGAAATATCAGGGTTGCTCAACAGGATGTTTTTTAATTTTTTAAAAATATGTTCTTTCCTTTCCCTGTATACTTTGTTTCACGAAGGTGAATCTTTTTATCTTTGAATTAAAAGATAATGTGTCTTAGAGTCTTTTTAAAGAAGTGGTTGCATTGAACCTCTTCAAGAGGGATAAAGGGGCTCTTTTCTTTGTGCTTTCTTATATTCCACAACCTTGTAAATACAGTATAAATCATGTGCTTTGAAAGGCTCAGTTTGTGTTGGCCATATTTCTTTACCAAGATTAGTGGAATGAAAAAACCGTCCCTTCCAGAAAAAGTACCATTGAATGCTTCTTGATGTCAGTTTTAAGTGGGACTGTTTGAGAGAAAGCAAATGTTCATGTCCTGGGACCTGTGTGGTCAGCTCTGATTACAGTGATCATTTATAGTCCTTTCATCTGCAGGCCTTTGCACTCTCCCATCTGGTGGGATATTGCAGTGGGATTTTCTTCCCGGCAGCTGGTCCCTGGGGATCAGCCGTGGTCAGGCTGCCCTGCCTGCTATCCTTGCCTCTCACCTTCTGAAAACACATGGGTTATTTGTGAGGATCCAGTGTGTCTCCCTCTGTCCTGCTCCTGGCTGTGGCTGTCAAGGTGTTAGGCTTGGCCCAGCAAACTCCTTTTATTGTGTGACAGCAGCTGATTCTTCCCTTCCAGCTGCTGCTTCCTTTGCTTTTGCTGGCTGTTTTCCTGGGTCTCCTGGCTCCTGCTAACCTTGCTGGAGCTATAAAGGACATGGGATTTCTCAACACTGAATCTACTTGAGCTTTTTAAGAAGCTGTTGCTGCAGTCTATGGTTGCCCGAAGCTTGCACATCTCATGTTTACTTGTGTTTTCTGTCCCCTTCCTTCCCTTTCTTCTTCCCGAAGCTTCTTGCAGTCTTCCTGTGTTTCCCTTTCTTCCCACTCCTCTGTTTTCCAGGTACTGATATGTCCCTGGGCTGTGCAGTTTGCGAAGGTAACCCCCTTCCTGGGCTGAGGGTTTTTAGCTGAGATCTCTCACAGTTCTATGTCCTGGCAGCAGCCTTGGCCTGCCTGGGTAGCATTGTCGCTGCTCTCGTACACTCACTGCTTTGTACATGTGTACATGCTGGTGGTTTCATTTTGATTAGACTGAGAGATACAATGCAAGTTCAAAATCCTTAAATGCTCAGTATTCCATAGTTTCTCAACTTGCACAAGTTAGGGACTCGGGGGTTGGGGATTGGAGCCCTTCATCAAAGGGCAACTATAAGTTTTCCTCGATCGAAGCCATTTTTTGTTATAAAAACAAATGTTTGTTTGTGTTGCTTCCCAGCAGAGTTGTGAAGAAGATACTAAAAGCTTGGAGTAAGGAGATTTGGGGCTGCAGGGATGCAGAGCTGATGCAGAGCCAATGCCTCGTCCAGTGCAAAATATGAACTCTAAATAAAGCAATAAACCAGTATCATTGTGCAATGTCTACTTAATGAAATCTAGTTTTTTGCTCTACTTGCCGTCCCTGCCTTGCTCTTCTGGTGTTGCAGGTGGAGTTGGGAGGGTTGCTGGTCACTGGGATGCCTCTTCTGTGCCCTCCAGCCGTGCTCTGCAGGCGCGAGTTTACTGAGCGAATCGCCGGCATTACACGAGTCACTGCCCTTGTGCTTTCTAAGCAGAGTGACTCGGCACACATCTGGGAGTGCACTGCCCCTTTCTCACACCCTCCCTCCCCAGGACTGGCCCACAGTGCAGGGAGCGAGCAGGGCTGTCCTGGGGCAGCTAAACCCTGTTTCCTTATGGAACAAAGTACAGATTATTTTGGAAGTAATGACAGAGAGATGAGCTTTTCCAAAAGCTTTGTAGCACTTTTAGAAAGTAAGGGCCTTTTTTACTGGTAGCAATTTAATGTGTTTTCTCTGCCACATACTTCCTTGTAGCCTTATTTTCCTATGTTCCTTGTGAAATGTAGGACCTCTGTCAGGAGAAGCCCACAACTTTTTTGGGAGATGCTGGAAAGGCTGTGAATGATGAGTTTGGAGCAGTCCTTTGAACTCCACGTTGGTTCTCTCAGTTCCCTGGAAGACTGACACCAGTTTTTGAGTATGGAGCAGACAATTTCATAAAAAAATAATCCAAGAGGCACTTTTAGAAGATTTTTAATTTGATATCCAATTATACATTTAGAACTCTCTAGGAAAATGCATTTGTTTGGGTTCTGAAAGTAAAAGGGTAGCCCTGGGAAAGAATATCACAAGATTCCCAAAGACAGGTTTGTTGCCTTTCTGTGCTTTGATTTTCTGCAAGTTCAAGCAAAAATATGGCAGTAACATGTTTTTTGCTCATTAGTCACGCTTTGCTCATAATTCAGAGCCCCATGGTGTCAAAAATTGCTTGGAGCAGCTATGGCGCAGCTGTGGCACTGGCAGATCATGAGCACCACAGTCAACCAGCAGAGACTGATAACTTTGGGTACAGCCCTTGTAAAAACTCTTATGTCAGTGAAAGCACTGGGCTAGTTTTCTGGAGCACTTGAAGCATTCGACTCTGGTTTTGTTGTAGTTGCTCAGCAAATTAATGGTTAATTACTCAAGGATTTGGATGTGCAGTTAGAACAGTGCTGTGGTCTGACACTGATCTCTGCCTGGACAGTGACAGTAACTATTATGTGGAAGAGGTTAAAAATGTTCATAGGAATCTCAGTTCTTCCTGTTGTGAAACCTTGTACTGAATATGTCTCCTCGTTAATTTGTCTGTGAATTTATCACCTTTTTCACATCAGCCATTCAGTCTTTTTGTAACTTAAGGACTGTGGTATGTTCTCTTGTGAACTGTGTGTTAGAACATTAACATGCTGCTCTGGTGGGTGGGAGGGACCCTGTCTTCCAGTCTTTCTGTCCTACAAATCCTGATTTTCTTCATTGTTATTACCCAGAAAAAGTCAAAGTTGACTTGAAAGCAGTGGGAGGGAGTTAAGTGTTTTGAAAGGATGATCCCAACTATGGGAGTGGTATTGAATGCTGGAGTGCAGAGATCAGCTGTGGGAAAAGAGGTGGTTCAGCCGAAGAGATAGAATTTGGAGTTTTTAGTCTGTTTCATTAGAGTTGTGTACCAGGAAGTTTGAACTGTGCCTGGCTAAATCGCATGAGGCTTTGAAATTCACAGCAGTGCTGGCAGCCTGCTGGTGTTTGTCCTTCCTGCAGACAAACACACGGCTGCCTGGACCAGGCATCCACAGTGCTCAGCACCCCACTGCTTCCTCTGGCCCCCTGCAGAAAGCTGCTCTTGGCTTTGGGGAAACAGCAGGAGGGCACCGGGAAGAAACCTCCAGGAAATGAGTTGGTGGTGCCATTGGACCCATGGAGGATGTGAAAGCACGAAGTTTCATTTGCATCTCTACTCTGTGTGTGATTTGTGCAATAGGGTAAAATGTTCTCTGTCACAGCCCTCTTAGAGTGACATGGGTGCTGGCTTGCTTAAAAGATTTGCTGCTAAGAGTCTGAACTGTTTTGCTTTGACACTGGCCAAAAGCCAGGCACTCATGAAAATAATTCTCCTCATTTCCTCTGCTGTAGCTGAGCTGAGGAGGGGGAAAAAACCCTGAAGGGCTTAATGATAACGATGAGGAGAAAAACACTTTAAGGGCAAAACAGGTTCGAACTTAAACAGTATAAAGAAAATTTCTTATTAACAGAATTAAAAGTGGGTAACGAGAACTAAAATGAACCTTTAGAACACCTTCTTCCCCTTCTGGCCCCTCCTTCCTTCCCATCGACAGTGCAGGGAAACAAAACATAGGGTCTTTATTCAGTTTGTCACCTCTAAAATTTCTTCAGTTTGCTTAGGGAGAGGAATCTCTTTTCTCCTTGGTCCTTCCCATGGGAGAAGAGATTTCTGTGAACTTCTCCAACATGGTTCTAATCTTCATGAGTAGCTGTCCTGCATGACCTGCTGTAATGTGAGTCCATCCCAGGGGCAAAATAGTCTCCCCAAATCATATGGCATGGGTCCTCTTAGTTCATGGGCTGTAGTCTGTTTAGGATGAGCTGTTCTAGTTTGGAAGCAAGGGGACGACATCTCTGGAAGCAAGGGCCTTTCTCTCTCTGCGTCTCTGGAGCTTTTTAGCATCCACTCGCTCCAGCATGAGCACCTTTTCTCACGGGCTCCAAGTAAAACAATCAAATCATCATTAAACTTTCCTTTCAGTCTTTAACGGGAACTAATAAGAGGTAGGGGTAGACCTTATAAGAGGGCCTGTAGTGATAGGACAAGGGGTAAGGTTTTTAAACTAAAGCAGGGTTGATGAAGATAAGGAAGAAATGGATGAGAAGGTAAAACAGTGGAACAGGTTACCCAGAGAGGCAGTGGATGGAAACATTCAAGGCCAGGTTGTATGGGGCTCTGAGCCACTTGCTCTAGTTCCAGATGTCCCTGCTTGTTGCAGGGGGTTGGGACTGGGTGGCCTTTAAAGATCTCTTCCAACCCACACCATTCTGTAATTCTCTTGAAAGAAGTATAAGCCATAAGGATGAGCTGGTGGGGGCTTGGGTTTTCTGTCAGGAACTGCTCCAAGACTTGCCGTGTAACTCTGTGCTATATCGCCAGATCATTTTTGTCCTGCACATCTGCTGCTTCCCCTCTCTCTTCCTCCACCACCCAAGGCTTTCTTGCTGACAGTCATGCTTTGTGTTCAGTTGCTGTGACAACAGAATGCAAGGCAGAAGCATTTTGTGTGCATGAATTGTGCAGTGCCCTTGCAGAATAGCTGTCCTGGGGCTCAGTGGAGTGCTTGAAATTTTGGGCAGCAAGGAATGAAGGTGTGACTTCACAACCTCTCAAGGTCTACTGGTGTCTCTCATCCCTGCCCACTTACTGCAGCTGAGGGCAAGGAACCACGCAGCCCTCGGTTCAGTTTGCTTGCTTAAGGGCAAGCAGTTGATTTGGTGGAAAGATAACCTTTTGGTGGCATTGGTGATACTGAGGTGTGCCTGGGACCATGCAAGTGCTGGCCGGTGGGAAAGAGGCACCAGGATGCACAGCCCAGGGATGGGGGACATACTTACACTAGTCACAGACAATTTTGAAAACATACTAAACCTTTTTTTTTTTTAGAAGAACTCATATGATGAGAATTGAGGAAGAAATTCCTCCCTGTGATGGTGGTGAGGCCCTGGCACAGGGTGCCCAGAGAAGCTGTGGCTGCCTCATCCTTGGAAGTGTTCAAGGCCAGGTTGGACAGGGCTTGGAGCAATATGGTCTACCGGAAAGTGTCATTGCCCATGGCAGGGGTGGAACAAGCATTAAGATCTTTTCCAACTCAAACAATTCTGGGATTTGCTGATGCTAAGACAAACTCAAAAGTGTGGATTTTGGATTATGAGAAGCTACTGTGAGCTTTCAAATCTCAGACTTCTATAAAAGGAAGGAAAGAAGCAATTTGAAATTTCCACTTTTATGTCTTGTATGTGGAAGCAGCTCATTAGGTGAAGCAAGAAGAAGGTTGAGAGAGATCAGAGTACATTTCTGGGGGAAGGTTTTCCTAGAAGAGATGTTCGTGTTGTGTTTAAGTTAAAAAACTGAATTCTTGTAGTTTTACTTAATGCAAAACCTCTTTATTTAGAGATTGAGCTGTCCTAGCTTGTTATAGCTGACTTTGCATAAGAAGTAATAATGAGATATGGTTTTTTAAAATAATAACCCACTAAGTGGGCCAAGTGATATTTATGCATTTATTTGACGAGCTTAGAAGCAGATTCAAGGGCAACAGATTGATCTAGACAAAAAAATTACTTGATAGATGGTCCACTTGTCTTTTTAAAGCTTTTCATCGCAAAGAGTTATTAAAAAAATAACGTAAAAGTAAAAAATTCCCATAAATGATGCTGAAGATGGAGATAGTACATTCCAATGCAATTAAAATTATAGGCTTACTCATTTTCGAATTAATAACACCATAACTTGCTTTTCGGTTTGTAAGTTTGAAGTACTTATAGTGATGGATGAGATAAAGCCTGTGAAGGAGTTTTGTGCCTCAGATACTCATTGCATATCTAAGAGTTAAACATAAGGAGAGAGGGAGGCTGAAGTGATTTGGGTTAATTACTAAAACAGCTCTTGCTGTTGCGTCAGCATTTCTTTCTTTTCATCTCTTAGGAAGCTTTTTAACAAAAGTTGGCACGTGTGTCTCCTAGGAGGTGGTTTTCTTGCAAGTCACCTGCCACCTGTACAGAACTGCTCTTCAGAGACAGCCAATGAGTGGTGATAAATATTTGCAGTTTATAGTTATAAAAATGGTAATACCTTCTGCTTTTGGGGCCCAAAAAAAGTGTTCTTTGATCCTGTGAATGAACTCTATTTATTGGTCCTTCAGAGAGGATTGAGGTTTTGTATGCAACTTTCACCTACTTGCTTAATCTTCTGGGTGCCTGGAGGAATGGAAAACAAGTTTAGCATACCTGAGGGCTTTTCTTACTGAGGTCTCCCTTTACTTCATGTCCTGCCCACACAGAGCTAAAGATGAGCAAGAAAACCCCCAGAGCAACACATTTTTGCATGGGTATGCAGCAGTTCCTGCCCAGTCGACTCTGGCTGGAAAGATCCAGCCCACCTGCTGACCTGGAGCTGCCTCTGATGTGCTGGGAAGGGGTACTGAGATCACCAGTGGGGTGGGCAGATTATGGGGGTGCTTCTGTAGAGAGTGCACCAAGGACATTTCTGATTTAATCCTGGTTGGAAGCAGAGCATGTGGACAGATGCTTTTCCATCAGATCAGGCAAAGCTCCTTTGCAAGGGCCGGCACAGCAACGTATTGCAACTTCATCTTTCCTTCTCGCTTACATTTGGGGGAAAGGTGGTCAAGAGTCAGCTCCCTCCTCCTTTAATGCTTGAAAGCTGTCCAGAGTGGGCATGATTTCACAAGCAGTGTGAAGTCACTGGAAGATGTAAGCTGCAGAGTTTTGTTGGGGCTTTTGGAGTGCTGAGCCCTTCCTTCCTGCTGGGAGAGATTGAAAAACCTCTGGATCTTTTTATTTTTGATGCTGAATACATCCTTACCTCCCAAGGCAATGAGTTTGTGACTGCTCTGGAGCAGGGGGGACTCTAGCTCCAGCACAAGCTGAATCCTGCCAGCAAGGCAAGCAAGGGCTTGTTAGCTAAAGATAGTGTGCACACATCCTAGACATCCTCAGGAAAATGAAAGGAACCAGATGCATCCAATAAATAATGAGCGTTTATGGTCAGCTTTATCCTTTATAGCACCTATTCTCAATTGCAGCCATACCAGATGACACTGCATCACATAAGCATATAGGGCACTGACCTTTGCATCGGAATCAACTCCACCATGTGCCCTCAGGCAACCAGGCATTGGTTTTTGGTGTCTCTTCTGTCTTTGAGGCCAGTATATGTTTGTAATTCAACAATCTCTGCAAATTATTTGGGCTGCCTACGGTTGTGGCTTGCACTAATGTTATTTGTGCTGGCCCTGAAGAAAGTTCTGTTCAACTCTCTCTCTCTCATTTAGTTATGCTTCCTTTAGATTTATTAAATAGTTGTCTTTTGCATGGATGGAAAATGTTAAAAATAGAGCACTCAAGGCGGTGCTATTGTGTTGGTGTTGACAGATTCGCTGAAAGCTGAGGCATGTCTTGTATTTTAAGAAGCACCAGCTTTTGGAAGGAGTTGTGCTTGCTTATGTCCTCTTGACCCCATACTAAGGAGCTGCTTTTCTGAGCTACAATGAGATGGTCTCTTGGATAAATTGGGGGTTACTGTGCTACTATTCACTATGTTGGGTGATTATATTAAGTAATTGACTGAGCTTGGGATTTCTGAAGAATTGAGTTTTATTCTTGTTGATTGATGTGCAGGCATATATAAGGGAACAAGGCACAAGTGAATGATACAGAGGAAAAAATGCCAGTGTAGTGATCTGTACCATACAGAAAATAAGTTTTTGCAATTTCTCTTTCCCCAGTGGCTGTAACTGCTGTAAGAACCATATCCTTTGTTTTCAGGACACCCAATTTTGCCGAGCTTGCCCCAAACCAAAGCCAGCCTTTCAGATAGAAGGCAAAGGCAGGCAGAACCTTTATTTGGTTGGATTCTATAACTATGAAACTATGTCCCCAAAAGTAAACCTGAACCACAACTATCTCTGGCCATCATGGTTGCAGAGACAAAATTCCAGATGTAAATAGTGCATGGAATGATAGAGAGCAATTTCCTGATTTTCCCTTCTCAAGCTGTTTTCTTTACAACAGCTGTCAGCTGTTAATATCTGCATTTTGTCATCGTGGAAATCTTAACAGTGACCACACAGCTTTTATTGCACTGTGTCTGATGGTGGGAGCAGATACACAGGCTTATGTCAGGCCTGCGTGGGCACTTGCCAGGTATTCTCCTGTATCCATCTGTCTGTCTCCTGTGCAGCTGTGGAAGTCACCTCTAAGTTGTGTGGAATTGCAGTTCTGTGGGAAACTGGGACATGAAACAAACCTGAGGGAAAGGTAAGGAGCTGTGGGGTTGCGCGTTTTTGTTTTTCTTTTTTGTTAGCCTTCCTAAAATTAAAGGAATAAGAGGAGGCTTCTGAAGCTCAGGTTTTGGCAACATAGTGATTGCTCCCTTCTGCCTTCCATTGCACTGCACAGATGTCTTTTTTGCCTTCTCATGTGATGAGGATTCCCTCTAAATTAGTAGGATCATCTAATCCTCCAACTCCCAGCTCAGCAGGGAAGTGTGTATTTTGATAAGGAACAATTAATGGTGCTTCCTCACCCAGACTCGGAGTGATCATCAGGTAATACATCATCAAGGGGATGTTCCTTTCTAGGCAGCTTTGTGACTTGTGCATCAGATGGTCTTAATAATATGAAGAAATCTTAAAAAGTCTATATGAAAAAACTTGATAAAAAGAACTGGGTTGCTTCCTATTGCTTACTGGTTGTGCCTTTGTTCCCCAAGTTTATTGCTTTGTTGGCCATGGTTGGTGTGTGGCAGTGCTGAGGCTGGAGCTGGTGGGAAGCACTGCTCCCTGACTTCACATGGAGCACAGATAAATGTGTTCAGAGTGAGTGCATACATGTACTTTCCAGCTTCAGAAGTTAATTGTAAAATTATTTTAATATATCTGGAGATCTTTAGTTTAAGAGCATTCAACTTTTTTAAAAAAATAGTGGGGACTACAGGTTTTTTTTAATGAGAAAATGTTGTTATGCTGGGGCTTTTTTTGGGGTTCAAATGAGTAGCATGCTTCTGTAAGTCTTTTTTTAAAGCTTCTATTTATTCTCATGGTTGTTAGTTATGAAATAGTCACTCCCATAGGTCACAATATGTCTGTGCTAAATTTGGGAATATAACTGGCAGCTTGCATTTTCCCTGAGAACTTTGTTGTCAGGTACTGCAAGCTTTAGCTCTTTAGCTGTTGTGGGGAAAGAGGTTGTTCTTCATTCCATTCCTTTTTAATATTTTTCTTTTTAGCTTCCAGGGCATTTCTATTCTCTACCTTTTCCATAGTTGTGGAAGACCTTGAGACTCGAAGTGGTAGAGCTGTTGCAGCCACTTGGTTTTTGTGTTTGTCTTGCCTCTCGTGTCCAAGACTTCCTTTCTTGTTTGTGGTTTCTCATTGTGTTTTGCCAAACCTCTGTATTTTAGAGCTGCTTCCTGCTTGCGGCTTTGTACCAGCTTGGGAATCTCCACATAATTGTTCTTTGCTTTTAGTGTGTGATAGAAGCAAAACTGTGCGGGAGGTGAAAGAGTAGAAAGCAATGAAAATCTGTGAAAGAGATCCAGGGGTTTTCCGTGTTTCTTTCCAGCTTTTTGCATATGATTATTTTGCATTTAAAAGCCAACAAATAACATTATTTTATTTGTTTCCCCTATGGTATTATAGCTAGTCAATTTTTTATTAAAAAAAATAAAACTAAGAAAGGCAGACCCGGAGATCAGTGGTCTTCACCTGGCTGTAAGTGCCTGGACTTCAAGAGCCATGACAAATTATATGGTTTTGCTTGCAAAAGTGGAGTAAAAAGCCAAGCTGCTCTTCATGCCTTCCTCTTTTGTCTGCTGGTGATTTTCCCAAAATTAAGTGCTGCTGAGAAAAGGGATTGCTCAACACATCAGAGTATGTGTTCCACTGGGTCTGTAGATTATCTGCCCTTCTGGCAGAGGCAGTGCAGGACCCTCAATGACCAGTGCTTGGCTGGGCTGCAGCTTCCAGCTGGGCATGTTGGAGGTGACACATGGTCCAAGCACAAGTGACTGAGGATGCTCAAGCATGAGATCTTCTCAAGGGTACTGTTCTAGTGAAACACGAACATGGCCAGGTCCATGCTACGAGTAGATGGTGGGTGGAAAATCACCATCTCTGGCTTGGTGCCCCAAGTGCTGGTGTTGGAAATTCAAGTGCGCTGCCAAAAGTCCTTTATATGTTTTGCTTATTCCTGGGCTTTCCAAAGGTGTCATCGTTTGACTGCTGCCAGCACCATGTTGGACACCTGAACAAAAAAGCACTCAACCCCCCCAAACTAGGTTCACTTAAACCTTATTGACATAAGTGCTGTTGCTGTTAGCTGGAATACCCGTTCCCAGGCTTACCATGGCCCTCAGAGACTTGTAGGGTATGTTCCAAGGGCCTGTTCTCCAGCCCAGCTGCCCTGTAATATTCCAGCACATGCTGGAAGCTAATAGGCTTTTGCTGAGGATTTCTTAAGCACATAGGCATTAAAATTCTCTTCAAAAACCCAGGGAAACAGTTAGGGGTAAAACCCTAGGAAAGGAACCTGACTGATCCTATTATTTCTGGGATCTGCAGCTTTCCTGTTTACTCAGCCAGGCTTTCAAATTTTTGTCCTGCTGCTTAGAAGTAAAGTGCAACCCAAAACAGTATTTAGTTCCTTCTATTTTTCTTTGTATTCTAGGGACAGCACAGCCCCTTGAAAGGAGGCTTTGCAGAGGCACAAATTGCCAGATGCTGATTGTTACTGTGCTTTTCTGTTGGAGACTAGCTGCCTTTGAGGTGAATTAAAATGTCTAAAAAATTTGATTATATAATTATGAAGTCTTCTGTATGTATGTATTGGGAATTGACGTACAGCTTCATTGCCTGACTGTGCTCTAAAAAAGTTCAATTGGCAATGGAGAAGTAGAAGATTAAATGGGCAAGATTGAATGTCCTTTAGAGCTGTCTAGTAACTGACCATCAGAATGGCCTTTGCCCCTCTGATCCACTTGGTCTGTACGGGTGAGGAGAAGGTTGTGATTTCTTGGGATCTGGGAGTGGCAGGCAGCTCTGAAGTTGAGGGTTTTGTCAACAAGCCGAGATTGCTGGGGGGGGTCTCAGCTAAATGCTTCCTTCCTAACCTCTTCAGCAGAGCACTCTCAGCTAAATGAAGTTTTGCCAAAATAAGCATTCTTATTTAATAGCAATATATCACCAGGAATGACTCTGACTTTAAAGCCTTGGGAAGAGAAGTTGTCTGGACATTGTAGCAAGATAACATTTTTATGTTCTTATTTTTTAAAGCACAAGCCTGGATTGCAGAAACAGGGTTTCAAGTTCTTGATCTGAAGTGAACTGGTAGGGAAATGCCAGATTTTTTTTCTGGAGTGAGAAATGTTTTGTAGCTCTAACCAGCCCACTCATGGGGCGATGCCACTGGAAGGAGCAAGGTGCTGATCTACAACTGTGATAACTCATTGCAGTTTTGTTCCTGAGAAATGTCAGGGACATTCTGTTTCTCTCCCAGAAAAAGAACAGAAACAAACTTCAAAACCTTGGAGGTTGCTATGAAACAGAAGTGTCTTCCCCTTGGCTCTATTAATAAAGCCTTTAAATATACTCAATGCTGAATTCCCTTGCCATTGCTGGTGGGGGACAGTGTGAAGGATGGCTGGTAGGTATGTATCTTCTCTTGTCACCAAACAGGTCCTTGGTTGTGGGTTCACTGAAGTACTTCAGGTAGAATTAATTTAGGGTCCTGTGTGCTGCCTGTCCTGTGGTACTGGTACAGAGGAGGGTGGTTTTCTGCTCCTCTTTTGTGCAGGTGGAGGAAAACAATTTTGATCTTTTAATACTTCAAAAATTTTGGAAAATATACTTATTTTAGAAAATGCAACTGTCCTGCACATAACACTTCAGTCTTGTTTTGTTGGGTTTTTTTCTCTCTGGCTTTCACAGTTTCCTTAAAAGGGTTTCTGATTTCTTAGTGACTTTACCCATGAAAAACTTGATGCAGTTATCAGGAAGTACCATGTTACCCCAGACAGTGCCCCCTGTGCGTTCCCCGCAAGACTCAAGGTAGCTGGCACTGCCCTTTGTATCTGCTGCATGAAGACTTCCTGCAGGGGCAGGTTTGGGTTTGTAGAGCAGAGATGAGCTGAGGGTCGTGGAGCCAGCTCAGAGGATGCAGCAGCTGTTTCCATCTGCAGTGCTCAGCAGCAGTCCTATTCATTTTGGATAATTTGTATAAAAGCCAGACCTGAACAATCTATTCCATGAAGGACAATAGCCCTAATGAAGAAACCTCTCTGTGTGCTGCTGAGGTGTTTTGGAGCCCTGTGTATCCCCAAACGTTTGTCCTCTGCATGGAGGGCTGTGGTAGTGAAGCGCGTGGGCCTGCAGCTGTAGTGTGCTCTGGCTGTGGTACTTGGGCTGGATCCCCTCCCAGGGGTGGGTGTCCATGTGGAGCTTAGGTGTAGCTTTGGGTCAGTGAACCCTGAGACCTCTTCAGCTGACTTAGTGTGGTTGCTCTCCAAAGTCTCCTGGCTGCTTTAAGTTGGGGGCCACCGATTCTCACTGGAGATCAGTCATGTATATTCTCAGTTTATCTGTCTGCAGCCTGGAACTTAATCCCTTTCTGCTTCTGTTCATTGAAGAGGTGAGTTTAGAAGGGACCACAGACCCCTTCTGGACTTCTAATCCAGACGTCTGCTTGGAGCAGGATCAATGTTGAGTTCAGGCCAGGTCACCCAGGGATTTGTCCAGTCTCATTCTGAAAAGTCCACTTCCTAAGGTTTGTTTATGAAGTGGTAGGGTAATCCACTTGGTGTTGATGTCAAGGGCATCTCCCTGTGTCATTGTGCCTCTTTGGATTTGTACAATTTCTTGTTTGTTACAATCATGATTTTCCAGGTAGCAATCACAAAGTAGCTACTGAGCCCCTGCTTGTTAAGCATCAATCATAAGATGACTTTTCAGAGTAGATTGGTTTGGGTGCTTACATCTATTTAACATGGAGATACTGCCTTAAGAAAAAACACTTAAGTGACTGGAAAGAAGAAAAAGGAGAAGAATTCTGCCAGATGCCAAGTGTTACCAAGGGAGGGCAGTCACTGTCCTAATGAGTTTAACTGGTTTTGTGCACGCTTATCCATCCTGGGACAGCACGAGTTGTTCCAGTGATATTAAGGATTTTTAAAATGAAAGGAAAAAAAAAGCCCAGCTCCTTCTTAATGCTTATCTGCAGCCAGGAGGGTATTTTGGTGAGCAGCAGGTTTTCTAAGAGAAAGAGGGAAGAGACTCATGGCCAAGTTGTGCTGGGACTATGGTATAGGGCAGATCAGTGCAGTGATGCTTCTAAACTTAACTTGCCCCTTTTCAGTGAAATTATAAAACCAAGAAGTTGTCTAAGGTGTGTTCTGGGATTAAAAAAATATTATGAGATCACTTGCTAGAACGTGGTGTAGGCTTGGATAGCTTTTACACTCCAGGTTTTGCTTGTGGTGAGGAGGGAAAAACTGGTGCAGTCACTTTTTTCATTAGAGGTTAGAAATCGGTTTCTCAAGAAACTCTGTTGGTATCTGTGGTTTTTAATCTCTTCAGAAAGTGAAGAGGTAATATTTTCAGATAGTATAGCCACTGAAGTTACTGCTAATGAAGCTGGTTACTTGGTCATTGTTCAGGAGCACATCAGCAGATAAAAATACCCCATGGACGTGCTTTGTATGGCATACTAGAAAGGAAATATTTGAGTTATTCTCTTCTCTTGATGAGATCTGAATTAACTCGTGGAGAAACACTCAGCCATGCATTATTTGGTGTATCTCCAAGGGCGAGTGGGATTAATGGTATCTCAGCTCTAATTTTAGTAATTTCCAAGTGAGAATGGGAATGTCCAGTGGCTCCTAACACCAGTACCACTGTGACTGCTCCACAAGCTTTCTGTGGAATGTATAACTCTCAAGAGCTCTCTGCTGGTTGGATTTGGTGACTGAGTTTAAGAAGGTTTTCGGGGAAGTGGGGGGGTTGACAGCATGGCTTAAACTTGAAGTTGAAGAAAAGGGGGAAAATTAGCGATGCAAAGACCTGAGAGGGAAAAGTTGGTGTAAGAATTGGCATCTTGGATGTTTTTGGGAACAAACACCACAGTGATGTTGGATATCACTGGAGTCTCACTTCTGAGGTTATTGGGGCTCTGGTAGCATTTGGCAGTTACCTGGTGCAGAATACCTAGTTCCCCATGGACCACTGCTGTAGATCATTTAAACTCTGCTGACTTTACATGGAATACCAGTCTTTGGATTGATTTTTTTTTTGAGAGAGACTGTATGTGCCTATACAGTCTCAAAATGCCTTCCTACCTTTTTCTGAAATTGGGATGGAATGGATGGTAGCTCACTGAAAGGAGCAAAACATCTTAAAACACTGAAGTGCTCCAACTGTTAAGCCAGCAGCATGATGCTCTGATTTGCTGGATAACGTCCTACTGTTAAACATAAAGTGCTTGAATGAATACAAAGTGTTTTGCTCATGTTTTTGGGGAGTGAAAAAGTGACCACCACTACCCCCTACAATCACTTCTCCTCAAAGGAGATGGCTGTGAGGTCAAAGACACAAATTTCTCTTGGCTGTCCTGCCACTCCTCGTGGGGAATGTGCAAGTCTGGAGCACACTGACTACAGCACCAGCTGTTTTCCTGTCCCTCATTCGTAGCCAGAATTGGCTTTAGTTCCTTGTGTGTTTGGTAATGGCCTGCAAGCTGAAGCAAGAGGAAAAGAGAAGAAGCAAGTGCTTCTCATGTGCAGAAGAGGGATGGGGCATGTCCTTTTTGGTGACTCCTCTTTCATTTAATCTCCAAACTGGAAGCACAAGTGATTTATGTGTTGCTCATGGCACTTGCCAGTTGTCCTGTGAAATGTGTCCTGCTGTCAGGATGGGTTCTGGACCCGTGGCTGGCAAGCTTTCGATCTTGTGCTCAGTTGGGTGGGGTGAGCTGCGGATTTGGAGCTGACATGTGGGAGTGGATATGCTGGAGTTACTCTACGTGCTGTTCTGCAACTTGTGGCCCAGTGGGGCTGCTGTGAGGAGGAGGAGGAGAGACTTCCCACTGCAGCTGCAAGTTTAAGGAGTGAACAGGAGGAAGACCAAAAATGTTAGTACAGTTTTTTGCTGAATTGGGCTGTCCAGACTGTGAGTGATCAAAAGGGAGCAAATGTATGTCTGAGCAGATTTGGAAGCCCTGGTCATGGAGCACAGCTCTTCTTGAGCTTGCACATGCAGCTAGATGCAGGACATTAAACTTCTGCTGTTGAACCACACTGCAAACCTGAATTGTAATAATTTCTTCTTAATTTTTTTAATACTTTCCCTTTGGGAGAGTGGTGACTATCTTGAGGAGTGTTGGTGATTTATCTGAGCAGACAAAGGATTAAACCAGCTCTTAGCCTGCAAGTTCTCTACAAACCTTTCATGTTTTATAATTTCCTTTTACATAGGTTTAAAAGTACTTCCCCCCCCCCCCCCGATGTGTTTTGTTTGAGTACACTTTTAAGACCCATGACTAGTGGTGGGTATTAGGCTTGAGAAATTATCCAAAGAGCTGTTGGAGTGCTTCATTGTCAGATTCAGTAGTGGGAACTGGGTGAATTAGTAGCTTGTAAAAGGATTTAATAGCAGTGTGAGAAAAGGGGGAGCTTTGAGTTTCCTCTCTGTGCTGGCACTCAGCATGCACCCAGTCCTGGAGAACAAGCTCAGAGATCTCATAACCAGGACTTACTGGAATTTTTTTTTTTTTTTTTAGTTTAATGCTAATTCCAACACTATATGGAGACTATCATGTCTAAGATAGGTCTTTGTCCTGTAAATAGAATGGACACAGCTCTGTGTTTGTTATCTATAGGGATAGAAACATTTAGGAAACCTTTGCTTAGCAAATCCACCTTTTTCAGATCTAGAAGTATCTGTGTCAGAGGGACCTTGAAAGCTCGGTATGTTTTGGAGGGAAGGAGTTGAATGTTGAAAAGAGCTAATTACAAAAACCCAATTATTTTCTGAATTGCACTATAATATATGACTGCAGCTAGACAGCAGAGTGATTTTCCTCTGCAACTTCATGCTCCCAGATTTGCCTGTTGAAGTTCATATTTCCAGAGCCTATTGGTATGTCCATGAAAACGCTGGGAACAGCCTGGCTGTGTTTTCTCAGGAGCTGTGGGAGACTGAGCTGGGGGAACACAGATTACTCTTCAACTGGCAAGACTGGAAGAGGATACACTCATGTTGGGCAATGTGGTTTAAATTTGCAAGCTGTTTCTATCTAGTTACTTGGTTAATGAAGCAGTGAATAATTTGTGTACTTAATGTTCCTGGGAGATTAAAATGTCCTTAAAAAGCCACTCTGTCCAACTGCCTTGTCTTTCTGGAACAGAACTTGGCAAAAAAAGTAACCAGACCTGGTTAGGTGACCAGCCCAGTAATACCTGAGGGAATGAAGCAGTGTGTGATCAGCATGGTAACTTATTTATCAGTGACCTTGACATGGATGAAAAACACTTTGTGTACAAATTTTTAGCTGCAGTCTCTCTGGCTTTAATATTTTCTGGCTTTTTTATGACCCAGCCCTGCTCATACTTACCTTCAGTACTTAGGGGTCTAGGTAAAAGATGACTAAGAGGAGGAAGGAAATTCCACTCTTGAAGCTGAAGTGAGAGTAGGAGGCTAAGCATGAATGCATCCTAAAACTCCCTGAAGGTCTCTTCCCACGTTATACTGAGTAAGCTCTGATTAGTCTAGCAGTATTTTACCAGAGTGATACTGCACTGTGAAGTATATGGAAAGCTGTTCCCTTATCCTCATCAAACTCCAGGAAAATGCCCCCTGCTAAATTTGCATCACTGGCAACTTCTTGTCCCTCATCTCCACCATCGTCACTGTCCTTAAGAAATCAGCAAAGCAGATCTGGATTTCCTTATGCACTTGTTAAAAGAATGTTAATTGCTGGGGTTTAATGTACTGAAAATTAACATTTTACTGCTATCCTTGGATTGGAAAAAGTAATTGTGATAAAAGTTCAAATAACTTCTTGTAAAAGTATCCCAGTGTGATCTGGAAGTGATTAGATCATTGCTGGTATTGATATAAGGCTTTCTTCTTGTCGTTTGTGTGAAACCTAGTGTATCTAATCGTGGGGCCCATAGCTTCTTTTTCTTTTTAATAGCAGTGCTTTTCTTTGTATTGGCTTGTATAGGGAGACCTGAAATTAAACTAGACTGTACCTGAGTCTTTTTGTGTGTGTTAAGAAAATTCAGCAAATATCGGGTGGTACTATGTGCTGGTAGTGGAAATGTTGAATGAGCTTAAAAATTACTTTTTTTCCTGACTCGTAAAAGAAAATAGAATATTTATTTCATAAAAAGGCTTTTTGAGGTAAATATACTGCTTTTTTTTTTTTTTTTTTTTTTTTTTTTTTTGTAGCAATACAAATAATCTACAGCAAATATAGGGTTGTCACACTTGGTGGAAGGAAATCTGAGCACACAGCCTGTCCACACATTAGAAGTATTGAAACATGCTTTTTTGGAAACTGGTAACAAATCCATTCACTAAAATCACTCTCCAAGTCTTTGGAGGATTCAAACATCCAAGAAGGTTATCACTGTCCATTTACTCATCCTGAGGGAGGCTGTTCTATCTGATATTGCTGCATAACTTTGTATGTTAAAGCTTTTTTCCTGACAGTGCCCCTGAGAGGCTTATGGAGTTACTTGCAGTGACTTGGGCAGGCATGGCTGTTAGCTGACTCTGCAAACAGGAAGCAGTTGTGTTCCTCTTGCTGGAATGCATTGCCCTATGGAAGTAACACCTAAGAATTTGGTCTGTGCCCTGTCATGTCTTACATAGTTTCTGAACCCTTTGCTCTTCTGCTTGAATGGGTAGAAGGAAGAAGCTCTCCATCATAATGACAGTTATTTTTAAGTGTTAGGGAAAAAGTCAGCCAAAGAGGGAACTGGGATTGAAACATGCATCTTCATCTCTCACAGCTTTTGGCTTCTCTAGTCAGATGTGATTCCAAAGATATCCTTGTTGTGGAGTTGAGAAGATGCAAGACTTCCTTCCTAAAACTCAACCAAGAAGCTGATACATAGGAAGCCCTATGTTATTAATTCCTCCTATGTTATTAGTTCTTCCTATGTTATTAATTCCCAGGGCTCCTACCAACCCACCCCTCCTGTTTTAGAAAAACCAGGAATTGAATGTTATTTTGGGTGAGTGGCTGCATATGTCTCAGTTTACCCCCTTGGATCTTGGCAGTCATTAGTATTTCTTCTGCTTGTCTTGTGTCCATCTGCTGCTGCCTTGCATTTAAGGAGTGGTTCATAAGATTTTAATCTCTAACAAGTCTTCTTTTCAAACTGAAGTAGAGCAAGGCTTTTCCCTTTTAATTTAGTGTGAAGTTCTATAAGGAGAAGTTTGAGGGTAGAAGGCGGTGTCAGTGTTGCAGGTGTTTGTGATGAACCAAGATCCTTTCACTACTGGTCCACTGCATTTGCAACATTGCCTTAACATGGACAGACCCTGGGTTTGACTCATTTTCTCCGTTCAGAGTTTCTTGCAACTGATGAATCTCCTCTTCTGGCTCTGAATTTTAAGTCATTGAAGTAGACACCCAACATAAAATGCATTGTGCCCAAAGAAGATGGCTGTGTACTGTGGCTGATGTATGCTGCTCTTCAGGGTTTAAAATTAGGTTTTAGTGGTTTTTGCCTATGATAATAATTTTACAAATTTTGCCCTATTAATTGCTTTAAGGATAAGGACTGTTATTCAGTTGAAATCAGAAGTTTACTGGGAAGTGGTAAACTTTACAAAATAATTATCTGCTCAGACTGTCAAAGAAGCAATTTGTAGAATTCGTACCATTTGATAGCTTTTGGATTTTCCTCCATTTCTCTTGCAGTGTTGTGCAGATCTTTTTTTTAAGTGATACTGTGAAGATTAACATTTGGGGTTGTGTGGTAATCGCTTTTTGTGACTCCTGAGTGAGGTACCTGTCTAGGTAGGTATAGAGGAACAGTGACATGGAATACTGTGGAGCCTTGGACGTCTGAGCTTTTGGAGAAACCAAACCCTCACTGCTGAGCCTCAGCAGTAGATTGAAGAGTGTGGTGCTCTTCATCTTTCTTGGGGTGTCTGTAGTTTGAAAGACCAGAGGTAGGTTGGTTTGGGTTTGACTTACCACTGAATTTAAGAATTTAGTGAAAACCAAATCTTGAGAGTACTGTATTGTTTGAGACTTCACGAAGGCAGAGGCTTTACATATGGGCCTAAGTGGTTGTTTCTTTCCCTTTTCCTAAAAAATACTATCGGAAGTGTCAGTGTGCAAACTAAAGACCCTGAAAGGAGAGGGAAGAAGAATTCTCTTTAACCCATATTTTGTGGGCTTCTACTGATGTGCAACAGATTACTTGAAGTTTTAATGCACGATATTTTACATTACTAACTGAGAGAGTTGTCATCTAACTTCAAAAAAGCGCCTTTTCATTACCTAGGGATTCAGCATCTTTAAAATTATTGTACTTAGCAGTACAAATAAGAAAATTATTTTTAAAGTTTCTCTCCTGAGAAAAATACCTTCTCTCCGGTACAGTTTCTTTAGGCTTCATAGTGGTGTAGTGTGCCTGAAGAAAATCTCATCACTCTGCATTCAGTGCAGATGGTTAAACTCACTTTCTGTGCAATGACCCTCTTTTGGGTAATGCTGCTACCAAAGGAAATCCCTGCTTGATGTTCTGTTTGAAGAACGTGTGCAGGACTGGGGAGGGCGTGGTGTGGTCTAACAAGCTGTGGCATGTGCCTCTCGACACAGGGCTTGGGGATGTGAAGTCTGTGTGCACAGTGGTCCCTGGTGTTGTTGGGAGGCTCTGAACCATCTGGGAATGAAATGCATTTCTCTGCATAGCTTCCACCAGTCTGCTCAGCCTGTCCTTTGCAGCACAGCTGCCTTCCTGCTCTGCTGCTAACAAGGTGAATTAATTGCACATCTGGAATTTCCAGGGTTCCTGCCACTGAGAACCAGGTGCTAACATTTAGCTTCCTACCTACACTGTATGGCCCAAGTTTCAACAACACCACATAAGCTCAGAAAATTAGAAGTTCCTGTGAAAGGTGTTTTAAATGCATTAATGTTTAATTTTCTTGTATCTGCTGGGGCTGATGTAGGAAAGCACTTTTTCTGGGAAACTCAGTTGACGTTATGCTGTCTCAGCAGTATGCCAGGTGGCGTTTGGTCCCACATCAGCAATTCTGTTGGTACCTACTCAATTCTTCCTTTACAAAGCAGCAAAGTAATATCTCAGTCCAGAAACCTCCCTCATACAAAACAGTAAGAAAAGACTGTTCATGTACTCATTCCTTTTCTTTTTCACATTTTTCTCTGTTCCTGGATGGGCAGCCTTTAGCCTGTAGAAGGAATTTTGATCTATAGGTAGTTTTCCAAATCCATGTCTGGTGTGGATACATTGAGGTGTTTTGGAGCCTGATGTGAAGCCCATCTGGCTCTCTTCAATCAAGACCTTGCAGATTTTGCAGCTGGATGTATCAAGAATTCTGGACTTAGCATTACCTTTGAAGGGCCAGCAGGAAGCATCCAATTTTCTTCATTCATGGTGTTCCAAAATAATCTTACAGAATTGCTTCTGTCCCTTCATGCTAAGCCATGCTACCTTCTTGAGTACTTGTGCTTTTTGGCTATACTCTTTTCTCAGAAATAGTCACTGCATTAAGCACTACTTTGTCCTTCGTGTGTCTCCAGATGGGATGTGTGGGTGAACATGAGCTCACACCCTTGCATGTTTAACACACTGTGTGACTTCCACAAGGGCTGGCAGTATGTACACATGATTCTCCAGAGGCAAAGTTGAAGGCATGTGCTGGCTGTTATGTGTGGATCGGGAACTGGAGTGTCGTTCCTTCTCTGCTGCAGGAAAAATTGGGAAGAGCTCAGTGTCTGACTTCCCAAAACATATTTGAAACATAACTCAGTTGGCAAGCTTTGTTTTGGAAATGGCCCCGCTCCAGCAATGGTTTTGTCAAGGCTGTTTATCCCAATTTCTTCCCCAGCTTAATAGGCTGAGAAAGTAAAACCATTGTGTATGTGGGTGGTTGAAAATGGGCTCTATGGATATTGCTGCAATTTGTGTTTCACAAATAATGGTAGCTTGTGCATATGTCTGTAATTGTCTGAAAATGCATTAAAAGTTAGCATGAAGGCATGTCAGCTGCTGCTTAAAATCCATTGCTGGAGTCTCTTGGGAGGAGGGGAAGATGGAGAGGCAGGACATAGGCAAACTGCGCAGCGTTAAACAGCATGATTCAAATGTGCTCAAAGTTAGTTTTCTCAAATGTTTACTGACCAGGGCAAAACTTAAATACTTGAGAAAAGAAAGCCGTTGAGTCTGCATCAGACCAGGTGATGGATGCTCACAACAACAGTATTATTCCCAAATAACAGTGCTGTTAATCATGGCGTATGTCTGAAAAAAATCTGTGGCTGGTGAGTGGGAGTTGGAAAGGCTGAAGGGAGAGTAAAACATCAAAATTCTAAAGAATTCAGTGTTCTGTACAGGGAGCATTTCTGGCCTCTCTGTGGCTGTACAGCCAGCAGTGTGTGAGTCAGTCTGGAGGGTCGTGTTTCTCCCAGAGCTGTTGAACTTGCTGCTGCTTAGAGCACTCGTTGTATATAGACATAGCACTTAATTTGCTCTTAATTAAGCTCAACAATACGAGCTGTGTGTTTTTGATATCTAATTCAGATAGGAGCAAAGCCAGGTGCTGGAGCCGTTGCAGGCTGTGAGCACATGTGGATCAGGGGTGAGTGAGGCAAGTGCTGCCTTTTGACAAGGGAAAAGACATCAAAATGTTATTTAATAGAAATTAGTGGCTGGTTATCATAAGCGATGGAGCCATTGAACTGGGCAGAGCAGCAGTGCTCCAGTGGTAGCTGGTGAGCCCACCTTCAGGAGTGCTGGGCCTAGAGCAGGGGGCATCTCACCCACACATATGGGCACCGTCCAGAATAATTTTCATGCTCCCTTTGATCAGGATACCTTTGGCTCTGATCTTCTGGGTTTGTTGAACTTCCGAAACTGAAGCATCACACATGCTTTTACTTTAGGCGTGCTGGTTGAAAGAGCATGTTGAGAAGGGCATCGAGCTGCTGGAGGGTGAGCCTCCTGGGAGGGCATGCAGAAGGAAAACATGCCTCAGGAAAACCTGCTGACATTCCTGCACTAACAACATTCACAAAATGCTTTTTATTTGATTTTTTCCCCTCAGAAGTCAGTGAAATCTAGTTGTCCTTTGAAGAAATGGTTTCACAATTCTCACCAGATTGTCTGATACTACATTTCTTGCAAGGTACTGCACTACAGTCAAATAGACTTTTTTTCTTTTTACAGGAAATCATGTTTTTGCCAATTGGCCAAATACCATATTTAAAGAAGCTGTGATCTCCATGTTCTTTAGCTATTTAAACTTTTTGGAGTTTGAAAATAGTTTTTAGTCTCTTTCTTCTCACTCATTCTTCCATCCCCACATCTCCACCTATGAATGCTCCCTCCAATGCTTCCTACTGTCAAATTAAAATTTCTGAGGGGAAGTTATTGAAGTGGGGTTTGCTCTTTAAGTTGAAGACTATGAGAATGACTTGAAAGTGGGTAAGACTTGTTGCTTTCTTGTGATTCCTGTGGCGATGTGGTCTTACACAAGAAACATTCATGAGAGAGGTTTGTCTGTGTTGCCGAGGATCGAGGATGGAAAGTGTCCAATTCGATGGAAAGCTTTTTGGTTGCTTGCTTGCTTCAGATTTTACTGGATGGTAGCTGTATCTCCAACCTGAGAAAAACTCTTAGGAAAATGTAATCTTGCTTGGACACCAAGATCCCACAATGACTGGAATAGGTGGGAATTGTCAGTTTTCAAGGGTTGTTATTACTGCATGCATTGTTGGTGTTGTCATTGTACTGTCAGTAATGAAAGGAAGGTAATAACTGCATTCTTCTGCCAAGAATAAAAGGCAAAAGACAAGTTTTTTCTGCATACCTAAATTTTTCTCATTTTGTTTTCTTTGCTTCTCAGGTAAAACCCCTGTCTTGTGAGAGTAAACTCCCACTTTCCTGTGTTCCTTCAGTTGTGGGAGTGACCCGTTTTCATCCATACCTAATATGTATGGATTGTGGAGGAGCTTCTGGACCTTGGATACAAGCAAATGAATTTTCCAAGGATCCCAACCCACAGTAACACCAATTTGGCTTGTTTTGGTGCTGATATTGGTGGCAGGAGGTAGCTGTGCAGTCCAGATACATGAATGAGATGGAGCCTTCCCCAAAATGGCCCGTGGCATCCTTGATCGTCCGTGATCTGTTGTGCTTGCCAAGCATAAAGGGCCTTTTTTAAAACGAGCTTTTATCGTTTGTGCTGAAGAAGGACTTTGAGGCTTCCTGTGCAGCTAGGACTTTTGTGTTGGACATGGGATCTTCCCAGTCCCCAGTGAATAAACACAGCTGGCTGTTTTGGGAAATGGACTTAACATCTTTGAATCAAAGCTGTACAAATAAGGCATCAAGCTGTATGGAATTAATGGATAATGTTTCCTGACTTTTACACTGACTTAAAAGTGAACAAATGAAAAAATGCATTTTTTGCAAGGTTGCCTTCAGCCTAGAGCAGGGGGAAATAAACCTCCCCCCTTTGGAAACATGACTGAAACAAGCAGCCTCGATGACCTATCAATGTTGGATTATCATGCAATAATTTACTGGGCAGCCTTTGCTGTCCGTAGCCGCCCACGCACAGGAGTCAATGGTGCCTTTGTTTGGGAGTGCTGGAAGAATGCATGATCTCATGGGGTGGTGGGAGTTCGCCTTCGTTCCAGCGCCAGGCTGTGCTCATTCCCCCAGTGTCTCAAACACGTTTCCTTCCTCTGTCCCCATCTTAGAATGGGCTCCCAGAAAAAACAATCCATGTTTGTCCCTCTCTCAGGCTTTTTTAAAACCCCAGCACTTGTCTGTGTTGGAGGTCCACATGCCAGAATCTTTGGTTTGGTGGGGCACGGTTAAAGACAAGAATATTAAAATCCTTCAGGCCTTTTTTGTTCATGATACATGCACATAAATATTGAGGCTCTTCATGTGAGGACAAAAAAATAAACCTAAGATTTATTGTTACTAGTTTGTGTTCCTATAAAGGCCACAGCTTGGCATGTGAGAACTGTTGTCTATGCCTCTGCATGAGTTATTTCCCTAGTGGAATTCCTCAGCGGAAGTCTTTTACTTTCTCAGATGCTGGATATTCCATTTGCTTGGGCAATACCAGTGCTCTCATCTTTGTCCTCCTCTACAAATTTTCTCAGAAAGCTAGGGTGTAATTGGAAAGGACATTCGTTCTAGAACTACAGAAATTTCTTGGGTTTGGTTACAAGTGTGGCTTTTTCATGCACATGTGATACAAGCAATGTAACTTAACACTTATGTGTCTTGCAGGTGTTGGGCTGTTGTTGTTTAATGAAAATACTTTATTCCAAAAGAACAAGTATCTCAGGGTATTTCTCACTCTCCTCCCCTCCTTATAAACTCTGTCCTGCTCTTGTTGCACATCTGCATGCTGAAAAATCCTATCCCATTCCATTAGCTGGGATAACTTATTCTCCTTAAGTATTGCCCTCTCATTTTCTGCCCTTGTGATCCAGGAGGGAAGGCTCTGGCAAGGTTTCTAGCAGGAGAGGCTGAACAAAACACTGCAGTAGGTGAGAACTCAGAGTGCTCAATTGCCTCAAGATGCATCAGTCGGTCTTGAAAAAACCTTGTGAACTTGCTGACATCCAGGTTTCTGTCCTTTGCAAGGAACACACTGCTTGTGTGAGTTTCTGGGATCTGTGTGTCTGGAAGAATTGGAGACAGTCTGTTTTGCTTATGGCTAGTCCAGCATTATGCTGGGTGCTGAGAGAGCTGATGGTTCAAGAAGGGCAGAGTTGAGGTGGGAATAAGGGTGAATGGCATGGAGCACATTTCAGTCTAATAACTGGGAAAGCTGGCATATCTTCCTGTGAATGATGGGGAAACTGGTCAGAATAAAAGAACAAAATGAAATACCAGTTGTATTTGATTGCTCTCTGCCCTTCACTGCAAAATGGAAATGAAATCCAGTCAAAAAGTACTAAGTGGGTTCTGTTTGTTATTGGGTTTGTTTTCAATTCTTTTAACCTTTACTAAGACACAGGTTGTCAGCAAGTACCTGTGTGAGAAAAGCTGCCTTGAAACAGGAGCCAACCAAATGTGAAACTGTAAAGTTTAACCATTTCATTACTGCCCAGTAGATTTTGTGGAAAACAAATCCACAAAGATTTGGTTCTCTGACCAGTGCAGTCTTCTCAGGTGGATTGCTTTTTCCCTCAGCAAAACTCAGTGGCTGTGTGCAGGAGAGGTAGCATCGATTCTTCTCATGTGCCAGTCCCTTGTGCAGGGGATTCGAGTAGACTGATAATGAAGGAGGCTGAGTGTCCTCCGGCTTTATCTCACCCAGGCATCTGCTCACAATTCAACACTTGTAGTCATCGTGCCAGCTGGCAGGACAGTTTTCCTGAAGTAAATTATCCATCCATTCTGAGGGGCCTGAATACAAGGAGGTCTTTTGTGTGTAGAACAAATTCCTAACTTCAGGGAAAAGGGAGGAGTTTCTGAAGATCTAAATGGCATTTGCTTATACGGGTTTTAGCATGGCACATTTCCTGGTGGACCTCAGGATACTGAATTTGGCAATGACCCAGCTGAAGGAGGGCTGTAATTGCTGATGACAGCTGGCCAAGCCCAACAATGTGAGCAGGTTGTTTGGGGCAGTTTTCTGTGAATCAAACAATGCTGATCATTTTCAACACCACTTCTGCTGCCTTTCCAGGCACCCAGGACTTTCTCACTCCTTTGAATCTGTAATTGCAATATTGTCTTGAAGGCTTGTACGCGTGCTTGCTTACAGTAGAGAAAGGGACTAAATGTTTTCTTCATCATTCTGAATTGTCACAGGGGGCTGGTTATCATGTCACCTTGTCACTTGCTGGTGAACGGCTGCATGCCTCAGAAAAGATGCAGTTTTAAAATGTGTGGCTCATGATTTTGAGCTCTGGATGCTTTAAACACATGTCAAGTTGCACTCATGAAGCACTAAGCTCATGGTCACTGATTCCAGCATATGGAGTTCCTCCTGCAAAACTGATTTGCCACTTCTCAATACACACAGGGAAATACTATCTGACACTTGACATTATCAGACAGTTCTCCAAGTCAGTACTGGCTTCTAGGAACAGGAGAACAATGTCTTTTTGTCTTCTAAATGTAATGTTTAAAACTGCCTTTCACCTGGTTATTGCTGTCACCATTTCTTAGTGTAATAGCTATATGTGTTTATTCAGCCTGGCAAGACATGAAAGCAACCTGGGCTGCTTATCTTTGCTAGAAAAAGGCTCTGCAACCTCAAAGAACTACCAGGCTATTAAGCACAGTATTTATGTTCAGTGTGAACAGTGGGGAAACACATTTCCACACTGTGTCAGCTGGTCTTGGGTAAACTCCATTGTTCCAGCAGTATTTACCCCGCAAGGCTCTGCACAGCCACTCTCTGTGCATTAACTGCATTCCTCTTTAATGCCATTAACTGCACTGCTTAAGGAGTTACACTGCCAGCTGCCATAAATGTCTTTTTCGTGGCGGTTGCTCAGTGGGGTGGGGTTGAATGCATTTTCTTGGCCTCTCATGTAAAACTGGAGATGAAAAAGGGAGGGTCCTTGCCATTTAGCAGAAGGGGTTCCCAGGGAGAATGTTTTCATGCTGCCCAGAGCACAGTTGGCATGTACTGTGCCTTTAGCTGAGCTGGGGCTTTCACAAGGAGCTGTGGGAAGACCTTGTCAGAGAAACAGGGATCATAATTCAGTTATAGTGGAGAGTGAAAAAAGTAGTTCTTTTCTGTGACAAGCAGCCTGTGACCCGAAGCCTTTCATCTAGAGCAGAACGTTGTGTTTGTGAGTGAAAGTACATGCTCAGCCCCCTCATCATTCCCAGGATTCTTCTGAAGCATTTCCTCCCCATCTTGATGAAGCCTGAGCACAGGAGTTTTGCTTCACACCAGAGGAATGCAGTACTGGTAGAAAACTAACTACCCCAATTCAAAAGAGCAGAGTATTCCTGACAATTCAGCTGACACAGTTTAATGAAGTGACCTTCATTGTTGTTTCTGGCTTATTTTTTATCCCCTCTTGATTTAGGGAATGGCTGCTCTTGCCTGATGTTTTTCTATTTACACTTGTCATTAAAGTTTCCCAAAGAAATCCCACCAGAGCTGACTTTTGCCGTTAGATTTTGCTTTATTTTACCATGTGAGCACAAACAAGACTTTCTCATTAAGCTGATGACACTTTTACTAGTGATAAAACTATGATAGTAGTTGTGTTTTTTAGTTGCTCTCCATACAGAAGTTAGTGAAGTACTGGGATAGGCTGACAGATTGCAGGTCAACACACTGGGGCATTCCTGCAGAAGAAGGAGGAAATATTTGCTTCCTGGGCCCCTTGCCTTTTACCTGGAAAAGATGTGAAATGTATCCTGAGTTTGTTTACCATGGACCTGAAAAAGATGTCTGTGTGTCTCCAGTCTATTGCCTTGTGTCTGTCTTGAGTTCATGTGTGTGCACTTAGTTCCTACTTCAAGCATATTTTACCTTCAGTGAGGGGCTCTTTTTGAGAAGAGCCCATGCAGTAAGAGAAAAAGAAAAGCTGGGAGGCTCTGATTTGTACACAGGATGCCTGCTTCTTTACCTTCATTGCAGTTCATGAGGAAAACGCTCCAAATACACGGGGACAGGATTCATCTCTTGGGACTGGGCAGGAAGAGGAGGGACTGCCTAAGCTAAGTTAGTGTTGAGTGTTGATCCTTTGGAAGAAGGCAGTTTGGCACTAATGGTGGTGCTTGCTTCTCACTTGTCTTCTGTGTGTAAGAAAATCTCATTAAATAATCAACCCCAAACCCACAGTGAGCTGGTACTGAGCAAGAGCCATGATTGTGAATGTTTGGCTTCCAGTCTTGTGCTTAGGTCATCCATGTGCGCCGTGCCGGGGATGGCTCCCAGCAACGGCACTTTGCCAGCCCTGGGAAAAACCTGTGTGCATGCTGTTTTGGTTTTCTTCTTAAATATGTCATCACAGAGGGGTTACCAACCTCTCTAATTGGGCCAGCAGCGTGTCCACGTTCAGAGCCATCAGAGATTGCCTGGTGGTGGAAGCCTCCAGCAGCTTCTCACAGAAGCTACGCCTGTGGGCCCCCCTGCTGCCAAAAACCAGGTTGTGCCAAAATAACACACTGGGATACGTAATTTTTCAGGGGCTGTATATCTTGATTTTTACTTTTTTTTTTTTTTTTTCCAGGTATGTTGGTTTCTGGACTCTTTGCTGTGCTTCTCCTGCTACTTTGGTTCCTCCCTTGTGCCAGACAGGCTTTGGGTGTGGTGTGCCTAATGCAGGCTGGCCCCAGCCTAATCTCTAGGGGCCTGCAGGGCAGAACCATGGTCCCTGACTTAGTTCATGGCTGTCGGGTTGTGCATGTGTCCTTTGAGAACACTCTGTTCTTGGTGCCTGGTGCTTCTGGTCTGCTCTCACTTGTGAAGGAGGTGAACACTTGAGCAAGTGCCAAGCCTCATGTTAAAATTTAACATGGTACAGTTCATTCATTTTACAAGTTGAAGTTAAATCCGTGTGATTTCTACAGGTTGAATTATACCTGTTTCTCAATCAGCTAAAAGTTTTCTACTAGTTTTTTGGGTGTTTTTTGGTTTTTTTTTTTTAATCAATGAAAGAACCAGTGATGGCTGCAAGTTCTGCTTAGAGCACTGTTTTTCTTGGAAGTGGTGGGAACATAAAAGTGTGGCAGGAACTAAACACCCGAGGTTTTATTCCAAACAAACTGAACATTATTTTAGCAAGCTCTCTACGTGCTCCAGGGTGTCCTGATCGTACACAGTCTGTTTCCTGAAGTGGAGCAAGAACAGCTGTATGCTGCGTCCTGAGAACTCTTGGCTGCCCCTTAGCCAATGTGGATAGCAGATGAAGGTGGCTGGAGGGTGTTGTAGTCCTTTGCTCCTAATGGGTTCTCTCAGGGATGTGACACCCCTGGACAGTTGGTTTATGTGCATAGGGGTAGATGTTCAAGTCACTGGAGAAGTCATGAGGGAGGATGATGTGCTGACTGCCACAGACTGGTTAGGAGAGGAACAGAGGGTAAGGAGGTGGATTTTCTTTCATCCTCCTAGAAGACTGAGAACATGGGTAACTTAAAAATCATTGCACTCTGATACAAAAAATGCCTTTGTGACTTTAGTCAATTGATGTAGGAAACATAAATCTCATTTTGTTTTTCCCAGGGAAAAAGTAGAAGCGGGTTGTAGTTGGTCAGTTCAATGTCGGAGGAGAAGCTTTCTGAGCTGTAAAAAGAGATTGAGGTGTTACCAATTTAGGGGGGAAGCAGAGGTGCAAAACATGCTCTACAGTGTGGCTTGTTCCTCTCTGGTTAATACCATTTCTGCCATACATATATTTGGGAGAAATATCATCAAGTATCATGATTAACTTGGGCCTGGCTTTAAATACACACAAACTACTCATGGGTGTGATGTAGTCTGTCATCTGTTAGAGATGTATGTAGAAGAGAATTGTAGCTTCTGAAATGTGTTTGGTTGCACAGAAGCTTGTAGCTCTCTTTATCTATTTCATCTGCCTACAACTTCTGCTTTCAATTCCTTCACCTTGTCTTTGCTTGGAGATACAGTACTGGACTGGAGGAGATACTTCTGGTGTTGCTGGACATGCTCATCCTTCTAATGCTGGGAGATATTTCTCCAGAGAGAGAAATGTAGTCTAGCTCTTCCCATTCTTTCTCAATTTTGAGTCCTTCTCCCATGTCTCCTCTCCCCACAGGGAAAGCCTTTGACATCACGTATGTGCGCCTGAAGTTCCACACCAGCCGGCCTGAGAGCTTTGCCATCTACAAGCGCACGCAGGAGGACGGCCCCTGGGTGCCCTACCAGTACTACAGTGGATCCTGTGAGAGCACCTACCACAAAATCAACCGCGGCTTCATCCGCACGGGGGAGGACGAGCAGCAGGCGCTCTGCACCGATGAGTTCAGCGACATCTCCCCTCTCACTGGAGGCAATGTGGCCTTCTCAACGCTGGAGGGGCGTCCCAGTGCCTACAACTTTGACAACAGCCCTGTGCTGCAGGTATGTGAGCAGGACTGTGTCCATCAGGGTCAGGTCTTCCTGTTGAGTCACTGTAGATGGTGGCTTTGTGCTGACTGGGCTGCACTACAGCCCTTACTCATAGTGAAAGGCCCTTGCACAGCTAAGCTGGGATGGACAACCCACAGAGAGACTTTTGAAGGAAGAGTTGAATGAACTCTTGAGTCTATTGATAGTAAGTTTATGGTACAGAAAAGCAAACCTGGTGGCATTAAGGGTGATTTGTCAGAAGGTGTCATGGAAGACTTCAGAGGATGAATGTAAATCACAGCTAGCTTAGGAAGCAGCTGTGGACATTCCGCTGTTGTTTCAGATATATGGACAGAGGAAGGTAAAGTCTCAGTCCAGCTAATATTTGAGACATCTGCATGTGTATTTCAAGCAGCAAAAAGTAAGAAATACAAGATTCTTCTAAATACATAAAGCATTACAAGAATCCCTACCCTTTTCTCTTAACATGTGTGTTGAAGCAGACAAGTTTTATTTCATCCTTGATATTTTTCTCTTATAAGTGGCTTGGCAAGGGATGTTTTGGCAGGGTTTTTTTGTTGTTTAACATTTTTGAATATTTTTGCATTCACAGGAGTGGTTGGGCAGTGGTCAGGAGCATACTAGGAGCACCAGTTTATCTGATTTACTTGTCAGTTTTTGTGTTCTGCTTGATGATTTTTTCAGTTTATATTGCAACAAGGAGCTAAAGCTGTGGGGTTTGCCTCACTGGGGCTCATTGTCTTCCTTTCAGAGCTGTAATTACCACCACTTCCCTTTGCTCTTAGAGTAGCAGGAGCAGACTGAGAGGAGCACCCAGCAGCCTCAGGGCTTGCCTGTCTCAAATTCTCAGGCAGGAGAGCAGAATCTGGTGAGGTTGCTTCTGCAAACTAAAGTGAAATGAAAAAATAAGATTAATGGGAAAGGACAAAGAACTTCAGAAGGGGAAAAGAACCAGTTTGGCCACCTCATTGGTGTAGCCAACCCTTGCAGAAAACCATGTCTTGTCACTAAGGTGAACACGGAGATTTCAAATTAGCAAGGCATATAATTTTCTGATAAACGTCTCTATGTAAGGAATAGAGATCTGACCACTAGTTTCCTAAAATATGTACCAACCACTGGTGTTGCATGAAGTAAATGTGTATATTGTGATTGGTATTTCCACATGTTTACATCAGGGTTTGTAATTGAGTAAATAAACATGTTACTGGCTGAGCAGTGACACATGCTGCACAGTTGTACATAGAGGGCAGTGTGTTACAGATGCTGTGTGAATGTCAAGAGAAACTCTTGTGTTGCAAGTCAAATTTGTCTGCCTGTCTTCCTCAGCCTCGCCCAGCCTCACTTATTTGTCTGTCTATATCTTTTAGTCTGGTGCAATATGTTTGCAGACAAATGAACCCTAAAGCTTTTCCCATTGGTGCTGCATAGCTTTGCAGGAAAACTGCAGCCAGACAGATTCATACAATTAGCAAGCTGGCATAATTGCCTGCCCTGCACTTTTTGCTGGAGAGGTTATTCAGTGCTTCCCTGTTGAAAGCAGTCAGGATGCAAAGAGGCATTGGAAAGGATCTCCAGAGAGGAAAAAGGGTCAGGAAAGCCCATTTGAACCAAGAGGATGTGGCATGAGGCTTCTGGCGCAGGAGCATGTGAGCTCCTGAGGTGCAGAGGGGAAAATAATGAGGAAAGAACCAGTTGCTGATGATATAACTTCATTAATAGAACTCCTAATGACTACTCTCTCAAGGGAGAGGGTGTTTCATCTGATGGGATTTCTGTGTACTCTAGGAATGGGTGACAGCTACAGATATTAGAGTGACCCTCAACCGTCTGAACACCTTTGGAGATGAAGTTTTCAATGACCCAAAAGTTCTCAAGTCTTACTACTATGCAATTTCTGATTTTGCTGTGGGTGGTAGGTGAGTAGACAACAAAACTCTGTGCTTAATAAAGTTTTTGGTTAGCTTTACTAGACTGCTTTAAAGATATTAATTGTATTCATTTCACATCATACCAATAGGCTCTGGTCTTTACTGACTGTCCTAAATCAAGAATGCATTAGAATTAATTCTACATAATTTGCAAATACTGTGTGTAAGCTTTTGTGACTATAACTTCAGGGCTGGCAGAGATCAATTTTTTTTCCTTGATTAGATGAAATATTAAGTGATTTGAGAGGGTAAATGGTAAAAAGAGTAACTAAAATGAAAAATAAAAGAAAAAAAACTTTCTGCTCTGTGGTTTGTGTGGGTTTAAATGTGTTTTTAAATTGTTCTCTGCCTGTATCTGTACTCTAAAATAACAGTAAGTAGAATATCTTGGTGTCTCTACTTCACATATATTGAAGAAGCTATCTCCTCTGGAGGTCTGGAACATGGTACAACACAGCTGTGATTGTCCATTCCGTTCGCCAAAGTCTTTTGTAGAATGTTTAAACCTTAAGTAGTTGACAATAAAATGTTCTAACAGAGATGAAACCACTGCAGGGTTTTGGACTGTTTGGATGTGGTGGTCCTGAGGCTGGGATTCGGCCACATGGGGATCTGTATTGGCTGCACCACCAGTCTGGAGGTCCCTGGGCTTCTGGATTAGTCGCCTTTGTGCTATTTTATTTCCTGCTGGTACCACAATAGCCCACACCCAGTGAACACACCATGTTCTGGGCTCTCACAAGAGAGAAGTTGTGGAAAATTACTAACATAAAGCCAGCTAAATCTTTGCTTCTCCTACTCAGGTTAGTCTGAAGACTGTGAAGGAGTTAGTTAACTTTCTTCCCTTTCTAAATGCCTACCTAGAGCAGGCTGCATCTCTTTGTTTTATGGAATGGTTTGGTTTGAAAGGGACCTTCAGAGATCATCCAACCCCCATTGTGGCCAGGGACACCTTCCACTGTCCCAGGTTGCTCCAAGCCCAGTCCAGCCTGGCCTTGGACACTTCAGGGATGGGGCAGCCACAGCTTCTCTGGGCACCCTGTGCCAGTGTCCCACCACCCTCATTGTAGAATATTGACTCATTATGACCAATCTAAATTAAAATTTGAAAGATGTTTAAAGTAACTCCCCCTTGTCCCATCACTACAGGCCCCGATAAAAAGTTTCTCTCTATCTTGTAAACTTTTAGATATAAGAAGGCCTCCATAGGATATCCATGAAGCCCCCTCTTCTCCAGGCTGATTGACAGCAGTTTTGTTCTCAATTTTGTCGTACCATCTACCTTCAAATTTCTCTCATCTCAGATTTTGAGATCTGGGTCACGTGTTTTGGTGTTGCTTTGTGAGTGACCCGGAGTCCTGGAGTTTTAATACCTTTTCCTTACCTCTCCTGAACCAGGTGCAAGTGCAATGGGCACGCAAGTGAGTGTGTGAAGAATGAGCTTGGGAAGCTAGTGTGCAACTGCAAGCACAACACCTTTGGGGTGGACTGTGAAAAGTGTCTTCCTTTCTTCAACGACCGCCCGTGGAGGAGAGCGACCGCAGAGAGTGCCAACGAGTGCCTGCGTACGTGTGGCTGCACCCGGGGACAGCGTGGCTGGGCCAGGCGCCCCTGCCTCTCTGGCAGCCATGCGCTGGCCCTGGCCCTTTTCACGTGTCTTGGTTACAGTTAGCATTGAGCACAGTTCGTGGGACTGTTGGTCATTCCACTCCTGTCCTCTGGGAGCTTTCTGGTAGATCCCTAGGAATGAAGTATGATCCTTTCTGGAGAAGGATGGGAACCACTTGTAGGAAGGAGGTGTCCTGCAAAAATAGACAGGCTTGTACTTTATGATACCCATGGTGGGAAAAAAAAAAAAAAAAGTCTGTTTACTGTGCTGGAGTATAACTGCCCTTTCAAAAGCACCTCATTTAGCATCAGCTGATTTTTGTGTTTGGGTTATTGGTTTTTACAGTCACTTATTGGTTATTTAATCTAATTTCTGGGTTGCAAATGCAGGTCTTTGTCCTGGAACACAAATTTGCTTGGTGCTTTGTCCCAGACCACAGCTCCTGGTAGTTTACTTTGTGGGGAACCTTTTTCAGACAGAAAAGTTTTCTTCCTGTCTGACCTGTGTGTGTCTAGATGGATCCCAGCTGTCTGTGGCTTCCCTCAGTGGGCTGGTGAAATTGGGATGTCGTGCTGTCTAGGGATTTGCAGTCCAGGGGAGAAGCTCTCATTACAGCTGGAGCAGCCTCATGTTACCTTTTCATGGTTGTTTGGATGACAGAGATCGGTGGTGTTGTGTGGGAGGACAACATTTTGGCTGCAAGTGGCAGCCTGATGTCGAAAGAAGCGGGGTAGAAGATGCTGGGTTTCTTTTGGCATTGATAAGAATGGTCTCAAGTTCGTTTCGGGTGGTTAAAAGCTCCTACCCCAGCTCCCCTAGAGCTGAGCTGTGCAGGGTGGGGTTTGTCTGTGGGGACAGGCTGCTCGCTGATCGTGCCCTGTCTTTGCAGCGTGCGACTGCAGCGGGCGGTCCCAGGAGTGCTACTTCGACCCCGAGCTGTACCGCGCCACGGGCCACGGCGGGCACTGCACCGCCTGCGCCGGCAACACGGACGGGCCGCGCTGCGAGCGCTGCCGGGACAGCTTCTACCGCCAGGCCAGCGACCAGGCCTGCCTGCCCTGCAGCTGCAACCCCGTCGGTGAGCAGCGCTGCACGCGTTCCGAACGCGGCTGCTCGCGAGCTTCCCTGAACTAAACCCGCCTCTTCTTTCGGTCATGCAGCTCCTTGCGAACGCCGGGGTAGAAAGAGGGAGGAGTTGTTTGGATTCCTTTTTCTTTTTTTTTTTCTTCATTTTTTTCTCTACATTTAGGAAATGTTTATGGAGTTGTATTTTGGTTTAAGTTATCCTTGGATCTAAAAGGCGTTAGGGTGGCAGATGGGTCAACTCTTCAGCACTTCTTCCTTTGATTGTATTCTGAAACTCTAGATTTTTTTTTTCCACTGTGTATGTGTTACCCTGGATGCTCCCAATACTGAAGAACTAATTTAAATTCTTAATAAGCGTGATGATGTGAGTGGGTATTTCTGGAAGTTGTTCATGCTGAGAAATTGTAGTGAACTTTAGCTGCTGCATCAGTTTCTCCTACTGAGTATCCAAGCACTATAAATACAAACCAGTGAAACATTAAACACAAAAGTGGGTGGGGTGAGATAATACAAAGTAAACTCAAAAAATGTAGTTAAACTCCTTTAAAAAAAATGTGTATGAGGGTAATTCTAGCAGGGGAATAAATTTTTTGGTCATGAAGGGAACCATTTAACCTCTAAGGAGTGATCCCATAACTACACCAGCCCACAGCAAATGAGGTGGAAGGAGGGAAAAGGGTAACACATAATAAGATATGATGTGAGGTTTCAAAAGAGTAGCTGGCATAAGTCATTGCTTGCAGCATGCCCTAAAAGCAGCCAGGGAGAGGTCTGCCAGGGGGCATCTCCCATCTAATTTCATCAAGGAGTCATTCAGGTGTGAAATTTTTGACCAATAAAGGCCCTTTCTTCTTCTGACTGTTTTCCTGGGTCCTTGTGTAAGACCTTGTTTTAAGAGGGGTGAGGGTTGGTGTCAGCTAAGACAGTGAAAGGATGCAGGGAGGTGACTTCTCAGGTCTTTAAGGACAGCTTTCAGAGGCCTTTATAACTTAGCCCTTAGCTTGTATGCCATGATGCACTGACCCCCAGGGTGTATTTGAATCTCCTGGATATGTTTGGATTGGTATTTTTTGCCAAGTCCTCTTGTTTTCCTAAATAATCCTAAGTGGGACTGCAAAGGGCATTTGAACTTCGGCTGTATATGGTAAAGGTTTTGTGAGTTCTTCTGTCCCGTCCAGCCTAATCATCTTATAACTCTTCACTTTGCTATAATCTTCTGGTGTGGATTGAAGTGGAAACAAGCAACTATTTCTGTATATTAAAATATTTTTCTCCTGGTAGTTAACTCTTACAGTGCTGAACAGCTCCAAGGCTTGGGAGAAAGCATTTTGCCTACTCTGGATTACAGAAACCTGCCTTTTGTGCAAGACCACTTGAATGGAGCAGTACTGAGGAAGGCATTGTTCTGAAAATGAGGGTTTTGCTGAAGAGTTTACTCTTGAGTTTACGATTCATAGTAGCACATGCAGCCTTGCTCCAAAGAGACAGTTTAGTCTTTAAATGCAACTTAGGAATCAGGGAAGGAAATCAGAGTGTGAAAGGGAGAGGTCTGGGAAAGGGGAGATGCTGATTAGGGGGAACGCAATGGATTCAGGGAATAAAATCTTGGAAATTACTTATTGCAGAGTAAAACAGATGTGGAATTGGAGGCATGCAGATGTAGCACTGAGGATGAAGCAGAAGAAGCAATTAGAAGTTAAAATTATATTTTATATAAAAAAAAGGTTGGTTGGTAGGAATAAAAGGCTGAATATAGTTTGGGAAGACTAGATAACAGTTCATCTATCTAGAGCTTCCAGGGGAAAAATCCCTGTGAACTAGAAGTCTTTAGGTAAGTTGTCACTCATCAGCTTGAGGCTGTGCTTCCTGCTTTCTTCTTCCTTATTTCTTGGCTGTTTTGTGAAGTTTGCATGGCTGATGGAGCCATATGTGTGTGCTGAGGTGCCTGTCCCTGCTGTCCCCGCAGGCTCCCTCAGCACGCAGTGCGATAGCTACGGCCAGTGCAGCTGCAAGCCCGGGGTGATGGGGGACAAGTGTGACCGGTGCCAGCCAGGGTTCCACTCCCTCTCCGAAGCTGGGTGCAGGTAAGGAGGGTTACAGCTCTCTAAAAGGAAAACTAGGCTTTTTAAAAAGCTTTCTCTGTTTGGCTCTTACTGAACTAACCTGTCTCCTGACTCTTCCAGGCCCTGTTCTTGCAATGCTGCTGGCAGCACAGGGGAATGCAACGTAGAGACAGGGCGGTGTGCGTGCAAGGACAATGTGGAAGGATTCCACTGTGAGAGGTTGAGTTTTTCTTCCCATGGCTTTGTTTCAAGAATGAAAAACATTTGAGCGAGGACCTGGGGTTAAGCATCAGGGAAATTAATTCTCTTTCCTTTACATCTTCAGATGCAAACCTGGATTTTTCCATCTGGATTCCTCCAATCCAAGAGGCTGTACCCCCTGCTTTTGTTTTGGACACTCTTCAGTCTGCACCAATGCTGTGGGTTACAGTATCTATAGCATCACCTCCAACTTTGAATTTGGTAAAATTGAGCTTTCCTTTGTATCTCAGGTTGGGCTGTAGACTCAAGTCAGAAGCTATTAAAAAAAGCCAACTCCTTCCTTTCTGTGCAAGACCAGAAACCTTGGGCAGGCAGCCCTCTTTTGAAGGGCTGAAGCTACCTGGAGCTTCCATGTCTGCAGGTTGTTTGTTCAGATGGGGAGGCATGAATTCACAGCTCTGGCCTCAGGCACACAGTTACTGTACACCATACAGGTGCAAGTGGGAATTGCAAATAGAAACTTTTTCTAGCCGAGAGGTGTGCTGACAAAGCAGTTTCCTCAGTTCTAGAACCAAATCAGGATTTTCTGATTGAGAGGATCAAAATCACTTTAGGTTTGGGATTTACATGGCTCTGAATAAAACACAGCTGTGTTTCCAGTTAGTCTGTAAGCCCAGGAAAAATCTGTTTTTTCATTCAATCAGTTTCATGTGTATGCATGTTTTCATGATGTGTAGTCTGAAAAGAACATATTTTTAATTAAAATACCATTGGAGAACAATTCATACAAAGGCTGAAACTCTCAAGTCGTAGGGGACTGCACTGTCTCTGCTTAAGCTCTGTAGAATAGAAGGTTTTGGACAAGTAGTCGTCAGAGGGTTCAAAGTTCAGAGGTTTTAAGTCAGCACTTGAGTTAGGGGCTTAAATTTGAAAGATGGTGTTTACTATCTAAATTATCCTTCACAACTGCTTTTGCAGCCTGTCAGTGCCCATGCATATTGGATTAACTAAGACATGAACAATGTGACATGAGAAATGTGTGCAAATCTCCATCTTCCAAAGGTGTTAATTTTTGCCCATCTGATTCTTCAGGAGAGGATGAGTGGCGTGCTGAGCAGCGTGATGGCTCAGAAGTCCAGCTCCAGTGGAGAGCCGAGACCCAGGATATCTCTTTTCATCTCTGACACCTACTTCCCCATGTACTTCGTTGCACCACGTAGGTCATTCTAAAGGAATAGCTTTCTGTGCTGCTTGTGCTCTTTGTGTTCTGTCCCCTAACTAAGGATTTCTTCCCTTTCAGGCAAGTTCTTGGGCAACCAGGTTTTGAGTTACGGGCAAAACCTGACCTTCTCCTTCCGTGTGGACAGGCGGGACACGCGCCTCTCTGCAGAGGACCTGGTGCTGGAGGGGGCTGGGCTGAGAGTGTCAGTGCCTCTCATTGCACAGGGCAACTCCTACCCCAGTGAAAATGTGCAGACCTACACGTTCAGGTACAGTGGGAGCAGCTGTCACCTGGCCTGGGCTGCCTTTAGCCTCTGAGCTCTTGAGGGAACAGAGATCATGACGTTTAAACTTAAGAGAGTGATGTTGCAATAGCACAGCGCTGTTGCAAAGGGAGCTTTTGAGAGGGTGCAGCTGTTAGCAGCTGAAAGCTGTGCTGATGATGCTTGACTCTTCTCCCCAGGCTCCATGAGGCTGCAGATTACCCGTGGAGGCCTGCTCTTACAGCATTTGAATTCCAAAAGCTTCTCCACAACTTGACTTCCATCAAGATCCGTGGGACATACAGTGAGAGAAGTAAGATGCTGAGCAGAATCTTGCAGAAAAGGGGCAAACCCATTTTTTTAGTGCTTGGGTTGCTTCATTGTAGGGCCCAGCCATAAACAGCACGGCAGCTTACTTGGCAAAGCTTGTGCAAATGGCTTTTCATCTGGCTTACCTGTGTAACATTCTTCTGCCAGACCTTCTGAAGAGGATATGGGAAAGAAAAGTGTTTTCTTTGAATGTCTGAAAGCTGAACACTTACCAACTGCTGATTCCTTGCTCTAGACATAGAAATTTTGCTTTGTTTAATAGCCACTATCCTTCAATTGGCAAAAATACGTAGTACAGAGTACTGAAGGACATAGTAGGATGTAGGAAGTTTACAACACTTGGCGTTAAGTTTTGCTACACTGGAAATGGTTACATCCTCCCTTTTTCTGGGTCTTTCCTTTACTTGACAAATGGGAAGGACAAGGCTAAAGTGCTGCCTGTGCAGAACCTGAGTGGAAGTTCCTCATAATGAAGATTTACAAAAATGGGCATGAATTGTAAGCAAAAAATATATCCTTAGGTGTTGCTGTGTGATGAAGGATTTTTGCAGAAAGATGCAAAGGAAGAATTTGCATTTGGGAAAGGTGGGAAAACTGCAAGTGTTTTCAGAGGGGTGGCCCATAATGAGGAATGTGGGGTTGTGAAATGGAGGGGAAGAAAGGTGTGGAGCAAACCATCCCTCAGTCTTGTAGCCACTGCTAATATGTAGGAGCTGAGGCTCTGCTCAGTGCACTGTAGCTGCTGCAGTGGTACAAACACAGTGGTATAAGTTAAAAGCCAGCTATGTTGTGTCTGGGCTCTGTTTTGCTCCAGGGAAGGGGCTGGGATAGAGGAGGGAAGTGCTGAAATGCCAGAGAAAGGAATGGCTTGAGAGGAATAGTTGAAGAGTTTGTCCTGAGGCATGGTTTGCAGACCATGTATTAAAATTGCTAGAGACATGGTCTGTTCTGTCTTGAAAGCCAGGAATTGGTTTTGGTATTTGATTTGGAAATAGGAACCATACACATGTAAAATAAAGCTTATTTTTAATTGACTGTACTTGCTCACCTGCTGTTCTCAGATTCTCCTCTATATTTTCATTCTCAGCTTTCCTACCCTGCATGTTCCCTTGGTGAGCTCTAGTACATCTTTGCTCATCTCTATAAACCTTTCTGGAGGGTTTTGCATCTTGATTCACCTTACCAACTGCAAGCACCCACCCTTCTGTACCTCACTCTTCAGCTGTGCCTGGGGAAGTGGTGATGATATCCTCTGTGGTTACAAAGGGTTTGCCCTTGGTGCTTTCTAGGTGCCGGTCACCTAGATGATGTCACTATCACAAGTGCTCGCCCTGGACCTGGTGTGCCTGTGGCCTGGGTGGAGAGCTGCTCGTGTCCAGTGGGGTACGAGGGGCAGTTCTGCGAGCGCTGCACCTATGGGTACCGTCGAGAGACCCCGAGCCTTGGGCCCTACAGCCCTGTGTGCCTTGCACGTGCAACGGGCACAGCGAGACATGTGATCCCGAGACGGGTAAGAGGGGCTGAGCAAACTGGGAGCGGCACAAGGGGGGGTTCTTCTTTTCTGGATTGGACAGTGAAGCAAAACTCACATCCCTCTCTCTTCCAGGCATGTGCAATTGCAGGGATAACACGGCTGGGACTCACTGTGAGAAGTGCAGCGATGGGTATTACGGCGATGCCACAGCCGGCACAGCATCGGACTGCCAGCCCTGCCCGTGCCCAGGCACCTCGAGCTGTGCCATTGTGCCTCGCACCAAGGAGGTGGTGTGCACCAGCTGTCGGGCTGGCACTACAGGTGTGTTCCTACACAAAACATCTTTTTCTGTATCCACATGCTGTAGAAATATGTCTACTGATAGTTCTTGTTGTCTGATCCACAGTGAGTAGCTCTGAAAGCTGCTGTGTCTTCTGGTTCAAATCCTTCTCCCCTCCTCAGCCCTATTTTCAGTCCTGTGTGAGGTTTCATATTTTTTATGCCTGTTTCTTGAGAACAAAAAGCAGACAAAAGTCTGACCATTTCTCATCTGCATAGGAGGGCCATGGTGACTTCCAGTAGAACTCTGATGATGGCATGGTGTTGGGCAGAAAACAGATTTAACAGAGCCAGGAAGGCAGGTCAGACTGAAATAAAATTAGAAGGTGCAGTTTGCCAGCAAGTGAGGCACTGAAGGATGCTTCCTAGGAAGAGCAGGAAGGCTGCAGTGACTCACGAACACTGCCCAAAAATATACAAGATCAAACTAGTGCTTAGCAATTTTAAGGAGAAATTTATGAACAGATACAGATCTTTTTTTCTTAGCAATAAGCTGTGAAGTCCAAGCATGTAGCTGAGTTGGCAAGCAGAAATTTTTGTTATGCCTGCAAACAGCAAGGAAGCCATGGGATGGTTGGCAGCCTTCATGTTTCTCTGCTGATTTTATGCTTGGCATGGCAGAGTCCAAAGTACAGAATACCTGTAAATTCTTGAGTGCTTAGGAAAGCCTCTGACCAAGCACATAAGCAGCTCATGGAGGTTCCTGCAGGTGTCACTGTGTTGTGAACCAAAGCAGAGTCCAGGCCCCAGGTTTCCTTCAGCTCACGTGTCTGTAGCAGCTGATCTTTCTTGTAACTGTGTGATTGCAGAAGAATTCCTCCTGTCTCACACCACCTTTTTGAGATGTGAGGAAAAAGGGGGTTTGTTTGTGCGAGAACTGCCGAGGAAATGGAGCTCATAACTGGCTGGGGAGGTCAGATCTGTAGGATGCTGTTGAATTGGATGCTTCAGTGGCTGCCTGTGGAGGTTTGGCAGGTCTCACAGGCAGAGGAGCTTCCTGGAGCAGTGATGCCCCATGGAACTCTACCTATGGGAATTCTTAAATTAGCAACAAATTGCAATGAATAGGTTTGCCTTAAAGGGATAGGAGTGGAAGGAAGGATGGAAATAATTCATAATGCAAAGTTCCAGTGAAAAATCAGATTGAATTTAGAGATGAGGAGGGATATGTGTCTGATCCCAACAGAATGATAAAAGAGAAGAAGCTAGAGTTTACTTTTCAGAAGGGACTGCAAAGGGGTCCATGTGAGATGGCAGCCAAGGGCTTTCTGCTGCAGCACCAGTGTCTGTGTTGTATCCCAGGCAAGAGGTGTGAGCTGTGTGATGACGCCTATTTTGGAGACCCATTGGGCACCAGTGGTGCTGTGAGGCCCTGCCGCCTGTGCCAGTGCAACAACAACATCGACCCCAATGCCGTGGGCAACTGCGACCGCCTGACTGGCGAGTGCCTCAAGTGCATCTACAACACTGCTGGCTTCTACTGCGACCGCTGCAAGGATGGCTTCTTTGGGAACCCCCTGGCCTCTGACCCCTCTGACAAGTGCAGAGGTGAGACTTGCTTCTTCTTGCTTTTAAAGATGATTTTGTCCCCAAAAGCTGCTGTCAGGCTGTCACTTGTGCCCGTCAGCAGCATTGTTTGGCTTTACCCTGGTTTGGTGGCTCGAACTTGCTAAAATCCTTGTGTTTTTGCACACTTATCAAACCAAAAGCATTGTGTGATGCAGGGGCTGGGTGGCCTTGTGGTTTGGATCCAAGCCCATTAGGGTAAGTACCAACACCACAAGGGATTTTTAGCTTTGTGCCTATTTCTCCATACCTTTTTATTTTCGCAGCTTGTCACTGCAATCCCTACGGCACAGTGAATCAGCAGACGATCTGCAATCAAGTGACTGGGCAGTGTGAGTGCTTGTCTCACGTCACTGGGAGGGACTGCAGTGTCTGTGAGCCTGGATTCTTCAACCTCCAGAGTGGACGTGGCTGTGAGAGGTGAGGGGCAGAGACCCGGTTTTGGAGGGTCTGTGCTTATCATTGTGCAGAAATACGATGTTTGTCACAAGTGAAAGGTGTGCCTCTGCTGCTGGGGTTGGGGAAGAGCAGTAGTCAAAGAGCAGCTACTATGGCTGTACAAAAAGCCTGACTTATAAATAGCTTTATAAAGAGCTCTAAATCAGGGTTTTAAGTAGAAAACTGCTGCATGACTGTCATTGTAGCAGGGGCTTTTGGGTATCTTTTATAGTACAGCCAGAGTGACCTTGCATGGTTCAAAAGCACAGTGCCTCGCCTGCTACATCTTCACAGCAAGAAAAGCAGCTTTCAGCAAATGCAAATATTGAGCTGTGCTCTTCAGAGAGGCACTTCATCCTACATGTCCCTTCTGTGTCACATCTGATGTGTGCCTGCCTCCCACAGGTGCAACTGCCACGCGCTGGGCTCCACCAGCGGGCAGTGTGACATCCGAACGGGGCAGTGCGAGTGCCAGCCAGGTGTCACTGGCCAGCACTGCGACAGATGTGAGGGCAACCACTTCGGCTTTGGCTCTGAAGGCTGTAAACGTAAGTCTGAGGGGCCAGAGCGAGGCACATGGGAAGGATGTTGCACACCTAGCCTTGCCTTTTCTTTCCTTCTGCCTCTGGGAAGGTATTTTGTCACCTCACTCCTTATCACAGTGGTACTTTTATGTCCACACTGTGTGTGACAAAAGTTGATTTCTGTAGTACAGTTTATCCCCTTCTTCTTTTATTACCTTTTTCTTGTCCGACTTAGTAGATATCCAACTTACTAGATACCTACTTCTCCTTGGTGTAAATATATTCTCTTCATCTTGGCCTCCAACAGCCCTGTTTCCTAATGTCCTCCTTCACAGTTACTTTACAGGTAGCTTCAGAGTCTGTCTTGATGAGCAGGTGATCTTGTAAACATGATTGCAAAGCATGTTGATCCAAATTTCCTCATTAATATCCCTGCCTGTAAAGAGCAGGAAAACTAACTGCAGGTGGTTACAATGCAATGGGGTAGAATGATGCTTTGTGGGAGAGGTAGTAGCAACACTGAACAGACACAGTGAATGTTGGATCCTGCTTGTGAGTAGAAGCACTGCGATCAGAAGTGAGGTCCAGCTGTGGGTTTGTACCCCATAGCTCCTGCAGATGTTTTAGACTATTAAGCATATCCTCTCATCCTGTGAGTTTTAGGGTATTTCTGCCTCTTCTGTAGTCTGACTGAGGTTTAACTCCCCTGCAGCCTGTGACTGTGACCCTGAGGGCTCACGGTCCCTGCAGTGCCGGGAGAACGGTCACTGTGAGTGCAAGGAAGGCTTCGTGGGGAGCCGCTGCAACCAGTGTGAGGAGAACTACTTCTACAACCGCTCCTGGCCGGGCTGCCAGGAGTGTCCAGCCTGCTACCGACTAGTGAAAGACAAGGTAAGGCCACAGACACTGGAGATTGGGGCCGCTGGAGATGGTGGCACATGTCCACTTGTGCAGCATTCCAGCCCGTGGTAGTTGGTGGTTGCTGAAAGAAGAAAAGCTCAAGGTGCTTTGCTGTGTCATAGCTGTGCTCTGTCCCTCTCATGTAGGTGGCGGAGCAACGTCAAAGGCTGCAGGAGTTGGAAAATCTTATAGCAAATCTGGGTACCAGAGAAGAAACTGTAACTGATGAAGCCTTTGAAGAGCGGTTGAAGCAGGCAGAAAGAGAAGTTACGGAGTTACTCCATGAAGCACAAAAGAGCAAAGGTGAGTTGACTTGATCAGACACGGACCAACTAAATGAGTTCTTTGCCTGCTGTTCCCGTTCCCTGTGGAGGCAGCATGTTTTATTTCAAGCCAATACTGTGCACCAGGATTGACAGCAATTTCAGGCAGCACTGAGTCAGTGAATGTTATTATCAAAACAACAGAGGCTGTGCTTTCGTCCATGCCGTTGTACCAGTGGTCTTTGTTGTACATGGAAGTAAAGATCTGCCTCTAGCTCTGTATGGATGGAAGTGTTTTATGGGTTACCCTCTTCTCTCAATGCAAAGGAGGGTTTTATTTGTTAAACAAGCAGAAAACTTCCCAGTATACTTACTATGCTTTAAATTTGCTCAGACATCTTGGAATCAAGTAGTTCTTGTTGGGATATCATCAGTGATCAGAATGAAGCCTTCAAAATCCTGATGGCAAACTTAATTATCCCACCATAAAGTGTAGAATATTCTGAAGAGTGCTGATTTTCCTGTTCAACTCTGTTTCAAATCGATTCTTGTGTTGTCACTCCTACCATGGGATGTCTGTGAGCAGGATGTTTGTCATGTCCGTGACAGTGGTTTGTCCTTAGGGTCTCTTTAATGTGTAAGATGACGCGTGTTTTGGAAAGAGAACCCTGAAGAAGACTATTGACTTTGCAGTAAAAGATGTACCCCTGGGAGTTGGTTCAGTGATTTCAGACCACTTCGGGAAAATTTGTCCCCTTTGTGTGAAGCTGGGAAAAAGCTAACACTCATCTAATGCTGGCATTTGCTTGGGAAAATTCCTGCCAGTGAGAATGGTCCTGTAAGCTTTCCTCATCTTTAGCTGAGGTAGATTTATACTGCCTGCTTGACATCTGTGCCTAGATAATAGTCCCACATAAGGGGGGGTAGCAGAGTGGGGATTGGAGAAAGATTAGGGGAATGGATTTGGTTTTCATGGTGGAAATTTTGATACCTCTCTCTCTGTCTTGGAATCACAGAATCATTTAAATGGGAAAGACCCTTAAGATAAAGTCCTGTTTTCCCTGTCCCCCAGCACTGCCAAGGCCACCACTAACTCATTCCCAAGTGCCACATCCACAGCTTTTACATCCCTCCAGGATGGTGATTCCACCATTTTCCCAGGCAGCTATACCATGGCTGGACAGCCCTTTAAGCGAAGAAATTTTTCCCGCTATCCTGCCAAAAACCTCCGCAGACACAGCTGGAAGCTTTTTCCTCTTATCCTGTCTCTCCTGGGTGCACCCTCCCGTAAGGAAATCGTGAATAGCCAGAAGGCCCCCTTGAGCCTTCTTTTATCCAGGCATAATCCCTCCCAGCTCCTTCAGCTGCTCCTCATGAGACTTGTGCTCCAGACCCTTTCCCAACTCCAGGTTCTTCTCTTACTAAGAAAAAGGGCAAGCTAAATGTAACAAAAGGTACCCTTGTAAAAATCTGTGCACGCCCGTAGAAGTTACTTCTTCTGTGGCAGTATGTTTTTGAAATGTGTCAGATGTTCAGTTCAATACTTAAGATGTGCTGCAAAGTCAAGGTATCCGACCAATCCTAATTTTGGAGTTCTGTGGGCTTCTGCCTGCACTTCAATTCTTGGTAACACTCTCAGCTTTTCAAAAGTAACTGCCTTGCTTGTGAGGCACATACCTGTGCTGTGATGCCTCCATTATTAAGATGCTATTGTGGGGAGTTACCTGATAGTCCAAAAATTGGGTGATGTTTGGGTGCCTTATAAGTCCTACATATGTAAGGCTCTATCCTGCCAGCTTTTGTCAGCCCTTTGGTTTGGGGAGGGTTCGGAGTGGGTTTGCTATTCCACACAGCTCCTAGCTGCTCTCTACGGAGCTCCTTACGTTTTTTCTTCAGAGCAGCCATTGTTGACCTGAATATGGAGAAATGCAAGTCTGCACTATTCCTCCATCTCTTAATTTCTAGGAGAATTCTAATCTAAAGAGAATTCACAAAACAGACATTTTGTACTATTGGGGATCAGCTCTGTTGTCATTTTAACTCAATGAGGGAGGTAAAACATGATTCTGAACACAAAATCTCCCATCTGAGTCACTTCCAATACTCAGCAGGGTTATCTTATTAGCAGTTAATGGCTTTTCATTTCTCCTGTTTGGTGCACATTCTGATTATGACTTTCATCTCAAGCTAAGTGTGTTGTGAAATGGCTTTGCCTGGTTCCCTCTCAGTTGGGGGTTAACCTTCCAACAGGATGCCTGCATTGGTAAGCTGCTGTTCCAGCTTCTCTTCCTGCTCTAATTAATTTTGCTTCTTCTTTTCTCTGTCGCGTGTTTCAGATGTAGATCAGGGCCTCATGGATCGCCTCAAGGACATCAACAGCACCTTAGTGAGTCAACTCAACAGGCTGAGGAACATCCAGAGCACAGTGCAGGACACAGAGAGCCTGGCGGAACAGGCCCGGGTGCGGGTGGAGGACACTGAGGACCTGATCAGCATGGCTTCTGATATGCTGGAGAAGGCCAAGGCAGCAGCTGACAATGTGGTGAGTGTGCTGCTGAGATCCCACACAGCTGGGAGAGGCTGAGGGCCTTCTGTGCCTCTGATGTGTTTCTCCACTTGCTCTCTCCCTCATACAGCAAATTTGCATCCAGATCGTGGGAAATCAATGAAGTTCACCACTGTCAGTCACAGATTGTATCTTATCCCACAAAACATAAAAAGTGCTAAATAAAGATGAGCATCATTGTTTTTTAAGGGATAACCAGTGGTGGAAAGTGCATTGGCCTAAGAAAAAGATACAGAGAAGTGAGAAGTGTAGGTTAGACATGTAAGCATTTAGATCATGACAATAAATATTTCAAGCAAAGACAAAATATTAAAAAAGAGGTTTAAGGTTTTTTTCGCTTTCTTTTTCTTTTCCAGTCAATTACACCTCCAGAACAAAGTGGGGACCCCAACAACATGACTCTGTTGGCAGAAGAGGCCCGTAAGCTGGCAGAAAGGTAGGCTGTGGCAAGACACGCTCCTCATGGCCTGTGTCAGCTCCCTTCTTTTCTCTACAAGGGGGCAAGCAGGATTTCATTTGCTGGGTACGAAACACACCGTTTGCTGCTTAAGAAACTGGTGCTGTGGGATGATGGATGTGTAGCACTGAGGGCAAACATTATGCATGTGGATGACAGAAATGGGAACCATCTTCCTCTGCAAATGTATCAGCATCTCCCATATGTAAATCTGGGGAAGGAAAGAAGGAAAAGTAAGAGAAAATATAATCAAGAACTGAGGATGAAAACTATTGACTGACAAATCTAATGGCATTATTTTTCTTTTGTCATCTTGTTCAGGCACGTAAAGGAAGCTGATGAGATTGTTCGCACAGCCAAGGCTGCAAATGATACTTCCACGGAAGCTTATCAACTGCTGCTGAAGACCCTGGCTGGAGAAAACCAAACTGCAATTGATATTGATGAGCTCAACCAGAAGTGAGTCAGTAACAGAAAATTGGTTTTATTTCCTGATTTTAGAGCAGTGATTATAACTAAGACAACCCTCTGTATCCTTTGAATTTTGTGGGAGGTGATTTTCAATTTCTTGGCCTCTCCACTCTCTTACTAAGTTCAGTTCTACAAAAAATACTGTTACATAACGGGATCCTTGGGGATTTTTTAGGTACAGTCAGGCAAGGAATATTTCTCGAGACCTAGAGAAACAGGCCAGCAAGGTGCTTGCGGAGGCAGAGGAAGCTGGAAACAGAGCCCTGCAGATATATGCTAATCTCACCAGCCTGCCTACTGTGGATTCCACGGGGCTAGAGGTACGTTTGGGCACCATCATGTGCAGTATTTCCTAAAGATTGCTACGTAGCTGGCATACCTTACCTGTGTTCTGCCAATGTTCTCTGCACAAGAACACTCTTTGGGTTTTGTCCATCTAGGCATGATCCAGCTTTTATGCAATTCTAACATTTATGCAGAAGATTTAAATGCAGAAAACCACCTACATAAACCACACCTTCCCCAGTTTCTGAAGGACAAAAATCTGAGTGAAATGTTTGCCAAACATCTTGTTTTCAATGTAGAAGTGGAAAAATTTACCACCTGTTCAGGAATTCTTTAACATTCAGGAATCTCTTTGTGTGATTTCCACCTGTAGAATAAAGCAAATAACATCAAGAAGGAAGCAGAGGAACTGGATCAACTCATTGCCAGGAAGCTAAAAGATTACGAGGACCTGAGAGAAGATATGAAAGGAAAGGAGCTGGAAGTAAAGAACCTCTTGGAGAAAGGGAAGACAGAGCAACAGGTCAGTTCTGCTTTGTGCCAGCTTTTGTTCCCTGAGGAAAAAAAGCAAGGAAGACAAGTAACTGGCCAGCTGCAAATGATTTTGTTTACTCAGTCTTAGTGTTACTCATTGATTATAAGAATGCTGTAGAATTACCCAGAAAGTAGATGCAGAAAGGTGTTGAAAGGCTTTGAGGCTGTATGAGAAAATAGGAGATGTTTGCCAGATGTGGTGTATACAGGTTTGTATTCAGAATAGTATTTCCAAAATACATACTCTCATCTAGTCTCAGAGGAAGCACTGCTGTTCTGGATGGCATTGTTGTTAGAGGCTTAACAGTGCTTTTCCATACATCTACATGATTGTCCTTCAGAAAGTGGGAATCCATTAATACATGTCATGTCTCCTCAGACTGCAGACCAGCTCTTGGCTCGAGCAGATGCAGCAAAGGCCCTGGCTGAAGAAGCTGCTCGGAAGAGCAGTGGCACATTACAGGAGGCCAATACCATTCTCAGCAACCTGAAAGGTAAAGAGGAAGTACTTGGAGTGAATCCTTCAATTCCAGTGTGGCAGGTCACTTGGCAGTAGGATATTCTGGTTAAAAAGGCTCTGCTGTTGCCCTTACCTGCATGTTGGGTTTGTTCTTTGGACTTGTTTTTCTTTAAAGAAAAAACTATAAGCATTTTCAGGGACTGGAAATTTCCTTTTAACTTCCTTATTTAGCATCAGAAGATTTGCAATAGAGAGAGCTGACCCCAGTTTGCTTTTCATCCCTCCAATGTCAGGGCAGCAAAGCCTGGGGTAGCTTGGTCAATGGAGCATCCCAAGGCTCTTCTGGAGCACGTGATAAGGATCTGCTTTGCCCCCCTTAGACTTTGACAAGCGGGTGAACGATAACAAGACAGCAGCCGAGGAGGCACTGAAGAAGATCCCTGCCATCAGCCAGACCATTGCAGAGGCCAACAACAAGACACACCAGGCAGAGCTGGCACTGGGCAATGCTGCTGCTGATGCCCGTGAGGCCAAGGCCAGAGCTGATGATGCTGAGAAAATTGCCAGCTCCGTTCAGAAGGTGGGTCTGCTACAACTCACCCCTCTGAGGTCCTGCTGTGTGATTGCATGAGCTCCTCTTAAAGTGTTTCCTGGTGAGGCCTGTGTGCTCTCTGCTGTATTCCCCACTGCAAATGCAGAATATGGCAAGATAGGAAATAAGTGCATTTTGATGAGAAGGATTGAAGGAAGTTCTGCACCTTCACCACCTTTTTCCATCCTCTCCCACCTGTTGGCTGCAGAGTGCTGCTGCTACCAGAGCCGAAGCCGACAAGACCTTTGCTGATGTGACAGGACTGGCCAGGGAGGTGGATGACATGATGAAGCAGCTGCAGGATGCAGAGAAAGAGCTGAAGCGGAAGCAGGCTGATGCTGAGCAGGATATGAATATGGCAAACGAGGTAAGTACTGCTGGTAAGTGACAGGAGTGGCTAGGAGCTGCCTTCTCCCTGCTGTCCTGCTGATGAAGGCTTTCCTCCTGCTGTCCTCTTGCAAAGACAGAGCTGGGTCCATCCAGTATACCGACTCTTCCAAGTTTTAAGTAGGACTGAAAAGGAGACAAGTTCTGGTGCATTAGCTTAGGGTCCCTGCTGGAATTTGAGAGCTGCTTTTCCTTTTATTTTGACTAAAACCTGACTATATAGCCCTATTGATTCCGTCCTGGCTTTTACTGCAAAATCCTGCTCAATTTCAGGGATCCCCATCCTGAAATACTCAGAAAACCAATCACTTGAGGATTGTCAGTCTTCTCCCCAACCCTGTGGTAAAGATCTTTGGGCAGGATTGTTATCCTGGCGTGAGGAGGCAGCGATGTGGTGACTAAGTGCACAGGCAGCAGTTTAGAGGCAACAGTATTGTAATCCTATACTTTTTTTGTGCTCTCAAATACTATTTTTCTGTATCCTACAGGCCTCACAGGCTGCCCAGGAGGCAGAAGACAATGCAAGAAAAGCTAAGAACTCTGTGAACAGCCTACTCACAGTCATTAATAACCTGTTGGATCAACTAGGTAGGACTGTCTTTAATGTGCTCTATGCCTTTGAGTGTTTTCCTGATGTGTGCTGACTTTCCTGCCAATATTGTCTGAGGAACCAGATGGATCTGATGATCTCTTGAAATGGGGTTTGTGTGGTTTTGGCAAGGACTTGTTTTTTTTTTCTTTCCTGAGTAGCCTCAGCTTTTTTGGCCATGTTCTGTGTTGGTTTTCAGAAAACTGAAGACTTTTTGAGGCAGTGGAGATGTCACCCATATGGTTGGTCCTGTTTCAGCTGCTTTCTCTAATGCAGAGATGGCCTGATGGATGTCAGCTGTGGGCTCAGCTATGTGAGCACCCCGGGTGTCAAAGGGATTTTAATGTACTTCACTATTTGCTTCTGGCTTTTTCAGGGCAACTGGAGACAGTGGACTTGAACAAGCTGAATGAAATTGAAGGTACCCTGAACAGTGCCAAAGACCAGATGAAAGATAGTGACCTGGACCAGAAAGTGTCTTTCCTTGAGAGAGAAGCCAAAAAGCAAGATGATGCGATACAGGCCTACAACAGGGACATTGAAGAGATCCTGAAGGACATTAGCAATCTAGAAGACATCAGGAAGACCTTGCCATCTGGCTGTTTCAACACCCCGTCCATTGAGAAACCCTAAGGGTGTGCTGGGGTGGGGGAATTGCCCTGGTGAGTGGTGGTTCGGCCATGGAGTGCCTTAACACACATTACCTTCTCCAAATCCCCAACTCTTAGCTGCTCACAGCCACTGTTTTCTTTTCAAATCAGGATAAGTTGAAAGGTTTGTTTTGTTTTGTTTTGTTTTTGTTGGTTTTGTTTGGGTTTTTTTCTTATTGTTTTGTTTGTTTTTTGTTTGTGGGATTTTTTTTGTTTTGTTTTGGTTTTGTTTGTTTGTTGTTTTTTTAGGTTTTTTTCATTTGTTTGGGTTTTTTTTTGAGAAGCAAATTAAATATCCGTCTTTGGGCATCAAAGGGGTTTTTTTATATAGATTGTTTTCCTGAGCACTCTACCTTAGCCCCTTCCTCAGACACAGTTACCCTTTTGATTAGTGCAAGGATGAGAGATGCTCTGGACTCTTTATGCTGTGGTTCAGAAATAACCATGTGAGCTGTATACAGCAAGGCAAAACTAACATGACTTTCTCTCCTGTCTTCTCCTTTTGACTGTAAAATCCTCAGTCCTGGAGCTCTTTGTTCCTATGAAGGAAGGGGATGGCTACCAAAGTATTACTGTAATGGCCAGTATAGCTGCACCCAATTCAGATCCTTCTTCCCAACTTCTAACCCTGTGAATTTAAGTTTTTCATCATTACCTAGTGGCCAATCCAACAATGTTGGTAGCCTTTGACAAAATAGCTGAAGCCTCTTTCTGAAATGCTTTCTGTGATGATGCATCACTATGAGGAAAAGGCAGCCTCTGATTGGAGTTTTTGGAAGATTGGATGCTGGTGGAGTGGTGGGTCTTGCCAGCCCCACTTCTGTTCTGTGGAGAAGTTTTGGGTCTAGGCTGAAAGCTGCTACCTGCTGGATAGTCCAGACTGCCAAGTGTGGAAGCCACGAGCTGCATTCCCACCTGTTGCTACTGAATTTCCAGAGGATCTTGGTTTTCTGGGCTTGGAATGTCTGACTGACAGAAGAGTTTGTTGAAGCAGGACGAGTCTTGCTGAAGAGGAGAGCTGCCATCCTGAGAGCTCTGACAGCTGCACTGGCCTCCATGCTGAATGTCTTTGGGTGGGGAAGGAAGGGGGCACGAGTGGACATGGAAAGGTCTTCTTTTTCTCCCCATCCTTTTCCTGAAAGAGGACAGTGGGATTTTTATCTCTCCAGCCATTGCTCTGGCCTTTTGCCTGTTTTAAAGCTGGGAGGAAGAGCTGGAATTTCCTGGTGCCTTCCTATCTTTTTGCTTCTGGATCTCCCAGTGACCATAGGGTGGCGCAGGGAGCTCAGGCACGGCTCAGGTGGCAGCTCTGCCTTTTACAGCACTCCCACCGCTCCCTGCAGCTCCCTCCCCAGGCAGTGCTCCCTGCTGCTTGGCTGGGAGTGCTGGGGAGCCCCAGACAGGAGCATCCTCTGCAGCTTCCTCCTTGCCTCCAGCCTGGCATCCCTCCCCCCTTTCCCTGAGATCCAGTATATATCTATCCTTAAACACTATGCAACTTTGTACGTTTGCGTAGCGGGGAAGAAATTATTATCTGACACACACTGGTGCTATTAATTATTTCAAATTTATGGTTTTTGTGTGAATGTGATTTTTTTTTCTGTTTTTTTAATCATGATTATAGTGTGAGGAAGTCTTTTGTGTGTGTGTATGTGTGTGTAAATATACTCAGCCATATTTCCAGCGTGGCACAGCCTGGTCTCCTCTATGTGCTTTCCCCTGTAGCCAATGGGGCATGTGCACCATGTACTGCTTCTCTCTGTATCATTCCCTTAAAACTTGGGATTTGTCCTAGGTGGGCTCCTGCTTGCTTCCCTCTACCATATCCCCAGCACCCATCCATAACCACTTTGCCTGGGGGGTGGATGCTTTCCAGCCCTGTCTCCAAAGCCAGCCCTGCCCCCCATGGTGCCCGCAGCACCCAGTTGTGTGTCCCTTGTCCTCTGGGATGCTGTGCCAGGAGTGGAACAGGGGCTGTGGCTTTGCAGCTGAGCTGTGAGGAGCTGTAGCACTGTTGGGAGGCTGGACCAGCGCTGAGGTGGTCAGAGAGCTGCATTTGGGGCCATCTTAGTACCACTGTGCAAGGCAGGAGGCTTGGTGCAGATAGTGCTGCCGGGCAGGGGGATGTTCCCAGCAAACTCTGCATGGCTCTTGTATCCCTTCCCTTAACGATTGTGGGATTTTCCTCCTGCCTGGAAACACCTCTGGAGGAGAGCTCCATGTGCCTGCACGCACAGGGACATTGGGTGGCTCTGGGAAGAAAGCTGTGACCACATCACCTCTGCCAAGGCTGTGAGAAGAGCAGATGCGAAGATGTGCGCATGCCCTGGCTGACCTCAGGCCTAAGATTTCCTGCTTTCTTGTGTGTTGGGTTTTTTTTTGTTTTTTTTTTTTTTCTTAAGCCGTTTTTAACAGAATTTTATTTTTAAATAAAAAAGAATCTTTATAAGCGATTTGTTAATCAGTACTGCATTACAGCCATTATTCATTGTATAAGTCCAGTTATTTCTTTACATAATGTGATGATGTTACAGCTGCTGGTGGAGTTCTGGGTGTCATGGATGACACGTGACATCCCTTCATCACCTTATTCCTGACTGTGGCCCCCTTAGTATGTGCCTTCACTCCAGCTCTTTTTGCCTTAATCTGTGGTCTTGCTGTCTGGGGTGGTGAACAAAATGCAACACTTGCAGTTTTTATGTATAAAACAGTATTTCTTATTTATAATAAAGTCTGAATATTTGTAACCCCTTATACCTGGGAATTCTGTTGAGTATTACTTTGTTTTTGATGTGTCTCAGTTGCAAGATTCACCTCTTGATTCTTAGACAACCTGGTTTGTTATGGGAAAAAGGGAGAGGAAACTCAGAAATGCATGTGAGGGATACAGATATCAAGGTTTTTCCTTGTGTCCACTGCTCCTCTGCCATGGCTGTCATGGATTTTAAGCTGCTGGTTTACCAGGACTTAAAAGCATACTATGTTGTTGGTGCTGATGCTGTTGGAGTGGCACTGTCTTCCTGAAAAGCCCTGAGGAACTGGGGGAATTTATTTACACTGTATAGGAAAAATCCTTTTTACTAAACAGGTAGAAAAGGCTGGGGCTCCTGGGAAAAGAAAAAAAAAAAAAAAACAAAACCCCACACCTGAATAAAGAAGCTGAAATTACTGGGAACTGCCACAAATCTGGGTGCTCTGTGTTGTTCCTGGGTCCTGTCTCCCAGAGTCTGGCCTGAATTAAGCAAATTTTTAAGGACGGGTTGCAGTGATAAGACACTAGACTGTTCTGCATTCACACTTTTCTTACAGCTCCAGCTGGATTCCTCAGCAGAGGAAAATGCACAGGTCTCATTAACTTGCATCAGAGCTAATCCCATCTCAGCTGGTAAATTATTATTTTTGCATGTCAGTTTGTGTACTTTCAACCTTTCATTCTTCAGTTGTCACTAATGAATTTGTTTTCTAAAATACTTTTTTCCTTGCCAATGTTTTTCTGAAGCAAATCCCAGCTGGTAAAATCTGGCTGAGGTTTCAGCTGGATTGTGGGGAGCAGAGAATTGGGTGCTGGGACAGTTCTGACCTTGTATGGGCTGTAGGTTGTCATGGAGCCTCTTGCCATTTTGAGTTGAAAATGCTTAAATTAGGAAGGAAGACTGTGTCCTTTATTTTATCTTCAGGATTTTTATCTTCAGAATTTTTTTGTGGGCATTGTGCAAATGTGTCTCAGAGGTGATCTTGAAGGAGGATGAGCCTTGCATTCATGTGGTTTTCAGAGGCAATGCTCAAGGATAGTGGAGGATGATGAGGTGGATAGGTAAGTAGATGCTCAGAAATCTGTTACAGGGAGGAGCAGGCCCAGCTCCAAGAGATCATGGTAATGGATTACAGGTTACCAAACTGTTCTGCCAATATTTTGAAGCCCTAGTAAATACACCCTCCTCAGATACTCTCTGCTCAGTGTAGCCAGTACCTGACATTGAGGTGGGTGAGGAGACACATTGCTGAGCAGTGACCAAGCCATGCTCTGGTAGCCTTTATTCTCATTCAGTTCCCTCTGTTTTTTCTCACCGCCCAAGTCCAGGCTCTATCATCTCTCCTGTGCTCTCTGGAGAAGCAGGAGGCTGGCAAGGGGCCTGGCAGCAGTGGGAGGGCTTGCACAGCCCTGAGCTAGGTTCCCTCTCATTTCTGGGGAGGACAAGATGTATTGTTAAAAGTTAAAAAGTTCTGGGAACAGCTGCCTGAAGGAGACATCTCTCTTGTGTTTGCATAGGTCTGAGGAAGTGGAGGAGGTCATACAGCTGTCACACAGAGCTGGCAGTGTCCTGTGCTCCATCTACAGCCATGACATGTTGGACAATATTCTGGTTAGTTATTTTTTCAAGATGGCTGCTGGCTTGACACCTTCAGTGTGCCCCCATCCCATGGAATGCCATGTAAAAGTTATCCCACAGTGGCTGGGCATGTGGACAGAGAGGGGAATTCTGTTGGATGGCAGTGCCTTCTTCCTTCATCCCTGTTTGTCTCACCCCTCACTGGGCAGGGCATGGGCAAGGCAAGGCCAGACATGACAGCACTTCCTTGCTGTGCCACTGCTACTACCCTGCCCTGCCCTGCTCGCTCACTGCTGGTGTGATCCTGCCTGCCTCTGCCCAGCCCGGGAGAGCTGCTGCCTGAACGATCTCTGCTCCAGGTGGGCTCTGGCTTTCACGAGGACCTTTTTCCAGGGCACCCAAGTGTCAGAGGAGAGACTGAAGTCTAGGCTTCATCGCTGTGGTGGGTCATACCAACACACCATGGTCACTGATTTTCCACACTACGAGGAAATCCCAGAGGATTTCCTCCTGGAGGATGTGGCAGATCCGATGGGGCATTGCAGAAGGAGGCTTGGGGATGTGAGGGTTGACCTGGGCTGCAAGGACTCACAGCATCATGGTGTTCATCTGGCATAAGTCACCAAAATGGGTTTTCTCCCTTGCTTACATTAATAAAACCATCACTTCAGAGTTTTTACATATCCATCACTTTTCACCAGCAACCATCAGCAAAATTTAGATTATTATGTTGTTTCAGACTGGTTTTAGAGCAGTTAATTCTGCCATGGCCACATCCTCAAGGATTGATGAACTCGTGAGCCACAGTGGTCTGCCTGCAGGAACAGCTTTTTTGGCTCTGTTGTGAATGAACACAAAACATCTTCAGAAGGACTTTTCTGTGTTGCAGATTAAAAGACAGAGGTCTTACAGTGAAATAACTTTTGTTGCAGTGTGTGATGAGCACAGCTGTAATTTATGCCTCCCTTTTATACTTTTGCTTACTCTAAAAGGTAAAACATCTCTGTTAATGATGATGGTGTGAGACCTTTTCTGAACGATGCTGCCATTGTGACAGGTTGCAGTGGGACATTTGCCCTGTGGAGGGTGGTGGGCTCGTTCCAGATCAGATGAGTTCAGAAAGTCAGGGCCCCAGGAAGTATAATTTTGGTAGTCTCATGGCATGTGGTTTTCAGAGGTCACCTTGAAGCACAGCAGTGATGACAAGGTGAGAGTAATGTGAGTCAATAAGCAGAGATGACTGAGGAGCGAGCTGTCATGGCCTTGTTTGCACAAGTGGAGTGAGAGGTGGGGTGGCAACAGTGAGATAAAAGGGGTAATAACATGGAGGAGACAGTTAAGGGAAAACTTCCTGATGGGGAGGGCTGGTTTCCCGAGTGAGGTCAGCCAAGGATGTGGTCTGGGTGAGGTCTCAGACACCTGCTGTTATGAACCATGCTGCTGGAGATGACTTTGCTGAGCAGAGGGGTGTCAGCAGGTAGGAAGGACACAGCAGAGGTGTTGTGGGCAAGTGATTAAGAGTACTTAAGAGCAGAAGAGATTGTGTCTCCTTAGAGGTATGAGTGGATCCTAAGAACGGCTCAATTGGTGGGAACACCATAAATAATATTATCTCACTTAAAAATCTAGTAATGAAAAACAGATAAAACAATCTCAGATGCCAAAACTCACCATATCACTAATCATATTTGGGAAGCTGTGTTCCTTGTTGTGAGCTATATTAAGAGATCCAGCAAGTGAAATGAAAAGGAAACCTGTTTATAAAAGTGAGTTGACTCAATCAGTAGAGGCAGGTACAGTTGGCAAAGGGAGGTGCAGAGATGTGGTGAGTTTGGGCTGGCTGCACCCATGAGATCATCAGGAGCCACAGAGGAAAGCCCTGTGAGTCAGCTCCAGGTGTCTGGAGACTGTTGGGCAGTAAGAGGCTCAGACAAGGAGCTGTGTTAATCACCCCCGTCTGTCATGATGCTGAAGTGAGCAGCACATCATGCCTTGGATTGAGTTTGAACCCCTAATGCAGAAGGGATTTGCATTAAAGGTAACTTGTGTCTCTGGGGATGAACTTGTTGGGTGTTTAAAGGTGCTCAGGACCACTTGCAGCCACTGGTGACATTAGGAGTCTCATGGCATTAGGCAGGGGAGTTGCTGTGATGCAGCATGAGGGCCCACCCTTCACTGTGCCCCTCTGACTGGCCGCTTTCTCAGGGCAGGTGGATGTGCTGGAGTCCTGCTTGTCCTGATGTGTGCAGGATATGGAGAACCCCTGCCCCCCGATTTCTCTATTCCCCTGTAGAAGTGGTTATGGCCTCCTGCAAGGCAAAGGGAAGGAGTGAAGTGGAACTGGCCTTCATGTCTTGTGTGGCTTGCCAGCTGTCCTTGAGAACAAAGTGCTAATGGCCGTGGAGCCTGGAATCTTCCTGGCTCTGTCAGCAGTCTCAGACAAGCGTTTTTCCCCTCTCTGTCTCCACTCCTCATCCTTCTTCTAGAATAAAAATGATGCAGTAGGTGAGGCCAAGAAACCACCTAAGCTCATTTTCCATCTCAGGAGCGTACAAAGACAAATACGTGTGAGGATTTCTACTTCATTTCTAGGTCTGGGGATTTCCTGAACTTGATGATTATCTGGTAAGCCCCAATCGATCTGCTTTCTGGGCCTTTGATCAAGCTCACCTTGGGTGTCTTTGCATCCCCAGTCCTGCTAGTCATCTGAAATGAGCCCTGCTCTTGCAGGCTGGCCGCCTTTGGAGCAGGCAGCCCCCATCCGCCCTCACCAGGCTTCCTGTGAGCTCATCCTGTTTCATTTCGTTCCCTGCAAGCCTCCGGCGTGCCCGGACAGCCCGGCTCTCCCCAGCCAGCCCCGCTGTGGAGGCAGCGCCGGCCGGGGCGGTGGAGCTGTGCGAGCGAGACGGGCGGGATGGGTGTCTTCAGGAGCTGCAGCTGAATTTGATTTCCCTAAGACGGTGCTCGCAGGAGCCCTTGGGGTGCTGTGCTCGTCAGTGCCTCCCTCTCTCGATGGGGCAGGCGCCTGTCTGCGCTCCCTGGGCTGGGCTCCTGCCGTGAGTCAGCCCGCGGCACACGCGCTCTTCCTGTTGGGAGTGACTCAGGTGGAGCAGCCGATAAAAACGCACAAAAAAAAGGGAGCCAGGCAGCCGGGAAGGGCTCCTGGTGCTCCCCGACACAAGAAATGGCCGAGTGCTGGCTCCTGCCCCTGGTCTGCCTCGCCGCGTCCCTCCTGCCCGCAGCGCTGAGCACACGCAGCGGAGAAGGTGAGGCTCCGGCTGGGGCGGCTGTTGCTGACCCCGGCCCTGGTCCCGCCGCAGAACGGCTCGCAGCTCTCCCCGGGCTGCAGGGTGCCCGTAACTGGAAGCTGGCTTGGGTGCGCGGCATGCTGCTAGGGCCCTCTTCCCCTCCTGCCTTCGGGATTGCTACTGGATCTGTAGGTGCTTCTTAGTTTTCCTCCGGGATTAAATATCCCATGAGCAGTTGGTCTTCATTTTGTCACTGGCATCCCCTTTCAATACGTTATTTATATGTGGTTACCTTATTGCTGTCGGTATAGGGTGGGACACGGGTGTGAGCACAAGCATCGCCCAGGCAGTGGCTGATCTGCCCATCACTGCTGGAGGCAAAACCATCCCGAGCCTGAAGAAGAGCTGGAAGCATGGGGGATCCTGTTTGCTGTAATACCACGGCGGTGTTTGGATTTGGTGCGAGTCCGTTGGGCACACAAGGTGCCACAGCCCTGCCGCATCCTATGGGAGACAGGAGTCTCCTGCGGTCCACAGCTTTAAAAATCCAGCAGATCCTCTTGCACATGCAAATCTCACATGGTGGAGTGGCATGGAGGGAGATTTAAACATGTTCAGCCCAGTGGTAATTCAGCTATCTGAATTTCAGTTTCATTGGCCTGTAGTCTGGAGGTGGTTATGTTTAGCTAAAATCTGGTTTCTGCATGTATTTTGTAAATACTGAGTGAGTTTGTAAATACTGAATGATTTTTTTTTTCTCCTGTATTGATATTCTGACATAAGCTTGCTGGGTTTGAAGTTGAATTTTGTCAGTTTTAAGTTTGGTGCAATTGGAACGACATGCTGAATAAGTGTTTTGGTTTGTTGTTTATTTCTAAAGAAAAAAAGATCTGCTTTGCTTTACATGCTGCTTGGGTTAATAATTACATCAGCCTTGATTACATGCAAGTTTAAAAATACTCACATAGATTCTTCCTCTGCTCCTTCCTGGCAGTGTGTGCGGAATTGCTGCTTTCCTAGGGATTCTTGAACCCATTTCTGTGTTTATGGGAAGCTGACAGTGGATTACGGCTGTGTTTTCATGCTGCAGCAGAGTGGGTTCAGTGGCATAACTCGGCTGATGGAGCCCTGAAGTCCCAGGCAGTGCTCCCTGCCATGAGAAACTGAAGCTGGGCAATGGGGACACCCAGCCATGATGTAGAGATGTCCCCATGGCAGAGTGGGACAGCCCTGTGGGTCACTGTCCCAAGAGCACAGAGCAGGGAATGGCTTGCATTGACATGGAGCCTTCATTGCATGCAGAGCTCTGATCTCCTGATGGAAGGAGGGATCTTTGCAGGCTGGCTCATGTGTACAAGGCTGTGGGATCCTCACAGACCCAGCGCCACTCTCATTGTCCACTTTTGTGAATTTAAGGAGACAGTTTAAGAAGCCTGAAGCTGACTGTCTTCTCCAAGCCTTTCTGATGTGAGAATTCCTCTCAGCAGCATTTTTCGTGCTTTATTCTGTGGGTGGGAGCTGGGGGGAATGACAGTTTGCTGGATGTGTGCCATGGATCCTGCATCCTGACACGGCACTGAAGAAACCCAGCTAAAAAGCATCTACACAATGGAACCTGCTCTTTTCCATGGATGATCTCAGAGCAGAGACACCTGAGCACCTGGGTACAGAACTGATCCTGTCCTCAGTTGGTCCTCATCCTCCAGCAGCTCCTTCCTGTCCTATCTCATTATCAATTCCAGTACCTTGCTCTTGGTAGGGATTAGCCTGCCTGAGCTCCCGGGTTTCTGGGAGATGACCAGGAGCAGACACACCAGTGCAGTGGTGGCACTAACCTGCCACAGCACCTTAAATGGCTTTGAATCAGCAAGACAGGAATTTGTTCCAGGGCTGGAGAGATGGTTCCTAACATGCTGCAGCAGTAGAGCAACACTCAAAGAAAGGTTTTCATTCCCTGGGGGAATGATGCTCATGCCTGTAATTTAGCAACCCATTAAATCCTCTGGATTGCATAGAAGTAGGGTGATGCATGGGTGGAGTTCAACTCAATGATCCTTATAGGTCCCTTCCAACTTGAGATCTAGCTGGAGTGTAGAGGGATGGGGAGCGGGATCAACCCAAGTGAGATCTTTCTACTGTGAAGGTGAGCACAAATACTTGAAGAAAATCTCACACTGCTGCTCTCCATTGCCCTTTGTGTTGTCCCTGCCCTTCAGTCACTGGTAATGCTCTCTGAGGCTGGAGTTGCTTTCCCACTCCCTAGAGGTAGGAATTCTATGCCCACAGATCCCTTCCCAGCAGTCTAGGGTGGCAGAAGATCTCCTGAGCTCTGACTCGATTGCAAGGGAAGAGCTGTGCTTGTGGAAGTTGGAAAAATCTCTCTCCCTTTTTGCTAGCACATGAGGTCATCTCTCCTCTTGGCAGAGGCTCTCCTGAGTGCCTCCCTCTGGAATGCGAGTGCCGATGGGTGTGTGGAGGGCGGCGCCCAGGTGTGAGCACTGAGAGCAGGAGGCTTTGCCTGCTCCCAGGAATGACAGACGCAGAGGACAGGGACATTGTACCCTGGGTCTGAGCTGTGCCAGAACAGAGCTGGGAAGGAGGAGGCTCAGTGTGTATGAGTACGAGGCACTGTCTGCAGCCATGCAGCAGGTTTCTGCACATTTTTGGACTCCCTCCACCTCCTGTACTCTCAGAGGTGACCTTGGTAGGGGTTGGGTAGCTGGGGATGGTCTTTCCTGCTCCAAGGAGGCCAGCAGTGAGCAGAGCTCCTTAGAGGGAGGTTGAGGCTCCCATGGCAGCATCAGGGTGGTTAGGAGCAGTTCCTCAGCAGGCCCTGTGCCTCTGTGGACTTGGCTTTTTCCCTTGGGATATTTTTTTCTCTTGCTTGCCTTTGCCAACCATTTTATCAGCTGTGTCTGCTCTCCTCAGTGATCCTGAAGAGCATGTGTGGAGTAAAGGTCCTCAGGGTTAAATGCTCCAGTACTGGCCACTGAGAAATTGCCAAGTAGGTCAGAAGTGGCTTCAAAGAGAGCAGCTGGAGCGGGCACATCTGGTGAGATGCCCGAGTCTGATGTCCAGAGGGATCATCTGTCTTGGCTGTAGAGGAATGCAGAATTTCATGCCTGTTCTTCCTGCCATCCCTCATGCTGCAGTGTGGGCCGCTGCAGCTTTTCTTCATAATGAGGGAGGGTGGGGTGAGGTGACCTGTCCAATCCCACCCAAACCTTTTTCTGTTAATCTCCCTCTTGGCTGGAACACTTCCACCAAACTCCTTGGATCACAGACCACTCCTTATCACCCTACACTGCAGACCTGGGTGAGGGAGCTTGGTGTTGGTTGAGCTTTTCCTACTCAACTCACTCCTGGATAGGTGAAACAAAGGATAACCTCAGGAAATTTTCCCTTTTCCCCAAAGTGTCCAGTAAGGTTACCCATGCTTTTCTCGGGACAGAAATGGGGTTTTTTAAAACCATCTCTGCTTATTCGATGTCCTGGTTGTGTTGCAAGACCTGTGAAAGAATGGAGAACAGCCCTGGCATTGCTGTTGCTGGATTGCGGTTGCTTGGCTTGGGTTTGTCCATCCTCAGCAATGAAATGGGGCATTCCTCCCCAGTGTGGGGATGCAGAGCACAGTGTGGGCACCAGTGACACTGGGGTGGCTGATGGGCACAGACCTGGGGACAAACGCAGAGATGCGGGGAAGCAGCTCGCTGTTGGCAGAGCAGGAAGGGGAGGTTTGCACCACCTGCACCTTATTCCTTGCCCCTCAGGGTGGGATTGCTGCTGGTGTCTTCATCTCTAGCCGTCATCTGAGATGTATCTCTGCTCTCCTCTCCCCAGTCTGTGACTGCAATGGGATGTCCAGGGAGTGCATCTTTGACTGGCAGCTCCTGAGGGAGACGGGGAATGGGTTCCGCTGCCTCGGCTGCCTGGGCAACACAGAGGGCGTGCACTGTGAGCGCTGCAAGGATGGCTTCTTCCGACGGCAGGGGGAGAAGTGCTGCCTGCCCTGCCTCTGCCACTCCTGGGGTACGTGCACGGCTGCTGGCTGGGCTGCAGGGGCCTAAGGCACCTGCTGGGCACCTGGGCAGGTCAGGCTCCACACCCCTACACACCAGACCACAGGTTTCAAGACCCACCTGCCCTCTGAAATAAACACAAAGTCACAGGGTGATTTGGGTTGGAAGATGCCCATCCCAACCTCTACCTCCTGTCTTTCTGCAGGTTCCCTCAGCCCACGGTGTGACAGCGATGGCCGGTGCAGCTGCAAACCCGGGGTGATGGGGGACAAGTGTGACCGGTGCCAGCCAGGCTTCGAGTCCCTATCGGAGGCAGGGTGCCGGAGGAGCGGGCAGTGAGTGCTGGCCACCATCAGTGGCATGAGGCCAGCAGGAGGGCCAGCTCCAAAGCTCTCCTGGGGCCTGTGCTGGCTGGAAACACCCCTGAAAAGGCAGGGTTGTTTTCATAGCAGCTCATGGACAACTTTAAGCCAACCATACTAGAAGAGAGTGGGCCTGAGTGAGGCTGGACCTCTGTGCCAACCTGCAGGGCTTAGTGTCCTGCAACACCATCAAAATCTGAACTTAGCCACTCTCTGAGGTGATAGTTTCATTACCCAACACCCAACAAGCGACAGCCATATAAAACAAAACCTGCCCATTGTGAGGCTATCTGATCTTGGTGCCACTCACAAGGAGATGTGCATGGAAAAACCAACCCCTTCCTTTTCATGAGGCCCTGTTTATAAACACCTTTAGAAATGTTTCTGATCTGACTTCCTCACCTGTGTCCTCTTCTTTCTCACCTCACCCACCATTGCTCCTTTGGAGTTGCTGGCAGGCAAAGGGTCTTAGCAAGAGATGGCTGCCTGCAGTCCTGCTGCTGGGCCTGGCCTCCTGCCCAAGCCCCCCCCCCCGGGGTGCTGTGCTTGGTGGAGCTCAGCCAAGGTCTCTTAAACTCAGGCAGGGTTTATTAAGCTCAGTGGAGCTTCACTTTGTGCTTGTAGGCAGGTCTGATGCTCTGGGATGCCCTGGAGCCATAGCAGTGGGCACTGGCTCAACCTGGCACCCACAGTGCTGCAGATTCCAGAAAGAGGTGGCTATAAAGCTTATTTCCTCCCTTCTTGCGTGGGAATGGTAGCTGGGAGGGTTCTCTGCTGTCTTGCATAGCAGCAGGAAGCACTGAGCTCCCAGGCCAAGCTGGGGGTCCAGGTGGAGGTTCCCACTGTCCCTTGCAGGAACCTGCAGTGTGAGTGTGACCCAGCAGGTAGCGTGGGAGGCTGTCACTCTGGCCACTGTGTCTGCAAGGAGGGCACCACTGGAGAGCGGTGCCAGAGGTGAGTGTCAGGAGGGTGTGCTGGACACTGCTTGGCACAGCTTCCTTCTCTCTGCAGTTGCTTCCCTGGCAGTTAACCAACCCTTAGAATGGTTTGGAATGGAAAGGATGTTAGAATTCATCTCATTCCATCCCCTGCCATGGGCAGGGACACTTTCCACTACCCTGAGTTGCTCCAAGCCCCATCTAGCCTGGCCTTGGACACTTCCACGGATGGGGCAACCACAGCTTCCCGGGGCAACCTAGGCCAGTCCCTCACCACCCTCACAGGACAGTTTCTTCCCAGTATCCAATCTAGACCTGCCTTCTGCTAGGTTGAAGCCATTGCACATGCCCATCCTGCCATCCCAGCCTGGTGATGACTTTGAATCCTGCTGATGGCTGTATTGCATCACAGGAATGGTTGTGTGAGCCAGCTAAAGGAGAAAATGACTTGAACATTGTCACCTTCTTGCATTTTCCCAGGTGCAAGCCGCACTTCTATAACCTGGATACCAGAAACCCTGCAGGATGCTCCCCCTGTTTCTGCTATGGGCACTCGGTCACGTGTACAAGTGCAGATAACCACAGTGTCCACAACATCACCTCTACCTTCCAGCAAGGTGAAGCTCAAGCAGGACATCCCCATGGCTCCTGGGCATGTTTGCCATCCCTTCTCTTCAATGGGCTGGAGGAGCCACATGGTTCACAGCCCTGCTGGAAGTCAGCCTTGGGCTGTGCTTGCTCCTTGGGTGCTCATCTGACCTGCCTGTGGCTGCAGCAGCCTCTCTTTGATGGGATTACTTGGTCATAGGCAGAAGTAGGGTCCAAGGGTTGAGGGGAGAATAGGATTTCTTTGTTATGTCTTTCCTGCCACTTGGAAGAAGGCCCCTGTGCCCAGCCAGGCTGATTTACAGATGTGTGGGCACGGGGATAACTGTGCTGTCCCCTCACAGGTCAGGGTAGGAGGTTGAAGAGTTTCGATAAGACACAGGAAGTTGCTGGAATCCTAGAAAGACCTTTGCTGTCCACACTGACTGCTCCTTGTTTGTGTTTCAGGTACTGAGGGTTGGCGAGGTGTCCATGAAAGTGGCTCCCCAGCCCAGCTCCAGTGGTCCCCACGCCACCAGGATGCCTTCATAGCAGCAAGGACATCGGAGCCAATATACTTCATGGCACCTGGTAGATGTGGGATCAGTGGTGGGCAGAGTGAACCCTTTGCTTGGTCTGACCCCATGAACTGAGCCTTTAGGAGGAAGGAAAGATTTTAAGCCTTTGACTTACCCTTTGCAGCAAAATTTCTTGGAAACCAGCAGCTGAGCTATGGTCAGATGCTCTCCTTTGATTACCGCCTGGACCGAGGGGGACGCCAGCCATCCCCACATGATGTGGTCCTGGAAGGACATGGCCTGAGAGTCACTGCCCCCTTCTTGCCCCAGGGAAAGGATCTGCCCTGTGGCATCAGCCAGATGTACACATTCAGGTAAAGTGGGAAGGTGGGGTGTTTTGGGGAGGGGAAGCAAGAATGGTTGTGCCTTCAAGGAAGTCCTGGGTTCAGCTGTGGTCCCTTGGAGGTGGCAAATGGCTGCCTGCATCTTGGGTACTTCTGTCCTGGATAAGGAGGTTATTTTGTGAGAGTGGCAGCAGAAAATGTGGCTTGAGGTTGGGTTGGGTTCTCAGCTCTGGATCAGTTGCATGCCTGGAGGTTGTTGCCCAAAGCCTTGAGCTCCCAGGAGGGAGATGGGTGAGAGCTGTTGTGTTTTTTGGAGAAGGCATCTCAGGTTTTTGAAACCAGTTGCACTTCCCCCCTCTCCCACATAAGGCTGGACGAGCACCCAAGCAGCAAGTGGAACCCAAGACTGAAGCACTTTGAATTTCGCAGGCTGCTGGGAAACCTGACAGCCCTCTGGATCCGAGCCACCTTTGGGGAGTACAGTAAGTGCAGAGAGAGCTTGCAAGGTTGGCTTCTCTTGGTTGTTGGAGACAACAAGTCTCTGGATGGATACAGAGACTTGCTAACATTTTTTAAAAGATAAAAATAGTAAGTACTCCAAGGGGGCAAAATTAAATAGGAGAGAGATTGAGCAGTTTAACAGCTGGTTTGGCTGCTCCATTTGCCCATGGGCATTGCAATAGGATGTGCAAGGCGTGCCGGTCCTGGCTGTGGGGCTGTGCAGGTGAGCTGCTGTCCCCTTGGTGACTGGCTGTACCTCCCTGCAGGCACTGGCTACATCGATAACGTGACGCTGGTGTCGGCCCGGCGCGGTGCCGGCACCCCGGCCCCGTGGGTGGAGCACTGCCAGTGCCCGGCGGGGCACCGCGGCCAGTTCTGCGAGAGCTGCGCCCCCGGCTACCACAGGGACCGTCCCGCACAGGGGCCCTTCAGCCTCTGCGTGCCCTGCCAGTGCCAGGGGGCAGGAATCTGTGATCCTGACACCGGTAAGAGATGCCACCAAGGCACCGTGCTTGTAGGTCTATTGGATTGCAGGGAAGCTGGCTGTGTCCCGAGAATAGAGCTGTGGGGACTTGAGACTACTGACTTCACAGGAATTTCTCCACGAAAGGGATCGTTAGATATTGTAAGGGGCTACCCAGGGAGGTGGTGGAGTCATCATTCTGAGAGCTGTCCAGGGAAGGACTGGACATGTCACTCAGTGCTCTAGGGTGGTTGACATGATGGGATGTGTCGCAGGTTGGACTCAATGGTCTTGGAGATATTTTCCAACCTTAATGATTCTGTGATTCATCTGTGATTCTGAGTATCTGTCTGCAATTGTCATTCTGTGACTTGGGTCTGAAATGTGGCACCATCCAAGACAAAACTCCCCAGAGCCTAGAAGCACTGAAGTCAGATGCATTTGGAACAAATTGGATGCATGTTGGAGAGATAAAAAACATCTCCTGATGCCCAGATAGCAATATTTTTTCACTTCTGACTTCTTATATGAAAGTTAAGCTTGACAATGCCTCAGGTTGGACAGAGCTTGAGCAACCTGGTTTAGTTGAAGAAGTCCTTGCCTATTGCATGGGAATTGTACTAGATGAACTTTAAAGGTCCCTTCCAATCCTAACCATTTCATGATTTTATGTGGTGCATGATGTGGGCATGGTGGAGATCTGAAGAGAACTCGTGGAGGTTGCTGATCCTGGGGTGCTTGTTTTGCTGTGACTGGAATGGTGGAGGATGTCCCACCGGGAATGTGAGTAAACAGCCCTAAGCCCTCTCCTTGCTCCTCCAGGTGAATGCTACTCTGGAGATGAAAACGTGGGCAATGGTGTCAGCTGCCCCTTGGGCTCCTACCGAGACCCCCAACAGCCGCACAGCTGCAGGACCTGCCCCTGCGGGCTAGGCCAGGGCTGCTCCCTGGGCCGGGAGGCAATGAGGTCATCTGTGACCACTGCCCTCCTGGAGCTGCAGGTAATGCCCTTCTGGCTTCTGCTCTGCCTTCTTCTCCAAGCATGCTTGGGTCTGGGCAGACCCACACCATCTTCCCAGCCCAGCTTGCCTGCGACACTGCCACTCCTGCCTGCAGTGGGATGTTTGAGCCCCAAGGGTTGGGTAAATATCCCTTGTCCTGCTCCAGGAAAGTTGTCATCTAAGTGTAACATGGATGAGAAAGGATGGGTAGGAGAGGGAGTGGAACAAAAAATAAGGAAAAAAACAAGTACGAAACAACTTGTAGAAGGTCAGCTGTAGCACACAGCTTTCGAGAGTGTGTGTGGCACTGTGGTGATGACAGCAGAGCAGTGGATGGGGCTGAATGCCCCTATTTCTGTGGGGCACAAGCAGCAAGTCAGGCTCTGCCTCCTGGGCACAAGCATTAACTTCTGCTCATCTCTCCTTTGCCAGGTGCCAATTGTGAGTACTGTGCCGATGGCTATTTTGGAGATCCAGCAGCTTCCCAGCCCTGTCAGCCATGCCAGTGCAATGGCAACGTGGAGCCCAATGCCGTGGGCAACTGCGACCAGCCTGACTGGCGAGTGCCTCAAGTGCATCTACAACACTGCTGGCTTCTACTGCGACCGCTGCAAGGATGGCTTCTTTGGGAACCCCCTGGCCTCTGACCCCTCTGACAAGTGCAGAGGTGAGACCCAGGCACTGCCTGAGCTGGGGATGAGTAAGAAAACCTGTGACTGACTATGGAGTGGTTTGATGGGAAGGGGGATGCTGGAAAGTGGGAATGGTGAGCGGGTACCAAAGCACAGGTGGGAGGAAAGCAGGGAGCAATGTGCTGTGGCTTGAGATGGGGCCAGGTCCCCCTGAACCTGTGTCACTCTGACCTGCAGCCTGTACCTGCGACTCGGTTGGTGCCGAGTTGCTGAAGTGTAGGAGTGATGGGAGCTGCATCTGCAAACCTGGCTTTGAGGGTCCCCACTGTGAAGAGAGTGAGTGCCCAGCTTGCTATGACCAGGTGAAAGTGCAGGTGAGCATCTGTGAGAGCCCCAGGGCCACTGAGCAACAAGGAGTGCAGTGATTTTCTTACCCTCAGTATCTCCTCCTGTCCTCCTCAAACATCTGCTCGTGGTGCAAGTGAAATGTGAATTCAAACCTTGGCTTTGTACCTGATTCAACTGATCCTTTGTGCTCTATCCTAAAATGAGCCTTCATTTTGGTCTCTGTCCTCAGACCTGACTGTGGCCCTGGTTCCCACCCTCGTCTTTCCCCTATGGGTTTAGTGTCCAGCCAGCTGATGGCCTGGTCTGTGGTTGCAGGTGGAGCTGTACCTGCAGCAGCTGGCAGAGCTGGAGCGGCTCTTGTCAGAGGTGCGAGCTGGCGGCGGGACCGAGAGTCAGGAGCTGGAGGGGAGGATGATGGTGGCTGAGGAGCTGCTGAGGACCATCCTCAGGGAAGCCCTGAGCCTTCAAGGTACCACCTGCCCACCGCCCTTGTATGCGGCCATCTGGGCTGTATCAGGGAGGGTTTTGCTGCTGGGCCTTTTTGCACAGCAACGAGTTTCTCTTCAGCCTTTCTCTTTCCTTCTCACCAGCCTCTAGCAAGTCTCTGGAAGGACGTGTGGCCAGGATGAAGGGGCAAGGGTCCAGCTTCCAGAGTCACTTGGATGAGATCAAGGCAACAGTGGAGAGACTGAGGTTGCTGGGGAGCCAGTATGAGAGGCAGGTGCAGGAGACCCATCAGCTGCTGGAGAGAGCCAGGCTGGACCTGGATCACAGCAGCACCACTCTCCTTCACGTGGTAAGCGCATCCTGTGTGACATGCTCCTAATTCAGCTCAGGGCTGGAAAAAAAAAATCAACAGAGAAAGCAAGGATTTAAAGAATTACAGATGTTTTGTGAATGTTGGTGTTGTAGTGGTCCTTTCTTTGGAGTTGGGACCTTGGGAGGAACTGACTTTGGTGGTGGTGGAGGTTTAACATGCTGTAGTTTCCTCTTTCACTGCCAAATGGGATGGAGAGCAGGGAGGAGCACTCACACCCCTCTTCCTTCCTCCCTCAGACTATTCCTGTTTCAAGCTTCCCTGGGGTTCAAATCAGTTCTTGCTGCTGGCCCAGGAGGCTCTGAGACTGGCCAACAGGTGAGCTGCTCCCACTGCTAGTCAAAAGAGAGGGGAGGAGGTCTGAGGTCCTGGTAGGTGCCCAGAATGTCTTTTTTGGAGGGCTGTGGTTGACATCTGCCAGCCCTGGAGCAGGGGAAGATGCACCTGCTGGGCTGTCTTTGCTGCTCTATAGAGTTGTCCCCACCTGTCTTTGAAGATGTAATTTGATGTGATTTAGAAGCATCTTTGGGATCAGAGTTTTGCTCTTGGATGTCCACTTGGAACAGAGAGCTTCTTTCTGCCTTCCCCAGTGCTCCTCTATCCTTGGAAGATGCAGGAGGAACAAGCGAAATACAGACATGCTGTGTTTCCCAAAAGGGTGTGATCCAGCATCAGTGAATGCAACAGTAGAGAAAGTTGGTGGGGGAAAGCAGGGTGGGAACCCTTTTTGACAAGCCCCTGTGTGCCCCACAGCCACACACAAGCAGCCAATGCCATTGACCAAGCTGCAAGGGTGGCACGGGAGGATGCACGGCAGGCGCTGGAGCTGCTGCACGCAGCCAGCGCCGGAGAGGCTGCCTGGGGCTCCCTGCCTGGGAGGTGAGTGCAGCCTGCCAGGCTGAGTCTTGTGTGAATGTGGGAGGAGGATGGCCAAGGATCCCCTTCCCTGCCTCCCCACCTGAGCTGAAGAGCTGTGCAGTTGGAGGCAGGGAATTTGCTGGCATATCTGAGGGGTGGAGATGGAGGGTCACAGCTCTGTGGAGCATTTGCCTCCCACCTCACAGCCCTCAATGCTCCTGCGGTCCTGCCTGCAGCTGAGCCAAGGGGTTTAACACCTCATGTGTGAACAGGCTTCTGGGGATGATTTCCACATGTGGCTGAAAATCTGGGCTGGGTTTAGCCCAAGGGTGAATTTAAGCCCATGGTGGCTCCTTTGGCCAGACTTGGCCTCTCCACAGCCCACCATGGTGGTGCTGTGACTTTACACACCATAAGTGGGATGTGAGGAGCAGCCTTGAAGGGAGTTAAGTTGCTGAACAGGGATGTGCAGGAGAAAACAAACAGTGGTAGGGCAGGGATTAGCAGAGCCACCATGAAGCCTGTGAGGGTTCAGCTGTGTGAAACAACCACTGATTCTGGAGCGGGAGTGAGGAGCCAGCAGGTGCCGTGCTCATTGGAGGGATTGGGATGCAAGGAATGTTTGTGATTGATTTTTTATATGTGATAAATCTTCATGGTGACTTGAAGAATGTGAATGAGGCAATGTAGATGGTAGTATTAATGCTGGGGTGGGAGGCTGGCAGCTTGGCAGGTACCAGGCTCTCCAGCCTCCCATCTGTACAGGTACAAGGAGCTCACATCACTGGCTGGAGGCCTGAAGGATGATGCTGATGGAATGGCCTTCAAGGCAGACAGGGCTTATCAGGGCAGCCTGGTGCTCCTCAGCTCCCTGTCCCACCTGACACAGACGGACATTGGGTCCTTTAAGGTGAGGGCTTTGTGCCTGTCAGACCAGATCCCCTTTTGCTCTGCTTGATGCCCTCCCTGCTTATCCTACCACCAGCTCAGCCCCTTCCAGGGCTTCATCCCTGTTGGAGAGCCAGTAGATAGGCATCTTCCTACCCTATCTCCCCTTTTGTATCTGGTTCTTGGTGGGATCTGGGGAGACCCAACTGTGTCTCTGTTTCAGGAGGAAGCCTCAAGGCTGAAGCAGGATGCAAGTGCCCTGCTGGGCCTGGTGGACACTTCCCTGGCCGAGTACCGGGGTCTGCAGAGCCGTGTGGGGCACTGGGAGGAGGAAGCCAAGCAGCTGCTACAGGGGCAAGAGGGCGAGACAGCGGTAAGAGGTTGGGTCGTCCCCAGCAGGAGCTGAAGCCCTGGGGGGATGCCAAGGCCCCAGCACTGTCCTTGCCTGTCAAAGGCACCTCTGCCTGCCTGCTGCAGGATTGGACCCTTCCTTGGGGCTGGTCTTCAGACCTCAGGGTGTGCAGGGAGCTGCTGGTGCAGGGTCTCACCTGCACATCTCATCCATGTAAGGCAGGTTGAAGATTAGAGCTAAAATGACTTGGGATATAGCTGGAGCTGGTTGAGGAGCACCGGCACAAACTTCTGATGGCAGATCAGCCTGTGGTAGTCTTGATTAAGGGGCAAGAGCAAGCATTTGGGAACAGACTGATGGGTCTCTTCCATTCCAGTTCCTCCCAGACTGTTCTGGGACCGTGTGATGCTCTCATATCATGTCCTTCACCAACCCTTTGTGTCCCTTGGTCCACTGCAGAAGCTGACACAGCTGCTGTCCCGAGCCACCCTTGCCAGGAGCACAGCCCTGCAAGCCGTGAGCGCTGGCAATGCCACCTTCTACGAGGTGGAGCAGATCCTCAAGAGCCTCAAGGGTAGCATCCTAGAAACCCTTCCTTTTCCTTTCCATGTGGGGTCTCACAGAGGTAGCATGGCTTCATTTCTACATGTGTTTCTTTCAGAGTTCAACCTGCAAGCAGATGACAAGAGAAGAGAAGCCAAAGATGCCATGAGGAGGCTGCCCATTATCAGCAGCATGGTCACCACTGCCAGGGAGAAGACAGACCGAGCCAAAGGGATCGTGAGCAGTGCTGCTTCTGAGGCAAAGGCACACAGCAGCGTGGTGGGGGAGGTGAAGGAAATCACCATGGGGATCCAAGAGGTGAGGACAGGCTCTGGTGCTGTTCCTGTCAGAAAAGGATTTGGAAGGGGAAAAACATGGAAGAAGAGGAGGTGGTTATCAACCTCATGGTGGACCTGATGGGTTGATTTTTGAGCTAAAGTTTCTCTACAGTGGGTTCTGCAGATACAACTTTGGCTGTAGATGATCTCTGCAGGCACATTTCTTCCATGAGGATCTCTGTGGCATCTCACTGTAGCTGCCTTTCAATGACCAAGGGGATTTTTTCGCTCCTTCAGCCAGTCACTGACAGGCTTGTGAGGTCCCAAATCTGGTGGTTGTGGGTTCACCTCCCAGACGTGTGTTATAATTCTCCAGGGATTTCCTGATGTGTGAGGGAGGGATTGAGCCATGGACATAGAAACAACTCTCTGGAGCAATTGGTGGGAGAACATGAGGATGCTTGTGATGCTTTTGGGTCCCTTGTAGAAGAAACTGGTTTCTACCAGTTCCCTGTTCCAGTGCACATGGAATGTTTCTGGCTGTGCCCTGCCCCTCTGAAAGTGCTTTTTCCTGTACGCACGCCCAGGAGATCGCCCGGCTGAAGGGGGAGGCCAACAGGACGGCTGACGACGTCCTTGCCCTGGAAAAGGCAGTGGCCACCCTGCAACACGAGGCCAAGGAAGCGGATGATGCGTTTGAGAAGAAACTCTCAGAGGTTGAGGCGGATGCTGCTGTTATAGAGAAGGTAGGTCCCCATCTCCTATGCCTTGTCTCCTTCCCTGTTGACTTGTGGGCTTGATTTCGCATTACCGTTGCTGCCTTTCCTCCTTTAGAGAGCTCAGGAAGCTCAGAGGGCCCATGACAAGGCTGGCCAGGCAGAGGCAGCTGTGCAGCAGATGCTGACTGCCCTGGAAGAGCTGATGCATCTCATGAGTAGGTTTTGCCATGCCACTGTGGGGTGTGGATGAAGAGAGGTCCCCACTGGGGTCTAGGCAGGGCTTCTGGGGGTTTAGTGGGAAGCTGAATTACGTGATGCCTGTGAACAGACTGGGCAGCAGGGTGGAGATGAAGTATCTAGAAAGATCTAGACCTCAGCCTCCATGCATGCTTTCCAATTTCTTGTTTTCCTTCTGTGCAAAAGACCAGCCTGGCGCTGTGGATGAGGACGGCCTGAGGCAGCTCGAGGTGAGCTTCAGCAAAGCCAAAAGCAGCAGCAGGCAGCTAAAGGCGGAGATGTCAGAGCTGGAGCAGAGAGCTGCGCTGCAGAAGGCCCAGGTGCGCATGCTGGAGAGCAGCATCGATGACATCCTGGCTGATATTAAGAACCTGGAGGATATCCAGAAGAGTCTTCCTCCAGGCTGCTACAACACAAAAGCCATCGAATTGCCATGAGCCAGCTCTGGAAAGGCTGCAGCACCTGCCAGGCTGAAGGCAGGAGGGCCTCCCCAAATCTGGCAGAACTGGCTGTGTTTGGTTGTGTTAAACTGATCCTTACCCTCAAGATCAGTGTGGCAGATGAAGTTCATAATGTCCTGCCTGGAAAGTCCCTAATTTTTCAAAGTGCTCCGTCCCTTGCTCATGGGAGGAAGGAGACTCCTGGTTTGTGATGGTGCTACTGTCTGAAGAACAACCCATTCCTACAATATATCTCTGAGCTGCAGGGTTAGGTGTCAACCTTGTGAGTTTGCACAGTTTGGACCCTGGAGCTCATACCTGAGAGGATCACCATTACCTGTGGATTCCCTGTCCTGGTCCAGCACACACAGAAGGACTCGGGTCTCTGTCCATACTTTTGACACTGCCACCACTAGCTCCTCCTCCTGTTCTCCATGGGGTTTTCCTCACCTTCAGCAGCTCAGGGGACATGGAGCAAGCAGCATGAGAGGCAGCTGGGGAGATGAGTTCTGAGTTGTGGCACTGGTGATGCTTCATGTGGTGTTTCCTCCCAGGCTGGCAGTCCTCCCCTTGCTGGCATGCTGTGGCTCTTGTATCTGAGAACCCTGTCCCATTCTGCTGCAGTGCCTATAATCTGATTTCATTAGTTTAAAAGTATTGAAGATGTATTGAATGTGTCTCCACCTCTGGTTTGGTGCTACCTCCCCTGCCCTCCCCTCCCCTCTCTCCCGGTGCTGTATGTTTCTCAGAGGCCACCATCACCACTGAAGTAACTCTCCAGAGGGGTTTCCTGCTGTTCATCTCAACAGAGCCTGGATGAGCCGAAGACCAGAGTGCTCCCTTCACTGCAGCTTTCATGTGGGTCCAGCTGCATTCTGACACTGCTCCCACCTTCCTTCAGGTGCCATGCAGGGGAAAAAAGTTTCAGGGGAAATAAGGGCCACCAGATGCTGGAAGCTGAAGCTCTGCTGAAGCCCCTGCCCTGCGTGGTGGCGAAAGAGGAGGTTCCAGATGGAGAAGGAAACTGGGGACTCACCCCACTTTGTCTCTGGAGTCTCTGATAAAGCAGCATCTGTGCTTTTGCTTCATGATATATCAAGTATTATTTCTGCTTTACACTTTTATTTAAGTGAGATGTATTTTAGCTCCTGGCATGTGTCCCGTCTCCTATTGTACAGCGTAGGGACATCTATTAGGGACCTGTTTTTCCATGAGTTGGGTTTTTTGAAAGGTCAATAAATGATGAATACTCTTGGCTAGATCTTGCCTACCAGTTTATTTTTTCAGGCTTCCTTATTTGGGGGAGTTGGCCATGGGTTATCCCATCAGTGCAGGTGTTTGCTCTCTTGTTCTGACTCTTTATTTGGGCTGTTTTAAAATCACACCAGTAACATCTCTCTTTTGTTTTGTTTATTACATAATTTAAACATTTTGCTGATAAAGTATTTTTTTTTGTCAATGACCATTTTTTTCATATAGCAACAGGAAAAAAAAAGAAAAAAAAAGGCTCTAAAACTTTTGACAAAGGTGAAATCAGTGGCATTGCAACTTCAACCCCTTTCCCTCCCCCTTTATTTATTTTCTTTCCCCAAAAGATGTTTGAAGTTCATTTCACTTTCAGCAAATTGACTGTTAAAAAGTGGCGGTTCAAAGACCAAAACCCACAAGCTTCTTCCCACACATCCCCTGCACCCGGGAACCCCCCATCCTCACCTCCCCAGTAGTCACAAGGATCATCACAGATGATTGTTTTCTTCCCATGCCCACCCAAAGACATTTTTCCAAACCAGTCCCAGAGCTGAAGGACCCATTACAAACCCCTGTCCCTCCCCCATCCTGTGAGTTTTACTGAGCACATAGATGAAGGTGAGAGCAAAGGCAGGACAGAAAAAAACTCATCATCCCGACCACAGCTAAACTCCACCATCCCAACCACATGGATCAGGAGACCATGGCATTCCCACATCCCCTTCTGTGTACCAGAGGGAGGGAGGGAGGATCAGAGATGGCCCTTAGAAGTGACTTTCTTTCTTTCTCCATCTCCATTGTTTGATTTTCTGTGTCTTTCACTGGGGGAAACCGACTGTCTTTGCTCCCACTTCGGAGATGGTGCTCCCCAGGAGGTTCAGTCCCTCTTTGTGTTTTGGGGGCTGGTTGCCACCATTGCTGTTTCTCTGGCTTGAAGCTGAGAAACACAGGGGACATCTGGCAAGGAAGGGAGGCTGCTGTCTGGGATAATGTGTGTTGGGGTGCAGAGGGAAGGGAGGCTGACAGACAGAACATGGGAAAGCAGCAGGTGGAGAGGAGTCAAGCGAGTGGCTGACATATACTGGGTGTCTCAGGATGAGGTGTCACCATTGAGGGAGCTCTGTGGTGGTGGTGACCAGCTCAGACTGGCTTAAAGCCTCCCTGGAGCAGGCCCCACCCACTCACCACCATCTCTGCTTTGGTGTCTGCAAATCTCCTCATCCTGTGGGGTACGTACTCAACCAGCGGGAGGTACCAGAGCTGTCACTGAGGGACTCAGCTGCCAAATTTAGAACAGTTCCCAAACAAAGCTCTCCGTGCAGAGGGAAATCCCTGACACGGAAAGACCTCTTCTGGACTTTGGGTGAGTCACATCACTTCTGTCTTCGGACCTCCTGAGAAGCTGTCTACTACTGCTCCTAAAATCCTGTCTGCTGCAAGGACCCTGTGGCTGTGGGTTTCCTTGTTTGTCCAAAGTGGCTTGCTGTTCCAGGGATGCCAGCAGGTCACCAGATTTAGTACAAAGTCCCATCTTTGAAGCTTGCCTGAGAGCTACTTGTGACCCTTTATGGATGTTAAGGGAAAAATAAAAGAAATTTCACATCTTTCCTTTTAGAGACCCTGGAGAACTCTCAGCCACAGGCAGAAGGACTCTACCCAAAGTGGTACAAGGTCACAGGGAGCAAAAGGAGAGGAGAAGGTGAGGGCTAAACCTTTCTCATGGCTGTGACCCTCCCCAGGAGCTGTTGAGATTCCTTGTGCCCTAGGGATGATCAGCAGGACAAGGCCCTGCACCAGCAACACTCCTCTCCACAAGCCCTCAGTTACCTGTCCTGCTTTTTTTTCCTGGGCAGCTCCACTAGGGTTCAACCCTGGAATCAGAGGGCATACCACAGGTAAGAGCAGGAGCCTGGCTTGTCCCAAGGAATGTGCAAAGTAGCCATGGTTGGTTTGGGAGGGGAGGTTATCATGCATTTAATGAACTCTTCAAGGGGAGGAAGAGAGTAGGAGTGGTGGGAGAAGACGGATGGAGCAGAAATGGAGATCTGGAGGGTGGAGGAAGGGGATGGACACGGCCAGGTTTGGGGCAAATTCTCACCAGAGGCTTTGGCTCACCACCTGCTTTTTTCTACACAATTTCTGGGCCCCATAAATGGCAGATCCCTTTCAAGGTGCTGTGGGATGCCCCCTCTGACACTGGGTAAGAGTAGAACATCACCTCAACTTCACTTGCCTAGGAGCGGCTTCAGTTCTTGCAGCTAAGGGAAGGTGAGACATGACATTCTCCTCATAATGCTTGGGCAGCTGTGCTTACCAAGGCCTCTGCTCCCCTTTAGAAATGCCCTCTCTATGACTTTTCAGGGGCAGGAGGAGGATTTTATTAGCTGGGATGTCTCATGGCCAGCCTGAGGATGTTCCCCTGCCATGTGGCACTGAGCCAGCCAAGGTTTGGTTGGTCACTGTGTTGAGAGGCCCAAAGGGCTTGCACTAAAGCTACTTAATAAAAAAAAAAAAAATCCACCCAGATGTATTGAGCTTAAGTTATGTAAGATGATGCAGAATAGGCAGCCCCTGCTCTGAGCATGCTGGGAAGATGGACTGAGGGGACCATTTCCCAGGGACATGCTGGGAGCCCATTACTCCCTGACCAGCCCCTCGTCCCTCCCCATGCATGCAGGGCAGGGCAGTACCCCAGAAAAAGAGACCAAACCATTCCCTCGACATGGCTGCACAACAGTGTTGGTGCTGGGGTGAGAGGCAGACACGGGCAGGAGGCCATGGGATGGGGAGAGAGCTGGAGACACAGACTGAGAGAGAAAAAGAGTGATGCACAGCTGTAGGCAGGCGGGACACGAGGGCTGTCTCGCTGCAAAGTCTCAGGCTCTTAGCCAGAGGCATTGATGTAGAGCTGGCTCTTGAGGATGTAGTCAATGACAGGCTGGCAGAGGTAATCCACGACATGTCCATCCCCATGCTGCAGGGCCAGTCTGGGGGCGTGGGGAGAGAGAAAAGGGTGAGAGCCCAGTTGGGTGGGTCAGGTGCCCCTGCAAATGGAGAGGCTGGCTGGGGACATGCCACTCCCTGCTCTGTAGTGGGAGTAGCCCTGCTTCACCCACCTGCTTTTGGTGGAGCTGACAACTGACATGGGGTGGTTTGAGTCGTCCTTCACCACCAGGATGTTGTTCTGCAGGGGAAAGAGGAAAACAGGAGTGGAGGCATGGCTTGAAAGCAGATATCTGCCCCTCCAGCCTCCCCACCCTGCTGTGTGGTGACCCATTGCTCATCCCATCCTTCAGCTAATTCTGGGATACTTTGTGTCCCATGACAAGTGTCCCCCTGTGAAGAGAGACTGCAAGTCCTCTTGCAGCCTTCCCTGGCCCCATGTGCAGCCACTCACTCACTTTGTACTTGCGCAGTATGGAGGAGTGGTTCATGATTCGCTCGGGGTCTGCTCCGTCCCGGGGCACCACCACGATCCCAAACTCCCCGACAATCACCTCCATCTGGGAGCAACACAAAATGTGGAGAGCTTTATAGCCACCCCATGCAAAACCTGCCACTGTCTGCCAACCCCACCCTGCCCCATGAAAGCTGGATCACAGTCCAGAGGGAGTTGGTGAGAGATTTTGGGGCTATGTCATCAGTCTTCGGCAGAAACATGCAATTATGCAGGCAAGTGGTCGGCAGTAGATCAAATAAAAAGTCACAGGGTTAAATCCTATTAGCAGATGTTGAGGTCAGATTTTGAGGAGAACTTAATGGCAGAAGGTGGTGATAGCAGAAGAGGTTGCCCAAGGTGAATGTGGCCTCTGCCTCGTTGGACGGGTTTATGAGCAGGATGGATGTATTAGTCCTGGCAGAGGTCTGGGAGGATTGTTCTTCCAAGGTTGTTTGGCCAAATTTGCTACTGCATGGGGACCACTCATAGTGCTCACACCTATCTCAGGTGAGACAAATCAGGCTCATCCAAAAGAGCTTTGGGTCAGCAAATTCAGGTAGCAGGAGCCTATAAGGAGGTGCTGCTGCAGAATGCATCTTCTTCCTGTGCTTTGATGTCATTTCTTCATCCTTTGGGTTCCAGGGCTTGGCTCATTTCAGTTTTTCATCCCTTCAAAGGAGATGCCTGCTGCCTAAATGCTTTTTAAAGTTAAGGACTGAAGATGTGGTAACTGATTTTTGAAGGCTGAGAAGTTCAAGGAGGGAGGTTTGTGTTGACTGACTGATTTCAGTGAGGAGCCAGGGGAGCCCTCATAGCCAGCACGGCTCCATCTGCCAGGAGCAGCTGGCAGGTTGGTAGCCAGCCCCACCCAAGGGCTGGTGTTCTTCCATGAAAACAGCTTCTTCCAGCAAGGGCCAACCATGGAAGGTGTTGCTTTGGCTCTAAATATGTTTAATTCCTAACATCTGGACAGCTCCTGTAAATACCTTATTTCCTACCTGCATACCTCGCTCTACTTGATAATGGCTCCTTCCAAGGGATAAGGAGTGGGAGCCACAGCCTTTGGAAATGTCTTGGGATGGGCTTACCCTGCCACCCCAGGTGATGTCCTCTGCATGAACAGTGAACAGGGTACAGGGCTTGGGGTACCATGTGAGCCCTGTGGAAATGTATAGGGGAGATGACAGTCAGGGTTGAGATGGAGGAGGCAGTGGATAGGGCAGGCCCTAGAAGCTCCCAGGAGCACTGGCTGTGGGAAGCAGAGGAGGAGGAGCATGGAGGGGTGCCCGGCATTGGTGACTCACATCTGCCTCATTCCAGAGGCCAGGGATGCAGAAGGACTCCAGCAGGTCACTGCCACAGAGCAGCAAGATACGAAGCTCTGGAAAAGAGAGAAGCTCAGAGGTGGGAGCACGGGGCTGAACAGGTCCCCCCCCTCCCCCCCCCCCAACTTTGACGGTTGGCTTTGCAGCTCAGAAAGAAAACTGTGCTGTGGGAAGGAGTTTTCTGCTCTGAAAGGCCCGTAAGGATTAATTTATTTGCACAACTGCCAGACAAAAGCCATAAAACCCGCCCGGAGGGGTGAGAAGAGGTGCTACACGGGAAAATGCCTCCCTCTTTGGCTTTCCCAGGTGGACAAAGTCTTTAGGCTCTGAATGGTGCTAGCGCTAGGATGGCTGTAGTGCCAGGCTGTGCATGAAAAGGGTCTCAAAACCACCAGCAAACTCCCCATGCAGAGCTCTGGGTGATGTCCGGTGGGGCTAAAACTCCTAAAGGTCTTTAGAGCAAAGGGCACCATGGCTGGTCAGGCAGCCAAAATCCCTCCTACTGCTGTGTGAGGCTCTGCAGGGCTGCAGGGAATGCGGGGATGGGGTGACACCACCATGGGAGGCTAAGTTTGATGTCACTTGAGGGGGTCATCAGGACAGGATGCCATGGCAGGTCCATGCCCATGCTGGGAGCTGTATCCCTGTTGCACACTGCATTATTTCAGGCTGTTGTCTGTCAGCAGGACTAGGCTCAGCCAGTTAGAGCTGTTTCTCTTGCATTACTGAGCCCTAGTAGCAGGCACCAAGGTGAGATGGTCCTGTACCTGCCAGAGCTGTCATGCAGATGCTCCCAAGCCATGCAGCAGTGGCCCAGAGGAGTGGGAGCAATGTGGAGAGGGGCTGTGTACTCACCAATCTCCTCATATCTCATCACTGTCCCCAGGTTGGCATTTTCATCTGAGAAAGGGCAGCAAAAGAGAGGTGCTGGTGCCAAGCCTCGAAGAGGGGTTGGGAGGAAGGGTGGGGAGTGGATCTCTAGTGGTGATGCTGGACCTTTCCTCTACATACCCACAAAGGTGAAGCGCTCCATGGGTGGGCGAACACAGCAAATCCGGCTCAGGCTTTCTCCCACCTTCCCCAAGATCTTTGCTAAAGACGAAGAAAGAAAATTAATGGGAGAGAGGTTGTGCAATTAACTCGTTCAAGTGCTTCAGCCACCCTGGTTCTGCAAAATGCTCCTGTGCCTGGGTGTGCAACTACTCTTGGCATCTCCCAACACCTCCTCTCATGGTCTTAACTCCTGAGAGTGCTCCACTGTGCCTTGAGGGGACCAGCTAGACAGCTAAAATCACAAAGAAAATCACAAGATGTGCATTTTAATGGAATATAAGCAATGTTCCCTCTTCTCAGCTAATACCTTTATGGTCCACATCCATCTCTTTTGTAGGGAATCCCATTACATCATCTCTCCTACCAGTTCATCCCTTGGTACCAGGTAGCCTTTCTTTTTGCTGGTCTCACTGCCTAGACATCCTCCAAGTGAAGTCCAAGGAGATTTCACAGCCATTTTAAGCTGCTCCTGGCTTCTGCCCTTGCTGTGCTGGATGCTGACTCCTGCATTACACCCCTGTTCCACCCTGGACTTGGTGCACTGAGACTGATAAGACACCTGCTCAAAAATAAGGTGATGGAGCACTGTTCCAATATTTGGCAGCCCTGACTTGGAGGTGGGGGGTAAGCATCTCTTCCCTGTGCCACAGCCACCACCTACCTGCGGTGGGCTTGCTGGAGACATTGCTGTTGTTCTGGTACATGTTCTGCGAAGACTCGTTCTGGGGCTGGCCAATCACAGGGTGATGGAGGGTGTGTTGACATTGGAGAGGATGCAGCCAGTCACTCTCTGCAATCAGGAAAGGATGTAGTTGGAACAGTGTCTTCACCCCAGCACCCTCGCAAAACTTTTCTGACGCTGTAATAAGCCTCTGCACCCCTGGTTCAAGGTCACCTTTCAGGACAGGAATATGCCAGCTCACTTTAGGTCCCCAGTCCCACCTGACGTCACCAAATGAGCCTGGGGCTATCAGGACCCTGTGGATAATGACTTGTGTTTAAGGTGGTATCAACTTCATTGTGTGGGCTAGTCAAGAGCAAACATGTCCTCTTTTCCTCCACCCATCCTGGCAGGAGAAGGAAGGTATCACCAGCAGCTCCCTGGCTTCAACACCATAGTCTATGGACATCCTGCTGGGGTGGCTAATCCTACTCCTGTGCCTCCTGTCTGGGCTGTCTGTGAGCTTGTACAGTGCTCTTTCATCCATTTCCTATCTTTGGTTTTCTTCCTATATCTGAGTGTACCAGCACCTCTGCTACCCCTGTCCCCATGGTCACCCAAGGGCAGTCAGCTTCCTCCTTGGCTTTCAGGCCTGCCTAGAACTTTTCCTCCTGGGCTGTGCTCCCTGGGGGACTTCCTAGATGCTGAATTTTCCTGTCAAATCTCTCTGTCGGTTTCATAGAGTAGTTCTGGCTCAGCTGGTGAGGGGGGTGGCTCATCCACTCCTCCCTTCCTCAGGGAGGAGGAAGCAGGGCATCATTACTGATGTGGTTTATGCCCATCCCTGCTTTTACCCTGCATTAAGCCCTGCTGCCCTCCTGGATGGCTGCTGGCTCCAGCTGGAGGGCTTAATTTCCTTCCACCATCAGGGCCCAGACCTCAAAGCAGCTATGACAAGGTCTCACACCTTCCAGGTCAGGATCTCACTGTATTCCTGCAAGTCTTCTCACTGTCAATCTCTGAGGTATTTCTTCTCGCTGTCAGTCTCTGAAGTATTTTGATTTGGTCATGAGCTGGTGGAAGAGCACCTCATCCCTGCACTCTCCCCGTGCCCTCACCCTGGTGCATCCTCAGCGCAGGGGCTCGCCTCACCTTCATCAGATCGCGGTGATGCTCCAGCACACTGCAAGTGGTCTGCCAGGTGTCCTGGTAGCACTCCCAGGGGTCCACCCTGCCAGAAGTACAACAAGGCAACAGTGCTGCTCATGGCCACTGCCTGGACCTCCTGCCCATGCCACCTCCTCCCCACTGGGCTGGCCAGCAGTGCCATGAGCAGCCATCATCGATCCCTCAGCCCAGGCATGGACCATGCCCTTCCCCCAGCCCTTTTATACTGTGATTCCTATCAGCTCTGGAGACCTGAGCATCTTTCCATGCTTGGTACCCAACTAACCAGCTTTCACTTGGCTTGGATGTGACTATGCGCATCATAACCCTCTTTCTGAGGGTGGCCCAAAATGCTTATGGTGTCACTTCAACCACCAGATGCCACATGGGAGTGCTGGGAAGGTGAAAGTCTGCAGGCTGGTGCTACATGTGTGGACAGGAAAGGTGCCACAGCCCAAGGCTGGAGAAAGCCGAGTGATTTTTCGGTATCACCCAGACACCAGAGGCTCAGTGAGGGGCTTGAATGACTCCCTGAATCCTGAGGGCTCCATTGAAGGGTAGTATAACCCTCCTCATCTATTCTCTGCGGGACTGCAAGGGGAAGGTCTCTGATTTTCAGTCGAGCTTAGGCTGGGAAAAAATTCATCCTGGAGCTCTACCAGCTGGTGGCATCTCCCCTTTGCATGCAGGACTTTACCCCTATGGTGCAGGGAAGGGGCAGGGGCTGCTGGTGCCATGGCAGGTGCCAGCTGTGCCACCCACCTGATCCAGTCGGAGGACTGCACGGCCAGCTGGCACATGGTCAAGCGGTGCCTGCTAGAGACCAGCCCCTGCACAGGAAGGGGAAGGAAGAATGGTTATGAAGCCTTGTGCTCTGGCCAGCCTGGGCTTGCAGACATTTCTGGGGCAGAACATCAGGCTCACTCATGTCAGACAGACCAGAAGGATTCCTTCCTGACCACAGAAGTTTATTTAAGCTCCTATTTGCTGGAGGGGAGGAGTCTCTGTTGGGCTCAACCCTGGCTACATGCTTGGGTGGTGAGACTTGCTCAGCACTGCCACTCCCAGACCGGTGCTCCAATCCAGGGTCAAGCTGAGGGGGTGGTTTCTTGATGAAATTCTCCAGCTTTCAGGGCACAAGTAAGCTCACCACTCCTAATTTGCATGTGCTTCCAAAGGTCACTCATTTGCATAATTTTGATGCCTCCTCAAAAATAAAAAAAAAAAAATTGGCTTTGAAATAAATAAAACTAAAAAACCCCACGAAACCCCACTTAAGGCATCACCACTTTTGTGTGGGAATGCTTCTCTTTGCTGTCTAGTACTTTGGCTCATTCTAGGGTCTCAGTGCAGTTTTCATCCAAGCAGTGAGATGTTTCATCCTCTCCTTTCCCTCCAAGACTTTCCCAAGGTCAGGAGCTGCCCCAGGCAGAAGAGGGCCATGAAGGGACCACACGTCAGGCAGTGATGCCCAGGGCTCAGCCTTAATTTCAGAGATACCATCTCAAAGAAACGGAAATGGGGACAACCCACCGTTTTCCCATAGGAGTCGTGCACGGGCGAGACGATGCCACCAATGACAATGAAGCGTCCAGTCTTGTGCAGGTAATCCCGTGCCCGCTCTGGATGGGGGAGGACAAGGAAAAGGGTGGAGGGGGATTTAGCAGGACCCACTGAGCCCTGCAACACCATGGCAGCCAGCAGCCATGGCCCAGCCAGTCCCTCCACAGCCACACAGCTGTTACACCCCTCCCGGGCCTGTGTCAACAGCATGTGCTGCTCATGACCCAACCATGCTAAGAGATGTTCAGTTTCAGGCTGGTATTTCCTTAAGGTGGCATTTGAGGATAAAAATGCTGGTGACAAAATGCCAAACTCACCTGGTCTCCTGACAATATCTACCCCAGTTATTGAGACAGTAGCAAGGGAAAAAAAGATAGGGAAGGTAAATGCAAAAAGGCTGATAAGATTGATGAGCCATTACAAAGATCATTTTCTCTTCAAGTGAAGGATCTGTAAAAGATTTTGGATTTTCAAATAAAAGGAGCATTTCTGAAACCGAGGTGGTGATTTCAGGATCCATCACCCATCCCAAGATGCCACTGTGCATCACATCCTTCAGACACTGAACTCAGTGTCTGGCACTGCTCTGGGGGATGGTGAGAGGTCCTTTCAGAAGGGTGGGTGTTCCCAGTGGGGCAGTGGCTGCCACATCCCTGGAAGTGTCCAAGGCCAGCTTGGATGGGGCTTGAAGCAACCTAGGTTAGTGGAACATGTCCCTGTCCATGGCAGGGACTGGAACAGGATGAGCTTTAAAGTCGCTTTCAACCCAAGCCATTCCAGGATTCTAAGTCACTTGGGAATTTTTTTTTTCCTCCAAATTTTGAAACTTCTGCTAGGGAATATTATTCAGTTACTGTCAGATAAAAGTAAATTAAGGAAATATAATTGCCATGGTTCGGTTTTCCCCCTTGAGGGTATTGTGCAGCCTCAAGCCTCTGTGACAGCCTGTGGGAAATTTGCCAGCTTCAATACAACCTCTTCCTCAGACCCACCTGAAATTCTGACTCTGGCTGCCTTCCCAGCTCTTGTGCCTTGGACATACCAGCCCCCAGAGAGGGAAAAGTGGGCTTAAATATTTTGATTGGTACAGGGAGTAAAATTTGATTCCCTGAATTGGATGCACCAAAATTATCCTTCCTGTCCTCAAATTCCCATGAGAGCACATGCAGCAAAACACAGCATACTCAGGTTTGGTTTTTTTTGCACAGGCAGGGAGAAGCAAAGATTAATAGATCAGCATTTACCTTTATATCATAATGCAATTCAAAATGTGAATTAAAATAAAAAGGAAATTCCCTAACAAAAAAGATGCCATTGCATTTTAAATGAACACATCCTTTTGCTATTTCCTGATTTGCCCTGACTTGATTTTCCTTGCCAAAAGAAGATTAAAAGCACTAATCTGTCCATCTTCATGTATGACCTTTTTATAAAGTTCATCTTTCAGAGGAGCTGAACTTTTTGCATGTAAACTCTGCTTCAAGATCTCAAGGGTAGCTGATGCTATTAATTTGCCTTGAGTTCTTGGTGGCAAAAGCCAAAGGTTTTTCCTGGATACCAATATCTCAAGGTCTGTATTTAAACATCCTGGCACCATCTCCATATCTTCAGGCAATGAGACCCATGCTGCTGGCATGTCATCTCAGCTCCAGCTTCCAGGAGCTCACACCAAACATCCACCACCACCTTCTGCATTAAGGAAACATTTTTCTGCAGAAAGCATGCACTGTCACAGGATGCCCAGAGAAGGTTTGGATACCTCATCCTTGGAAGTGTCTAAGGCTGGGACTTGGAGCAACCTGCTCTTGTGGAAGGTGTCACTGCCCATGGCATGGATCCGAGGGGTTGCTGATGGCCTTGCAGCACTAAGGGAGGGCTCCTCTGCTGCTCTGCATTGCCATTAAAATTGCTCATTTGAGTTTTAACCTGCATGATCCTTAGAGAAACTTGTAAAAATTAGGCTGCTTTCTAAGCTGGGATCTGCATTTCCAAGAGCTTATTGTCTACCTCCGAAACACCACATATAATTTAAATAGGCATAGAAAGAGGAGCACATTTATTGACAATTCGATCCCTGCAAGGGAAGTATTTGGCCAAAGGTGGGCTAAGAAGCAGCAGCATGGTGTAGAGAATAGGAAGACCTTCCTTCTGGTTCTGTCTTACCTATAACTTGCAGAGCACCCTTTCTATCCCAAATTGGTCTGTTCTCACTTGTGGGGCAGAGCACATTGCTTGCTTGCAGGGCTGTGTCCATCAGGAAACTCTGCAGTCTCGCTTGTCCATGCAACTGTCAGCTAAACCAGTCCTTCACAGCTCTCCACTTCAAAACAAAAGCCATAAAAAATATTGCATTTTCTTAAATAACATCTCAAATCCTGTTTGGAGAGGAGCTGTGTCACTGGTAGGGCTGGCACAGTGACAGGAAAGCTGCCCTTACTGCTGGGATGGTGGCAGAGGATTTGGGGCAGGGGGCACCGTGGCTTCAGGATGGCACAAGAAAGACACTGAGATGCTGCAGCCTGTCCCGAGAAGGAAAGAGAGCTGGGGAAGGCTCTGAAGTGGCTGATGGACCTGGGAGGGGGCTCAACCTGGAGAAAAGGCGGCTAAAGGGGCATTTTCTGACTCTCGACAATTACCTGGGGGTGGAGCCAGGTGGGAGTCAGGCTCTGCTTCCAGGAACAAGGGACAAGAGGAAATGGGTTTAGATTGGATATTTGGGAAAATTTCCTCATGTAAATGGTTGTCAAACCCTGGCACAGCTGCCCAGGGCAGTGGTGAAGTCACCACTCCTGGAGGGATTTAAAAGCCATGTGGCACTTGGTGGTGGCCTTGGCAGTGCTGGCTTAAGAGCTGTACTCAGTCTAAAGGGTATTTTCCAATGTAGATGATCCATGATTTTGTGATTCTAAAATTGCAGTGTTAGTTTGCAGCATCTACACGTGTCCACACTGCAATCATGCTGCTGTGTTTAAAGCTTATTTTTATTTTTCTACAATTTGAATCTCAGACTGACGCACTCTTCAGTGGCTAAATGGAGGGGGCAAAAGGCCATCATTGCTAAGCCTGTCCTGACAGTTGCTTCATCAGGCCTTGAGTCCTCCCCTCTGCACAAAGCCAGGCAAAACTGCTTCAGTTCTCATAAGACACCTTGGGGATGTTGGTGGCTCGTGGCCACCCTGGGCTGAGGGTGCAGTGGCTTCTGCCATGGTGCATGCCCCTGGCACAAGCTGGAGGTGTGGATCCCAGCAGCAGTCAGTCATTAGTCTGGGTTTCTGGAAACAGGACACTGGATTTGGTGGGTCATTGCTATAAATGCTGTGGCTGCTTTAATCTTGCAGGAATTGCTCTAATCCCTCAGGTCCATGTTCTCAGAAAAAAACCTTTTTCTTTCATAAAATCTGTTATGCCTTTCATGCAAAATATACTACTTGTGGGGATCAGGTTTGTGGTCTCTTGGAGACATGGTTTAATGCCAAAGACACAGCCGTAGTTTTGTATTCCTCTTCTCAGATGTATTTCTTATGGTCAGCTGTCTGCAGCTCCCAGCCTTCCTTCTCTGCTTATGTAAAGACTTTTGCCTGAGGGAAAGTAAATTTTGGTCTGAAAAGTCCTAAGTCTTTGACATCTTAGTTCCACTTCTCTGAGAATTAGTTGGGTATCTGGCCCATTTGTTGTCCTTGAGCTCAGCCCACTGTCACATCTTCCCAACCCTTTCCCAGCCCATTTCTTGCCTTTTGAATAGCTGTGATGTCCAGGGATTATGCCAGACCATGGAAAACCCCCTCCAGTATTTTCATTTCTAGGAGACCTTTATAACCTGCCACACCAACGCAAGAATGTCATCTTGTAAATGAAGAGCTCATTCCTTTTCTGTCCATAATGCTCCAGGCAGCCTAGATGGCTTGTAAACATTGTTGACATAAATAAACTTGGGCCATGGCTCTGCCAAGATGTGCATTAGCCCCCGGCAGCCTGCCTGTGGGATGGGAAGCTTTCAGCCATGGCTCCCTGCCTGGCAGCTGCTGGGTGGCCATAGCCCTGCTCTGTCAGGAGGGAAGGGACAGGGGTGACCCTTGGACCCATCCCAAGCACTGGGGACACCTGCTTTCCCAGCCCAATTTTGCTCACCTGCCCTGCAAATGAGCTTCAAGTATTTTCATCTCTGCTGCTTTCCTGAGAGATGATGGTAGGGAAAGTTCAATCAGTGGATGTGATCCAGGGCTACAAAATTGAAAAGTGATGGTTTTGTCCAGTTTAAATGATAAAATAGCATCCCACTTCCTCAGTAGTCCTTATTTAAGAGGCTTTTCTTTTTGGAGGTTCTCACTGAGTATATTTAATTGCAATGTTTGGTCTCCTCTGGCACTACTCCATCACCTAAATTAATGTTAATGAAACCAAATATTCCTCACATTCACTTGATCAAGGTGTAATTTCAAATTGTACTTTATTTGCCTTTGTACCTGGTTCATCTGCACCCCTAAGACTTCCTTTTTTCTTCTTTTTTCTTTATTTATTTTTTATTTTCTTACTGAGTAAAACCACAAGCCAGCTCTGATTTACGCCCTTCTGCCCACAGGGGATTGAAACTGCAGCTTGCTCACTCTTGGCCAGGTCTCTGAAAACACACACAAGGTAGCAGGGAGGCAAGAAAGGTTTGCACAGCCTTCATTGCATGGCCCTGAGAGCTGGGACAGAGAAATTGCACAGCCACAGGTGGTGGAGAAGGCAAAACCACTTCCCAAGTATCTCATTTTTATTTTGAGCAGTTTGGCCTCTGACATCCCTGGAAAGGAGATGGGACATGGACATGAGGTACCAAGGGCAAGGGAGGCACTTTCCCACTGTCTAAAATCCCTTCTTCTGCAGGAGAGAGTGACCCAGATATGCCAGAATGCTTGGTTTTATTCTCAAGCTAGCAGCACTTGCAGGACCTAAATGGTGCTTCCAGAGCTCAGTGTGGGCAAGGAGCCAGCAGTTATTCTCAGTCTAATTGAATTATGTGTATGGAGATGTATCTATATCTATAGATAGATATTTAAAAAAACCCAAACAAAACAAACTTCTAAATGCTAAATCAGGTATGTGTTCATCAGAGGTCCTTCTCCTAGAGCCCAGCTCTCCTGCCTACCCTAGAGCCTTCTTCTGGGTCCCAAGCAGTGTCCTCACCCACAGCCAGATCTTGGTTAGAGATTGGGCAACTTTTTGCATTTCTTTCCCTGGTCTCCCAGAAGAGACATTTCTACTAGAGCAAGCCCTGGCTGCTCTTCAAGAGAGATCCCTCCTTTGGGAAGAAGCAGGAGACTGATTCTTCACTGTGGGGTTGACCCTTCCCAAGGCAAGCCTGGGGAGATCCTAGTGTTCCACTGACCCAAATATCCTGTCCTACCTCATGCTCAGTGCCTCTTAGGCAATTTCAGTCAGATTCTCAGGAGACTTCTAGTTGGTAGAAAAATCCCATTAAGCCCCCTAATGCTTAATGATTTTAATCTCTGAGCTAATTGCTGTTACACTTTCCCCCACCACATTAGTCCATAGCTGTACCCAGGCACTGTGGAAATAACAACTGTGGGAAGAGCTTCAGGTGTTGCTGCACATTAGTTTCATCAGCTTTTCAGAAGCGCAAAAGCACTGGGCACAAAATGCCTCAAGATTTGTGGTGGAAGTGGAGGCTGTGAAAGGCCCTGAGAGGTGATGCTGCAGGACCTGACCCTGCCAGCCCACCCAGGTCCCCATCAGTGTCCAACTCAGAGCCACACAAGTGATGACTAATGAGACTCCTGCTATCACCATCTGTTGACCACTCCTGGCTTCAAGCAGAAAGGTGAAACTAGATGTTTAAAATAGCTAACTTACTCAAAATTATGAAAGTAGGAGGCCGAGTCACAGTAAGTTGATCTAGACATAGCAGGGCATTTCATGGAGCCCCACATAGATGGGGCCGGGGCAGGGGAACTGGTTGGTCACAGGGAATCTGGGTTTCCTTTAGGAAGCTGTAGAGGGACAACCTATTTGATAGAATTGAAATTGAACATGAAGACATCCTGTTTTTCCCTCTTTTATAGGAAGTGAAGTATTGCAAGGATCAGTGTGTCTAAAAAGTTACACAGGAATCCAGGAAGAAGAGTCCTCAGGTCCTAGAGCTTGAGAAGGAACACCTGAGGAAAAGTAAGGCAAAACAACGCAGGCCAAGATGCTTTTCCCTCCTGTAGTTTATAATCCTGCTGCAATTGAATGGGAGGGAGCAGGCAATGTCCATCAGGTGACCAACATGAGGAGAAGTACAGGGAGTTGCTTCTTGAGTTAAAGTGCTTCCAGCTCCTCCAGGCAGGGGCTGCACAGGTCCTCCCATCAGACATGTGATCAGTACTGTGCTGCCACTCTCTCCACTTCTACAGAAAAGCAATATAACTTTTTGCTGGGAGATCTCCACTCTGGTATCACAGGGACAGCAGGAAAATTCTCAACACCATGCTGGGTCTCACCTGAGGTATGGACAGCTGAGTGGGTGGACATGTTAAATACCTCCATGAGGTCTTCAATACACAGGGCTACTGCCTGGGTATCTTAGAGGTCTTGGGGCTAAAGAGGTAAGGCAAAGCATCTAATGAGGGAAAAGCAACTCTTACCAGATAGCTGGACGGGTCTTAGAGCAACCTGGTCTAGGGAATGGTGTCCCTGACCAAGGCAGGGTGTTGTAACAAGATGATCTTTAGTGTCTCTTCGAAAGCATTCTATGATTCTAAAAAATGGCTGAAGAAGAGGCCTTCACCTAAAGAAGATCTTGTGAGTTGTCTTCTGCAGGACTACACTGAAACAACTTGATTAGAAGTCCTTGGAGAAGGATTAGGCATCCCTAGGTAAGACGATTTTCTGTATGTGTGATACTGAAGTGGAAAGTGAAAGCTTGTGTAACTTTCCCTGTCTGGTGCATTAACTGTCACCCCACAAATCAGCAAGAACTGTTCATGGTATATGATGGTTGAGAGGAGAGAGTTTTCCTCTTCCAGTGAAGTATTGTCCTTGTTTTTAGGAAGAAATGTGCCAAAATCTGAATTTGCCAATGCTCAGTGTAAAATGCCCCTCTGAATGCCAGGATCTATTTAAGCATAAGCTAGGGGAGTTAACCTTACTGTGGGGCTGGGCTGGGAGAAAAGCATCAGAGCTACTTTGGCTGAAATCTGTCTCTCCTCTGGGATTTTTGAGGCTAACAGCTCTCCAGCTGGTGTAAGGTGATGTAATGTGCCACCCACAGTAAAGCAACATCAATTTGTGGTGTGAATCTGGCACAGAGCTGGCATTCTGTGGTTGTATACCAACTTTGATGAGAGTCTAAATATCAGGAGTAAAAATAAACTGTTTGGCAAGCAAATGGGAGGGTATTCCAAATAGTCCCAACTGCTCCACTTTCAAGTGATTTTTCTTATTCTAAGCCCATGGATAGAGTCACACAGCAAAAGGGTAGCAGCAAAAGGCAAGATTTTCACTATTCTGCCATGGGTTTACATGTCACTTTCATCAAATTGTGGATAGAAAATCCAAAATAGGACAGGCACCTTAATGTACATCCCTGGAGAGGTCCCAGTCCCTGTCTCAGTCAGGGAAATTGGTGTCACAAAATGCCTTTAAAAAAAAATTAAGGGGAAATAATGCCCCAAGAGATTTCCACACTTGTTTTCCAGTGCCCTAATTTCCCTGTGGAAGCACCGTTTGTTTGCATTTCCAAGCTGTTGTAACACATCAAAGGCAGTGCTTATTATGTCCTGGCATGTGCTGTGCTGCTCCTTCAGGCTGACACGTGGCAAGATCGCAATCCTACTGACAGCAGAGGATTTATGGTTCTCAATTCCCCATGCAGCAGAGATGAGGAGCCTTTGCCCAGCAGCTCTTTGCTGCTCTTGGGCTGCCTCCACATGGAGCTGACCCTCGTGTGTCTGACTCATGGCTTGCCTATGCTGGCCAAGTATATGAAGATGCTGGCATTGTCTGGGACCTGTGTTGGCTGAACCAGGGCTGTGCAGGCAGAACACATCCCACCTATAGACAGGCAAAAAGGCTGGGGGATGCTGGTGAGGGCGTGGGGTGACAGAGCCATGGCAGGATTTCAGACTCAAGGTGACAACAGAGGGATGTCCCATTACTACAGCTGTGTATCAGCAGAACCTGTCTCTTTGCAGACCCATTCCCAAGACCCCGTTTCCCCAAAAAAGAAACATCAACCGTGTCTTTGCACAAAGCAAAGGCACCAGAAGCACAGTTACATGTTTCAACATCCCCAACCCAGCTTGTCCTGGGAAAAGTGGATTTTCTGCTTTCCCTTACCAGTGGGACAGGAAATGTCATCTCCTCAGGGAAGGCTGAAGCTCAATTAGGGGCTGTTGGATTTTCAGTGAAAATAGCAAGGTTTGTGTAGCAGGGGCTGTGCAAGTTCTTCCTTGCTCAGAGATGGGTCCTCCACCCATCCCATGGAGACCTCCTCTCTCTGTGCTTCCTATTCCAGCCCCAAAACAGTTAATCTTCTCCTGCGGCAAGCCCTACAGTGGCTTTTGAAAATGCATATTTCTGAAGAATCTAGCCTTTTCTCTTCCCAAATATTGATTTATCAAATTTCTGCTGATATGACTGAGATACAGTGGCTCAGGCTTACTGAAGAAAACTAGTTGATGCTGAAAAGAGGGAGGGGAAAAAAAGTGTTTCTGAGCCAGGTTCCCTTTTCCAGAAACAATGGTTTTTCAGTGGAATGAGACCTTGTGCCTTGGCCCTGGTTTATTTTCAGGGTTGTGATGGGCACTATTGAATTTCTCCACACAGGGCATCCCGAAAATCTGTCCCTGCTTGGCTGGACACTGGTGGCATCATGGAAGGGCATGGATTGAGGGATTATAAATACCAGAGAGGGCACGCTCATGTCAAAATCCAGAGGTGCCCTGGCTTTGTCTCTATCTTACACTGATTTTTCAGTCTTTAAAGGTTGTTGGTTCTTCCCAGACGTGCTCTGGGCTCCCTGGTCCCAGGAGGAGGTTGAGGTCAGGGTTAAGGTTGGAGGTACTCATGCTACACTTCAACACAGACAGACTTCCTTGTCTCAGAAGACTTCTTGCAGCCCCCCAGCCTTGCTGCCAGAAGGGATTTTGGAAGCCAAAGCATGCAGAGGTGAGGATGCCCATTTTGGGCCAGTTGCCACTCAGATGCACAAAGATCAGCACAGTCATGACCCATTCCTACCCCTGGCCCCATCACTGTTGTACCTGACCCACAGCAGCCTGGCAACAAAAGGATGTGGCTCCCCCCCTTGCACCACTCCACAGTTAAATGAGATGCCCAAGGTTACATGAGAGATGTGTGCTGCCACTGATTAGCATGCAGCTAATTGATACCCTTGGCACTGCACAGGCTGATGTTAAAAAGCATCAGAAAAGACAGTGCAGGAGGTGAGAGCATCACAGTGAGTGCAAATGGCTTTTATACAAAAGCAGAGCCTCTGTTTCCTTCTTGAATGAGGTTGTAGAACTGGATTTCTCACTGGCAGGTTTGTTTATAGTTGGTGGAAGTAAAAGAAGGTATGTGTCACATTTTGGGAGGTGGCATTATCATAGAGCCAATGTGATGTCTCAGAGACTGTAATAAATACTGTTAAATATTTAAGAGCTTATAAATGTTTTAAAAGAATCCCTGAATGGTTATTGATGGAGTTTAGTCTCATGCTCAGGAAAACTCCTCACTCTGGGTCATGAAGAGGAGACGCTTGAGATGCAGGAAGCTGATGACAAAGGCTGTGAAAAACAAGACTGTATGGAGTGCAGTGATGGGAATGTGCCATTAATTGATATGTAACAGTCCCCAGAGGAGCAATGGGTGCTGCAGCCCTGCTGGTGCTGCTTTGTCCTCCCACTACAGCACCCAAGTATCTGCAGTTTCAGCATGTCTGGAGGAGGTGATGGCCGTGGAGGTGTGTTGGTGACCCAGCCACCGAGGCCCCAGGGCTGGGGTGGCAGTGTAGCTGCCACGCCGAGCCAGGGGCACTTGGTGCTAGGCACAACTTACCTTCCTAGAGCCCTTGTACCGAGGAAAGGTTTCCGCTATTTGCTGTAGTTTCAGCGGCTTGCATGTCAGTGGAAGCTCCTCCGCTGTGTTACAGAGGGATGAGCAGGGATGCCGCCGCTCCCCGTGTCTGATACATCACCCCGGGTGTTTTAAGTGAGACCTGTCCTGGCTCTGCCCCGGTCAAGTCGTTCCCACTGCTGTCTGCCGAGCTCCAAGGCCGTTCGGACCCAGGGCGGAGCTCAGTCAGCCTCTCCCTGCCCGTCACGTCCTCCCGGAGTCCCATTACACCTCCTCTCCATCAATAGATCCCTCCTGTTAATTACGCATTCAGATTTCAGCCGAGGATGAAACGGAACCAGGAGGCAGCCTCACAGGGCCCCCACTTCTTACTCGTGTTGCCAACTGCAGAGCAAAGTCTCTGTCAAGCTTCTGACAAGCTTTTCTTAGATGGAAGGGGAAGGAATTTTGCTTCTGGACATTTGCCGATGTCTATTTAAGCAAAGGGGAAAGGGTGAAGCTGTCATGCTGCTCAGGCATTTCTACCACCTCTGTCCCAGGCAGCTCTCATTAAACTGCTCTGCAGTTCCCCCATCTCAATCAAATAAGAAAAAGTGATTCTTGAAATTCAGGGTATTAAAACAATACATCATGAACAAAAGCATCAGCTCCTGCCTCCTCATCCCTCTTTACTTGGAGAATTCCATCCTTACATCTCAAATCCCCTGCTGTGGGGTGCAGTAGCCCACAGTGCTGCTCCTCTACAAGGATTGCAGTGGATAGTCAAAGAGCAGCATGCTGAGATTTTTAATTGCTCAAGTTTTCTTAAGAATCAAGCAAAAGGGTTTTATGTTTGATAGAAGAGTCCTCGTTCATAGTTTTCCACCAGAAACGGCTTTTACCCAGATGTTGGTTGGGGTATTAGCTCTCTTCAATAACAGATGCACATAGGACCTAAGGAAAATTTAATTAGACAAAAAGGGAAGAATAGTGGGGATTTGCTGACGTTCAGGTTTCAGGCTATTTACTGGCAGTGTTTTTCTGTGCAAGTCCAGGTCCTGAGCACTATTTGAAATGAGTCATGGTCAAACAGGTTAAAATATCTGAGGTACCAAAACTCCCTATCAGAGGGCCACATCTGAATGACATCTCAAAAATCTTCCCAAAGAAGATGACCTGGAGAAACCCATCACCCTGTAAATCCACATGCAGGAGATGAGGCACTCTGGATACAGGTAGATGATGCAGATATGATTAGAATCATCAGTTTGCCATCAAGTGCTTCATAGTACCAAAGAACTAGCTATAAAAAAAAGCCAAGTACTTGTGACTGAGTAAGATAATGTCCCATTTTTTGGGGGGGGTTATGCAACCTGCTGCCGCTGAGACCAGCTCTGAACATCCCCATAGACCCCAGACTCCACACTGCTGGACCTTGTGGGAACAGTGCATCCAGAAGGGAAGAAGGAAGACTGAAATCTGCCTCTGCAAGATCAGGGAGGCCCCAGTGAAGCTCCGATACCTGCAGGCTGATAGGCAGAGTTAGGGAAATTGAGGGGTCTTCCAGTCCCTGGGGATGAAGCTGTTCTTAGAGCTGGGCAGAAATAAAACTGTGGTGGATGAGCATAGCTTTGTGAATGAAGCTAGAAGTTTGCACATGAAAAGAATGAACTGTGAAGAATTTCAGAACCTTAAAAAGTCAAGGAAAAAATATCTAAAGTGCCAAAATAGGGGGTGTGAGTAATTACAGAGGGGCATTTTGTTCTACAATTAAAGAAAAATGAATAAAAGAAAATAGAGGGGAAAATCAGTATCAAAACACAGCACACTGATCAACCAGATACCATTTCACTCCACCAAACGCTTCATTTCAGTCTGAAGAAATAATCAGAACAATCCTCTAATGCTCACATATCCACAGGACGGTACAAGCCCTTTCCATTGCACAACCTACAAAGAAACAACTCTCAGCACCTTCCTTCCAAATCCAGCTATTTCTTGGCTCTCTCTCCAGCTCTGAAACACCACAACAGAGATCCTGGAGCCTCTGACCTTGTCTGCTGATGCCTTCAATCACGGTATTTTACCCAAGACCATCTTCAAAATTAACCATATTATTTTGATTGAAAATTTTGATTTCTACCTTGCTCTAAGAGCTGCCTTTTTGTTTTCAAGCTCTAAACACAGTTGTATTAGGGCTCCCTGAGCTAGGGCCACATGGGGAAGAGATTTAATGGTCAAAGCAAGCACAAGCTTGTTGTCTGGCAAAGTGCCAACATGGGCTTTGCCCTGTTAGCAGACCTGCATGGATTAGGTTTTGCTTTTCACCTTGGGGCCTTGGCTTTTGTCCTTTGGGTGGCATCGCTTACATGGGAAGGAAGGAGGAGGCAAACTATGAGAAGGCAAAGATGGAGATGCACTTAGCACAGCAGATCCCACTGCTGGGTGTCCGTGCCACTCAGCATGTCCCTGTGCTTAGTGCTGAGATCCAAAGCCAGAGAGGGGATGTCTCAGAGGTTCCCCTCCTGAGATGGCTGCAGGGCAGGAGGGGTAAGCAGTGACCTGTGCCCAGTGCTCCTCTGAGCGGCAGCAAGAAATGAAAGTGAACTGCTTGGGGTTTGGTGTGTGTTGGCCTAGGCGAGCAGGTGAGCAGGTGGGCTCCCTGAATCAAACAGTGGTGGGGGTTTTATGTGGATTTAATGCAGGACTTTGTTCTGAGTCTTGTTTTTCTTCAATTATTAAGACTTATTGCTTGGACTCTTTTCCTTCTCCATACCTCCTTAGGCTATAAATGGAGTTTCATTTTGGGTTAAAGCTTTGGAAACAACCTTTGTCCTCTCTGTCCTTCAATTTTTCCTCCCCACCACAGTAACATCCCAAACTTTTTCTCATAGCCACATAAAGCTATAAAATACAAATGAAATTTGTGATTCAGAACACCTCTCAAAGCACAGCTGATACCACAAACAACTCAGAGTGTTTTCAGGACTATGTGGGTGTTTGTCTCAACCACTTGGTAGGGATGGCTGTACATGACTGTATCTCACCTACTTTTTTGTTATATTTTATATATCTTAGGAAAAATATTAATTTATATGTATGATATTAATTTTATACACACAGATACGATTCTGCCTCATTTGGAAAGCTCCAGTAATCCAGAATTTTAACTGGCAGATGAAGCAGGGTGCTCTGTTGCAGTAAGTTCAGCTCCTCAGAACGTTCACTGGTGGGATGCAGTTGCAGATTTGGGGTTGTAAAAAAAAACCCAGCTTTCTGGAATCCCAGTGATAATGATGAGTCTTAAATTCATATGACTGATGGAAAGAAAAACTCAGTGTGAATCTTTCTCCCATTAGAAGAGACTTGCATACAAGTAATTAATCTCCTATTCAGGTAAAAATCCTATGGGAAAAGACTGGGTATTGGTCTGAATAAAACATGGCAAAATCCACACTAAGAAAAATGATGGTTGACCTACAATAGTGTATTTACAGTGACAAACCTGAGCAAATACTGTACTTCCTATTGTCTTAATTAGTGCCGTACATTAAGGAGATAAATTGTCTCTCTTTATGTTAAGCAAAAATTCCCCCTATTAGGTTCTAAAAGCCCAAATATTTGGCTTTAATATTATAATATCTTTGTTCAAATTCAGGTGCTTGAAATGCATTATTTACAGGATAGAGCACTGTTTTGCTTGGACTCTATAGCGCAGAGCTGGAAGAGTAACAGATTTTGGTTGAGATTCCTATGGCTTCACAGGATTACACTTTTAGACTTGGGAAGAAGTGTTCCTCAGATACAAGTGATGAGGGATTTAGAAGCTAAATTCTGTGTCCTTTCCTCATGGAAGTCTCATTTGTCCCTATCAGGTATCTCAAGTATTGTATTCCAGGAGCTCTACAGGATGCATGCATAGAAAATTTCCACATCAAGCCACCCTATCTGAACTAAAACATGTCTTCCTGAAAGCTATCTGAGTATTCATTTATAACCTTCATGTGACAGAGAATCCATCAGGTACCCAGGTACTTTCTCATATTGCTTGATTACCTTCACTCAAACCCACAGAAAAGATTTGTAGTTTGAAGTGGTGCGTGATCCACTCTTGGCATCTCACCAGTACTTTTTCTGCTGAGCAAAGTTTCCCACTTTCATCACATATAACATATCCCTCCCCCAAGGAGATCAAGATGGCCCTTAACATATTTAAGGATGGATCTAGACTGAGCCTCCCTACTCTACTGCCACAAAGGCTGACTTCCAAAACTAATGTAATTCTTGTCACTGTTTCTCAGAGGAGGGTTTCGCTAATGCTGTACATGAAAATAATACAACCTTTCAAATTCTGCTTGATATTCCCCTGCTCATATCTACAAAGATCACATTTGCTTCTTTATTTACAGCATCACACAGAGCTTGCATTCAGTGGGATGCGCACAATCCCCCCTCAGACCTTGACACCAGCGCTGTTTGCAGAAGACATTTGCCTTTTGTTTATATTTGATGTGCGTTCTTCCTTGCTGGACATATGACTTTGCCTTTGACTTTGCTGTTGAACAAGCCCTTTTTATCAAACAACCAGAGTCAGGCAGCACAACTGACTCATTACCAGCAGGAATTGCTATTCTGCCCACTTTGGGGTTATGGCCGCTTTTTACCGTCAGGGATTATATATTTTCTTTCACATCTTTGCTAAAGATACTGAAGAGTACTGAACAAAGAGAAAATCTTATTATGAAGCTATGAGAACATGCATTGCATCTTAATATCTCACTGATCCTTATTTTCTAAAATACATTTTGTTACTTGTTGTTAGTCCACTGAATAAGGGCCGCACAGATATCTTTAGTGTTACTTAATCAAAATAAGTCTAAATGTGAATTCCAGAAATCATTTTTCATCAGTGGTTGCTTCCATCAACCAAGTTCCTGTAATTTAATGTAACAATTGTTTTTATTTTTAAGTAGTTACTCTTGGTCCTTGTTGGCAATTTCTTTCTGCTTACGGAATAGGATTTTTTTAAAAAAAAAAATTTTAAACAAATTGGTATCCCGGCCTACATTTTGCTGGCACTTAGGAAATGGAACAACAATGTGATCCTTTGCATCTAGAAATCCATAATTTTCTAACGTGATGTGCAACTCATTAATGTTCTACAAAAAAAAGTTCTGATGCAGAAATACCCCAAGCTGATTTCAAATATTTTTAGAAGCCTGTATACAGCTTTTAGAAACCCAGGGATGCTTTTCCACTGGTAGCACAAGACCTTCAGTATCTGCTTCCCAGACTTAATCTCCTATCAAACATAAAGGATGAATCCTGTCTCTGCACTCCAAGGTGGTCTGCAGTGGACACTTCACCCTCACAGGACTCCTCCCCAGCCAAGGGATTTCCAGGCATTTCAAGTTTTACCCAAACAGTATTTATAGTGTGTCAGACTGCCTTTCATGGAGACTGCCCTTTCTCTCTGCCTCCTTCCCTCCCTCTTGTCTTGCCTAAGCAGGCTGTAGCAGTGATTCTAGCATCCCCTGCATCTGTATCCTCACAGGGATGCTTGGTAATATCCATCCGCTCAAACGAACATTTCCTGTTCCATCAACCTAGTATCAATCTAATGGTTGAGTACTCCAATGTCTGCATTAAGTGCGTGTACTTTTGTTGGCTTCTGTACCTGGCTGTGGCTGCTTGGTTCCATCTCCTCCCTGGTCAGAGGAAATGGAAGTGCTGCAGCAGCTGCAGTCTCGCAGACCCGAGGACGAATACCAGCGGACAGACAGCGCCAGGAACTGCCCCCGGGGCTGCGGGGCCGGGAGCGTGAGGATGTGAGTGCAGAGCGGGGAACCCGGCCGTGGGAGGGGGACAGACCCAAAGGACTGGGGAGAGCTGCCAGGATGGCGAACAGGTTCCGGAGGGCACGGCGCTCCCCGCCCGCGGCGCCTTCAGCACCACCCGCGAGGACAGCATCCGGCCCCGGCGCGGAGCTGCACACCCCCAAACGCGCCCCGAGCCTCCACACCGCCCATCCCCACCCGGGCTGCAGCCCCAGGCGCCATACCAGGCCTCCCCTCCCCCCTCCTCCGCCGGCCCCGCCGCCGCGGACACTGACCGAACATCTGGATGTGCCCCTTGGTGATGGGGTTGAAGCTGCCGCAGGCCAGCAGAATAACGTGCGTCTTGGTGGTCTCGGTCATGGTGCGGCCCTACCCGGCCCCGCCGCGGAGTGTGGCTCGGTGCGGCTGCGGGAGGAAGGAGGGCGGAGGGATGGAGCGGGGCCGGACGGGAGCGGGGGCGGCGCCGCGGCTGCGGGAGCCGAGCCAGGGCCGCCCCTCGCCAGCACGGCCCGGGGCGCGCCCCCTGCGGGGTCCTACACGCGCGCGCGTGTGTGTGTACACTCGTGGGAACACACCAGGGACACACATCCATCCCCGCGGTATGCAGAGGGGCACACGCGCCGGCACAGATGCGCCCATGCACGCACACAGAGACGGGCACACATCCGCATCCGCTCTATGCACGCTCTCACTCACAGAGGTGCAGCAGGGACACACCGGCAATCCCCAGTCTGAGGAGATGGAACAGGAGGCTTAGCCTGCAGATGAAGAGACTGAAGAGTGACCTTATCACACCCTACGACTCCCTGAAAGGAGGGTGTAACCACGTGAGGGGTCAATATTTCTCCCAGTCAACCAGTGACAGAAAAAGGTGAAATAGTCTTCGGCCAACAGACAGCAAGAAGAATTTCTTCACAGAAAGGGTGATTACACATTGGAATGGGATGCCCAGAGATGCGGTGGAGCTGCCATCGCCAGAGGTGTTTAAAGAAAGTGGACGTGGCCATGGCTTAATGCCATGACGTAGTTGACAAGGTGGTGATCAGTCATAGCCTTGATGACCACTGAGGTCTTTTCCAGCCCAACTGATTCTGTGATTTGCTCAACTCAGTGCTCATGAGAATCTACCTGTGTTAGTCCTGCTGCCCAGGTGGTCCCAGCCAGGGACCTGCATAGGTCTCCCAGCTGCTCCAGCCTCAGCACAACATTGCTGAAGCACCCTTTTCTGAGGTTCTATGGGGAAAAAATTTGTGTGGCTTCAGCTTCATCCAGCACATCCATTTCATTGCCGGAAAGAGACCAGCATCAAATAGACATTATGCATTCATCAAAAACCTGTCTTTACTGCAAGGTAAACAAGAACCAGACTACCCAACTGTCTAAGTCTCTAAACTTCTCATTTTAGGACTGCAGCATTGCTGTTCTCCACTAAAGAAGCTCCTTGCCCTGACCAAACGCCAGCAGAGCCCTCTCTGTTTACAGCCACTGAAGAAGAGCTGCATACAGCTGCACTCAGCCCCTTCCCAAAGGCTGTCCTGGCCTTATCTCTGAATCCCATACACAGATTTTCCTCTCAGAAGGAATCAACAGGTCTCCCTTGCTACCTTCATCTGTCTTCCCCCTCTGTCCTTAAGAGGACACTCATTCTGCCTTCTCATGGAAGAAGCTTTTAGCCCTACCCACAGCAATGTGCTGTGTTTCTCCTTGTCCTGCTAAGATTAATTATTCAGAGTCCTTTCCTTGACAACTTTCTTCCTCCCAGCTCAGGCAGGCGCTGGGACACTCATCAACCTGAGTGTTATGAAAGAGCAAGACCACTACGGAATGAACCCAAGAAGTTGCTGAATCTGTTTGTTCAGGGAACCCGTAAATCCTTGTTGTGGAGACCCTGGCTGCCCTCATATTCTCAGGAGCACATACTGATAGCAATCTGTCTCACAGCACAGGGGTGTGGTGACACTTCTAGGGTTATATTTCTGTCCTGATCTTTAATTCAGACTAAACAGGTGTTGAGGGAGAGAAAGATGCTGAGAGAGGTGGTGTGCTCTGCCCCGTGTTCCCTGTTCTATCTTCATACTGACTCTATATGGACATATGATGATTCAATGGGATTAGATTCAGGAGTTATGTTGGGTTTTTTCTTATCCTGCTCCGTCAACCTTACCCTGAAAAGGAGAAACTCACAAACTTAGGAAAAGAAGTGACTCTGCAATGTACCATTGGAGCTGTGCACAGCATAAATCTGCCTTTAAACCCACAGGTCTTGTCAGAAGGGAAATGGGTGCTTCGGTCCTGCATATTACCACCAAGGGTGGCGTCCTACCACTTTCCCTTGAAGTTGGTAGAACTGCCCTAATATGAAATATGGGAGTGTACGATTTATGAGAAGACTCTTCACTGATTCCTTTTACATAGAGAGAGGCTGAAGTTGAGGTGAGACAACTGAATTTGTTGTTAATCCTAACCACATTCCCTGCTAATTTTGCACAACAAATTTTACAGTGGAGCATGTTTATCCTTCTGTAGTTTATACAAGAAGCAGCTGTAGCATCATAACGAGATGCAAATGCAGAAGGCACAAATGGATAAAACTAAGTTTGAACAAGGATTCCCAACACATTAAAGGGGGTCACTCCAACCTCCCGATGAGGACAGGGGATGCGCACAGGGGACCACCACCACCCCCCGCAGCTGCCCGAAAGCCTCCAACTTCGCTCACCTTTGCGACGTCCCGCGCAGTCCCACGCCGTGCTGGGAGCCAGGCCCTCTGGGCAAAGGAGACTGGCCATACAAAGCAGAGGCCTAGAGGCCACGACCCTGCTTACAAGGGGGCTCAAGCCACTGCCTGGACCGCAAAAGTGCCCGGGACTCCAGAGCACTGCCCCGACTTACGGGGCGGCCCTGGGCCCCAAGGCTTACGGAGGCTCCTTCTCTCCAGTTCCGGGGCACTCCCTGCTAACGGGGCACCACCTCTGCTGCCATATGAAGGGAGCACAGAGGCTCCCGGACCCGCAGCCTGCTTACAGGCCGGTCCACACCCGGGGAGCCACAGAGCTCGGCCTTCCCCCACGGCAACAGGAACCAAACTCTACGCTCGGGCGGTCGAGCCCACGGCCTAAAGCCGAGGGGCCCACAGCCCAGCCCCGAGGACGGGGAGGGCACACGCCCGGCACCATGACTCCTGGCCCCACGCCTCTGAATGGCCGGGGCCAGGGATACCCACCTGATTACAGGGGGTCCCTCCAACCGCCCGCCGAGGCCAGGGACGCGCACACCCCCACTTACGGGCCGCCCCACACGGCCCGGCACTGCCCAACAAGCACCATGGAGCACAGGCTACGGCCTGCGACCCAAAGAGGGACCGGCCGCAGCCCGGCAGCGGCGCAGCACGGCAACACGAGCCGGCTCTGCGAGAGCCCCGGCGGCCTCCTCCACAAGGCCGACGGGGAGCTGGCATCGGCCCGAAACAGCGCCAAAGGCGGGACCGGGCTTTGCATGGCAGCACTTCTTCAACTGCACCCGGGCAGGGGCCCGGGAGCGCTCGTTCCTGTCGCCTGGCTAAAGCGGCCCACACAGCCCTGCTTACAGGGACCCGGGGCCGCTCCTGGGGACAAAGGGCCTCGCAAGGCCCTGACACGGGCCCCGAGGACGGGGCCCGCACGCTGGCGGCTTGCCAGCACCGCCGCCAGCGGAGGCACAGACCCAGGCCCTGCCTACAGGCGGGTCGCGGTGCCCACACCACTGCTAAGTGGCTTCGCGCCCTCACCCACAAAGCAGGGGCAAGGACGGACGCTTTCTCCGCCCGTGCATTTTGCCTACCTGCCTGTGGCCGCACAGAGCTCCTCTATCCCTCCTGGGAGGTCGAAACTACGCCGGCCTCTTTCTAAACGGGGGCTAAAGCACAAACACCCTTGCTCACGCACACCCACTGAGGGGAAGACAGGGGAGGGAAGGAAACAGAGGGGAGGGAGGGCAAGACAGTCACAGGAGAGGAAGCAAGTTCCGTGCAGCCAACCTGCTCAAGAGAGCCATCCCTACCGCTCGCTGGGCCAGGAAAGCATCCGACCTGCCCCTGCCCGAGTGGGAGGGCGCAGGGGCCTTCAACGCGCTGAGGCGCTTCAGGGCTGGCACGGGGACAAAGGCCCTGCGTGACGTACCCCGAGTACAGGGGGTCACGCTGGCCAGGAGCCCGCAGCAGGCACAAAGCTGCCGGGGATGGGGAAAAGCCCTGCCCTGATTACAGGGCGGCCGGGCTGGGGGTTGGGAGAGCTCCATTTCCCCCCTCTGGTGGGAGACAGGGGCTCTCACCCTCCTTACAGGGTTGCCCCTCGCTCCGGGCAGCCAAAGGAGCACAACGGCAAAAGGCCGACTACCGCAAAGACCGAGCCCTGCACGCAGGGAGGTCGGCCACTGCAAAGGCGGACCTGGCACCCGGACGGCGCCCAGGCCGTGCTAAGAAGGCCCTTTGCCCAGAGGGCCTCTCGTGCCCCCTCTTCAGCTCTCTCTTGACTCGCCGTTCCACTCTTGACCTCGAAGACGACGACGCTCCTCCGCCGTGCGCTTGACTCGCCCTTCCAAGGCTTCTGCCCATGGACGACGACACAATCAGGCCTGAGAAGCTCCGGCTCCCCAAGGGCCCCACAGCGAAATCCCCAAACGCAAAACCCCAGACACACACCACCACCACCACCACCCCCCACAGCTGCCCGAAAGCCTCCAACTTCGCTCACCTTTGCGACGTCCCGCGCAGTCCCACGCCGTGCTGGGAGCCAGGCCCTCTGGGCAAAGGAGACTGGCCATACAAAGCAGAGGCCTAGAGGCCACGACCCTGCTTACAAGGGGGCTCAAGCCACTGCCTGGACCGCAAAAGTGCCCGGGACTCCAGAGCACTGCCCCGACTTACGGGGCGGCCCTGGGCCCCAAGGCTTACGGAGGCTCCTTCTCTCCAGTTCCGGGGCACTCCCTGCTAACGGGGCACCACCTCTGCTGCCATATGAAGGGAGCACAGAGGCTCCCGGACCCGCAGCCTGCTTACAGGCCGGTCCACACCCGGGAGCCACAGAGCTCGGCCTTCCCCCACGGCAACAGGAACCAAACTCTACGCTCGGGCGGTCGAGCCCACGGCCTAAAGCCGAGGGGCCCACAGCCCAGCCCCGAGGACGGGGAGGGCACACGCCCGGCACCATGACTCCTGGCCCCACGCCTCTGAATGGCCGGGGCCAGGGATACCCACCTGATTACAGGGGGTCCCTCCAACCGCCCGCCGAGGCCAGGGGACGCGCAACACCCCCACTTACGGGGCCGCCCCACACGGCCCGGCACTGCCCAACAAGCACCATGGAGCACAGGCTACGGCCTGCGACCCAAAGAGGGACCGGCCGCAGCCCGGCAGCGGCGCAGCACGGCAACACGAGCCGGCTCTGCGAGAGCCCCGGCGGCCTCCTCCACAAGGCCGACGGGGAGCTGGCATCGGCCCGAAACAGCGCCAAAGGCGGGACCGGGCTTTGCATGGCAGCACTTCTTCAACTGCACCCGGGCAGGGGCCCGGGAGCGCTCGTTCCTGTCGCCTGGCTAAAGCGGCCCACACAGCCCTGCTTACAGGGACCCGGGGCCGCTCCTGGGGACAAAGGGCCTCGCAAGGCCCTGACACGGGCCCCGAGGACGGGGCCCGCACGCTGGCGGCTTGCCAGCACCGCCGCCAGCGGAGGCACAGACCCAGGCCCTGCCTACAGGCGGGTCGCGGTGCCCACACCACTGCTAAGTGGCTTCGCGCCCTCCCCACAAAGCAGGGGCAAGGACGGACGCTTTCTCCGCCCGTGCATTTTGCCTACCTGCCTGTGGCCGCACAGAGCTCCTCTATCCCTCCTGGGAGGTCGAAACTACGCCGGCCTCTTTCTAAACGGGGGCTAAAGCACAAACACCCTTGCTCACGCACACCCACTGAGGGGAAGACAGGGGAGGGAAGGAAACAGAGGGGAGGGAGGGCAAGACAGTCCCAGGAGAGGAAGCAAGTTCCGTGCAGCCAACCTGCTCAAGAGAGCCATCCCTACCGCTCGCTGGGCCAGGAAAGCATCCGACCTGCCCCTGCCCGAGTGGGAGGGCGCAGGGGCCTTCAACGCGCTGAGGCGCTTCAGGGCTGGCACGGGGACAAAGGCCCTGCGTGACGTACCCCGAGTACAGGGGGTCACGCTGGCCAGGAGCCCGCAGCAGGCACAAAGCTGCCGGGGATGGGGAAAAGCCCTGCCCTGATTACAGGGCGGCCGGGCTGGGGGTTGGGAGAGCTCCATTTCCCCCCTCTGGTGCGGAGACAGGGCTCTCACCCTCCTTACAGGGTTGCCCCTCGCTCCGGGCAGCCAAAGGAGCACAACGGCAAAAGGCCGACTACCGCAAAGACCGAGCCCTGCACGCAGGGAGGTCGGCCACTGCAAAGGCGGACCTGGCACCCGGACGGCGCCCAGGCCGTGCTAAGAAGGCCCTTTGCCCAGAGGGCCTCTCGTGCCCCCTCTTCAGCTCTCTCTTGACTCGCCGTTCCACTCTTGACCTCGAAGACGACGACGCTCCTCCGCCGTGCGCTTGACTCGCCCTTCCAAGGCTTCTGCCCATGGACGACGACACAATCAGGCCTGAGAAGCTCCGGCTCCCCAAGGGCCCCACAGCGAAATCCCCAAACGCAAAACCCCAGAACACACACCACCACCACCACCACCCCCCACAGCTGCCCGAAAGCCTCCAACTTCGCTCACCTTTGCGACGTCCCGCGCAGTCCCACGCCGTGCTGGGAGCCAGGCCCTCTGGGCAAAGGAGACTGGCCAACAAAGCAGAGGCCTAGAGGCCACGACCCTGCTTACAAGGGGGCTCAAGCCACTGCCTGGACCGCAAAAGTGCCCGGGACTCCAGAGCACTGCCCCGACTTACGGGGCGGCCCTGGGCCCCAAGGCTTACGGAGGCTCCTTCTCTCCAGTTCCGGGGCACTCCCTGCTAACGGGGCACCACCTCTGCTGCCATATGAAGGGAGCACAGAGGCTCCCGGACCCGCAGCCTGCTTACAGGCCGGTCCACACCCGGGGAGCCACAGAGCTCGGCCTTCCCCCACGGCAACAGGAACCAAACTCTACGCTCGGGCGGTCGAGCCCACGGCCTAAAGCCGAGGGGCCCACAGCCCAGCCCCGAGGACGGGGAGGGCACACGCCCGGCACCATGACTCCTGGCCCCACGCCTCTGAATGGCCGGGGCCAGGGATACCCACCTGATTACAGGGGGTCCCTCCAACCGCCCGCCGAGGCCAGGGGACGCGCACACACCCCCACTTACGGGGCCGCCCCACACGGCCCGGCACTGCCCAACAAGCACCATGGAGCACAGGCTACGGCCTGCGACCCAAAAGAGGACCGGCCGCAGCCCGGCAGCGGCGCAGCACGGCAACACGAGCCGGCTCTGCGAGAGCCCCGGCGGCCTCCTCCACAAGGCCGACGGGGAGCTGGCATCGGCCCGAAACAGCGCCAAAGGCGGGACCGGGCTTTGCATGGCAGCACTTCTTCAACTGCACCCGGGCAGGGGCCCGGGAGCGCTCGTTGCTGTCGCCTGGCTAAAGCGGCCCACACAGCCCTGCTTACAGGGACCCGGGGCCGCTCCTGGGACAAAGGGCCTCGCAAGGCCCTGACACGGGCCCCGAGGACGGGGCCCGCACGCTGGCGGCTTGCCAGCACCGCCGCCAGCGGAGGCACAGACCCAGGCCCTGCCTACAGGCGGGTCGCGGTGCCCACACCACTGCTAAGTGGCTTCGCGCCCTCCCCACAAAGCAGGGGCAAGGACGGACGCTTTCTCCGCCCTGCATTTTGCCTACCTGCCTGTGGCCGCACAGAGCTCCTCTATCCCTCCTGGGAGGTCGAAACTACGCCGGCCTCTTTCTAAACGGGGGCTAAAGCACAAACACCCTTGCTCACGCACACCCACTGAGGGGAAGACAGGGGAGGGAAGGAAACAGAGGGGAGGGAGGGCAAGACAGTCCCAGGAGAGGAAGCAAGTTCCGTGCAGCCAACCTGCTCAAGAGAGCCATCCCTACCGCTCGCTGGGCCAGGAAAGCATCCGACCTGCCCCTGCCCGAGTGGGAGGGCGCAGGGGCCTTCAACGCGCTGAGGCGCTTCAGGGCTGGCACGGGGACAAAGGCCCTGCGTGACGTACCCCGAGTACAGGGGGTCACGCTGGCCAGGAGCCCGCAGCAGGCACAAAGCTGCCGGGGATGGGGAAAAGCCCTGCCCTGATTACAGGGCGGCCGGGCTGGGGGTTGGGAGAGCTCCATTTCCCCCCTCTGGTGCGGAGACAGGGGCTCTCACCCTCCTTACAGGGTTGCCCCTCGCTCCGGGCAGCCAAAGGAGCACAACGGCAAAAGGCCGACTACCGCAAAGACCGAGCCCTGCACGCAGGGAGGTCGGCCACTGCAAAGGCGGACCTGGCACCCGGACGGCGCCCAGGCCGTGCTAAGAAGGCCCTTTGCCCAGAGGGCCTCTCGTGCCCCCTCTTCAGCTCTCTCTTGACTCGCCGTTCCACTCTTGACCTCGAAGACGACGACGCTCCTCCGCCGTGCGCTTGACTCGCCCTTCCAAGGCTTCTGCCCATGGACGACGACACAATCAGGCCTGAGAAGCTCCGGCTCCCCAAGGGCCCCACAGCGAAATCCCCAAACGCAAAACCCCAGACACACACCCACCACCACCACCACCACCCACAGCTGCCCGAAAGCCTCCAACTTCGCTCACCTTTGCGACGTCCCGCGCAAGTCCCACGCCGTGCTGGGAGCCAGGCCCTCTGGGCAAAGGAGACTGGCCATACAAAGCAGAGGCCTAGAGGCCACGACCCTGCTTACAAGGGGGCTCAAGCCACTGCCTGGACCGCAAAAGTGCCCGGGACTCCAGAGCACTGCCCCGACTTACGGGCGGCCCTGGGCCCCAAGGCTTACGGAGGCTCCTTCTCTCCAGTTCCGGGGCACTCCCTGCTAACGGGGCACCACCTCTGCTGCCATATGAAGGGAGCACAGAGGCTCCCGGACCCGCAGCCTGCTTACAGGCCGGTCCACACCCGGGGAGCCACAGAGCTCGGCCTTCCCCCACGGCAACAGGAACCAAACTCTACGCTCGGGCGGTCGAGCCCACGGCCTAAAGCCGAGGGGCCCACAGCCCAGCCCCGAGGACGGGGAGGGCACACGCCCGGCACCATGACTCCTGGCCCCACGCCTCTGAATGGCCGGGGCCAGGGATACCCACCTGATTACAGGGGGTCCCTCCAACCGCCCGCCGAGGCCAGGGGACGCGCACAACCCCCACTTACGGGGCCACCCCACACGGCCCGGCACTGCCCAACAAGCACCATGGAGCACAGGCTACGGCCTGCGACCCAAAGAGGGACCGGCCGCAGCCCGGCAGCGGCGCAGCACGGCAACACGAGCCGGCTCTGCGAGAGCCCCGGCGGCCTCCTCCACAAGGCCGACGGGGAGCTGGCATCGGCCCGAAACAGCGCCAAAGGCGGGACCGGACTTTGCATGGCAGCACTTCTTCAACTGCACCCGGGCAGGGGCCCGGGAGCGCTCGTTCCTGTCGCCTGGCTAAAGCGGCCCACACAGCCCTGCTTACAGGGACCCGGGGCCGCTCCTGGGGACAAAGGGCCTCGCAAGGCCCTGACACGGGCCCCGAGGACGGGGCCCGCACGCTGGCGGCTTGCCAGCACCGCCGCCAGCGGAGGCACAGACCCAGGCCCTGCCTACAGGCGGGTCGCGGTGCCCACACCACTGCTAAGTGGCTTCGCGCCCTCCCCACAAAGCAGGGGCAAGGACGGACGCTTTCTCCGCCCGTGCATTTTGCCTACCTGCCTGTGGCCGCACAGAGCTCCTCTATCCCTCCTGGGAGGTCGAAACTACGCCGGCCTCTTTCTAAACGGGGGCTAAAGCACAAACACCCTTGCTCAACGCACACCCACTGAGGGGAAGACAGGGGAGGGAAGGAAACAGAGGGGAGGGAGGGCAAGACAGTCCCAGGAGAGGAAGCAAGTTCCGTGCAGCCAACCTGCTCAAGAGAGCCATCCCTACCGCTCGCTGGGCCAGGAAAGTATCCGACCTGCCCCTGCCCGAGTGGGAGGGCGCAGGGGCCTTCAACGCGCTGAGGCGCTTCAGGGCTGGCACGGGGACAAAGGCCCTGCGTGACGTACCCCGAGTACAGGGGGTCACGCTGGCCAGGAGCCCGCAGCAGGCACAAAGCTGCCGGGGATGGGGAAAAGCCCTGCCCTGATTACAGGGCGGCCGGGCTGGGGGTTGGGAGAGCTCCATTTCCCCCCTCTGGTGGGAGACAGGGGCTCTCACCCTCCTTACAGGGTTGCCCCTCGCTCCGGGCAGCCAAAGGAGCACAACGGCAAAAGGCCGACTACCGCAAAGACCGAGCCCTGCACGCAGGGAGGTCGGCCACTGCAAAGGCGGACCTGGCACCCGGACGGCGCCCAGGCCGTGCTAAGAAGGCCCTTTGCCCAGAGGGCCTCTCGTGCCCCCTCTTCAGCTCTCTCTTGACTCGCCGTTCCACTCTTGACCTCGAAGACGACGACGCTCCTCCGCCGTGCGCTTGACTCGCCCTTCCAAGGCTTCTGCCCATGGACGACGACACAATCAGGCCTGAGAAGCTCCGGCTCCCCAAGGGCCCCACAGCGAAATCCCCAAACGCAAAACCCCAGACACACACCCACCACCACCACCACCCCCCACAGCTGCCCGAAAGCCTCCAACTTCGCTCACCTTTGCGACGTCCCGCGCAGTCCCACGCCGTGCTGGGAGCCAGGCCCTCTGGGCAAAGGAGACTGGCCATACAAAGCAGAGGCCTAGAGGCCACGACCCTGCTTACAAGGGGGCTCAAGCCACTGCCTGGACCGCAAAAGTGCCCGGGACTCCAGAGCACTGCCCCGACTTACGGGGCGGCCCTGGGCCCCAAGGCTTACGGAGGCTCCTTCTCTCCAGTTCCGGGGCACTCCCTGCTAACGGGGCACCACCTCTGCTGCCATATGAAGGGAGCACAGAGGCTCCCGGACCCGCAGCCTGCTTACAGGCCGGTCCACACCCGGGGAGCCACAGAGCTCGGCCTTCCCCCACGGCAACAGGAACCAAACTCTACGCTCGGGCGGTCGAGCCCACGGCCTAAAGCCGAGGGGCCCACAGCCCAGCCCCGAGGACGGGGAGGGCACACGCCCGGCACCATGACTCCTGGCCCCACGCCTCTGAATGGCCGGGGCCAGGGATACCCACCTGATTACAGGGGTCCCTCCAACCGCCCGCCGAGGCCAGGGGACGCGCACACCCCCACTTACGGGGCCGCCCCACACGGCCCGGCACTGCCCAACAAGCACCATGGAGCACAGGCTACGGCCTGCGACCCAAAGAGGGACCGGCCGCAGCCCGGCAGCGGCGCAGCACGGCAACACGAGCCGGCTCTGCGAGAGCCCCGGCGGCCTCCTCCACAAGGCCGACGGGGAGCTGGCATCGGCCCGAAACAGCGCCAAAGGCGGGACCGGGCTTTGCATGGCAGCACTTCTTCAACTGCACCCGGCAGGGGCCCGGGAGCGCTCGTTCCTGTCGCCTGGCTAAAGCGGCCCACACAGCCCTGCTTACAGGGACCCGGGGCCGCTCCTGGGGACAAAGGGCCTCGCAAGGCCCTGACACGGGCCCCGAGGACGGGGCCCGCACGCTGGCGGCTTGCCAGCACCGCCGCCAGCGGAGGCACAGACCCAGGCCCTGCCTACAGGCGGGTCGCGGTGCCCACACCACTGCTAAGTGGCTTCGCGCCCTCCCCACAAAGCAGGGCAAGGACGGACGCTTTCTCCGCCCGTGCATTTTGCCTACCTGCCTGTGGCCGCACAGAGCTCCTCTATCCCTCCTGGGAGGTCGAAACTACGCCGGCCTCTTTCTAAACGGGGGCTAAAGCACAAACACCCTTGCTCACGCACACCCACTGAGGGGAAGACAGGGGAGGGAAGGAAACAGAGGGGAGGGAGGGCAAGACAGTCCCAGGAGAGGAAGCAAGTTCCGTGCAGCCAACCTGCTCAAGAGAGCCATCCCTACCGCTCGCTGGGCCAGGAAAGCATCCGACCTGCCCCTGCCCGAGTGGGAGGGCGCAGGGGCCTTCAACGCGCTGAGGCGCTTCAGGGCTGGCACGGGGACAAAGGCCCTGCGTGACGTACCCCGAGTACAGGGGGTCACGCTGGCCAGGAGCCCGCAGCAGGCACAAAGCTGCCGGGGATGGGGAAAAGCCCTGCCCTGATTACAGGGCGGCCGGGCTGGGGGTTGGGAGAGCTCCATTTCCCCCCTCTGGTGCGGAGACAGGGGCTCTCACCCTCCTTACAGGGTTGCCCCTCGCTCCGGGCAGCCAAAGGAGCACAACGGCAAAAGGCCGACTACCGCAAAGACCGAGCCCTGCACGCAGGGAGGTCGGCCACTGCAAAGGCGGACCTGGCACCCGGACGGCGCCCAGGCCGTGCTAAGAAGGCCCTTTGCCCAGAGGGCCTCTCGTGCCCCCTCTTCAGCTCTCTCTGACTCGCCGTTCCACTCTTGACCTCGAAGACGACGACGCTCCTCCGCCGTGCGCTTGACTCGCCCTTCCAAGGCTTCTGCCCATGGACGACGACACAATCAGGCCTGAGAAGCTCCGGCTCCCCAAGGGCCCCACAGCGAAATCCCCAAACGCAAAACCCCAGACACACACACCACCACCACCACCCCCCACAGCTGCCCGAAAGCCTCCAACTTCGCTCACCTTTGCGACGTCCCGCGCAGTCCCACGCCGTGCTGGGAGCCAGGCCCTCTGGGCAAAGGAGACTGGCCACACAAAGCAGAGGCCTAGAGGCCACGACCCTGCTTACAAGGGGGCTCAAGCCACTGCCTGGACCGCAAAAGTGCCCGGGACTCCAGAGCACTGCCCCGACTTACGGGGCGGCCCTGGGCCCCAAGGCTTACGGAGGCTCCTTCTCTCCAGTTCCGGGGCACTCCCTGCTAACGGGGCACCACCTCTGCTGCCATATGAAGGGAGCACAGAGGCTCCCGGACCCGCAGCCTGCTTACAGGCCGGTCCACACCCGGGGAGCCACAGAGCTCGGCCTTCCCCCACGGCAACAGGAACCAAACTCTACGCTCGGCGGTCGAGCCCACGGCCTAAAGCCGAGGGGCCCACAGCCCAGCCCCGAGGACGGGGAGGGCACACGCCCGGCACCATGACTCCTGGCCCCACGCCTCTGAATGGCCGGGGCCAGGGATACCCACCTGATTACAGGGGTCCCTCCAACCGCCCGCCGAGGCCAGGGGACGCGCACACCCCCACTTACGGGGCCGCCCCACACGGCCCGGCACTGCCCAACAAGCACCATGGAGCACAGGCTACGGCCTGCGACCCAAAGAGGGACCGGCCGCAGCCCGGCAGCGGCGCAGCACGGCAACACGAGCCGGCTCTGCGAGAGCCCCGGCGGCCTCCTCCACAAGGCCGACGGGGAGCTGGCATCGGCCCGAAACAGCGCCAAAGGCGGGACCGGGCTTTGCATGGCAGCACTTCTTCAACTGCACCCGGGCAGGGGCCCGGGAGCGCTCGTTCCTGTCGCCTGGCTAAAGCGGCCCACACAGCCCTGCTTACAGGGACCCGGGGCCGCTCCTGGGGACAAAGGGCCTCGCAAGGCCCTGACACGGGCCCCGAGGACGGGGCCCGCACGCTGGCGGCTTGCCAGCACCGCCGCCAGCGGAGGCACAGACCCAGGCCCTGCCTACAGGCGGGTCGCGGTGCCCACACCACTGCTAAGTGGCTTCGCGCCCTCCCCACAAAGCAGGGCAAGGACGGACGCTTTCTCCGCCCGTGCATTTTGCCTACCTGCCTGTGGCCGCACAGAGCTCCTCTATCCCTCCTGGGAGGTCGAAACTACGCCGGCCTCTTTCTAAACGGGGGCTAAAGCACAAACACCCTTGCTCACGCACACCCACTGAGGGAAGACAGGGGAGGGAAGGAAACAGAGGGGAGGGAGGGCAAGACAGTCCCAGGAGAGGAAGCAAGTTCCGTGCAGCCAACCTGCTCAAGAGAGCCATCCCTACCGCTCGCTGGGCCAGGAAAGCATCCGACCTGCCCCTGCCCGAGTGGGAGGGCGCAGGGGCCTTCAACGCGCTGAGGCGCTTCAGGGCTGGCACGGGGACAAAGGCCCTGCGTGACGTACCCCGAGTACAGGGGGTCACGCTGGCCAGGAGCCCGCAGCAGGCACAAAGCTGCCGGGGATGGGGAAAAGCCCTGCCCTGATTACAGGGCGGCCGGGCTGGGGGTTGGGAGAGCTCCATTTCCCCCCTCTGGTGCGGAGACAGGGGCTCTCACCCTCCTTACAGGGTTGCCCCTCGCTCCGGGCAGCCAAAGGAGCACAACGGCAAAAGGCCGACTACCGCAAAGACCGAGCCCTGCACGCAGGGAGGTCGGCCACTGCAAAGGCGGACCTGGCACCCGGACGGCGCCCAGGCCGTGCTAAGAAGGCCCTTTGCCCAGAGGGCCTCTCGTGCCCCCTCTTCAGCTCTCTCTTGACTCGCCGTTCCACTCTTGACCTCGAAGACGACGACGCTCCTCCGCCGTGCGCTTGACTCGCCCTTCCAAGGCTTCTGCCCATGGACGACGACACAATCAGGCCTGAGAAGCTCCGGCTCCCCAAGGGCCCCACAGCGAAATCCCCAAACGCAAAACCCCAGACACACACCACCACCCAACCCCCCACAGCTGCCCGAAAGCCTCCAACTTCGCTCACCTTTGCGACGTCCCGCGCAGTCCCACGCCGTGCTGGGAGCCAGGCCCTCTGGGCAAAGGAGACTGGCCAACAAAGCAGAGGCCTAGAGGCCACGACCCTGCTTACAAGGGGGCTCAAGCCACTGCCTGGACCGCAAAAGTGCCCGGGACTCCAGAGCACTGCCCCGACTTACGGGGCGGCCCTGGGCCCCAAGGCTTACGGAGGCTCCTTCTCTCCAGTTCCGGGGCACTCCCTGCTAACGGGGCACCACCTCTGCTGCCATATGAAGGGAGCACAGAGGCTCCCGGACCCGCAGCCTGCTTACAGGCCGGTCCACACCCGGGAGCCACAGAGCTCGGCCTTCCCCCACGGCAACAGGAACCAAACTCTACGCTCGGGCGGTCGAGCCCACGGCCTAAAGCCGAGGGGCCCACAGCCCAGCCCCGAGGACGGGGAGGGCACACGCCCGGCACCATGACTCCTGGCCCCACGCCTCTGAATGGCCGGGGCCAGGGATACCCACCTGATTACAGGGGGTCCCTCCAACCGCCCGCCGAGGCCAGGGGACGCGCACACCCCCACTTACGGGGCCGCCCCACACGGCCCGGCACTGCCCAACAAGCACCATGGAGCACAGGCTACGGCCTGCGACCCAAAGAGGGACCGGCCGCAGCCCGGCAGCGGCGCAGCACGGCAACACGAGCCGGCTCTGCGAGAGCCCCGGCGGCCTCCTCCACAAGGCCGACGGGGAGCTGGCATCGGCCCGAAACAGCGCCAAAGGCGGGACCGGCTTTGCATGGCAGCACTTCTTCAACTGCACCCGGGCAGGGGCCCGGGAGCGCTCGTTCCTGTCGCCTGGCTAAAGCGGCCCACACAGCCCTGCTTACAGGGACCCGGGGCCGCTCCTGGGGACAAAGGGCCTCGCAAGGCCCTGACACGGGCCCCGAGGACGGGGCCCGCACGCTGGCGGCTTGCCAGCACCGCCGCCAGCGGAGGCACAGACCCAGGCCCTGCCTACAGGCGGGTCGCGGTGCCCACACCACTGCTAAGTGGCTTCGCGCCCTCCCCACAAAGCAGGGCAAGGACGGACGCTTTCTCTCCGCCCGTGCATTTTGCCTACCTGCCTGTGGCCGCACAGAGCTCCTCTATCCCTCCTGGGAGGTCGAAACTACGCCGGCCTCTTTCTAAACGGGGGCTAAAGCACAAACACCCTTGCTCACGCACACCCACTGAGGGAAGACAGGGGAGGGAAGGAAACAGAGGGGAGGGAGGGCAAGACAGTCCCAGGAGAGGAAGCAAGTTCCGTGCAGCCAACCTGCTCAAGAGAGCCATCCCTACCGCTCGCTGGGCCAGGAAAGTATCCGACCTGCCCCTGCCCGAGTGGGAGGGCGCAGGGGCCTTCAACGCGCTGAGGCGCTTCAGGGCTGGCACGGGGACAAAGGCCCTGCGTGACGTACCCCGAGTACAGGGGGTCACGCTGGCCAGGAGCCCGCAGCAGGCACAAAGCTGCCGGGGATGGGGAAAAGCCCTGCCCTGATTACAGGGCGGCCGGCTGGGGGTTGGGAGAGCTCCATTTCCCCCCTCTGGTGGGAGACAGGGGCTCTCACCCTCCTTACAGGGTTGCCCCTCGCTCCGGGCAGCCAAAGGAGCACAACGGCAAAAGGCCGACTACCGCAAAGACCGAGCCCTGCACGCAGGGAGGTCGGCCACTGCAAAGGGGGACCTGGCACCCGGACGGCGCCCAGGCCGTGCTAAGAAGGCCCTTTGCCCAGAGGGCCTCTCGTGCCCCCTCTTCAGCTCTCTCTTGACTCGCCGTTCCACTCTTGACCTCGAAGACGACGACGCTCCTCCGCCGTGCGCTTGACTCGCCCTTCCAAGGCTTCTGCCCATGGACGACGACACAATCAGGCCTGAGAAGCTCCGGCTCCCCAAGGGCCCCACAGCGAAATCCCCAAACGCAAAACCCCAGACACACACCACCACCACCACCACCCCCCACAGCTGCCCGAAAGCCTCCAACTTCGCTCACCTTTGCGACGTCCCGCGCAGTCCCACACGCCGTGCTGGGAGCCAGGCCCTCTGGGCAAAGGAGACTGGCCAACAAAGCAGAGGCCTAGAGGCCACGACCCTGCTTACAAGGGGGCTCAAGCCACTGCCTGGACCGCAAAAGTGCCCGGGACTCCAGAGCACTGCCCCGACTTACGGGGGGCCCTGGGCCCCAAGGCTTACGGAGGCTCCTTCTCTCCAGTTCCGGGGCACTCCCTGCTAACGGGGCACCACCTCTGCTGCCATATGAAGGGAGCACAGAGGCTCCCGGACCCGCAGCCTGCTTACAGGCCGGTCCACACCCGGGGAGCCACAGAGCTCGGCCTTCCCCCACGGCAACAGGAACCAAACTCTACGCTCGGGCGGTCGAGCCCACGGCCTAAAGCCGAGGGGCCCACAGCCCAGCCCCGAGGACGGGGAGGGCACACGCCCGGCACCATGACTCCTGGCCCCACGCCTCTGAATGGCCGGGGCCAGGGATACCCACCTGATTACAGGGGGTCCCTCCAACCGCCCGCCGAGGCCAGGGGACGCGCACACCCCCACTTACGGGGCCGCCCCACACGGCCCGGCACTGCCCAACAAGCACCATGGAGCACAGGCTACGGCCTGCGACCCAAAGAGGGACCGGCCGCAGCCCGGCAGCGGCGCAGCACGGCAACACGAGCCGGCTCTGCGAGAGCCCCGGCGGCCTCCTCCACAAGGCCGACGGGGAGCTGGCATCGGCCCGAAACAGCGCCAAAGGCGGGACCGGGCTTTGCATGGCAGCACTTCTTCAACTGCACCCGGGCAGGGGCCCGGGAGCGCTCGTTCCTGTCGCCTGGCTAAAGCGGCCCACACAGCCCTGCTTACAGGGACCCGGGGCCGCTCCTGGGGACAAAGGGCCTCGCAAGGCCCTGACACGGGCCCCGAGGACGGGGCCCGCACGCTGGCGGCTTGCCAGCACCGCCGCCAGCGGAGGCACAGACCCAGGCCCTGCCTACAGGCGGGTCGCGGTGCCCACACCACTGCTAAGTGGCTTCGCGCCCTCCCCACAAAGCAGGGGCAAGGACGGACGCTTTCTCCGCCCGTGCATTTTGCCTACCTGCCTGTGGCCGCACAGAGCTCCTCTATCCCTCCTGGAGGTCGAAACTACGCCGGCCTCTTTCTAAACGGGGGCTAAAGCACAAACACCCTTGCTCACGCACACCCACTGAGGGGAAGACAGGGGAGGGAAGGAAACAGAGGGGAGGGAGGGCAAGACAGTCCCAGGAGAGGAAGCAAGTTCCGTGCAGCCAACCTGCTCAAGAGAGCCATCCCTACCGCTCGCTGGGCCAGGAAAGCATCCGACCTGCCCCTGCCCGAGTGGGAGGGCGCAGGGGCCTTCAACGCGCTGAGGCGCTTCAGGGCTGGCACGGGGACAAAGGCCCTGCGTGACGTACCCCGAGTACAGGGGGTCACGCTGGCCAGGAGCCCGCAGCAGGCACAAAGCTGCCGGGGATGGGGAAAAGCCCTGCCCTGATTACAGGGCGGCCGGGCTGGGGGTTGGGAGAGCTCCATTTCCCCCCTCTGGTGCGGAGACAGGGGCTCTCACCCTCCTTACAGGGTTGCCCCTCGCTCCGGGCAGCCAAAGGAGCACAACGGCAAAAGGCCGACTACCGCAAAGACCGAGCCCTGCACGCAGGGAGGTCGGCCACTGCAAAGGCGGACCTGGCACCCGGACGGCGCCCAGGCCGTGCTAAGAAGGCCCTTTGCCCAGAGGGCCTCTCGTGCCCCCTCTTCAGCTCTCTCTTGACTCGCCGTTCCACTCTTGACCTCGAAGACGACGACGCTCCTCCGCCGTGCGCTTGACTCGCCCTTCCAAGGCTTCTGCCCATGGACGACGACACAATCAGGCCTGAGAAGCTCCGGCTCCCCAAGGGCCCCACAGCGAAATCCCCAAACGCAAAACCCCAGACACACACCACCACCACCACCACCCCCCACAGCTGCCCGAAAGCCTCCAACTTCGCTCACCTTTGCGACGTCCCGCGCAGTCCCACGCCGTGCTGGGAGCCAGGCCCTCTGGGCAAAGGAGACTGGCCACACAAAGCAGAGGCCTAGAGGCCACGACCCTGCTTACAAGGGGGCTCAAGCCACTGCCTGGACCGCAAAAGTGCCCGGGACTCCAGAGCACTGCCCCGACTTACGGGGCGGCCCTGGGCCCCAAGGCTTACGGAGGCTCCTTCTCTCCAGTTCCGGGGCACTCCCTGCTAACGGGGCACCACCTCTGCTGCCATATGAAGGGAGCACAGAGGCTCCCGGACCCGCAGCCTGCTTACAGGCCGGTCCACACCCGGGGAGCCACAGAGCTCGGCCTTCCCCCACGGCAACAGGAACCAAACTCTACGCTCGGGCGGTCGAGCCCACGGCCTAAAGCCGAGGGGCCCACAGCCCAGCCCCGAGGACGGGGAGGGCACACGCCCGGCACCATGACTCCTGGCCCCACGCCTCTGAATGGCCGGGGCCAGGGATACCCACCTGATTACAGGGGGTCCCTCCAACCGCCCGCCGAGGCCAGGGGACGCGCACACCCCCACTTACGGGCCGCCCCACACGGCCCGGCACTGCCCAACAAGCACCATGGAGCACAGGCTACGGCCTGCGACCCAAAGAGGGACCGGCCGCAGCCCGGCAGCAGCGCAGCACGGCAACACGAGCCGGCTCTGCGAGAGCCCCGGCGGCCTCCTCCACAAGGCCGACGGGGAGCTGGCATCGGCCCGAAACAGCGCCAAAGGCGGGACCGGGCTTTGCATGGCAGCACTTCTTCAACTGCACCCGGGCAGGGGCCCGGGAGCGCTCGTTCCTGTCGCCTGGCTAAAGCGGCCCACACAGCCCTGCTTACAGGGACCCGGGGCCGCTCCTGGGGACAAAGGGCCTCGCAAGGCCCTGACACGGGCCCCGAGGACGGGGCCCGCACGCTGGCGGCTTGCCAGCACCGCCGCCAGCGGAGGCACAGACCCAGGCCCTGCCTACAGGCGGGTCGCGGTGCCCACACCACTGCTAAGTGGCTTCGCGCCCTCCCCACAAAGCAGGGGCAAGGACGGACGCTTTCTCCGCCCGTGCATTTTGCCTACCTGCCTGTGGCCGCACAGAGCTCCTCTATCCCTCCTGGGAGGTCGAAACTACGCCGGCCTCTTTCTAAACGGGGGCTAAAGCACAAACACCCTTGCTCACGCACACCCACTGAGGGGAAGACAGGGGAGGGAAGGAAACAGAGGGAGGGAGGGCAAGACAGTCCCAGGAGAGGAAGCAAGTTCCGTGCAGCCAACCTGCTCAAGAGAGCCATCCCTACCGCTCGCTGGGCCAGGAAAGCATCCGACCTGCCCCTGCCCGAGTGGGAGGGCGCAGGGGCCTTCAACGCGCTGAGGCGCTTCAGGGCTGGCACGGGGACAAAGGCCCTGCGTGACGTACCCCGAGTACAGGGGGTCACGCTGGCCAGGAGCCCGCAGCAGGCACAAAGCTGCCGGGGATGGGGAAAAGCCCTGCCCTGATTACAGGGCGGCCGGGCTGGGGGTTGGGAGAGCTCCATTTCCCCCCTCTGGTGCGGAGACAGGGGCTCTCACCCTCCTTACAGGGTTGCCCCTCGCTCTGGGCAGCCAAAGGAGCACAAAGGCAAAAGGCCGACTACCGCAAAGACCGAGCCCTGCACGCAGGGAGGTCGGCCACTGCAAAGGCGGACCTGGCACCCGGACGGCGCCCAGGCTGTGCTAAGAAGGCCCTTTGCCCAGAGGGCCTCTCGTGCCCCCTCTTCAGCTCTCTCTTGACTCGCCGTTCCACTCTTGACCTCGAAGACGACGACGCTCCTCCGCCGTGCGCTTGACTCGCCCTTCCAAGGCTTCTGCCCATGGACGACGACACAATCAGGCCTGAGAAGCTCCGGCTCCCCAAGGGCCCCACAGCGAAATCCCCAAACCGAAAACCCCAGACACACACCACCACCACCACCCCCACAGCTGCCCGAAAGCCTCCAACTTCGCTCACCTTTGCGACGTCCCGCGCAGTCCCACGCCGTGCTGGGAGCCAGGCCCTCTGGGCAAAGGAGACTGGCCACACAAAGCAGAGGCCTAGAGGCCACGACCCTGCTTACAAGGGGGCTCAAGCCACTGCCTGGACCGCAAAAGTGCCCGGGACTCCAGAGCACTGCCCCGACTTACGGGGCGGCCCTGGGCCCCAAGGCTTACGGAGGCTCCTTCTCTCCAGTTCCGGGGCACTCCCTGCTAACGGGGCACCACCTCTGCTGCCATATGAAGGGAGCACAGAGGCTCCCGGACCCGCAGCCTGCTTACAGGCCGGTCCACACCCGGGGAGCCACAGAGCTCGGCCTTCCCCCACGGCAACAGGAACCAAACTCTACGCTCGGGCGGTCGAGCCCACGGCCTAAAGCCGAGGGGCCCACAGCCCAGCCCCGAGGACGGGGAGGGCACACGCCCGGCACCATGACTCCTGGCCCCACGCCTCTGAATGGCCGGGGCCAGGGATACCCACCTGATTACAGGGGGTCCCTCCAACCGCCCGCCGAGGCCAGGGGACGCGCACACCCCCACTTACGGGGCCGCCCCACACGGCCCGGCACTGCCCAACAAGCACCATGGAGCACAGGCTACGGCCTGCGACCCAAAGAGGGACCGGCCGCAGCCCGGCAGCAGCGCAGCACGGCAACACGAGCCGGCTCTGCGAGAGCCCCGGCGGCCTCCTCCACAAGGCCGACGGGGAGCTGGCATCGGCCCGAAACAGCGCCAAAGGCGGGACCGGACTTTGCATGGCAGCACTTCTTCAACTGCACCCGGGCAGGGGCCCGGGAGCGCTCGTTCCTGTCGCCTGGCTAAAGCGGCCCACACAGCCCTGCTTACAGGGACCCGGGGCCGCTCCTGGGGACAAAGGGCCTCGCAAGGCCCTGACACGGGCCCCGAGGACGGGGCCCGCACGCTGGCGGCTTGCCAGCACCGCCGCCAGCGGAGGCACAGACCCAGGCCCTGCCTACAGGCGGGTCGCGGTGCCCACACCACTGCTAAGTGGCTTCGCGCCCTCCCCACAAAGCAGGGGCAAGGACGGACGCTTTCTCCGCCCGTGCATTTTGCCTACCTGCCTGTGGCCGCACAGAGCTCCTCTATCCCTCCTGGAGGTCGAAACTACGCCGGCCTCTTTCTAAACGGGGGCTAAAGCACAAACACCCTTGCTCACGCACACCCACTGAGGGGAAGACAGGGGAGGGAAGGAAACAGAGGGGAGGGAGGGCAAGACAGTCCCAGGAGAGGAAGCAAGTTCCGTGCAGCCAACCTGCTCAAGAGAGCCATCCCTACCGCTCGCTGGGCCAGGAAAGCATCCGACCTGCCCCTGCCCGAGTGGGAGGGCGCAGGGCCTTCAACGCGCTGAGGCGCTTCAGGGCTGGCACGGGGACAAAGGCCCTGCGTGACGTACCCCGAGTACAGGGGGTCACGCTGGCCAGGAGCCCGCAGCAGGCACAAAGCTGCCGGGGATGGGAAAAGCCCTGCCCTGATTACAGGGCGGCCGGGCTGGGGGTTGGGAGAGCTCCATTTCCCCCCTCTGGTGCGGAGACAGGGGCTCTCACCCTCCTTACAGGGTTGCCCCTCGCTCCGGGCAGCCAAAGGAGCACAACGGCAAAAGGCCGACTACCGCAAAGACCGAGCCCTGCACGCAGGGAGGTCGGCCACTGCAAAGGCGGACCTGGCACCCGGACGGCGCCCAGGCCGTGCTAAGAAGGCCCTTTGCCCAGAGGGCCTCTCGTGCCCCCTCTTCAGCTCTCTCTTGACTCGCCGTTCCACTCTTGACCTCGAAGACGACGACGCTCCTCCGCCGTGCGCTTAACTCGCCCTTCCAAGGCTTCTGCCCATGGACGACGACACAATCAGGCCTGAGAAGCTCCGGCTCCCCAAGGGCCCCACAGCGAAATCCCCAAACGCAAAACCCCAGACACACACCACCACCACCACCACCCCCCACAGCTGCCCGAAAGCCTCCAACTTCGCTCACCTTTGCGACGTCCCGCGCAGTCCCACGCCGTGCTGGAGCCAGGCCCTCTGGGCAAAGGAGACTGGCCATACAAAGCAGAGGCCTAGAGGCCACGACCCTGCTTACAAGGGGGCTCAAGCCACTGCCTGGACCGCAAAAGTGCCCGGGACTCCAGAGCACTGCCCCGACTTACGGGCGGCCCTGGGCCCCAAGGCTTACGAGGCTCCTTCTCTCCAGTTCCGGGCACTCCCTGCTAACGGGGCACCACCTCTGCTGCCATATGAAGGGAGCACAGAGGCTCCCGGACCCCGCAGCCTGCTTACAGGCCGGTCCACACCCGGGGAGCCACAGAGCTCGGCCTTCCCCCACGGCAACAGGAACCAAACTCTAACGCTCGGGCGGTCGAGCCCACGGCCTAAAGCCGAGGGGCCCACAGCCCAGCCCCGAGGACGGGGAGGGCACACGCCCGGCACCATGACTCCTGGCCCCACGCCTCTGAATGGCCGGGGCCAGGGATACCCACCTGATTACAGGGGGTCCCTCCAACCGCCCGCCGAGGCCAGGGGACGCGCACACCCCCACTTACGGGGCCGCCCCACACGGCCCGGCACTGCCCAACAAGCACCATGGAGCACAGGCTACGGCCTGCGACCCAAAGAGGGACCGGCCGCAGCCCGGCAGCGGCGCAGCACGGCAACACGAGCCGGCTCTGCGAGAGCCCCGGCGGCCTCCTCCACAAGGCCGACGGGGAGCTGGCATCGGCCCGAAACAGCGCCAAAGGCGGGACCGGACTTTGCATGGCAGCACTTCTTCAACTGCACCCAGGCAGGGGCCCGGAGCGCTCGTTCCTGTCGCCTGGCTAAAGCGGCCCACACAGCCCTGCTTACAGGGACCCGGGCCGCTCCTGGGGACAAAGGGCCTCGCAAGGCCCTGACACGGGCCCCGAGGACGGGCCCGCACGCTGGCGGCTTGCCAGCACCGCCGCCAGCGGAGGCACAGACCCAGGCCCTGCCTACAGGCGGGTCGCGGTGCCCACACCACTGCTAAGTGGCTTCGCGCCCTCCCCACAAAGCAGGGGCAAGGACGGACGCTTTCCTCCGCCCGTGCATTTTGCCTACCTGCCTGTGGCCGCACAGAGCTCCTCTATCCCTCCTGGGAGGTCGAAACTACGCCGGCCTCTTTCTAAACGGGGGCTAAAGCACAAACACCCTTGCTCACGCACACCCACTGAGGGAAGACAGGGAGGGAAGGAAACAGAGGGGAGGGAGGGCAAGACAGTCCCAGGAGAGGAAGCAAGTTCCGTGCAGCCAACCTGCTCAAGAGAGCCATCCCTACCGCTCGCTGGGCCAGGAAAGCATCCGACCTGCCCCTGCCCGAGTGGGAGGGCGCAGGGGCCTTCAACGCGCTGAGGCGCTTCAGGGCTGGCACGGGGACAAAGGCCCTGCGTGACGTACCCCGAGTACAGGGGGTCACGCTGGCCAGGAGCCCGCAGCAGGCACAAAGCTGCCGGGGATGGGGAAAAGCCCTGCCCTGATTACAGGGCGGCCGGGCTGGGGGTTGGGAGAGCTCCATTTCCCCCCTCTGGTGCGGAGACAGGGCTCTCACCCTCCTTACAGGGTTGCCCCTCGCTCCGGGCAGCCAAAGGAGCACAACGGCAAAAGGCCGACTACCGCAAAGACCGAGCCCTGCACGCAGGGAGGTCGGCCACTGCAAAGGCGGACCTGGCACCCGGACGGCGCCCAGGCCGTGCTAAGAAGGCCCTTTGCCCAGAGGGCCTCTCGTGCCCCCCTCTTCAGCTCTCTCTTGACTCGCCGTTCCACTCTTGACCTCGAAGACGACGACGCTCCTCCGCCGTGCGCTTGACTCGCCCTTCCAAGGCTTCTGCCCATGGACGACGACACAATCAGGCCTGAGAAGCTCCGGCTCCCCAAGGGCCCCACAGCGAAATCCCCAAACGCAAAACCCCAGACACACACCACCACCACCACCACCCCCCACAGCTGCCCGAAAGCCTCCAACTTCGCTCACCTTTGCGACGTCCCACGCAGTCCCACGCCGTGCTGGGAGCCAGGCCCTCTGGGCAAAGGAGACTGGCCACACAAAGCAGAGGCCTAGAGGCCACGACCCTGCTTACAAGGGGGCTCAAGCCACTGCCTGGACCGCAAAAGTGCCCGGGACTCCAGAGCACTGCCCCGACTTACGGGGCGGCCCTGGGCCCCAAGGCTTACGGAGGCTCCTTCTCTCCAGTTCCGGGGCACTCCCTGCTAACGGGGCACCACCTCTGCTGCCATATGAAGGGAGCACAGAGGCTCCCGACCCGCAGCCTGCTTACAGGCCGGTCCACACCCGGGGAGCCACAGAGCTCGGCCTTCCCCCACGGCAACAGGAACCAAACTCTAACGCTCGGGCGGTCGAGCCCACGGCCTAAAGCCGAGGGGCCCACAGCCCAGCCCCGAGGACGGGGAGGGCACACGCCCGGCACCATGACTCCTGGCCCCACGCCTCTGAATGGCTGGGGCCAGGGATACCCACCTGATTACAGGGGGTCCCTCCAACCGCCCGCCGAGGCCAGGGACGCGCACACCCCCACTTACGGGGCCGCCCCACACGGCCCGGCACTGCCCAACAAGCACCATGGAGCACAGGCTACGGCCTGCGACCCAAAGAGGGACCGGCCGCAGCCCGGCAGCGGCGCAGCACGGCAACACGAGCCGGCTCTGCGAGAGCCCCGGCGGCCTCCTCCACAAGGCCGACGGGGAGCTGGCATCGGCCCGAAACAGCGCCAAAGGCGGGACCGGGCTTTGCATGGCAGCACTTCTTCAACTGCACCCGGCAGGGGCCCGGGAGCGCTCGTTCCTGTCGCCTGGCTAAAGCGGCCCACACAGCCCTGCTTACAGGGACCCGGGCCGCTCCTGGGGACAAAGGGCCTCGCAAGGCCCTGACACGGGCCCCGAGGACGGGCCCGCACGCTGGCGGCTTGCCAGCACCGCCGCCAGCGGAGGCACAGACCCAGGCCCTGCCTACAGGCGGGTCGCGGTGCCCACACCACTGCTAAGTGGCTTCGCGCCCTCCCCACAAAGCAGGGGCAAGGACGGACGCTTTCCTCCGCCCGTGCATTTTGCCTACCTGCCTGTGGCCGCACAGAGCTCCTCTATCCCTCCTGGGAGGTCGAAACTACGCCGGCCTCTTTCTAAACGGGGGCTAAAGCACAAACACCCTTGCTCACAGCACACCCACTGAGGGGAAGACAGGGGAGGGAAGGAAACAGAGGGGAGGGAGGGCAAGACAGTCCCAGGAGAGGAAGCAAGTTCCGTGCAGCCAACCTGCTCAAGAGAGCCATCCCTACCGCTCGCTGGGCCAGGAAAGCATCCGACCTGCCCCTGCCCGAGTGGGAGGGCGCAGGGGCCTTCAACGCGCTGAGGCGCTTCAGGGCTGGCACGGGGACAAAGGCCCTGCGTGACGTACCCCGAGTACAGGGGGTCACGCTGGCCAGGAGCCCGCAGCAGGCACAAAGCTGCCGGGGATGGGGAAAAGCCCTGCCCTGATTACAGGGCGGCCGGGCTGGGGGTTGGGAGAGCTCCATTTCCCCCCTCTGGTGCGGAGACAGGGGCTCTCACCCTCCTTACAGGGTTGCCCCTCGCTCTGGGCAGCCAAAGGAGCACAACGGCAAAAGGCCGACTACCGCAAAGACCGAGCCCTGCACGCAGGGAGGTCGGCCACTGCAAAGGCGGACCTGGCACCCGGACGGCGCCCAGGCCGTGCTAAGAAGGCCCTTTGCCCAGAGGGCCTCTCGTGCCCCCTCTTCAGCTCTCTCTTGACTCGCCGTTCCACTCTTGACCTCGAAGACGACGACGCTCCTCCGCCGTGCGCTTGACTCGCCCTTCCAAGGCTTCTGCCCATGGACGACGACACAATCAGGCCTGAGAAGCTCCGGCTCCCCAAGGGCCCCACAGCGAAATCCCCAAACCGAAAACCCCAGACACACACCACCACCACCACCACCCCCCACAGCTGCCCGAAAGCCTCCAACTTCGCTCACCTTTGCGACGTCCCGCGCAGATCCCACGCCGTGCTGGAGCCAGGCCCTCTGGGCAAAGGAGACTGGCCACACAAAGCAGAGGCCTAGAGGCCACGACCCTGCTTACAAGGGGGCTCAAGCCACTGCCTGGACCGCAAAAGTGCCCGGGACTCCAGAGCACTGCCCCGACTTACGGGGCGGCCCTGGGCCCCAAGGCTTACGGAGGCTCCTTCTCTCCAGTTCCGGGCACTCCCTGCTAACGGGGCACCACCTCTGCTGCCATATGAAGGGAGCACAGAGGCTCCCGGACCCGCAGCCTGCTTACAGGCCGGTCCACACCCGGGAGCCACAGAGCTCGGCCTTCCCCCACGGCAACAGGAACCAAACTCTACGCTCGGGCGGTCGAGCCCACGGCCTAAAGCCGAGGGGCCCACAGCCCAGCCCCGAGGACGGGAGGGCACACGCCCGGCACCATGACTCCTGGCCCCACGCCTCTGAATGGCCGGGGCCAGGGATACCCACCTGATTACAGGGGTCCCTCCAACCGCCCGCCGAGGCCAGGGGACGCGCACACACCCCCACTTACGGGGCCCGCCCCACACGCCCGGCACTGCCCAACAAGCACCATGGAGCACAGGCTACGGCCTGCGACCCAAAGAGGGACCGGCCGCAGCCCGGCAGCGGCGCAGCACGGCAACACGAGCCGGCTCTGCGAGAGCCCCGGCGGCCTCCTCCACAAGGCCGACGGGGAGCTGGCATCGGCCCGAAACAGCGCCAAAGGCGGGACCGGACTTTGCATGGCAGCACTTCTTCAACTGCACCCGGCAGGGGCCCGGGAGCGCTCGTTCCTGTCGCCTGGCTAAAGCGGCCCACACAGCCCTGCTTACAGGGACCCGGGGCCGCTCCTGGGGACAAAGGGCCTCGCAAGGCCCTGACACGGGCCCCGAGGACGGGGCCCGCACGCTGGCGGCTTGCCAGCACCCGCCGCCAGCGGAGGCACAGACCCAGGCCCTGCCTACAGGCGGGTCGCGGTGCCCACACCACTGCTAAGTGGCTTCGCGCCCTCCCCACAAAGCAGGGGCAAGGACGACGCTTTCCTCCGCCCGTAGCATTTTGCCTACCTGCCTGTGGCCGCACAGAGCTCCTCTATCCCTCCTGGGAGGTCGAAACTACGCCGGCCTCTTTCTAAACGGGGGCTAAAGCACAAACACCCTTGCTCACGCACACCCACTGAGGGGAAGACAGGGGAGGGAAGGAAACAGAGGGGAGGGAGGGCAAGACAGTCCCAGGAGAGGAAGCAAGTTCCGTGCAGCCAACCTGCTCAAGAGAGCCATCCCTACCGCTCGCTGGGCCAGGAAAGCATCCGACCTGCCCCTGCCCGAGTGGGAGGGCGCAGGGGCCTTCAACGCGCTGAGGCGCTTCAGGGCTGGCACGGGGACAAAGGCCCTGCGTGACGTACCCCGAGTACAGGGGGTCACGCTGGCCAGGAGCCCGCAGCAGGCACAAAGCTGCCGGGGATGGGGAAAAGCCCTGCCCTGATTACAGGGCGGCCGGGCTGGGGGTTGGGAGAGCTCCATTTCCCCCCTCTGGTGCGGAGACAGGGGCTCTCACCCTCCTTACAGGGTTGCCCCTCGCTCCGGGCAGCCAAAGGAGCACAACGGCAAAAGGCCGACTACCGCAAAGACCGAGCCCTGCACGCAGGGAGGTCGGCCACTGCAAAGGCGGACCTGGCACCCGGACGGCGCCCAGGCCGTGCTAAGAAGGCCCTTTGCCCAGAGGGCCTCTCGTGCCCCCTCTTCAGCTCTCTCTTGACTCGCCGTTCCACTCTTGACCTCGAAGACGACGACGCTCCTCCGCCGTGCGCTTGACTCGCCCTTCCAAGGCTTCTGCCCATGGACGACGACACAATCAGGCCTGAGAAGCTCCGGCTCCCCAAGGGCCCCACAGCGAAATCCCCAAACGCAAAACCCCAGACACACACACCACCACCACCACCCCCCCACAGCTGCCCGAAAGCCTCCAACTTCGCTCACCTTTGCGACGTCCCGCGCAGTCCCACGCCGTGCTGGGAGCCAGGCCCTCTGGGCAAAGGAGACTGGCCATACAAAGCAGAGGCCTAGAGGCCACGACCCTGCTTACAAGGGGGCTCAAGCCACTGCCTGGACCGCAAAAGTGCCCGGGACTCCAGAGCACTGCCCCGACTTACGGGGCGGCCCTGGGCCCCAAGGCTTACGGAGGCTCCTTCTCTCCAGTTCCGGGGCACTCCCTGCTAACGGGGCACCACCTCTGCTGCCATATGAAGGGAGCACAGAGGCTCCCGGACCCGCAGCCTGCTTACAGGCCGGTCCACACCCGGGGAGCCACAGAGCTCGGCCTTCCCCCACGGCAACAGGAACCAAACTCTACGCTCGGGCGGTCGAGCCCACGGCCTAAAGCCGAGGGGCCCACAGCCCAGCCCCGAGGACGGGGAGGGCACACGCCCGGCACCATGACTCCTGGCCCCACGCCTCTGAATGGCCGGGCCAGGGATACCCACCTGATTACAGGGGGTCCCTCCAACCGCCCGCCGAGGCCAGGGGACGCGCACAACCCCCACTTACGGGGCCGCCCCACACGGCCCGGCACTGCCCAACAAGCACCATGGAGCACAGGCTACGGCCTGCGACCCAAAGAGGGACCGGCCGCAGCCCGGCAGCGGCGCAGCACGGCAACACGAGCCGGCTCTGCGAGAGCCCCGGCGGCCTCCTCCACAAGGCCGACGGGGAGCTGGCATCGGCCCGAAACAGCGCCAAAGGCGGGACCGGGCTTTGCATGGCAGCACTTCTTCAACTGCACCCGGGCAGGGGCCCGGGAGCGCTCGTTCCTGTCGCCTGGCTAAAGCGGCCCACACAGCCCTGCTTACAGGGACCCGGGGCCGCTCCTGGGGACAAAGGGCCTCGCAAGGCCCTGACACGGGCCCCGAGGACGGGGCCCGCACGCTGGCGGCTTGCCAGCACCGCCGCCAGCGGAGGCACAGACCCAGGCCCTGCCTACAGGCGGGTCGCGGTGCCCACACCACTGCTAAGTGGCTTCGCGCCCTCCCCACAAAGCAGGGGCAAGGACGGACGCTTTCTCCGCCCGTGCATTTTGCCTACCTGCCTGTGGCCGCACAGAGCTCCTCTATCCCTCCTGGGAGGTCGAAACTACACCGGCCTCTTTCTAAACGGGGGCTAAAGCACAAACACCCTTGCTCACGCACACCCACTGAGGGGAAGACAGGGGAGGGAAGGAAACAGAGGGGAGGGAGGGCAAGACAGTCCCAGGAGAGGAAGCAAGTTCCGTGCAGCCAACCTGCTCAAGAGAGCCATCCCTACCGCTCGCTGGGCCAGGAAAGCATCCGACCTGCCCCTGCCCGAGTGGGAGGGCGCAGGGGCCTTCAACGCGCTGAGGCGCTTCAGGGCTGGCACGGGGACAAAGGCCCTGCGTGACGTACCCCGAGTACAGGGGGTCACGCTGGCCAGGAGCCCGCAGCAGGCACAAAGCTGCCGGGGATGGGGAAAAGCCCTGCCCTGATTACAGGGCGGCCGGGCTGGGGGTTGGGAGAGCTCCATTTCCCCCCTCTGGTGGGGAGACAGGGGCTCTCACCCTCCTTACAGGGTTGCCCCTCGCTCCGGGCAGCCAAAGGAGCACAACGGCAAAAGGCCGACTACCGCAAAGACCGAGCCCTGCACGCAGGGAGGTCGGCCACTGCAAAGGCGGACCTGGCACCCGGACGGCGCCCAGGCCGTGCTAAGAAGGCCCTTTGCCCAGAGGGCCTCTCGTGCCCCCTCTTCAGCTCTCTCTTGACTCGCCGTTCCACTCTTGACCTCGAAGACGACGACGCTCCTCCGCCGTGCGCTTGACTCGCCCTTCCAAGGCTTCTGCCCATGGACGACGACACAATCAGGCCTGAGAAGCTCCGGCTCCCCAAGGGCCCCACAGCGAAATCCCCAAACGCAAAACCCCAGACACACACCACCACCACCACCACCCCCCACAGCTGCCCGAAAGCCTCCAACTTCGCTCACCTTTGCGACGTCCCGCGCAGTCCCACGCCGTGCTGGGAGCCAGGCCCTCTGGGCAAAGGAGACTGGCCACACAAAGCAGAGGCCTAGAGGCCACGACCCTGCTTACAAGGGGGCTCAAGCCACTGCCTGGACCGCAAAAGTGCCCGGGACTCCAGAGCACTGCCCCGACTTACGGGGCGGCCCTGGGCCCCAAGGCTTACGGAGGCTCCTTCTCTCCAGTTCCGGGGCACTCCCTGCTAACGGGGCACCACCTCTGCTGCCATATGAAGGGAGCACAGAGGCTCCCGGACCCGCAGCCTGCTTACAGGCCGGTCCACACCCGGGGAGCCACAGAGCTCGGCCTTCCCCCACGGCAACAGGAACCAAACTCTACGCTCGGGCGGTCGAGCCCACGGCCTAAAGCCGAGGGGCCCACAGCCCAGCCCCGAGGACGGGGAGGGCACACGCCCGGCACCATGACTCCTGGCCCCACGCCTCTGAATGGCCGGGGCCAGGGATACCCACCTGATTACAGGGGGTCCCTCCAACCGCCCGCCGAGGCCAGGGGACGCGCACACCCCCACTTACGGGGCCGCCCCACACGGCCCGGCACTGCCCAACAAGCACCATGGAGCACAGGCTACGGCCTGCGACCCAAAGAGGGACCGGCCGCAGCCCGGCAGCGGCGCAGCACGGCAACACGAGCCGGCTCTGCGAGAGCCCCGGCGGCCTCCTCCACAAGGCCGACGGGGAGCTGGCATCGGCCCGAAACAGCGCCAAAGGCGGGACCGGGCTTTGCATGGCAGCACTTCTTCAACTGCACCCGGGCAGGGGCCCGGGAGCGCTCGTTCCTGTCGCCTGGCTAAAGCGGCCCACACAGCCCTGCTTACAGGGACCCGGGGCCGCTCCTGGGGACAAAGGGCCTCGCAAGGCCCTGACACGGGCCCCGAGGACGGGGCCCGCACGCTGGCGGCTTGCCAGCACCGCCGCCAGCGGAGGCACAGACCCAGGCCCTGCCTACAGGCGGGTCGCGGTGCCCACACCACTGCTAAGTGGCTTCGCGCCCTCCCCACAAAGCAGGGGCAAGGACGGACGCTTTCTCCGCCCGTGCATTTTGCCTACCTGCCTGTGGCCGCACAGAGCTCCTCTATCCCTCCTGGGAGGTCGAAACTACGCCGGCCTCTTTCTAAACGGGGGCTAAAGCACAAACACCCTTGCTCACGCACACCACTGAGGGGAAGACAGGGGAGGGAAGGAAACAGAGGGGAGGGAGGGCAAGACAGTCCCAGGAGAGGAAGCAAGTTCCGTGCAGCCAACCTGCTCAAGAGAGCCATCCCTACCGCTCGCTGGGCCAGGAAAGCATCCGACCTGCCCCTGCCCGAGTGGGAGGGCGCAGGGGCCTTCAACGCGCTGAGGCGCTTCAGGGCTGGCACGGGGACAAAGGCCCTGCGTGACGTACCCCGAGTACAGGGGGTCACGCTGGCCAGGAGCCCGCAGCAGGCACAAAGCTGCCGGGGATGGGGAAAAGCCCTGCCCTGATTACAGGGCGGGCCGGGCTGGGGGTTGGGAGAGCTCCATTTCCCCCCTCTGGTGCGGAGACAGGGGCTCTCACCCTCCTTACAGGGTTGCCCCTCGCTCCGGGCAGCCAAAGGAGCACAACGGCAAAAGGCCGACTACCGCAAAGACCGAGCCCTGCACGCAGGGAGGTCGGCCACTGCAAAGGCGGACCTGGCACCCGGACGGCGCCCAGGCCGTGCTAAGAAGGCCCTTTGCCCAGAGGGCCTCTCGTGCCCCCTCTTCAGCTCTCTCTTGACTCGCCGTTCCACTCTTGACCTCGAAGACGACGACGCTCCTCCGCCGTGCGCTTGACTTGCCCTTCCAAGGCTTCTGCCCATGGACGACGACACAATCAGGCCTGAGAAGCTCCGGCTCCCCAAGGGCCCCACAGCGAAATCCCCAAACGCAAAACCCCAGACACACACCACCACCACCACCACCCCCCACAGCTGCCCGAAAGCCTCCAACTTCGCTCACCTTTGCGACGTCCCGCGCAGTCCCACGCCGTGCTGGGAGCCAGGCCCTCTGGGCAAAGGAGACTGGCCATACAAAGCAGAGGCCTAGAGGCCACGACCCTGCTTACAAGGGGGCTCAAGCCACTGCCTGGACCGCAAAAGTGCCCGGGACTCCAGAGCACTGCCCCGACTTACGGGGCGGCCCTGGGCCCCAAGGCTTACGGAGGCTCCTTCTCTCCAGTTCCGGGGCACATCCCTGCTAACGGGGCACCACCTCTGCTGCCATATGAAGGGAGCACAGAGGCTCCCGGACCCGCAGCCTGCTTACAGGCCGGTCCACACCCGGGGAGCCACAGAGCTCGGCCTTCCCCCACGGCAACAGGAACCAAACTCTACGCTCGGGCGGTCGAGCCCACGGCCTAAAGCCGAGGGGCCCACAGCCCAGCCCCGAGGACGGGGAGGGCACACGCCCGGCACCATGACTCCTGGCCCCACGCCTCTGAATGGCCGGGGCCAGGGATACCCACCTGATTACAGGGGGTCCCTCCAACCGCCCGCCGAGGCCAGGGGACGCGCACACCCCCACTTACGGGGCCGCCCCACACGGCCCGGCACTGCCCAACAAGCACCATGGAGCACAGGCTACGGCCTGCGACCCAAAGAGGGACCGGCCGCAGCCCGGCAGCGGCGCAGCACGGCAACACGAGCCGGCTCTGCGAGAGCCCCGGCGGCCTCCTCCACAAGGCCGACGGGAGCTGGCATCGGCCCGAAACAGCGCCAAAGGCGGGACCGGGCTTTGCATGGCAGCACTTCTTCAACTGCACCCGGGCAGGGGCCCGGGAGCGCTCGTTCCTGTCGCCTGGCTAAAGCGGCCCACACAGCCCTGCTTACAGGGACCCGGGGCCGCTCCTGGGGACAAAGGGCCTCGCAAGGCCCTGACACGGGCCCCGAGGACGGGGCCCGCACGCTGGCGGCTTGCCAGCACCGCCGCCAGCGGAGGCACAGACCCAGGCCCTGCCTACAGGCGGGTCGCGGTGCCCACACCACTGCTAAGTGGCTTCGCGCCCTCCCCACAAAGCAGGGGCAAGGACGGACGCTTTCTCCGCCCGTGCATTTTGCCTACCTGCCTGTGGCCGCACAGAGCTCCTCTATCCCTCCTGGGAGGTCGAAACTACGCCGGCCTCTTTCTAAACGGGGGCTAAAGCACAAACACCCTTGCTCACGCACACCCACTGAGGGGAAGACAGGGGAGGGAAGGAAACAGAGGGGAGGGAGGGCAAGACAGTCCCAGGAGAGGAAGCAAGTTCCGTGCAGCCAACCTGCTCAAGAGAGCCATCCCTACCGCTCGCTGGGCCAGGAAAGCATCCGACCTGCCCCTGCCCGAGTGGGAGGGCGCAGGGGCCTTCAACGCGCTGAGGCGCTTCAGGGCTGGCACGGGGACAAAGGCCCTGCGTGACGTACCCCGAGTACAGGGGGTCACGCTGGCCAGGAGCCCGCAGCAGGCACAAAGCTGCCGGGGATGGGGAAAAGCCCTGCCCTGATTACAGGGCGGCCGGGCTGGGGGTTGGGAGAGCTCCATTTCCCCCCTCTGGTGGGGAGACAGGGGCTCTCACCCTCCTTACAGGGTTGCCCCTCGCTCCGGGCAGCCAAAGGAGCACAACGGCAAAAGGCCGACTACCGCAAAGACCGAGCCCTGCACGCAGGGAGGTCGGCCACTGCAAAGGCGGACCTGGCACCCGGACGGCGCCCAGGCCGTGCTAAGAAGGCCCTTTGCCCAGAGGGCCTCTCGTGCCCCCTCTTCAGCTCTCTCTTGACTCGCCGTTCCACTCTTGACCTCGAAGACGACGACGCTCCTCCGCCGTGCGCTTGACTTGCCCTTCCAAGGCTTCTGCCCATGGACGACGACACAATCAGGCCTGAGAAGCTCCGGCTCCCCAAGGGCCCCACAGCGAAATCCCCAAACGCAAAACCCCAGACACACACACCACCACCACCACCACCCCCCACAGCTGCCCGAAAGCCTCCAACTTCGCTCACCTTTGCGACGTCCCGCGCAGTCCCACGCCGTGCTGGGAGCCAGGCCCTCTGGGCAAAGGAGACTGGCCATACAAAGCAGAGGCCTAGAGGCCACGACCCTGCTTACAAGGGGGCTCAAGCCACTGCCTGGACCGCAAAAGTGCCCGGGACTCCAGAGCACTGCCCCGACTTACGGGGCGGCCCTGGGCCCCAAGGCTTACGGAGGCTCCTTCTCTCCAGTTCCGGGCACTCCCTGCTAACGGGGCACCACCTCTGCTGCCATATGAAGGGAGCACAGAGGCTCCCGGACCCGCAGCCTGCTTACAGGCCGGTCCACACCCGGGAGCCACAGAGCTCGGCCTTCCCCCACGGCAACAGGAACCAAACTCTACGCTCGGGCGGTCGAGCCCACGGCCTAAAGCCGAGGGGCCCACAGCCCAGCCCCGAGGACGGGGAGGGCACACGCCCGGCACCATGACTCCTGGCCCCACGCCTCTGAATGGCCGGGGCCAGGGATACCCACCTGATTACAGGGGGTCCCTCCAACCGCCCGCCGAGGCCAGGGGACGCGCACAACCCCCACTTACGGGGCCGCCCCACACGGCCCGGCACTGCCCAACAAGCACCATGGAGCACAGGCTACGGCCTGCGACCCAAAGAGGGACCGGCCGCAGCCCGGCAGCGGCGCAGCACGGCAACACGAGCCGGCTCTGCGAGAGCCCCGGCGGCCTCCTCCACAAGGCCGACGGGGAGCTGGCATCGGCCCGAAACAGCGCCAAAGGCGGGACCGGGCTTTGCATGGCAGCACTTCTTCAACTGCACCCGGGCAGGGGCCCGGAGCGCTCGTTCCTGTCGCCTGGCTAAAGCGGCCCACACAGCCCTGCTTACAGGGACCCGGGGCCGCTCCTGGGGACAAAGGGCCTCGCAAGGCCCTGACACGGCCCCGAGGACGGGGCCCGCACGCTGGCGGCTTGCCAGCACCGCCGCCAGCGGAGGCACAGACCCAGGCCCTGCCTACAGGCGGGTCGCGGTGCCCACACCACTGCTAAGTGGCTTCGCGCCCTCCCCACAAAGCAGGGGCAAGGACGGACGCTTTCTCCGCCCGTGCATTTTGCCTACCTGCCTGTGGCCGCACAGAGCTCCTCTATCCCTCCTGGGAGGTCGAAACTACGCCGGCCTCTTTCTAAACGGGGGCTAAAGCACAAACACCCTTGCTCACGCACACCCACTGAGGGGAAGACAGGGGAGGGAAGGAAACAGAGGGGAGGGAGGGCAAGACAGTCCCAGGAGAGGAAGCAAGTTCCGTGCAGCCAACCTGCTCAAGAGAGCCATCCCTACCGCTCGCTGGGCCAGGAAAGCATCCGACCTGCCCCTGCCCGAGTGGGAGGGCGCAGGGGCCTTCAACGCGCTGAGGCGCTTCAGGGCTGGCACGGGGACAAAGGCCCTGCGTGACGTACCCCGAGTACAGGGGGTCACGCTGGCCAGGAGCCCGCAGCAGGCACAAAGCTGCCGGGGATGGGGAAAAGCCCTGCCCTGATTACAGGGCGGCCGGGCTGGGGGTTGGGAGAGCTCCATTTCCCCCCTCTGGTGGGGAGACAGGGGCTCTCACCCTCCTTACAGGGTTGCCCCTCGCTCCGGGCAGCCAAAGGAGCACAACGGCAAAAGGCCGACTACCGCAAAGACCGAGCCCTGCACGCAGGGAGGTCGGCCACTGCAAAGGCGGACCTGGCACCCGGACGGCGCCCAGGCCGTGCTAAGAAGGCCCTTTGCCCAGAGGGCCTCTCGTGCCCCCTCTTCAGCTCTCTCTTGACTCGCCGTTCCACTCTTGACCTCGAAGACGACGACGCTCCTCCGCCGTGCGCTTGACTCGCCCTTCCAAGGCTTCTGCCCATGGACGACGACACAATCAGGCCTGAGAAGCTCCGGCTCCCCAAGGGCCCCACAGCGAAATCCCCAAACGCAAAACCCCAGACACACACCACCACCACCACCACCCCCCACAGCTGCCCGAAAGCCTCCAACTTCGCTCACCTTTGCGACGTCCCGCGCAGTCCCACGCCGTGCTGGGAGCCAGGCCCTCTGGGCAAAGGAGACTGGCCATACAAAGCAGAGGCCTAGAGGCCACAACCCTGCTTACAAGGGGCTCAAGCCACTGCCTGGACCGCAAAAGTGCCCGGGACTCCAGAGCACTGCCCCGACTTACGGGGCGGCCCTGGGCCCCAAGGCTTACGGAGGCTCCTTCTCTCCAGTTCCGGGGCACTCCCTGCTAACGGGGCACCACCTCTGCTGCCATATGAAGGGAGCACAGAGGCTCCCGGACCCGCAGCCTGCTTACAGGCCGGTCCACACCCGGGAGCCACAGAGCTCGGCCTTCCCCCACGGCAACAGGAACCAAACTCTACGCTCGGGCGGTCGAGCCCACGGCCTAAAGCCGAGGGGCCCACAGCCCAGCCCCGAGGACGGGGAGGGCACACGCCCGGCACCATGACTCCTGGCCCCACGCCTCTGAATGGCCGGGCCAGGGATACCCACCTGATTACAGGGGGTCCCTCCAACCGCCCGCCGAGGCCAGGGGACGCGCACACCCCCACTTACGGGGCCGCCCCACACGGCCCGGCACTGCCCAACAAGCACCATGGAGCACAGGCTACGGCCTGCGACCCAAAGAGGGACCGGCCGCAGCCCGGCAGCGGCGCAGCACGGCAACACGAGCCGGCTCTGCGAGAGCCCCGGCGGCCTCCTCCACAAGGCCGACGGGGAGCTGGCATCGGCCCGAAACAGCGCCAAAGGCGGGACCGGGCTTTGCATGGCAGCACTTCTTCAACTGCACCCGGGCAGGGGCCCGGGAGCGCTCGTTCCTGTCGCCTGGCTAAAGCGGCCCACACAGCCCTGCTTACAGGGACCCGGGGCCGCTCCTGGGGACAAAGGGCCTCGCAAGGCCCTGACACGGCCCCGAGGACGGGGCCCGCACGCTGGCGGCTTGCCAGCAACCGCCGCCAGCGGAGGCACAGACCCAGGCCCTGCCTACAGGCGGGTCGCGGTGCCCACACCACTGCTAAGTGGCTTCGCGCCCCTCCCACAAAGCAGGGGCAAGGACGGACGCTTTTCTCCGCCCGTGCATTTTGCCTACCTGCCTGTGGCCGCACAGAGCTCCTCTATCCCTCCTGGGAGGTCGAAACTACGCCGGCCTCTTTCTAAACGGGGGCTAAAGCACAAACACCCTTGCTCACGCACACCCACTGAGGGGAAGACAGGGAGGGAAGGAAACAGAGGGAGGGAGGGCAAGACAGTCCCAGGAGAGGAAGCAAGTTCCGTGCAGCCAACCTGCTCAAGAGAGCCATCCCTACCGCTCGCTGGGCCAGGAAAGCATCCGACCTGCCCCTGCCCGAGTGGGAGGGCGCAGGGGCCTTCAACGCGCTGAGGCGCTTCAGGGCTGGCACGGGGACAAAGGCCCTGCGTGACGTACCCCGAGTACAGGGGGTCACGCTGGCCAGGAGCCCGCAGCAGGCACAAAGCTGCCGGGATGGGGAAAAGCCCTGCCCTGATTACAGGGCGGCCGGGCTGGGGTTGGGAGAGCTCCATTTCCCCCCTCTGGTGCGGAGACAGGGGCTCTCACCCTCCTTACAGGGTTGCCCCTCGCTCTGGGCAGCCAAAGGAGCACAACGGCAAAAGGCCGACTACCGCAAAGACCGAGCCCTGCACGCAGGGAGGTCGGCCACTGCAAAGGCGGACCTGGCACCCGGACGGCGCCCAGGCTGTGCTAAGAAGGCCCTTTGCCCAGAGGGCCTCTCGTGCCCCCTCTTCAGCTCTCTCTTGACTCGCCGTTCCACTCTTGACCTCGAAGACGACGACGCTCCTCCGCCGTGCGCTTGACTCGCCCTTCCAAGGCTTCTGCCCATGGACGACGACACAATCAGGCCTGAGAAGCTCCGGCTCCCCAAGGGCCCCACAGCGAAATCCCCAAACCGAAAACCCCAGACAACACACCACCACCACCACCACCCCCCACAGCTGCCCGAAAGCCTCCAACTTCGCTCACCTTTGCGACGTCCCGCGCAGTCCCACACCGTGCTGGGAGCCAGGCCCTCTGGGCAAAGGAGACTGGCCACACAAAGCAGAGGCCTAGAGGCCACGACCCTGCTTACAAGGGGGCTCAAGCCACTGCCTGGACCGCAAAAGTGCCCGGGACTCCAGAGCACTGCCCCGACTTACGGGCGGCCCTGGGCCCCAAGGCTTACGGAGGCTCCTTCTCTCCAGTTCCGGGGCACTCCCTGCTAACGGGGCACCACCTCTGCTGCCATATGAAGGGAGCACAGAGGCTCCCGGACCCGCAGCCTGCTTACAGGCCGGTCCACACCCGGGGAGCCACAGAGCTCGGCCTTCCCCCACGGCAACAGGAACCAAACTCTACGCTCGGCGGTCGAGCCCACGGCCTAAAGCCGAGGGGCCCACAGCCCAGCCCCGAGGACGGGGAGGGCACACGCCCGGCACCATGACTCCTGGCCCCACGCCTCTGAATGGCCGGGGCCAGGGATACCCACCTGATTACAGGGGGTCCCTCCAACCGCCCGCCGAGGCCAGGGGACGCGCACACCCCCACTTACGGGGCCGCCCCACACGGCCCGGCACTGCCCAACAAGCACCATGGAGCACAGGCTACGGCCTGCGACCCAAAGAGGGACCGGCCGCAGCCCGGCAGCGGCGCAGCACGGCAACACGAGCCGGCTCTGCGAGAGCCCCGGCGGCCTCCTCCACAAGGCCGACGGGGAGCTGGCATCGGCCCGAAACAGCGCCAAAGGCGGGACCGGGCTTTGCATGGCAGCACTTCTTCAACTGCACCCGGGCAGGGGCCCGGGAGCGCTCGTTCCTGTCGCCTGGCTAAAGCGGCCCACACAGCCCTGCTTACAGGGACCCGGGGCCGCTCCTGGGGACAAAGGGCCTCGCAAGGCCCTGACACGGGCCCCGAGGACGGGGCCCGCACGCTGGCGGCTTGCCAGCACCGCCGCCAGCGGAGGCACAGACCCAGGCCCTGCCTACAGGCGGGTCGCGGTGCCCACACCACTGCTAAGTGGCTTCGCGCCCTCCCCACAAAGCAGGGGCAAGGACGGACGCTTTCTCCGCCCGTGCATTTTGCCTACCTGCCTGTGGCCGCACAGAGCTCCTCTATCCCTCCTGGGAGGTCGAAACTACGCCGGCCTCTTTCTAAACGGGGGCTAAAGCACAAACACCCTTGCTCACGCACACCCACTGAGGGAAGACAGGGGAGGGAAGGAAACAGAGGGGAGGGAGGGCAAGACAGTCCCAGGAGAGGAAGCAAGTTCCGTGCAGCCAACCTGCTCAAGAGAGCCATCCCTACCGCTCGCTGGGCCAGGAAAGCATCCGACCTGCCCCTGCCCGAGTGGGAGGGCGCAGGGGCCTTCAACGCGCTGAGGCGCTTCAGGGCTGGCACGGGGACAAAGGCCCTGCGTGACGTACCCCGAGTACAGGGGGTCACGCTGGCCAGGAGCCCGCAGCAGGCACAAAGCTGCCGGGGATGGGGAAAAGCCCTGCCCTGATTACAGGGCGGCCGGGCTGGGGGTTGGGAGAGCTCCATTTCCCCCCTCTGGTGGGGAGACAGGGGCTCTCACCCTCCTTACAGGGCTGCCCCTCGCTCCGGGCAGCCAAAGGAGCACAACGGCAAAAGGCCGACTACCGCAAAGACCGAGCCCTGCACGCAGGGAGGTCGGCCACTGCAAAGGCGGACCTGGCACCCGGACGGCGCCCAGGCCGTGCTAAGAAGGCCCTTTGCCCAGAGGGCCTCTCGTGCCCCCTCTTCAGCTCTCTCTTGACTCGCCGTTCCACTCTTGACCTCGAAGACGACGACGCTCCTCCGCCGTGCGCTTGACTTGCCCTTCCAAGGCTTCTGCCCATGGACGACGACACAATCAGGCCTGAGAAGCTCCGGCTCCCCAAGGGCCCCACAGCGAAATCCCCAAACGCAAAACCCCAGACACACACCACCACCACCACCACCCCCCACAGCTGCCCGAAAGCCTCCAACTTCGCTCACCTTTGCGACGTCCCGCGCAGTCCCACGCCGTGCTGGGAGCCAGGCCCTCTGGCAAAGGAGACTGGCCATACAAAGCAGAGGCCTAGAGGCCACGACCCTGCTTACAAGGGGGCTCAAGCCACTGCCTGGACCGCAAAAGTGCCCGGGACTCCAGAGCACTGCCCCGACTTACGGGGCGGCCCTGGGCCCCAAGGCTTACGGAGGCTCCTTCTCTCCAGTTCCGGGGCACTCCCTGCTAACGGGGCACCACCTCTGCTGCCATATGAAGGGAGCACAGAGGCTCCCGGACCCGCAGCCTGCTTACAGGCCGGTCCACACCCGGGGAGCCACAGAGCTCGGCCTTCCCCCACGGCAACAGGAACCAAACTCTACGCTCGGGCGGTCGAGCCCACGGCCTAAAGCCGAGGGGCCCACAGCCCAGCCCCGAGGACGGGGAGGGCACACGCCCGGCACCATGACTCCTGGCCCCACGCCTCTGAATGGCCGGGGCCAGGGATACCCACCTGATTACAGGGGGTCCCTCCACCCGCCCGCCGAGGCCAGGGGACGCGCACACCCCCACTTACGGGGCCGCCCCACACGGCCCGGCACTGCCCAACAAGCACCATGGAGCACAGGCTACGGCCTGCGACCCAAAGAGGGACCGGCCGCAGCCCGGCAGCGGCGCAGCACGGCAACACGAGCCGGCTCTGCGAGAGCCCCGGCGGCCTCCTCCACAAGGCCGACGGGGAGCTGGCATCGGCCCGAAACAGCGCCAAAGGCGGGACCCCGGAGCTTTGCATGGCAGCACTTCTTCAACTGCACCCGGGCAGGGGCCCGGGAGCGCTCGTTCCTGTCGCCTGGCTAAAGCGGCCCACACAGCCCTGCTTACAGGGACCCGGGGCCGCTCCTGGGGACAAAGGGCCTCGCAAGGCCCTGACACGGGCCCCGAGGACGGGCCCGCACGCTGGCGGCTTGCCAGCACCGCCGCCAGCGGAGGCACAGACCCAGGCCCTGCCTACAGGCGGGTCGCGGTGCCCACACCACTGCTAAGTGGCTTCGCGCCCTCCCCACAAAGCAGGGGCAAGGACGGACGCTTTCTCCGCCCGTGCATTTTGCCTACCTGCCTGTGGCCGCACAGAGCTCCTCTATCCCTCCTGGGAGGTCGAAACTACGCCGGCCTCTTTCTAAACGGGGGCTAAAGCACAAACACCCTTGCTCACGCACACCCACTGAGGGGAAGACAGGGGAGGGAAGGAAACAGAGGGGAGGGAGGGCAAGACAGTCCCAGGAGAGGAAGCAAGTTCCGTGCAGCCAACCTGCTCAAGAGAGCCATCCCTACCGCTCGCTGGGCCAGGAAAGCATCCGACCTGCCCCTGCCCGAGTGGGAGGGCGCAGGGGCCTTCAACGCGCTGAGGCGCTTCAGGGCTGGCACGGGGACAAAGGCCCTGCGTGACGTACCCCGAGTACAGGGGGTCACGCTGGCCAGGAGCCCGCAGCAGGCACAAAGCTGCCGGGGATGGGGAAAAAGCCCTGCCCTGATTACAGGGCGGCCGGGCTGGGGGTTGGGAGAGCTCCATTTCCCCCCTCTGGTGGGGAGACAGGGGCTCTCACCCTCCTTACAGGGTTGCCCCTCGCTCCGGGCAGCCAAAGGAGCACAACGGCAAAAGGCCGACTACCGCAAAGACCGAGCCCTGCACGCAGGAGGTCGGCCACTGCAAAGGCGGACCTGGCACCGGACGGCGCCCAGGCCGTGCTAAGAAGGCCCTTTGCCCAGAGGGCCTCTCGTGCCCCCTCTTCAGCTCTCTCTTGACTCGCCGTTCCACTCTTGACCTCGAAGACGACGACGCTCCTCCGCCGTGCGCTTGACTCGCCCTTCCAAGGCTTCTGCCCATGGACGACGACACAAATCAGGCCTGAGAAGCTCCGGCTCCCCAAGGGCCCCACAGCGAAATCCCCAAACGCAAAACCCCAGACACACACCACCACCACCACCACCCCCCACAGCTGCCCGAAAGCCTCCAACTTCGCTCACCTTTGCGACGTCCCGCGCAAGATCCCACGCCGTGCTGGGAGCCAGGCCCTCTGGGCAAAGGAGACTGGCCATACAAAGCAGAGGCCTAGAGGCCACGACCTGCTTACAAGGGGGCTCAAGCCACTGCCTGGACCGCAAAAGTGCCCGGGACTCCAGAGCACTGCCCCGACTTACGGGGCGGCCCTGGGCCCCAAGGCTTACGGAGGCTCCTTCTCTCCAGTTCCGGGGCACTCCCTGCTAACGGGGCACCACCTCTGCTGCCATATGAAGGGAGCACAGAGGCTCCCGGACCCGCAGCCTGCTTACAGGCCGGTCCACACCCGGGGAGCCACAGAGCTCGGCCTTCCCCCACGGCAACAGGAACCAAACTCTACGCTCGGGCGGTCGAGCCCACGGCCTAAAGCCGAGGGGCCCACAGCCCAGCCCCGAGGACGGGGAGGGCACACGCCCGGCACCATGACTCCTGGCCCCACGCCTCTGAATGGCCGGGGCCAGGGATACCCACCTGATTACAGGGGGTCCCTCCACCCGCCCGCCGAGGCCAGGGGACGCGCACACCCCCACTTACGGGGCCGCCCCACACGGCCCGGCACTGCCCAACAAGCACCATGGAGCACAGGCTACGGCCTGCGACCCAAAGAGGGACCGGCCGCAGCCCGGCAGCGGCGCAGCACGGCAACACGAGCCGGCTCTGCGAGAGCCCCGGCGGCCTCCTCCACAAGGCCGACGGGGAGCTGGCATCGGCCCGAAACAGCGCCAAAGGCGGGACCGGGCTTTGCATGGCAGCACTTCTTCAACTGCACCCGGGCAGGGGCCCGGGAGCGCTCGTTCCTGTCGCCTGGCTAAAGCGGCCCACACAGCCCTGCTTACAGGGACCCGGGGCCGCTCCTGGGGACAAAGGGCCTCGCAAGGCCCTGACACGGGCCCCGAGGACGGGGCCCGCACGCTGGCGGCTTGCCAGCACCGCCGCCAGCGGAGGCACAGACCCAGGCCCTGCCTACAGGCGGGTCGCGGTGCCCACACCACTGCTAAGTGGCTTCGCGCCCTCCCCACAAAGCAGGGGCAAGGACGGACGCTTTCTCCGCCCGTGCATTTTGCCTACCTGCCTGTGGCCGCACAGAGCTCCTCTATCCCTCCTGGGAGGTCGAAACTACGCCGGCCTCTTTCTAAACGGGGGCTAAAGCACAAACACCCTTGCTCACGCACACCCACTGAGGGGAAGACAGGGGAGGGAAGGAAACAGAGGGGAGGGAGGGCAAGACAGTCCCAGGAGAGGAAGCAAGTTCCGTGCAGCCAACCTGCTCAAGAGAGCCATCCCTACCGCTCGCTGGGCCAGGAAAGCATCCGACCTGCCCCTGCCCGAGTGGGAGGGCGCAGGGGCCTTCAACGCGCTGAGGCGCTTCAGGGCTGGCACGGGGACAAAGGCCCTGCGTGACGTACCCCGAGTACAGGGGGTCACGCTGGCCAGGAGCCCGCAGCAGGCACAAAGCTGCCGGGGATGGGGAAAAGCCCTGCCCTGATTACAGGGCGGCCGGGCTGGGGGTTGGGAGAGCTCCATTTCCCCCCTCTGGTGCGGAGACAGGGGCTCTCACCCTCCTTACAGGGTTGCCCCTCGCTCCGGGCAGCCAAAGGAGCACAACGGCAAAAGGCCGACTACCGCAAAGACCGAGCCCTGCACGCAGGGAGGTCGGCCACTGCAAAGGCGGACCTGGCACCCGGACGGCGCCCAGGCCGTGCTAAGAAGGCCCTTTGCCCAGAGGGCCTCTCGTGCCCCCTCTTCAGCTCTCTCTTGACTCGCCGTTCCACTCTTGACCTCGAAGACGACGACGCTCCTCCGCCGCGCTTGACTCGCCCTTCCAAGGCTTCTGCCCATGGACGACGACACAATCAGGCCTGAGAAGCTCCGCTCCCCAAGGGCCCCACAGCGAAATCCCCAAACGCAAAACCCCAGACACACACCACCACCACCACCACCCCCCACAGCTGCCCGAAAGCCTCCAACTTCGCTCACCTTTGCGACGTCCCGCGCAGTCCCACGCCGTGCTGGGAGCCAGGCCCTCTGGGCAAAGGAGACTGGCCATACAAAGCAGAGGCCTAGAGGCCACGACCCTGCTTACAAGGGGCTCAAGCCACTGCCTGGACCGCAAAAGTGCCCGGGACTCCAGAGCACTGCCCCGACTTACGGGGCGGCCCTGGGCCCCAAGGCTTACGGAGGCTCCTTCTCTCCAGTTCCGGGCACTCCCTGCTAACGGGGCACCACCTCTGCTGCCATATGAAGGGAGCACAGAGGCTCCCGGACCCGCAGCCTGCTTACAGGCCGGTCCACACCCGGGGAGCCACAGAGCTCGGCCTTCCCCCACGGCAACAGGAACCAAACTCTACGCTCGGGCGGTCGAGCCCACGGCCTAAAGCCGAGGGGCCCACAGCCCAGCCCCGAGGACGGGGAGGGCACACGCCCGGCACCATGACTCCTGGCCCCACGCCTCTGAATGGCCGGGCCAGGGATACCCACCTGATTACAGGGGTCCCTCCACCCGCCCGCCGAGGCCAGGGGACGCGCACACCCCCACTTACGGGCCGCCCCACACGGCCCGGCACTGCCCAACAAGCACCATGGAGCACAGGCTACGGCCTGCGACCCAAAGAGGGACCGGCCGCAGCCCGGCAGCGGCGCAGCACGGCAACACGAGCCGGCTCTGCGAGAGCCCCGGCGGCCTCCTCCACAAGGCCGACGGGGAGCTGGCATCGGCCCGAAACAGCGCCAAAGGCGGGACCGGGCTTTGCATGGCAGCACTTCTTCAACTGCACCCGGCAGGGGCCCGGGAGCGCTCGTTCCTGTCGCCTGGCTAAAGCGGCCCACACAGCCCTGCTTACAGGGACCCGGGCCGCTCCTGGGGACAAAGGGCCTCGCAAGGCCCTGACACGGGCCCCGAGGACGGGCCCGCACGCTGGCGGCTTGCCAGCACCGCCGCCAGCGGAGGCACAGACCCAGGCCCTGCCTACAGGCGGGTCGCGGTGCCCACACCACTGCTAAGTGGCTTCGCGCCCTCCCCACAAAGCAGGGCAAGGACGGACGCTTTCTCCGCCGTGCATTTTGCCTACCTGCCTGTGCCGCACAGAGCTCCTCTATCCCTCCTGGGAGGTCGAAACTACGCCGGCCTCTTTCTAAACGGGGCTAAAGCACAAACACCCTTGCTCACGCACACCCACTGAGGGAAGACAGGGAGGGAAGGAAACAGAGGGGAGGGAGGGCAAGACAGTCCCAGGAGAGGAAGCAAGTTCCGTGCAGCCAACCTGCTCAAGAGAGCCATCCCTACCGCTCGCTGGCCAGGAAAGCATCCGACCTGCCCCTGCCCGAGTGGGAGGGCGCAGGGGCCTTCAACGCGCTGAGGCGCTTCAGGGCTGGCACGGGACAAAGGCCCTGCGTGACGTACCCCGAGTACAGGGGGTCACGCTGGCCAGGAGCCCGCAGCAGGCACAAAGCTGCCGGGGATGGGGAAAAGCCCTGCCCTGATTACAGGGCGGCCGGGCTGGGGTTGGGAGAGCTCCATTTCCCCCCTCTGGTGCGGAGACAGGGGCTCTCACCCTCCTTACAGGGTTGCCCCTCGCTCCGGGCAGCCAAAGGAGCACAACGGCAAAAGGCCGACTACCGCAAAGACCGAGCCCTGCACGCAGGGAGGTCGGCCACTGCAAAGGCGGACCTGGCACCCGGACGGCGCCCAGGCCGTGCTAAGAAGGCCCTTTGCCCAGAGGGCCTCTCGTGCCCCCTCTTCAGCTCTCTCTTGACTCGCCGTTCCACTCTTGACCTCGAAGACGACGACGCTCCTCCGCCGTGCGCTTGACTCGCCCTTCCAAGGCTTCTGCCCATGGACGACGACACAATCAGGCCTGAGAAGCTCCGGCTCCCCAAGGGCCCCACAGCGAAATCCCCAAACGCAAAACCCCAGACACACACCACCACCACCACCACCCCCCACAGCTGCCCGAAAGCCTCCAACTTCGCTCACCTTTGCGACGTCCCGCGCAGTCCCACGCCGTGCTGGGAGCCAGGCCCTCTGGGCAAAGGAGACTGGCCATACAAAGCAGAGGCCTAGAGGCCACAACCCTGCTTACAAGGGGGCTCAAGCCACTGCCTGGACCGCAAAAGTGCCCGGGACTCCAGAGCACTGCCCCGACTTACGGGGCGGCCCTGGGCCCCAAGGCTTACGGAGGCTCCTTCTCTCCAGTTCCGGGGCACTCCCTGCTAACGGGGCACCACCTCTGCTGCCATATGAAGGGAGCACAGAGGCTCCCGGACCCGCAGCCTGCTTACAGGCCGGTCCACACCCGGGGAGCCACAGAGCTCGGCCTTCCCCCACGGCAACAGGAACCAAACTCTACGCTCGGGCGGTCGAGCCCACGGCCTAAAGCCGAGGGGCCCACAGCCCAGCCCCGAGGACGGGGAGGGCACACGCCCGGCACCATGACTCCTGGCCCCACGCCTCTGAATGGCCGGGGCCAGGGATACCCACCTGATTACAGGGGGTCCCTCCAACCGCCCGCCGAGGCCAGGGGACGCGCACACCCCCACTTACGGGGCCGCCCCACACGGCCCGGCACTGCCCAACAAGCACCATGGAGCACAGGCTACGGCCTGCGACCCAAAGAGGGACCGGCCGCAGCCCGGCAGCGGCGCAGCACGGCAACACGAGCCGGCTCTGCGAGAGCCCCGGCGGCCTCCTCCACAAGGCCGACGGGGAGCTGGCATCGGCCCGAAACAGCGCCAAAGGCGGGACCGGGCTTTGCATGGCAGCACTTCTTCAACTGCACCCGGGCAGGGGCCCGGGAGCGCTCGTTCCTGTCGCCTGGCTAAAGCGGCCCACACAGCCCTGCTTACAGGGACCCGGGGCCGCTCCTGGGGACAAAGGGCCTCGCAAGGCCCTGACACGGGCCCCGAGGACGGGGCCCGCACGCTGGCGGCTTGCCAGCACCGCCGCCAGCGGAGGCACAGACCCAGGCCCTGCCTACAGGCGGGTCGCGGTGCCCACACCACTGCTAAGTGGCTTCGCGCCCTCCCCACAAAGCAGGGGCAAGGACGGACGCTTTCTCCGCCCGTGCATTTTGCCTACCTGCCTGTGGCCGCACAGAGCTCCTCTATCCCTCCTGGGAGGTCGAAACTACGCCGGCCTCTTTCTAAACGGGGGCTAAAGCACAAACACCCTTGCTCACGCACACCCACTGAGGGAAGAGACAGGGGAGGGAAGGAAACAGAGGGGAGGGAGGGCAAGACAGTCCCAGGAGAGGAAGCAAGTTCCGTGCAGCCAACCTGCTCAAGAGAGCCATCCCTACCGCTCGCTGGGCCAGGAAAGCATCCGACCTGCCCCTGCCCGAGTGGGAGGGCGCAGGGGCCTTCAACGCGCTGAGGCGCTTCAGGGCTGGCACGGGGACAAAGGCCCTGCGTGACGTACCCCGAGTACAGGGGGTCACGCTGGCCAGGAGCCCGCAGCAGGCACAAAGCTGCCGGGGATGGGGAAAAGCCCTGCCCTGATTACAGGGCGGCCGGGCTGGGGGTTGGGAGAGCTCCATTTCCCCCTCTGGTGGGGAGACAGGGGCTCTCACCCTCCTTACAGGGTTGCCCCTCGCTCCGGGCAGCCAAAGGAGCACAACGGCAAAAGGCCGACTACCGCAAAGACCGAGCCCTGCACGCAGGGAGGTCGGCCACTGCAAAGGCGGACCTGGCACCCGGACGGTGCCCAGGCCATGCTAAGAAGGCCCTTTGCCCAGAGGGCCTCTCGTGCCCCCTCTTCAGCTCTCTCTTGACTCGCCGTTCCACTCTTGACCTCGAAGACGACGACGCTCCTCCGCCGTGCGCTTGACTCGCCCTTCCAAGGCTTCTGCCCATGGACGACGACACAATCAGGCCTGAGAAGCTCCGGCTCCCCAAGGGCCCCACAGCGAAATCCCCAAACGCAAAACCCCAGACACACACCACCACCACCACCACCCCCCACAGCTGCCCGAAAGCCTCCAACTTCGCTCACCTTTGCGACGTCCCGCGCAGTCCCACGCCGTGCTGGGAGCCAGGCCCTCTGGGCAAAGGAGACTGGCCATACAAAGCAGAGGCCTAGAGGCCACGACCCTGCTTACAAGGGGGCTCAAGCCACTGCCTGGACCGCAAAAGTGCCCGGGACTCCAGAGCACTGCCCCGACTTACGGGGCGGCCCTGGGCCCCAAGGCTTACGGAGGCTCCTTCTCTCCAGTTCCGGGGCACTCCCTGCTAACGGGGCACCACCTCTGCTGCCATATGAAGGGAGCACAGAGGCTCCCGGACCCGCAGCCTGCTTACAGGCCGGTCCACACCCGGGGAGCCACAGAGCTCGGCCTTCCCCCACGGCAACAGGAACCAAACTCTACGCTCGGGCGGTCGAGCCCACGGCCTAAAGCCGAGGGGCCCACAGCCCAGCCCCGAGGACGGGGAGGGCACACGCCCGGCACCATGACTCCTGGCCCCACGCCTCTGAATGGCCGGGGCCAGGGATACCCACCTGATTACAGGGGGTCCCTCCAACCGCCCGCCGAGGCCAGGGGACGCGCCACACCCCCACTTACGGGGCCGCCCCACACGGCCCGGCACTGCCCAACAAGCACCATGGAGCACAGGCTACGGCCTGCGACCCAAAGAGGGACCGGCCGCAGCCCGGCAGCGGCGCAGCACGGCAACACGAGCCGGCTCTGCGAGAGCCCCGGCGGCCTCCTCCACAAGGCCGACGGGGAGCTGGCATCGGCCCGAAACAGCGCCAAAGGCGGGACCGGGCTTTGCATGGCAGCACTTCTTCAACTGCACCCGGGCAGGGGCCCGGGAGCGCTCGTTCCTGTCGCCTGGCTAAAGCGGCCCACACAGCCCTGCTTACAGGGACCCGGGGCCGCTCCTGGGGACAAAGGGCCTCGCAAGGCCCTGACACGGGCCCCGAGGACGGGGCCCGCACGCTGGCGGCTTGCCAGCACCGCCGCCAGCGGAGGCACAGACCCAGGCCCTGCCTACAGGCGGGTCGCGGTGCCCACACCACTGCTAAGTGGCTTCGCGCCCTCCCCACAAAGCAGGGGCAAGGACGGACGCTTTCTCCGCCCGTGCATTTTGCCTACCTGCCTGTGGCCGCACAGAGCTCCTCTATCCCTCCTGGGAGGTCGAAACTACGCCGGCCTCTTTCTAAACGGGGGCTAAAGCACAAACACCCTTGCTCACGCACACCCACTGAGGGGAAGACAGGGGAGGGAAGGAAACAGAGGGGAGGGAGGGCAAGACAGTCCCAGGAGAGGAAGCAAGTTCCGTGCAGCCAACCTGCTCAAGAGAGCCATCCCTACCGCTCGCTGGGCCAGGAAAGCATCCGACCTGCCCCTGCCCGAGTGGGAGGGCGCAGGGGCCTTCAACGCGCTGAGGCGCTTCAGGGCTGGCACGGGGACAAAGGCCCTGCGTGACGTACCCCGAGTACAGGGGGTCACGCTGGCCAGGAGCCCGCAGCAGGCACAAAGCTGCCGGGGATGGGGAAAAGCCCTGCCCTGATTACAGGGCGGCCGGGCTGGGGGTTGGGAGAGCTCCATTTCCCCCCTCTGGTGCGGAGACAGGGGCTCTCACCCTCCTTACAGGGTTGCCCCTCGCTCCGGGCAGCCAAAGGAGCACAACGGCAAAAGGCCGACTACCGCAAAGACCGAGCCCTGCACGCAGGGAGGTCGGCCACTGCAAAGGCGGACCTGGCACCCGGACGGCGCCCAGGCCATGCTAAGAAGGCCCTTTGCCCAGAGGGCCTCTCGTGCCCCCTCTTCAGCTCTCTCTTGACTCGCCGTTCCACTCTTGACCTCGAAGACGACGACGCTCCTCCGCCGTGCGCTTGACTCGCCCTTCCAAGGCTTCTGCCCATGGACGACGACACAATCAGGCCTGAGAAGCTCCGGCTCCCCAAGGGCCCCACAGCGAAATCCCCAAACGCAAAACCCCAGACACACACCACCACCACCACCACCCCCCACAGCTGCCCGAAAGCCTCCAACTTCGCTCACCTTTGCGACGTCCCGCGCAGTCCCACGCCGTGCTGGGAGCCAGGCCCTCTGGGCAAAGGAGACTGGCCACACAAAGCAGAGGCCTAGAGGCCACGACCCTGCTTACAAGGGGGCTCAAGCCACTGCCTGGACCGCAAAAGTGCCCGGGACTCCAGAGCACTGCCCCGACTTACGGGGCGGCCCTGGGCCCCAAGGCTTACGGAGGCTCCTTCTCTCCAGTTCCGGGGCACTCCCTGCTAACGGGGCACCACCTCTGCTGCCATATGAAGGGAGCACAGAGGCTCCCGGACCCGCAGCCTGCTTACAGGCCGGTCCACACCCGGGGAGCCACAGAGCTCGGCCTTCCCCCACGGCAACAGGAACCAAACTCTACGCTCGGGCGGTCGAGCCCACGGCCTAAAGCCGAGGGGCCACAGCCCAGCCCCGAGGACGGGGAGGGCACACGCCCGGCACCATGACTCCTGGCCCCACGCCTCTGAATGGCCGGGCCAGGGATACCCACCTGATTACAGGGGGTCCCTCCAACCGCCCGCCGAGGCCAGGGGACGCGCACACCCCCACTTACGGGGCCGCCCCACACGGCCCGGCACTGCCCAACAAGCACCATGGAGCGCAGGCTACGGCCTGCGACCCAAAGAGGGACCGGCCGCAGCCCGGCAGCGGCGCAGCACGGCAACACGAGCCGGCTCTGCGAGAGCCCCGGCGGCCTCCTCCACAAGGCCGACGGGGAGCTGGCATCGGCCCGAAACAGCGCCAAAGGCGGGACCGGGCTTTGCATGGCAGCACTTCTTCAACTGCACCCGGGCAGGGGCCCGGGAGCGCTCGTTCCTGTCACCTGGCTAAAGCGGCCCACACAGCCCTGCTTACAGGGACCCGGGGCCGCTCCTGGGGACAAAGGGCCTCGCAAGGCCCTGACACGGGCCCCGAGGACGGGGCCCGCACGCTGGCGGCTTGCCAGCACCGCCGCCAGCGGAGGCACAGACCCAGGCCCTGCCTACAGGCGGGTCGCGGTGCCCACACCACTGCTAAGTGGCTTCGCGCCCTCCCCACAAAGCAGGGGCAAGGACGGACGCTTTCTCCGCCCGTGCATTTTGCCTACCTGCCTGTGGCCGCACAGAGCTCCTCTATCCCTCCTGGGAGGTCGAAACTACGCCGGCCTCTTTCTAAACGGGGGCTAAAGCACAAACACCCTTGCTCACGCACACCCACTGAGGGGAAGACAGGGGAGGGAAGGAAACAGAGGGGAGGGAGGGCAAGACAGTCCCAGGAGAGGAAGCAAGTTCCGTGCAGCCAACCTGCTCAAGAGAGCCATCCCTACCGCTCGCTGGGCCAGGAAAGCATCCGACCTGCCCCTGCCCGAGTGGGAGGGCGCAGGGGCCTTCAACGCGCTGAGGCGCTTCAGGGCTGGCACGGGGACAAAGGCCCTGCGTGACGTACCCCGAGTACAGGGGGTCACGCTGGCCAGGAGCCCGCAGCAGGCACAAAGCTGCCGGGGATGGGGAAAAGCCCTGCCCTGATTACAGGGCGGCCGGGCTGGGGGTTGGGAGAGCTCCATTTCCCCCCTCTGGTGCGGAGACAGGGGCTCTCACCCTCCTTACAGGGTTGCCCCTCGCTCCGGGCAGCCAAAGGAGCACAACGGCAAAAGGCCGACTACCGCAAAGACCGAGCCCTGCACGCAGGGAGGTCGGCCACTGCAAAGGCGGACCTGGCACCCGGACGGCGCCCAGGCCGTGCTAAGAAGGCCCTTTGCCCAGAGGGCCTCTCGTGCCCCCTCTTCAGCTCTCTCTTGACTCGCCGTTCCACTCTTGACCTCGAAGACGACGACGCTCCTCCGCCGTGCGCTTGACTCGCCCTTCCAAGGCTTCTGCCCATGGACGACGACACAATCAGGCCTGAGAAGCTCCGGCTCCCCAAGGGCCCCACAGCGAAATCCCCAAACGCAAAACCCCAGACACACACCACCACCACCACCACCCCCCACAGCTGCCCGAAAGCCTCCAACTTCGCTCACCTTTGCGACGTCCCGCGCAGTCCCACGCCGTGCTGGGAGCCAGGCCCTCTGGGCAAAGGAGACTGGCCATACAAAGCAGAGGCCTAGAGGCCACGACCCTGCTTACAAGGGGGCTCAAGCCACTGCCTGGACCGCAAAAGTGCCCGGGACTCCAGAGCACTGCCCCGACTTACGGGGCGGCCCTGGGCCCCAAGGCTTACGGAGGCTCCTTCTCTCCAGTTCCGGGGCACTCCCTGCTAACGGGGCACCACCTCTGCTGCCATATGAAGGGAGCACAGAGGCTCCCGGACCCGCAGCCTGCTTACAGGCCGGTCCACACCCGGGGAGCCACAGAGCTCGGCCTTCCCCCACGGCAACAGGAACCAAACTCTACGCTCGGGCGGTCGAGCCCACGGCCTAAAGCCGAGGGGCCACAGCCCAGCCCCGAGGACGGGGAGGGCACACGCCCGGCACCATGACTCCTGGCCCCACGCCTCTGAATGGCCGGGCCAGGGATACCCACCTGATTACAGGGGGTCCCTCCAACCGCCCGCCGAGGCCAGGGGACGCGCACACCCCCACTTAGGGGGCCGCCCCACACGGCCCGGCACTGCCCAACAAGCACCATGGAGCACAGGCTACGGCCTGCGACCCAAAGAGGGACCGGCCGCAGCCCGGCAGCGGCGCAGCACGGCAACACGAGCCGGCTCTGCGAGAGCCCCGGCAGCCTCCTCCACAAGGCCGACGGGGAGCTGGCATCGGCCCAAAACAGCGCCAAAGGCGGGACTGGGCTTTGCATGGCAGCACTTCTTCAACTGCACCCGGGCAGGGGCCCGGGAGCGCTCGTTCCTGTCGCCTGGCTAAAGCGGCCCACACAGCCCTGCTTACAGGGACCCGGGGCCGCTCCTGGGGACAAAGGGCCTCGCAAGGCCCTGACACGGGCCCCGAGGACGGGGCCCGCACGCTGGCGGCTTGCCAGCACCGCCGCCAGCGGAGGCACAGACCCAGGCCCTGCCTACAGGCGGGTCGCGGTGCCCACACCACTGCTAAGTGGCTTCGCGCCCTCCCCACAAAGCAGGGGCAAGGACGGACGCTTTCTCCGCCCGTGCATTTTGCCTACCTGCCTGTGGCCGCACAGAGCTCCTCTATCCCTCCTGGGAGGTCGAAACTACGCCGGCCTCTTTCTAAACGGGGGCTAAAGCACAAACACCCTTGCTCACGCACACCCACTGAGGGGAAGACAGGGGAGGGAAGGAAACAGAGGGGAGGGAGGGCAAGACAGTCCCAGGAGAGGAAGCAAGTTCCGTGCAGCCAACCTGCTCAAGAGAGCCATCCCTACCGCTCGCTGGGCCAGGAAAGCATCCGACCTGCCCCTGCCCGAGTGGGAGGGCGCAGGGGCCTTCAACGCGCTGAGGCGCTTCAGGGCTGGCACGGGGACAAAGGCCCTGCGTGACGTACCCCGAGTACAGGGGGTCACGCTGGCCAGGAGCCCGCAGCAGGCACAAAGCTGCCGGGGATGGGGAAAAGCCCTGCCCTGATTACAGGGCGGCCGGGCTGGGGGTTGGGAGAGCTCCATTTCCCCCTCTGGTGGGGAGACAGGGGCTCTCACCCTCCTTACAGGGTTGCCCCTCGCTCCGGGCAGCCAAAGGAGCACAACGGCAAAAGGCCGACTACCGCAAAGACCAAGCCCTGCACGCAGGGAGGTCGGCCACTGCAAAGGCGGACCTGGCACCCGGACAGCGCCCAGGCCGTGCTAAGAAGGCCCTTTGCCCAGAGGGCCTCTCGTGCCCCCTCTTCAGCTCTCTCTTGACTCGCCGTTCCACTCTTGACCTCGAAGACGACGACGCTCCTCCGCCGTGCGCTTGACTCGCCCTTCCAAGGCTTCTGCCCATGGACGACGACACAATCAGGCCTGAGAAGCTCCGGCTCCCCAAGGGCCCCACAGCGAAATCCCCAAACGCAAAACCCCAGACACACACCACCACCACCCCCCACAGCTGCCCAAAGGCCTCCAACTTCGCTCACCTTTGCGACGTCCCGCGCAGTCCCACGCCGTGCTGGGAGACAGGCCCTCTGGGCAAAGGAGACTGGCCATACAAAGCAGAGGCCTAGAGGCCACGACCCTGCTTACAAGGGGGCTCAAGCCACTGCCTGGACCGCAAAAGTGCCCGGGACTCCAGAGCACTGCCCCGACTTACGGGGCGGCCCTGGGCCCCAAGGCTTACGGAGGCTCCTTCTCTCCAGTTCCGGGGCACTCCCTGCTAACGGGGCACCACCTCTGCTGCCATATGAAGGGAGCACAGAGGCTCCCGGACCCGCAGCCTGCTTACAGGCCGGTCCACACCCGGGGAGCCACAGAGCTCGGCCTTCCCCCACGGCAACAGGAACCAAACTCTACGCTCGGGCGGTCGAGCCCACGGCCTAAAGCCGAGGGGCCCACAGCCCAGCCCTGAGGACGGGGAGGGCACACGCCCGGCACCATGACTCCTGGCCCCACGCCTCTGAATGGCCGGGGCCAGGGATACCCACCTGATTACAGGGGGTCCCTCCAACCGCCCGCCGAGGCCAGGGGACGCGCACACCCCCACTTACGGGGCCGCCCCACACGGCCCGGCACTGCCCAACAAGCACCATGGAGCACAGGCTACGGCCTGCGACCCAAAGAGGGACCGGCCGCAGCCCGGCAGCGGCACAGCACGGCAACACGAGCCGGCTCTGCGAGAGCCCCGGCGGCCTCCTCCACAAGGCCGACGGGGAGCTGGCATCGGCCCAAAACAGCGCCAAAGGCGGGACCGGGCTTTGCATGGCAGCACTTCTTCAACTGCACCCGGGCAGGGGCCCGGGAGCGCTCGTTCCTGTCGCCTGGCTAAAGCGGCCCACACAGCCCTGCTTACAGGGACCCGGGGCCGCTCCTGGGGACAAAGGGCCTCGCAAGGCCCTGACACGGGCCCCGAGGACGGGGCCCGCACGCTGGCGGCTTGCCAGCACCGCCGCCAGCGGAGGCACAGACCCAGGCCCTGCCTACAGGCGGGTCGCGGTGCCCACACCACTGCTAAGTGGCTTCGCGCCCTCCCCACAAAGCAGGGGCAAGGACGGACGCTTTCTCCGCCCGTGCATTTTGCCTACCTGCCTGTGGCCGCACAGAGCTCCTCTATCCCTCCTGGGAGGTCGAAACTACGCCGGCCTCTTTCTAAACGGGGGCTAAAGCACAAACACCCTTGCTCACGCACACCCACTGAGGGGAAGACAGGGGAGGGAAGGAAACAGAGGGGAGGGAGGGCAAGACAGTCCCAGGAGAGGAAGCAAGTTCCGTGCAGCCAACCTGCTCAAGAGAGCCATCCCTACCGCTCGCTGGGCCAGGAAAGCATCCGACCTGCCCCTGCCCGAGTGGGAGGGCGCAGGGGCCTTCAACGCGCTGAGGCGCTTCAGGGCTGGCACGGGGACAAAGGCCCTGCGTGACGTACCCCGAGTACAGGGGGTCACGCTGGCCAGGAGCCCGCAGCAGGCACAAAGCTGCCGGGGATGGGGAAAAGCCCTGCCCTGATTACAGGGCGGCCGGGCTGGGGGTTGGGAGAGCTCCATTTCCCCCCTCTGGTGCGGAGACAGTGGCTCTCACCCTCCTTACAGGGTTGCCCCTCGCTCCGGGCAGCCAAAGGAGCACAACGGCAAAAGGCCAACTACCGCAAAGACCGAGCCCTGCACGCAGGGAGGTCGGCCACTGCAAAGGCGGACCTGGCACCCGGACGGCGCCCAGGCCGTGCTAAGAAGGCCCTTTGCCCAGAGGGCCTCTCGTGCCCCCTCTTCAGCTCTCTCTTGACTCGCCGTTCCACTCTTGACCTCGAAGACGACGACGCTCCTCCGCCGTGCGCTTGACTCGCCCTTCCAAGGCTTCTGCCCATGGACGACGACACAATCAGGCCTGAGAAGCTCCGGCTCCCCAAGGGCCCCACAGCGAAATCCCCAAACGCAAAACCCCAGACACACACCACCACCACCACCACCCCCCACAGCTGCCCGAAAGCCTCCAACTTCGCTCACCTTTGCGACGTCCCGCGCAGTCCCACGCCGTGCTGGGAGCCAGGCCCTCTGGGCAAAGGAGACTGGCCACACAAAGCAGAGGCCTAGAGGCCACGACCCTGCTTACAAGGGGGCTCAAGCCACTGCCTGGACCGCAAAAGTGCCCGGGACTCCAGAGCACTGCCCCGACTTACGGGGCGGCCCTGGGCCCCAAGGCTTACGGAGGCTCCTTCTCTCCAGTTCCGGGGCACTCCCTGCTAACGGGGCACCACCTCTGCTGCCATATGAAGGGAGCACAGAGGCTCCCGGACCCGCAGCCTGCTTACAGGCCGGTCCACACCCGGGGAGCCACAGAGCTCGGCCTTCCCCCACGGCAACAGGAACCAAACTCTACGCTCGGGCGGTCGAGCCCACGGCCTAAAGCCGAGGGGCCACAGCCCAGCCCCGAGGACGGGGAGGGCACACGCCCGGCACCATGACTCCTGGCCCCACGCCTCTGAATGGCCGGGGCCAGGGATACCCACCTGATTACAGGGGGTCCCTCCAACCGCCCGCCGAGGCCAGGGGACGCGCACACCCCCACTTACGGGGCCGCCCCACACGGCCCGGCACTGCCCAACAAGCACCATGGAGCACAGGCTACGGCCTGCGACCCAAAGAGGGACCGGCCGCAGCCCGGCAGCGGCGCAGCACGGCAACACGAGCCGGCTCTGCGAGAGCCCCGGCGGCCTCCTCCACAAGGCCGACGGGGAGCTGGCATCGGCCCAAAACAGCGCCAAAGGCGGGACCGGGCTTTGCATGGCAGCACTTCTTCAACTGCACCCGGGCAGGGGCCCGGGAGCGCTCGTTCCTGTCGCCTGGCTAAAGCGGCCCACACAGCCCTGCTTACAGGGACCCGGGGCCGCTCCTGGGGACAAAGGGCCTCGCAAGGCCCTGACACGGGCCCCGAGGACAGGGCCCGCACGCTGGCGGCTTGCCAGCACCGCCGCCAGCGGAGGCACAGACCCAGGCCCTGCCTACAGGCGGGTCGCGGTGCCCACACCACTGCTAAGTGGCTTCGCGCCCTCCCCACAAAGCAGGGGCAAGGACGGACGCTTTCTCCGCCCGTGCATTTTGCCTACCTGCCTGTGGCCGCACAGAGCTCCTCTATCCCTCCTGGGAGGTCGAAACTACGCCGGCCTCTTTCTAAACGGGGGCTAAAGCACAAACACCCTTGCTCACGCACACCCACTGAGGGGAAGACAGGGGAGGGAAGGAAACAGAGGGGAGGGAGGGCAAGACAGTCCCAGGAGAGGAAGCAAGTTCCGTGCAGCCAACCTGCTCAAGAGAGCCATCCCTACCGCTCGCTGGGCCAGGAAAGCATCCGACCTGCCCCTGCCCGAGTGGGAGGGCGCAGGGGCCTTCAACGCGCTGAGGCGCTTCAGGGCTGGCACGGGGACAAAGGCCCTGCGTGACGTACCCCGAGTACAGGGGGTCACGCTGGCCAGGAGCCCGCAGCAGGCACAAAGCTGCCGGGGATGGGGAAAAGCCCTGCCCTGATTACAGGGCGGCCGTGCTGGAGGTTGGGAGAGCTCCATTTCCCCCCTCTGGTGCGGAGACAGGGGCTCTCACCCTCCTTACAGGGTTGCCCCTCGCTCCGGGCAGCCAAAGGAGCACAACGGCAAAAGGCCGACTACCGCAAAGACCGAGCCCTGCACGCAGGGAGGTCGGCCACTGCAAAGGCGGACCTGGCACCCGGACGGCGCCCAGGCCGTGCTAAGAAGGCCCTTTGCCCAGAGGGCCTCTCGTGCCCCCTCTTCAGCTCTCTCTTGACTCGCCGTTCCACTCTTGACCTCGAAGACGACGACGCTCCTCCGCCGTGCGCTTGACTCGCCCTTCCAAGGCTTCTGCCCATGGACGACGACACAATCAGGCCTGAGAAGCTCCGGCTCCCCAAGGGCCCCACAGCGAAATCCCCAAACGCAAAACCCCAGACACACACCACCACCACCACCACCCCCCACAGCTGCCCGAAAGCCTCCAACTTCGCTCACCTTTGCGACGTCCCGCGCAGTCCCACGCCGTGCTGGGAGCCAGGCCCTCTGGGCAAAGGAGACTGGCCACACAAAGCAGAGGCCTAGAGGCCACGACCCTGCTTACAAGGGGGCTCAAGCCACTGCCTGGACCGCAAAAGTGCCCGGGACTCCAGAGCACTGCCCCGACTTACGGGGCGGCCCTGGGCCCCAAGGCTTACGGAGGCTCCTTCTCTCCAGTTCCGGGGCACTCCCTGCTAACGGGGCACCACCTCTGCTGCCATATGAAGGGAGCACAGAGGCTCCCGGACCCGCAGCCTGCTTACAGGCCGGTCCACACCCGGGGAGCCACAGAGCTCGGCCTTCCCCCACGGCAACAGGAACCAAACTCTACGCTCGGGCGGTCGAGCCCACGGCCTAAAGCCGAGGGGCCACAGCCCAGCCCCGAGGACGGGGAGGGCACACGCCCGGCACCATGACTCCTGGCCCCACGCCTCTGAATGGCCGGGGCCAGGGATACCCACCTGATTACAGGGGGTCCCTCCAACCGCCCGCCGAGGCCAGGGGACGCGCACACCCCCACTTACGGGGCCGCCCCACACGGCCCGGCACTGCCCAACAAGCACCATGGAGCACAGGCTACGGCCTGCGACCCAAAGAGGGACCGGCCGCAGCCCGGCAGCGGCGCAGCACGGCAACACGAGCCGGCTCTGCGAGAGCCCCGGCGGCCTCCTCCACAAGGCCGACGGGGAGCTGGCATCGGCCCAAAACAGCGCCAAAGGCGGGACCGGGCTTTGCATGGCAGCACTTCTTCAACTGCACCCGGGCAGGGGCCCGGGAGCGCTCGTTCCTGTCGCCTGGCTAAAGCGGCCCACACAGCCCTGCTTACAGGGACCCGGGGCCGCTCCTGGGGACAAAGGGCCTCGCAAGGCCCTGACACGGGCCCCGAGGACAGGGCCCGCACGCTGGCGGCTTGCCAGCACCGCCGCCAGCGGAGGCACAGACCCAGGCCCTGCCTACAGGCGGGTCGCGGTGCCCACACCACTGCTAAGTGGCTTCGCGCCCTCCCCACAAAGCAGGGGCAAGGACGGACGCTTTCTCCGCCCGTGCATTTTGCCTACCTGCCTGTGGCCGCACAGAGCTCCTCTATCCCTCCTGGGAGGTCGAAACTACGCCGGCCTCTTTCTAAACGGGGGCTAAAGCACAAACACCCTTGCTCACGCACACCCACTGAGGGGAAGACAGGGGAGGGAAGGAAACAGAGGGGAGGGAGGGCAAGACAGTCCCAGGAGAGGAAGCAAGTTCCGTGCAGCCAACCTGCTCAAGAGAGCCATCCCTACCGCTCGCTGGGCCAGGAAAGCATCCGACCTGCCCCTGCCCGAGTGGGAGGGCGCAGGGGCCTTCAACGCGCTGAGGCGCTTCAGGGCTGGCACGGGGACAAAGGCCCTGCGTGACGTACCCCGAGTACAGGGGGTCACGCTGGCCAGGAGCCCGCAGCAGGCACAAAGCTGCCGGGGATGGGGAAAAGCCCTGCCCTGATTACAGGGCGGCCGTGCTGGAGGTTGGGAGAGCTCCATTTCCCCCCTCTGGTGCGGAGACAGGGGCTCTCACCCTCCTTACAGGGTTGCCCCTCGCTCCGGGCAGCCAAAGGAGCACAACGGCAAAAGGCCGACTACCGCAAAGACCAAGCCCTGCACGCAGGGAGGTCGGCCACTGCAAAGGCGGACCTGGCACCCGGACGGCGCCCAGGCCGTGCTAAGAAGGCCCTTTGCCCAGAGGGCCTCTCGTGCCCCCTCTTCAGCTCTCTCTTGACTCGCCGTTCCACTCTTGACCTCGAAGACGACGACGCTCCTCCGCCGTGCGCTTGACTCGCCCTTCCAAGGCTTCTGCCCATGGACGACGACACAATCAGGCCTGAGAAGCTCCGGCTCCCCAAGGGCCCCACAGCGAAATCCCCAAACGCAAAACCCCAGACACACACCACCACCACCACCACCCCCCACAGCTGCCCGAAAGCCTCCAACTTCGCTCACCTTTGCGACGTCCCGCGCAGTCCCACGCCGTGCTGGGAGCCAGGCCCTCTGGGCAAAGGAGACTGGCCATACAAAGCAGAGGCCTAGAGGCCACGACCCTGCTTACAAGGGGGCTCAAGCCACTGCCTGGACCGCAAAAGTGCCCGGGACTCCAGAGCACTGCCCCGACTTATGGGGCGGCCCTGGGCCCCAAGGCTTACGGAGGCTCCTTCTCTCCAGTTCCGGGGCACTCCCTGCTAACGGGGCACCACCTCTGCTGCCATATGAAGGGAGCACAGAGGCTCCCGGACCCGCAGCCTGCTTACAGGCCGGTCCACACCCGGGGAGCCACAGAGCTCGGCCTTCCCCCACGGCAACAGGAACCAAACTCTACGCTCGGGCGGTCGAGCCCACGGCCTAAAGCCGAGGGGCCCACAGCCCAGCCCCGAGGACGGGGAGGGCACACGCCCGGCACCATGACTCCTGGCCCCACGCCTCTGAATGGCCGGGGCCAGGGATACCCACCTGATTACAGGGGGTCCCTCCAACCGCCCGCCGAGGCCAGGGGACGCGCACACCCCCACTTACGGGGCCGCCCCACACGGCCCGGCACTGCCCAACAAGCACCATGGAGCACAGGCTACGGCCTGCGACCCAAAGAGGGACCGGCCGCAGCCCGGCAGCGGCGCAGCACGGCAACACGAGCCGGCTCTGCGAGAGCCCCGGCGGCCTCCTCCACAAGGCCGACGGGGAGCTGGCATCGGCCCAAAACAGCGCCAAAGGCGGGACCGGGCTTTGCATGGCAGCACTTCTTCAACTGCACCCGGGCAGGGGCCCGGGAGCGCTCGTTCCTGTCGCCTGGCTAAAGCGGCCCACACAGCCCTGCTTACAGGGACCCGGGGCCGCTCCTGGGGACAAAGGGCCTCGCAAGGCCCTGACACGGGCCCCGAGGACGGGGCCCGCACGCTGGCGGCTTGCCAGCACCGCCGCCAGCGGAGGCACAGACCCAGGCCCTGCCTACAGGCGGGTCGCGGTGCCCACACCACTGCTAAGTGGCTTCGCGCCCTCCCCACAAAGCAGGGGCAAGGACGGACGCTTTCTCCGCCCGTGCATTTTGCCTACCTGCCTGTGGCCGCACAGAGCTCCTCTATCCCTCCTGGGAGGTCGAAACTACGCCGGCCTCTTTCTAAACGGGGGCTAAAGCACAAACACCCTTGCTCACGCACACCCACTGAGGGAAGACAGGGGAGGGAAGGAAACAGAGGGGAGGGAGGGCAAGACAGTCCCAGGAGAGGAAGCAAGTTCCGTGCAGCCAACCTGCTCAAGAGAGCCATCCCTACCGCTCGCTGGGCCAGGAAAGCATCCAACCTGCCCCTGCCCGAGTGGGAGGGCGCAGGGGCCTTCAACACGCTGAGGCGCTTCAGGGCTGGCACGGGGACAAAGGCCCTGCGTGACGTACCCCGAGTACAGGGGGTCACGCTGGCCAGGAGCCCACAGCAGGCACAAAGCTGCCGGGGATGGGGAAAAGCCCTGCCCTGATTACAGGGCGGCCGGGCTGGGGGTTGGGAGAGCTCCATTTCCCCCCTCTGGTGCGGAGACAGGGGCTCTCACCCTCCTTACAGGGTTGCCCCTCGCTCCGGGCAGCCAAAGGAGCACAACGGCAAAAGGCCGACTACCGCAAAGACCGAGCCCTGCACGCAGGGAGGTCGGCCACTGCAAAGGCGGACCTGGCACCCGGACAGCGCCCAGGCCGTGCTAAGAAGGCCCTTTGCCCAGAGGGCCTCTCGTGCCCCCTCTTCAGCTCTCTCTTGACTCGCCGTTCCACTCTTGACCTCGAAGACGACGACGCTCCTCCGCCGTGCGCTTGACTCGCCCTTCCAAGGCTTCTGCCCGTGGACGACGACACAATCAGGCCTGAGAAGCTCCGGCTCCCCAAGGGCCCCACAGCGAAATCCCCAAACGCAAATCCCCAGACACACACGGTGGCTAATAGGGCCCCACGCCGGCTGCCAGATGATTGGCGCACAGAG